>CM024576.1:34796603-35396603 GCA_014182395.1 Eucalyptus sp. ANBG9806169 | reverse complement strand
ACAACAGATCTATCACTTTTCAAACAAAAATCAGCAGTCCATAACCGAATCTATCTTCAGCGATGAGTGCGCACGACAAAATCACCATTGAGTATTATGACTTTACCTTTCGACAGTGCGCGTCTCGGTTCGATGTCTACAACACCATCATCATTTAGAATAAAAAGGGTTAAACAAACACAGATCAAATACCTGGGACTGGGAGAGTGAAACCTTTACAAAACTCATCCGATCCCTTTTAAAACTAGACTTGTACATCATTGATTTTCGAGGGAAGTGAAATCCCAAAATCATGTTCACAAAAAACCCCAAAATCTGGACTAAATCGAGATAGAAACGTCCTTGAAATGGGAGAGAGAAGTTCAAGATCTAGATTAGGTTGGAAGAGAAAAGCCCTCCAAGTGGGGAGGAAAAGACAAGAGAGAGGAGAGAATCCTAGGAAGGATTCCCTTGTGACCGAGTGCTCACCGGAGAGCTAATGCCAACAAAAATGTTCTAAAATCATTTTTTAATCCCTTTCTCGCCCCCACAGTTCGAGGATGTGGGACTAAATTCCTTCAGCAGTCGCCACCACTTGATGAGGCTCAAGTTGAGTTTTACTAATGTCATCGCTGCCACGGGGTCATCCATGACATGGGCCATTGAAAGTGGAATTTGGGGTAAGATTTATTGGGACTAAGTTCAACCTAATTTCTCAATTTGAGGCAAATTTATGTTGCCAGACGATGTCGAAATAAGTTTTTTCAGCGATGCAAGTGATCGTACCCAACTTTTACAAGTTGCATCTCAACAATTAACTAATATTCTTAAAAGTTATGACATTGAAGTGAGTGTTGCATGAAAATTATAATATTTTACCGCTCGCCTCGTTTAAAAAGATATGACATTGTGTTCGAGATTAAATCGGATAAATTAGGGAACATATGTATTAGCTTGTGGCGACCGCATTACGCAAGAGTAATGACTTTTTCTTGTTTTGGTCTATCCAAGAGGAATGATTGAAAAGGTGCATATTCCATAAGAGATTAAACAATTAGCAAAGGCAATGAGGAAAGAGGCCAAGCAAACTACACATATATACCCTAACTCCTCTTGTCAGATTATCAAAAGATATTCATGATAAAATATTTTGTTCACAAAGTGGGGCTTCGAAAAATACAACAAAATCACAAAAGAATCACAAGAGAAGTACTACACATAATTTTCTTTTTCCTATGAGCGTCCTCTTGAATTACATAAGAGTCAAGATGAGAGAAAATCTGAATTGACGAAGAAGAATGAACATATCAATAATCGTGTGTGTGTGTTTTTACTTAAAACACCAAAGCCTTTCCTTTATAATGATTGGAAGAACGTGTTCTTTTACATGTTCAGTGGTTTATAATTGTTCGAGACAGACTTCAAATTGTCATAGAATTCTTTTGGATGTGCAACATACATTATAAGGACCAAAAACAATTGGCAGACTAAGGTGCACTTGAGGATTTCTTAAACTAATGTAGTGTACCCCGCCATTCATATGCATCTCCGGAAAGGACATAAGTCATGACCCTCGTCCAAATGCCCTAATAATATGTGCGAACGCGGTATTGATGGTTACTTCTGCCATCAAATTTGTTGTTTCTGGTGTCCACTCTCCCACTCTCAATCAAATATCACACGACTGGGTCATACCCTCCTCATAGTGCATCCACAACCACTCGGCTTTTCCAGGCCAAAAAAGCAGCAAAAGAACAAAACACTTCCGAGGATTTCACACTTACATCTCCTGAGGGCGTGGTGCATGTGCAACCTCCCGCACTCCCCATTCTCGGTTCACCTTATTTTCAAGACTCCGAAGTTCGTTGTTCAGCAAACTCCACTCCCCTTCAACTATAAAATGGTGAAGATATCGAAGAGCTCTTTCGTAAGAAAAGAGGGGAAAAGACGAGAACCATATCGTAATACGACTGGAAACACTTTGTTTTTCTTCGTCACGAGAACGATATGTCATCTGGTCAGGTCCTTGTGCTTACAGCCTATGGCCATGGCCATCTCTTCCCTTGCATGGAGCTATGCAAGCACATAGCGTCGCAGAACTACAAAGCTACCCTCGTCATCTTCTCACACCTCTCCTCCTCTATTCACTCCTCTTTCCACGAGAACCCCCTGATCGAAGTTGTGGAGGTGCCGTCTGCTTCGCCGCGGCCCGGCTTACCGGTTCACAAACAGGCTGAGACCTACAATGAGTTGGCTCGAGTGCTTGAGGCCATACTCTCAAGGCCTCATCTGCAAATGCCAACATGCGCAGTGGTCAATGTGTTCATGCTCCTGGGGTGGACCAAGAGCATATTCCAAAAACATGGAATTCCAACCGTCGCGCTCTTCACCTCTGGCGCATTCTCGCCTTCCATGGAATGTGCTTCCTGGAATACCCACCCAGAAGACCTCGGGCCTGGGGAGGTCCGTTTGCTCCCCGGGCTACCCGACGAGATGGGCCTGACCCAATTGAACATCAAGAGGAGGCCCTTTGGGCCTTTGTTGGCAAAGGGGGCGGCCACTGCCCCTGAGCCTTCGAAGGCTGGTGGGCCGTCTCCGCGGAAGATGGGCCCGCCAGGGCCTGGGGAGAAGCCCGATTGGTTGGACGACGTGGACGGAGCTATCGGGCTCGTCTTCAACACGTTCGATGATCTCGAGCGCCCGTTTCTCGACTACCTGGCGAACCAATTTAAGAAACCGGCATGGGGAGTGGGCCCGCTGTTGCCGGAGATGTACTGGAAGTCCGACGATGGTGCCGCGGTCGCCGACGGTGAAGTCAGGAGGAACGGGCAATCCAGCATCACCGAGGATGACGTCACCAGATGGCTGGATTCGAAACCGCGCGGCTCGGTGCTTTACATATCCTTCGGTAGTACTCTGAGCTTGACCCCGGAGGAGTCTAGAGGTCTGGCCGGTGCATTGGCAGAGTCTGCACGGCCATTCATTTGGGTGGTCCAGACCAATTCAGGCGGGCCTGATACGGTGGGCGACCAGGGCTTGATAATAACTGGATGGGCTCCGCAGCTGTTGATCCTGAGCCATCCGTCGACCGGTGGCTTCTTATCGCATTGCGGGTGGAATTCTACTATTGAGGCCATCTTGAAGGGGGTCCCATTCCTGACATGCCCGATTCGAGGCGACCAATACGACAACGCCAGGTGGGTCACGGAGCACTTGAAGATTGGGTACAAGGTCTGTGAGGACCCATCCCAGTTCGTCACGAATAGTGATTTCGTGAAGGGAATTGAGAGGCTAATGGCGGATAAAGACGTTAAGATCAGAGCTATGGAGCTCCGGTCTCGGTTTGGGCATAGTTTTCCGGCGAGCTCAAGTGCTGCTCTGGATGCTCTCTTAAAGGAGACTAGCAATCACTAAGGTTGCTGAATGTAATCTTTTGATTCTATGAATGAGTCGAGCACTCGGAGGGGGAAACACCCGTCAAGATGCATTAAAGAGAATCATAATGGCTTGCAAGGCCCATTTCCATCTTGCTGTTATGCACAAACAATATGTACTGGAATCCAACTATTGCATCTGACATCTGTCCCATATCTTACGTGAAACGTTAATTAGATAGTTCGCTTTCCTTTTTGGGCAAAGATAGTCTTGTTCTTTTTTGCTTTAATCAAATGCAAAGATAGTGTTGTTCGCCTACATGATTACGAATATATATTTTAGGTTAATGATAATTGAACGGAATAATTGTCCAAACAATCTTAAATCTATTATATACCGGTCAATTCAGTCTTAAAATTTTTCAATTTGACTAATTTTGTCCTAAATCTTCAAACATTTGTCAGTGTAATCATTTCTATCAATTTTTGTTGAAAATTGTTAACATGACGATTTGATTAGCACCGATCATCCCGCATGGCACAATAACTCAACAACTAAAGACAGAGAGGGCAGCGGTGACCACAAGCGAGCATCAACAAATGGGCGATTATTGGCCAAGCAAGCGTTGATCAGCAACCCTTGTTGTGGCAAATCTTGTCAACCATAAGAGTGGAGCTCAGGCAAGGCAAACAGAGCTCGACGAGGCTCGACTGTTGCAAAAAAGCTTAGGCTAGAACATCTGTGAAGCTAAACTATCGCAAAAGAGCGTAGGAAAACTCAGGTAAGGCCCATCGCCAAGGTCGCGACCCCAAGTGACGAGTGGCTGAGGTCGCACAACCTCAATGGAAGCAACGCCGAGGTCGCCCAACCTCAAGCTTCCCACATCTAGCTTTTTGACAATCAAGCTTCCTAGATTTGGCCTTTCAACGGTCAATGTGACCCTAGGTAAGGATCGCAGAGGTCGCGCAACCTCATATGAGGTGACACCAAGGTAGTGCAATCTCAAGCGAACCAAATATGTACTCCCGCTAGATTTGGACTTCAACGTTGTGCGAGCTAAGCAACAGGTCGTTGAGGCCGCCGACCCTAGGTGACACGTCGCACAACCCCTTGCTAGCGTCCATCCAGCTCTACCTTTCCAAAGTCCAAATCCACAGGGAGAAGATAAACAATCTCGAGTGGGGCAATTTGGGAAGAAAAATATTTCTTTTACCTTAAAACCGGCCTTCCAAAAATGCTGAAAGGCTAAGCCCAATTAACCAATGTGAACTTTTAGCTTCGCCAATACTAGCAATTTTAGCAATTTCCAAAGTCATCCAAAAAATCTTGCCAAACATCCTAATTTTTGTCAGGGACTTTAGAGGCCCAAAGTCCCATCTGATAGATAAACCGAACGCACCTTTAAACAACAAGGGTAATTCTTTGTAGACATAGATATGGTTGACATAGCCAACGATAAGAGGCAAATATAGCGATAAGATGAAAAAACATAATGCAAATTATGCCTTTGGATAATGGATATGATATGCCTGTAATTTGCAAATGCAAACTTAAAAAATATGTTAAGTGTGAACTATAATTCAGGAATATACACCAATGGCGCAGAGAAGAATTTGTGGGGTGTGAACATGTTGAACTGTATTAGAAAGGAAAACGAAAGGAGGAGATAATCTTGTTGCACCTTGTAATACCTAAGTCATTGGATCATACGCAATCTATAAAGAAAGAACTCAAAGAATTGAAGTGCCGATCCCCAATTGCTTATCTACAAAGGAAAAGGATTGCATGACTGATGTCTGCGAGTCCTCAAGGGAATGAGAAGAATCGGAAGCTTCAGACCTTTACAGATCACCATGCCAAGCTTGCTGGAAAGCTCCATGTCCTGCCCAAAATCCTGTATTAGGATTTAAGTCAAAGAAATAAGAGCTGTCCGACAAAAACAATAAAATGTTAAAGATGCGATAGACTCAAGAATAGCGTACATGCATCTTCTAGTAGAAAAAAATCTCTGTACAAGTATTTTGGATTGTCAAGAGGTTTCTGGATCCAGTTCTGGAATAATTGCAGAAGACAACTCTATGTGGGAAACACGTACTGCCCCAATTAGCCGCTCAGGTAATTCATCAGCAGTGTTAGCCTGTTGCATGATATCACATCAAAGAGTCAAGATTCCTCAAAGAAACATATAGACATGAAAAATCAGTCGGCAGGACACTTCTACCCCTGGAACATAACCCCTGAGCATTTAGCTGGTTTTCTAAGAGGGAAAACCCATTTTAGTTTAGACAGATTGTTCGACTTTATAAAAACTATCAAAAAATGAATGCAAAATCATAACACAGATTGTAACACATCAGCCAGTAGCATAGCAAGTCAGTACCCTAATTTTTGTCATTTAATTCTTCAAACGAAATCCAATTTTTATCTTATTTGCTCTTCTAACACTTAAGATGATTGTATTTATTTGAAGTGACAATAGTAAAAGACAAACGGCATTAGACAAAAATAGGAAAGCTACCAAAAGTATCCAAGAACCAGCCTCAAAATTCCTACAGGTAAGTGTTCAAAACCTGAACTAATCTCCTCAAATCATGAACCTCTTTCAAACTTTCCCTCTACCTTTCAAGGTCAGGAGTTGATTTATATTTCTAGCTACAAATCCATCCATCAGTAAAAAATCTGCTTTATGCGAATTCTCCTGGTAAATAGTTGAATCATCCCAGTTCTCACCCTTACTACCTCCAGGAATGAACTTCATGCCGTCTTATGCCCGTACTAACAACAGATGCAGACATGGACATTCAGACCATTATACCAAAGACAAATCTCTCTCTCCAAAAAAAAAAAAAAAAAAAAACATAGAGAGAGAGAGATTGTTGAGTCTATCTATGTTAACCATCCAAATCACTTGAATCATTTGGAAAAAGATCAAACAAACCTAGAACATACCTGAGCTCAACTGACTATATTTTCCCTTTTCCTTTTTTGGCAGTCTGAGTCATTAGTCATCTCAATCATATCCTCTAATGTTTTATTATGGGAGAATGTGCACCACAAGAAGATATAACATGGAGAGGAGTACAGACAGGAAATTCAGAAGATATGTACATTTATTTCGGCCAGCAAATCTTAAGCAAGAAAAAAAAAAAAAAAAATTGTCTTTAAACCAATCATGTTTAACTTCTTTAAACTTCACAGACAATGCAACTACTTCTCAGAGCTCGACATTGAACCATAACTAATTACCATCTAATATAACATCATCAATTTGTCAGTCACGCGTAAGCAAGCTCTAAACTGGCAAGCTGCAAACGTGTCCCCAACCCCAGCAGAAATACATCTATGCATGCCTGACGGACAGACTCAGCAGAGGCACTCACATGCATTACAGATATGTGTAGTCAGACCTTCGGACTTATAGACAGTTCAGCTCTCCCAACCAAAAGAAGAAGAAGAACAAAACCAGGCCATAACCCAGAAAGACAAGAAAAACACACTCAAAAGAAAGAGTACTAAAAGTCCAATATCCTAGACAGGACATACCTGTACAAGAAACGCCATGTCAACCACCAGCGATGTGATAACTCCAATCACAATCCCCAATACTCCATTAGCAACAGTGGAAGAACCAATATCAACATCAATCTACAGAAAGACATGATAATTTCATATATCTGGTTTCAGAAAAATTTATGAAGCTACTTATAACTAAATAAAGAAAATTCCTTACCTCTAAGTACTTGGGGCCACGAATATAATTGCAATCAACTGCTTTCCCCAATAAACAGGGGGTGCTTCCAACACTCTGTCGCACAATCCATGAACCCTGTCCAATCCACATCAACAGACACATTTGACTCAGACATATTTGACTCAATTGCTATAATAAATAAGAAAGAAACAGCTCTTAACTGACAGAGCTCCAGGGTCATGTTGGCTAAAAAATTCAATTATAAGCCAACAATAGTCTACAAGCTTCTTAGACAAATATGTACAAAATATCCACCAATTCCCCATTTCATGGCTAGCATGAGTTTCACCATGCAGAATGAGCCTCAAACAGTATCAGACGAGTTCTGACCATCAATCTTGGCATAAAAGAAACTGGGGCAAGTACCTTGGGAACCGAAGGGATCAACTTCAGCCTACTATTACGGAATTCATCATCGCCCTCTACAAACCGCTGCAATAGGGATCCGGATACCAATTCCTTTGTTACAAAGTAAAACACCATACTGTAATGCATAGACCCAGGCACCTGTGGGAGCACACAATTAACTTATTTACCCAGAACCGGCATCCAAACTTTTGAACTGAAAGCATTTAAGAGGAGCAACTTACTTGCAAATTAATGACCACAGAGAAAAGCCCTTTTTCTGAAGCAACCTGCTTGTACAATAAGAGTATGCTCAACTCTCATATAAATGCAGTAAGAGGCCAACAAAATCTAGCTATTTTTATGATACAACCAATAATAGACAAATTGCTTGATAAGCAGGCAACATTTTACCTACTCACATGTACATAATTCATCCAACTTACGTGTTCAGGTCACAAACGCAACTTCCATGCTATGCAGGGAGGTAGGCTACATATCTGACCCTCCCCAAAACTTTTAATATGCAAACCTTGTGCATTATGACATTAATTAGGATTAAGCAGGGAGATAGTTTCATGGGTAATAACCCATGACATTAACCATCGGTATTGGAAAAATCCTTCGGATACAAAATGCACAAAACGCGTAACCAAATTACAAGTATCAGTATCAATGACATTGACTAATGTTGCAGGAAGCATTTCATTGTTATAGGAAAATCTGAGTTACCAAAGACAAGGGACAAGCCCCACAAAAGAATTTGAGCTGATTTAGGACTGTCTTCTAATGTTCAGTTAGATTGGTTGTGACCGAATCTCTGGGTTGATTTGCCACATAGAGTCAAGAAACAATGTGAGCTAACCAATACGCCATTTTTTGTGTGGAAAATGAATGATTTAGAAAACATTTTCCTAAAAATAATCACTTCTATTGCTTGAAATTAGTCAATAAAAAATGTTTTCGTTATCATTAACAATTTATGTCCAAACATTTTTGTGGACAATGAAAAATGTTTTCCATTTCATTCATTATTTGGAAGCAATCCGAGTGATCGTTTTTACGAAAATATTTTCCAAATACTTCATTTTCCACTTAACAAATGCACACTGAATATCATATTATTTCTCTAGAATACTAATATCGAATACGACTTTAGAACATCATATTTCAGGTGATATATCTTCTTCTTCTTTTTCCATATAAAATGGACATATAGATATCAGAAATCACAGATTGAAGACAATAGAATACAGCCGGTCTTTGAGCAATACTGAAGGGGCACAAACCTATTAAAATTCCATTTGACTGACAAACTTAGGAATGTACACAACAGTTAAACCATCAGTTAGATAAGTAGCTTACAAGACATCTCATCATTGTCTGTTCTTCCAGTTCATTGCGCTAAAACTTTGTTTTTAAAATTAATTAAAATTAATTTAGTATGCTCACATTGTTGATCGGTGTATGCACTGACTCTATTTGTGATTCCGTGTCTTACATTTCATTATGTGCCTGTTATAGGAAATTTAAAACGGCGAATGCACGTTGCAGAAATGAGATTACAAACCCAATGAGATACACAGATCTCTAAGTGGGATAAGAATGTCATATGGGTACTCAGTGTTTGACCTAAACGACCTATATATCTAATATTCAAGTAAATCCATAAGCGTCAATTAAAACTTTTCTGGCAGAAATGAAAAGTTACTCAGGTCCACATTTCCTCACACCAAATACAAAGAACCCAGCTCTAGTCATAAGCTGAGGTCAGCTGGAACAAGCATGACAATTGTCAAATGCCAGTCCTACACCTTTGATTTAATAGTAAATTCAACAAATTCAGACAGCAATAACAGTGGCAGGGTAGTTCAGTAAATGGATCTGGTGAAATTGTCGGTTTATACTTATGCGTTGGCTCCGAGTTTAGAGGCGTAGACAGAGCACAGTTGTATAAACAAGATAACTCTAGCAGCTTAAACGTCAGGGATAAAGAAGCAAAAAATGTAGCTTTACACATACTTGTGCAGCACATCCTTTTCGTCTAGCAACATGGTCCATTCTTTTTTTGTCCTTGAACCAGTCAACGGCAACAAGATCCGTCAAATGTTTACCTGCAGGAATCTTCAGAGCCACACTGCCATGAGTGCAAGTAAATCGAAGGCCTCCAAAGTGCTAACCCGTGAAATAAAGAAAAGAAGTAACATGAGTAAATAATCAACAAAATGAATACCTTAGATTTGTCATGGCAGAAGTGCTTGCTGCGAACTTTGAAGTTGTTTCCATCAGAAATACTCCAGCAATCACGAGCCTTATCACGATCATCACGCCGCAAATTACCAGTAAAACATGATAAGTCAATTTGGTCTCCTTGTTCTTCGACCACTGCTTCCATCATGCATAGACTTCAATTAGTCAAATATTTTGTTTTACAGTCAACATTCTTGGCAAATAAATAATGAAAATGATAGGCACCATTTTTCTTGATATCACTCTCGATCCCAGTGGAGCTTGCCTGAAAATATTTCTCAAATAGAATTAATGCAAACGTCATGACTGTAGCAATATTCATCCCACTAAACAAGTTCTGACCTCCTGTTCTGTGTCAGCTCCTTGCTCTTCGTCATCATCAGAGTATTCATCCATCATCACAGAATTTCTACCAGAGTTCAATGATTCAAGAGATGGGCCAGAATGAGAAGAACCTTGCAGCTTTCGAGCCTTTGAAGAAACAGAGGCTGAAGTCATGTTAACCATCACTGGGATTCGGGGAGGAGGAATTCTTTCATCTGTTTGGGCAAACCATTCGCGTAGCCCTGATTTCAACAAGAAATTGGACCAATTATTTTAGTCGGAAATGTCAAAACTATTTAAATAAACAGATTTAGAAATTTAAGAAGTGTTATAATTATTCTACTTCCCAAAAGAAGCAACTGATTCGCAAAGAGATTGATTAAAAACAGGTTGCCAAGTTCTGCAACCCAACAACAAGTACTAATAAGGAAACTCATTTACATTCAGGCTTCTTTAAACTACCCCCTAGCCTAAGGCATAAACATCAAAGCAAACTGAGAACGAAGCATTCACAAAAAACTATTACCAAATCCAAGAGCCCAATAATCTTTTTCAGTATGTTTAATCTGGTAGATATTCTAATTTGCCCCATCATTATAATCGAAATGAACACAAACAGAAGCGTAAGGATGACAGGAAAATTTTAATATACAGTTTCCACTGTTCAGGTGATCAGTGTGTTGATGCAGATACCAATCCACCAAAAAATCATAACTAAGCTGTAAAAAGCTCAAAACTGTAAAAGGTGATTTATGAGGATGGAGACTTACCAGCGACGCTGTTTAACATCTGAAGAAGACAATGTTGTTGAAATGAAGGACAATAACCCACCAACCATCCTTTCAAATCAATCTGCATGAGATGCTGCACTTGAGTTCTCGGTCTCCCATGTCGAGGTTGTAAGGGTGAGATATTAAATCCCCCACCTGCGTGTACAGATAAATGTTTGACATAACAAAGTGCAGTTCAGTTCTCAGTTTAAAGTAAAGAAGCTGTTCATAGTTCATTTCCAACTGCATCAAGAAAAATAACATAAAAACTTACTCTCAACATGTGCCCGCACACATCCAGGCTGTGGACCACAGTTTACATGCTCCCTGGAACGAAATAAAACAACTGCAAAAAGAAACGAATTGGCAAGAGTAGTAAAATCACAATATAATAGCAAACAAAATCCAAATAGCAAACACAAGAAGCTGGACCTAGTCTTAGCAGGGAAAACATTTGAAATATAAACAAAGATTTCAAACAAGCTTAGCAGGGGAAGTGATACCATAACTTCCATCATCGTTCCGTCGCCAATAGCGCACATAACAAAGATCACGAGGCCATACAAACCTGCAAGTGCATTGGAAGTCATTATTACAACAAAGTCCAACCATATCAAGGAGCAAAGGCACTTTCTCCACTCAGCCCATGTCCTTGACAGAAGTTATCAAGACTAGGTCTAAATAGATACATCGTTTGAAATTAACAAAAACATCTCGCATGCCCTGATAAGAAGCAAGCAAAGAGCACTACAAGAACTGTAAAAATACAAATATCATATCATAAGATGTCAACCCCAAAAACCACAAAATATTGCTGAACTGTAGGCCAAAAAGCACTCTCAACATAAGTTGAAAATTACTATGATAAATGAAGACTCCACGCAGTTCTGTCGCATCAACATTCCCAGTTAATTATCGGGAAAAATCTATTGAATAGATATTAGAAAATAAAAGAACATTTTCACCCTCTCCAAAGAGAGCTCACACGCTCTAAGGAGGGAGGTCATCAATTCAGTCTAACATTTTCAACTTAAATACATTTCATGACAGTGCAAACACTACGATGTCCTTTTCACCTTAATTATCGGGATTCCTCAACTCCTATACGTGGTGAAATCCATCTCTTATATACCACTTACATTCTATATAGAGAAAGTTACGGGCATCAATTCAGGCAGACTCCAACACCGAAACCATATAAATATAGTGAATGAGGTTGCAGCCTTTTACAGTTGTTCACAGAAGAGATTCGATGAAAAAGATAAAATTCAACCTCCGTAGTCTATTAGCAACAATACATGGTTTGGAATTTCTTTCTTTGTTGTCTTTTTCAATATTACTAGATGGTATTGTGCATACTCACATATAAGCCCCATTTAAACAGCTAGCTGGCCCAGCTGAACAATACGATCCAGCACAAGAGCACTCTAACCTCCCTTCTGTTTTTTAGTATCAAAAGAGCACACTAACTTCTTAATATGAGAAATGGCATTTGGAATGGACAGCAGCCTTTCGAGATGCTTGGCAAATTACTGGAAACTACTTGCCACATTCATAAAAGCTGTGGCAATGACCAGCTTATGTAATATGGAAGATAAATAGATAACTTGTTGTATAGTTTGAGAACTCTCTCGAACCATACATACAAAGATGTTTAAATAAATTTCTCATTATCTACGATCAAACTATGCCAAATAACCAGTACAGGGGAAGGGACTACTTATAAATCCTAATGTCAAAGCAAGAGCAAGAAAGGAAGCATTGATCAGTCTCAACTCAACTCTATCTTGTAAGGATTCAACCCACAATCAATTAAGCAATAAAAAGGAAATAACAAGAATTCCTCAAAAAGGCACAAAAGAGGAGGAGACTATCATTTAGATAGAAAATTACGTAGAGAACCAATCTAGCTGAAGTCTATGGTACAGTATTGCTGTATGTCCATCTACTTCCTCAACTAAGCTACCTGTGTGGAAGGTGCTATCCCACCTGCACAACGGCCAAAAAAAGAACAAGAACTTCAAAACGGTGATGAACAGAAATAAAGTTCAAACTAATTTGACCTGCAAGGGTAAAGACAAGTAGAATAAAGGATGAAGATTAAATTCACAGAGCCATGCCTAGGTAACTTGCCATAGCTGTTAATTCACACTTCCATGATTCTTTAATAGCCAAAATAACAGCTCAATTTTATTCAAGATAAATTATCTTTCTCTACTAATATTCATGCCCTATGAATGGCTCCCTCATTAGCATGTTGATACGAGTAACACACATTAGATTTTTCTTCTCCCAGTCATCTCAGACTTTCTGGGTCATCTATGCTGTACATAAACTTGAGTGTAAAAAATGGTCCGCAACATTAACAGCTGCTCACTCAGAATGAAGGGCTCAGTGTTTCAAAAATAAATTCTGGTCATAGATAATGAAACGGTGAAGCTATAAAGTCCTTAACATAATGATGATATAATGAGGAGGAAAACTTACTCAAATCGGGTGCTATCCATGCTCATTACAAGCCCAAATATTTCTTCACAAGATGCCTCTACAACTCCGACAGCCTTCATTGCTCTACTACAACTCCTTGGCTGCAAAAAGACATTCTAAATCAAGACTGTGCCATAAAACAGCATATAACACAGAAACTTACATGGATCAAAAAAAGAAGCAATTTCACGCTAAGGTTTCTATAGGAGGAGAAAAGGGACAGGTTCATACAAGGTAGTCGACTTCAAGAAGCTCTTCAAAAATGCGAAGACCTGTCAATGTCCCAACAAAGAACACAGAGGAGAAATTTCAAATAAGGCAGTGAACCATAACAACTGCGTGTGGGAGCAAAGGGGCACGTGCATGAAAGTAGGCAAACATCATATGAATGTATACGTATACAATTTGAACATGTACCATTTTGACATTGAAGAAGACGCCAATGCTTTCTAGAAAATGCTTGATTATTGTTATCCTGGTTTGATAATTCCGAATCATGTTCCTGTGTCCAGTCAAAGACCGACTCTGGAGGACCTGCTAAATTCACAAAGATGGTTAGATATACCTGAAAATTAACAAAGAAACTCTAGCGAGCAAAGAAAAGACGACCAACCATTTCCAATTGTTGTCCTTCGTGATAAACTAGGACGAGCATCATCTTCGTCTTCCTGTGCGCTATACCTAAATAAGATATAACAGGAAGAGCAAGATCAACACTAATTAATCAAGACTCGGCAATCTAAAGTTCTGTACACAACTATCAACTGACCACATAATTGATTACAACAGAAAAAAGAATGAAGGGCGTCACAAAAATTAATCTATTTGCAGCCAGAAAGATCAAGTCCGATTCAATCATTAGGAATCATAAGTACATGAAACTAACTAGTTCTCAGATAAATCTCCCTTGGGGGAAACACTTGAACAGATGCTACATCAAATTGTTGAAAAGTAACTAATGCCCTATGTTTCTTCTATACCTGAAATTAGCCTCCCTGACAATATGAGACGATGTGAGGTGGAAAGAAAGAAGTTCTTTTGACCGGAGTCCCTTTGATGGCAAAAAGTACAATTTTCTAGTCTAGTGAATATATGAGTCCAAAAGAATTAGTGCAGAAAACATATTAAGAACCTCAAAGATAATAAAACATAGGAGGTAGCATTCTCACTAAATGCAGCAAACTAGCATGTCTCATGAAACTTGTTTCACATTTCATGATAATAGACATCAGCAGAATCCTATTCACAATAAGCCTTCCAGCATCCACAAGGGCATCCACCTAAGCATGACCATCCAAACACTAAAAGGAAACCAATGACTTACTGGCTTTCATGGTCCGATGAAGAAGCAGTCCTCCCATTACCCATCCCAGATTTATATTCAAAAGAGGTATATTTATTACCATTGGCCACTTGTGACTCCTGGTGCTGCACAGATCAGCATTGTGTGAGTCAAACAAGCATAGCCAATTCAATGCAACAAGCAGATGGGCATATAGCAATATTGAATCTTGACATTATGTGGATTTGACAGAAATTTCTGGGATTAGGCACACATTCACGTGTCTCATTCACTAATTTCAAATATTATGGAACGACAGGGCCTAAAGCAAAGCATGTAAAGAAAAAATATTCCCATAGAAGGGCAAGAGCATAGAGAAGAATGGGCTTTGCTCAAACAAAGTTTTTCACATAATCACTCTCTTCCAACTTTTTTTACCTCTTCTATGATGCTAAGGACTGAGAATGATGCATTATCACCCTATATAATTATCCTAGTCCAAAACTAACAAGCTTCGCAAATTGTCAAAGAACTCATCTCTGAAAAGGAATGCATATACAACATACTTCAAACAATTCAGGGGACTCCTATAGCATAGAGGAACTAAAGAAATGAGTTTTGCAGAATGAAAACCTAATCTCTGAAATGATTTTGATTCTAGTATGACATCATCACTTGTTAACCAGGGCTGAAAATAAAACCAAGGAAAAGGGGCAATCTACGACCATGGTCCAAGACCAAAGACTGACCTGATCAATAACTGACTCAATTTTCTCCTTCCAGATCAATGCCTCTTGAATGTTGAATGCTGCCATCTGAAACAAAAGCATTGAGCAGGCTGGATAACCACACTTCACTAATAGTTCCCACTAATACTATATATTGCACCACACTGCTAAATAAAGCTGAAATTTTAAGGACATAACACGCATTACACAGTTGCCTAAGAAATTAATCAAGCTAAGATTCCAAAATGTATACTGTCAAAAAAATGAATTTCTTCCTAGGTGAGAAGGTGAGGTTGATCAGCAACGTGCATAACATGCACCATCAAATTCATGCTGTAAGTTTTATGCAGTTCTCAAACGTTCAAAAAGTACAACACAAGAACTGAATTGATGATAATTGTCTAACACTCGTACACCTTACATGGAAAGACGCATCAGTGATATATGTTCAATTCCTTGTAGTCTAAAAAAATTAAGTTTATCAGTACGATTCTTGATTTCGACACCAGCTGCAATTTTATAAAAATACATATGACAGACTAACGAAACTAATAGTCAATAATGTGATTAATGCAGCTTAATCAATTCAAGAATTTGTTGCTAAATCACACAATCCTCAATTTGATTCCATAAATTGATTAAAATAAATAAGGCTTCAAATCCATAATTCAAACCTTCAGTGAAAACTGAAAAATGAGTTGCCAGGACCATGACAAGAGAAAGTATAGAGAAGCAATTGACCTATAATAAAAAGGTCCTTCTTAATCTCTGTTGTTTCGTACAGATATAACTAATTACAAACATTGTCAATCGTTGCCGAAGTTAAATAGAAAGATATATCTCCTTAGAAAAGTAAAATGCTTACCGTAATACGATGGTGCTTCTCTTTCATGTTGTAAACACACAATACATAAACCATCTGTAAAGAAAGGCCACAAAATGAAAACTATTATATTGCAAATTACATAGGTACATTAAAGAACATTTCATATATGAGCATTTTGGCACATGAATATGCACCACTCATCCAAACCACACCTCCCCCTAATCAACGCCACCCACCCCTGCCCAAACCCCCAAATCCATGTACAGAATGATAACGAGAAGCACTTGCCACCTATTTGAGGATATTTATCACCAGGCTCACTAGAATAGGACATCCAATCATGTATGAACTCTTATATATTTTGTCAGTAAAAATTAAATCATATCAATTATACAAAATGATGGCCACTTGTCCTAAAGATGATAAGTCGTTGACAATATTCACTTATGCCATGCTAAAAGTACTGTTAACAAAATATTAGCAGCAGAATGACTGAATCCGTATGAAAGGAACCCAAATCAAAAATATGAATCAATCTGTTATGGTATATCCATTATATAGCCAAAAAGTTTACTTTAATTAAATTTTCTTTTCGAAAAAACAGCAAGCATGGCGTGACATTTAAAAGAAGAGGACAGCAACAGTGATCCACAGTATTGCAATGTCACTCATTTGGCAATCCATACATTAAAATATCCAGTAATCTTGATTAAAAGACACTTACTTATTTCACAGCGATATTGCACAATTATAAATCCTCAATATATTTAAAAGCTTGGATCAATACAAACATAGTGTATTCGCACTGGCAGAAAAATCATAGTTCTGGCACAAGTTACAGTTCTATACACAAAAAAATTAGCACAACACCAAATTTTTTGAGAATATGTATAGTTGTCACGTAGTTTTAGTTGCCCTGAAGCCATTGAAAGGGTAATATTGTCATTTGTGGAGTTGTCATGTAATATAAATACTAAAGGAGGTCACCCTAGGTTTTATGCTTCTCGTTACCATTGAATCCTCTTGCCCCTCTTTCTCTCAATCTCTCTCTTTCTCTAAAGATCTTCCAAGCTGATCACTTACATGGCACCAATGAACTGTCTACAGATCAGGCCCTCATTTCCCAGAAAAAAGTTTGCATTTTCACCAGGACGATAGCGTGCGCAAGATTTTCATGCCCAGTGTCGAGGCTTTTTCAGTGTGCCATTCATCTCCTGTTTCCTATACAGCAAATCCATGTTGAGATATTCCCATGTCCCACTAACAAAACTTAAACAGCCTACCGCTTCACGCAAATTTCTAAGAGAAGCAACGAAAATTTCATTTACTTTGAAGGCTATTGCTACAGATGATTCCCTTCACATTCTATCCTACATTTCAGAGAGTGTGGCCCAAGATAGAGTAGAGAGTCCCATCGTACTGCACAAAGGCCAATTTATCTTTGTTCTCGCGGTATTTTGTTCTGCAACAGACTATGCCTACGAGTGTAGTTGAAATGATGGAGCTGTTTTTATTTTCATTTGTATTTGTTTGGAACAGCATACAAAGCTGATCATGTTTCTCATTTGACAAGTTACCTACAGGCTTGCAGTACATCCACAAACATAAGGGATAGAGAGTGATTAAATGATTGAGCCAACTCACGAGCCCATGCTGGTTCTTCAAGCCTCGATCCTCCACCCTACAGTTCCCATCAATCAGCAACGTCTTGACCGGCACCTAATAAAGCAAAACAAGCACTCCCTGCTCAAAAGAACATTTCGTGCCCACCAGAGAACAATACATGCTCGAATAGAATTGAAACACTGAAAAATTGTCAATGTGCCCAAAGAAGAACTCCAAGACTTCCCATAGAGTCTCCCCTCCTCTTAACATACGCGCTCCTAATCAAATCCCAGCGCACGCCTCTCAACTAGCTGCTCCTATTTCTGACACTAACAACTAACAACCATGTCACATGTGCAGTGTCTCTGTATATCCAGCATCCTATGCCTGCTTTTTCTCAAGCGGACAATCCCCGAAACAATACCAGTCACGAGATTACCAGCTCAACGCCATCGCAACACAGACAGAGAGCGAGAGAAGGAGAAAAAGGAAAAACCTGATTATCCTGAGGCTTCTTCTTGTAATAAGCGAGCAACCGAGGCTCCAGCACGAAGTACCGCATGTGAATATACGACCGGCCGATCTTCCTCCGCCCATATCTGACCATCCAACCTTCGTACACCACCTTCGACATCGCTCCTCCAACCCCCCAGAAAAAACTTGAAAAAAAAAATAAAAAGCGGAATTCCCCGAAATCCCAGAATTCTTCCACTCCTCAAAATCCGAATTCTATCTCCGCGCGGGGGCAGCGGCCAATCAAGCGACCCCGATCGCTCATTCGCGAGGCGGAATCGCGGAATCCGCAGCACCAATCGGGCGGCGCCTCAACGACGGAGAGCTCGAGGACGGAGAGCGGCGGCAGCAGGGAATTCGCATATGAATCCCGAGGACGCCGGCGGGCACCGAGACGGGAGCCGGAGCCGGAGCCGGAGGAGGAGACGCGCTCCCGACGCCGCACCGGAGATCGAATTTCAAATTTCACGCGACCCGAGACGCGCGCGTCGGAGGAGGAGGAAGGCGCCACGGAAAGAGTCGGAGAAGGAGAGAGAATGGTGGAAGGGAGAGATTGGTGCGGGGGCGGTGCGATGATGACGACGGCGACGATGATGATGAAGATGATGATGATGATGATTATAAAATGGAGGAGGAGCTGCTTGCGAAGATGGACAACTGTTTTCGTGTCTGCATGAAAGAGAAAGAGACTCGCGCGGGGGGGCCGATACGCAGGCTTCGACAGACCAGTGAAATTCCGCCTCCCTCCCTACGTTGGTAGAAATTGAAAGCTGGATAGAGATAGAGAGAGACTCCCGACCTTCTCTTGCGTATCCGCCAAGCCCAACCCGTACCCAAAATCACATTTTCCACCACCTAAATATCCATCCCCCACGCCCCCCCTGACGAATTAAGATTCCGCGAGATTCGCCTCCCATTTTTAAGTCAATGTTTATGGAATTCACTACACGTGAAATTTGCATGATCAAGAAAATCAGTATAAAATAGGTCTGTATGTATCTAAACCACACATATATTACTCGGTTGTTGTAGGATGTAGTCGATCAGGTTAGGATGATGGATCTACTTATAAACAAACAAGGTGAATAGAAATTTTCGTGATATAATAATTCGGACCGTACGATGTTATGAGGTCCCATATTATACCCAAGCGATTGTCGAGCATTGTGGAGATTGAGGAAAGGGAGGGGACGAGTGGATCGAGAGATGCGTACGAGGTAAGGTCGTCGGAGACAGGGAGAGACCGCTGCCACGGGTGGGTGGGTGGGTGGGTCGGGGAAATCGCGGGTCGCGAGGCGGGGACGTAGGCAGGTCGCCATTGACGGAAGGGGACAACGTGTTTTGGGATCGTGAAAATGGCCCCCCTCCGCCCCGTGACGCTTTTACTTTTCCCCACCGCGTCTTCACCGTGTCCCCTCCTTTTCTTCATTTCTTTGTCTTTCTTGCTTTTTTATTTTGTCCCCTTTCTAGAGCTACTTCAGTGGGATCTCTCTCTCTCTCTCTCTTTCTCTTTCTGCACGTCCCAGGAATTTTCCGGGGCATCATTGGACCGAACGGGCTGAATATTTAACAATCCCTGATAAGGAAACATTTTTTTTTTCATTTTTTAATATATTGGTCGCACGTAATTTGGAGAAAGAAAACAGTGCCATGGAATTGACGGGACTTTTTGTTAAAATGTTTAAGTAAGTGTCGTGCCTTGCTCAAAAGATCTGCTCAAGAATCATCAAGTTATATGTTTGAATTCATGTACGATATTGCTCAACACGAACCCACCCACTTAAAATGAAGATTAGTAGGCCCAAGTACATCGTGCGAGACTGTGTTGATAATGAGAGTGGGTCAAGTCAATAGGTCCTATCGACCTATCAGACACGTAATCACCTCCAATTGAAGTTCTTCAAAACGCTAACATATATACGCTTTCGTGAAGTTGTTAATTAGGGAAATGCAACCAATCGTGGTCCTTAATAGGCTTATCTCTTAATGTAACAATTTCCGAAGCAAAAATAAGAACCTAACTCAAACACGAGATGAATTTACCAAGAGGAATTCGAAGTCAACACACAACATGACTTTAACTCAAATCTCCACACAAACTAACATGATTTCACTCATTTTCAAATTTAAAAAAGCACTTTGCAATTGTAGTGATGCTGAGACAAAGGCTAATTCTACACCCCAAACATGCGATATTAATACTTACATAAAAGTACACCAATATTAGTTACGCACAACAACACAAGATAGAGCGTCGCACGGAAATTGTAAGTCCTCTGTAATTATTTGCCTAAAGAGTATATTATATCAACAAAATTCATGAAATTAGGTCCTGTTAATAACGACAAATGTACTTTCCACTTTTGAACATTTCTTCATCTGATTTTTTTTTAATTGATGGGATGAGTAAGTAGATTGTCATTGCATACGAGCCAAAAAAAAAAAAACAACAACAAAAAAATAAATTGCGTCTTGCTTAAAGGATTTTACAGATTAATTAATCATCACATGATTATCACAACGTGTTGCGAACGCGAGGAGCAACGCTTTTTAAAGTGAAATTCGCAGTGCCGTCCCTACACAATCTCCGAAAATCCAGACGCCTTCAGTTGCTTCGCTTCAGCATTTACGACACGTCCCAGCCGACACTGTATTGCCACTCTCAAATGGTATCATGAGAAATGTCGGATCGTCGTCCTCCCTCCGGTCGCTGGCATTCTCATCGAGATCTTACTCTCGTTACTTGCCCGAAAAGACCGCATTTTTCCCGCCAACACAAGAGCTCCTCTGGCACACGTCGCCAGACTCTCTGCCCTCTGCCCTTCAACGCTACATCAACTCCGACTACCCTTCTCGCGGCCAAAAGATCCATGCCCACATTCTCAAAACCGGGTTGAATCCCAACACCAACATCTTCATCAAGCTGCTCATTCTGCATTTGAAGAGCGGCTGCCTCAGTTATGCCCGCGCGGTGTTCGACGAAATGCCACAGCGAACTCTTTCCGCCTTTAACTACATGATCGGCGGGTGCGTCAAGCAGCGGAGAGTCGGAGAGTCTTTCGAATTGGTGCGCAGAATGGTTTCTGTCGGCGAGAGGCCCGATGGGTATACTTTCTCCATGATCTTGAAGGCGTCTACTCTGGCCCAGGACGTGGACTTGCCGTATAAAATTACCGGGGTCGTTCACGCCCAGATACTGAGACTAGACACTGAACCGGATGATGTTCTTTACACAGCACTGGTCGACTCATATGTTAAGCATGGAAAGGTTGGTTATGCTAGGGCCGTGTTTGATATGATGTTGGAACAGAATGTTATTTGTTCAACCTCGATGATTACTGGATATATGAATGAAGAGTCTTTCGAGGATGCGGAAGAGATTTTCAGGAAGACAATTGAGAAAGATATCGTGGTTTTCAATGCCATGATCGAAGGTTACAGCAAGTCGAGTGAATTTGCAAAGAGATCGCTCGAGATTTACATTGAGATGCAAAGGTTGGCATTTCGGCCTAACATATCTACTTTTGCCAGTGTAATTGGGTCTTGTTCAGTAATGGCAGCATACGAAGTCGGTCAACAAATCCAAAGTCAACTAGTAAAAGCTGGACTTATCCTTGATGTGAAAATGGGCAGTGCTCTTATAGATATGTATTCCAAATGTGGGAAAGTTGAGGATGCTTGCAGCATATTTGAATGTATGCCCAATCGGAATGTCTTTACATGGTCTTCCATGATAGATGGATACGGAAAGAACGGAGATCCCCATAAAGCTCTCATTCTTTTCAGTGCAATGCGTGAGCAGCGAATTGAGCCCAATTCCGTGACATTCCTTGGTGCACTCTCTGCTTGTGCCCATGCTGGCTTAGTAGCTAAAGGCCATGAGATATTCTTGAGCATGGAGAGGGATTACCCGCTGAAACCGGGTATGGAGCATTATGCCTGCATGGTTGATCTCTTAGGACGTGCAGGGAGATTGAACTGGGCATGGGAGTTTGTGATGAAAATGCCTGAAAAGCCCAACTCTGATGTTTGGGCCGCTTTGCTCAGCTCATGTAGGTTGCATGGTGATATTGAGATGGCAAGTGTAGCAGCCAATGAACTATTTAAGTTGAATGCCGAGGGTCGGCCCGGGGCGTATGTCGCTCTGTCTAATACATTGGCACATGCAGGAAAATGGGACAATGTAACTGAACTGAGGGAGTTAATGAAGGAAAGAGGGATATCTAAAGACACTGCTTGCAGTTGGGTTGAGGCTAATTATGGGTAATGAGAGTCCTGCATGTTGGGGAAATTGGTGATCAAGTCAACAGGTAAACATGTCCATTTCATGGTTTTTTACGTGTACAAAACATGTTCTATGATGCAGATATTCCTTTACATCACTCCTAAACTCAGATGATCGTCCTAGATGATTTCCAAGCCATACGACAGCGATGAAGAGATGTTGGGGAGGCTAAACCTGATAGCAAAGCCAATGACTCAGGTGTTCATATATCAGTGCAAATGATCAGCAGTATCAGGTCGATCCTCTGCTGCAATCTGCAGCAAGGAATAAATTATGGGCTATGTTGCTGCATTGGATGCTGCTTTGGTTCGATACTTGCTGGTGAGAGCTTCTGGAATTATACCATTGTCCACATCCCTTTACATCAAAGTTAGTCATTGCGTAATTTCTTTCCAAATTTTCTCTGTTTAATAGTGAATGCTAATAGTGCCACAATCTCCTTTTTGCTGTTTGAGAAGCATAATAGACCTATATCTGTTCCCTCATTGGTGACCTTGTTCGTTGTTCTGTTGTCCTATTCTGCCATCACAGGAGCTGTCGAACTTAGTTCACATGAATTTTATGATTCTAATTGACGTTTCTTGAAGAAATGCATCTCTTAGAGTATACTTGGCAAGTTCAACAAGAAATGACAAGCCTTGGAACCTTATAAATTGCTAGTGCCCTTGAAATTAGAGTTTGGGACTTGCTGAAGGAATCTGACCTCGTAGTATGGCAGCATGTTCGAGATGTCTGGATATGGTGCGTTTCTTGAAGCTATACATGGATGAAACTTACAGAATGATGCCAATAGTGAGGCATCGGTACATAGTTTTTGTCAGCTGTGGATATAGACTAGGCTAAATAGATATGGGAAGAGAGAACGAACATGGATGAAAAAACTTACAGAATGATGCCAATAGTGAGGCATCGGTACGTAGTTTTTGTCAGCTGTGGATATAGACTAGGCTAAATAGACATGGGAAGAGAGAACGAACAAAGGCTGCTTTTAAAGCTGAGGAAGGGCAATCTTTAATATAGAGATCACTGCTAATCTCGACTTTTCACTTTTTAACTGTGTACCAGAGGGAAAGAGGTCCACATATGGAGTCAGTTTAGTAATGGCACAGCTATCTTATGATGTTTCTTCAGGTTAGTCAAAAGTGGGAGACATTTCTTTTGTAATAGAGCATAATTCGGACGAGAGTTGTGTTGAGGAGAACTTGAACGGGATCCAATAGTGGATGAATTGCTTAGGCTTTGAGAGAGGATCTTTATCTCTTCTATATATCTGTTGATCTTTTTGCCAGGAAATATATTTTTTCACATTTAGATTTGGGGTTATTGTCAGTGTAAGGTCGATGTTGAAGATTGTCTTGCATTGTTTAGTAACTGTGATGGACTTTGTACACTAGATCATCTTGGATGTTGCTTTCAGGTTGACACTGGATGCTTGACAAGTGTGGTTATTTGTCGAGACGAAGTGAGCAGATCTATAGTTGTGATGTTGAGGTTGACCTTGGAGAAGTGTTGTGACTATACTGAAGTTTTGGGCTTTCAAAACTTGTTAATGGATACAGTCAAATTGAGCTGTTTGAATCTAATACCTATTTCGTGTCTCGCACAATATGTGTGTGTGTGTGTGTGGGTGCATTTCTTTGTTAAGAAAAAAATAGGTTCCCCTGCAGGATTTTTGTCTAGGCCGTTCAGATGTAGGATGATTATTTAGCAAAAAAATAATTGTTGGACGAGTGTATTAGATGTCATTAGACCTTGCAACGGATGAACAAAGAATAACTAAATATAAGCTCACAACATCTAAGATTTTGGACTGTAGTCATCCATCTTAAGTCACGTGACTACCCATCTCATTGTTTTTGGGTAGGTTCTATGGATGACTGTTTGATGAAGACTTGTTTCTACCACTTTGGTTGATGTGGAGACACATGTGAGAGATTCTATGGAGGCCTTCCGACAATGGCATGTTAACTTCATTGGTTTTCAGCATGAGGATCAGCCAGGCAATTCTATTATTCAGAATATGTACTTATTCGTGCCTTTTCAGGTTGTAATATCAACTAGCATTTGGAACTTATCGGTATCACTTGACCAGGAGAATGGAGGAACAACTTAAAGCAAAGAACGAGCCAATCAAGAGGCAGGAGGGACTGATCCAAGGGCGTGGGAAATGGTTAAAGGGCCAATTGGACAAACTCAACATCCAACAGCGGAAATGGAGAATGGATGAGAATGGATGAGACTGTGCAGCAAACCTGTTCTACTCTTCAACCTCTGGGTTTGACAGAAGAAAATTCTTAAGAAGTGCCTCACATCAATTTCTAACATGGTACAAACATAATTTATTAAGGATGCTTTTAGCTTGAGTTGGACATGATAGCCACATTTCCTGCTTCACTTAGGCAGTCATCCCTTCATTGGGGCGGGTTCCTTTTTTATTTGATTCCTCTGTTTGTTCTATGCGCGGGTTGTTCCTATTTGCTTTGCACTTAAGATGAAGTGCAAACTATACTACGTCGATTATTCATCTGGTTAGAAGTCACTTCCGTTTATGTACTTCTTCCTAATAACTTTAGTGTTGAGCAATAACTGTTATTTTGGAGAGTGCCGTTCGATATGTTGCAGATTCTGGGAGAAGTTTTAAAAGGTAAACTCGCTCTCCTAGACGACAATTTTTATAATGACTCGTGTGCAAGAACGGAAGTGAGGGCAATGTTGAAAAAATTACATTATTGCGGTGCTTTCAAACAACAGTTAAAATGCAGTGATTATGTTTTCCTCCCCGGTCCATGCTTTTTGGTGTTGCTGGTGCCAAATTGCCATCGGAAGCCAATGATGAATAGGCTTTTAGCTGCTGAAAGTATGAAATTGCTGAAACTGGGAAGCACCCTGATAATCTTTTTTTGTAGTCATTACGAAGATGGAAAGAAAGAACTAATTTCCATTAGTTTATTCTGGGGAACCAATAAATCTGTCATGGTCTAGTCTATATTCGAAAAGCAACCCGCTTCCCACGTCTATTTATCTGTATCAACACGTGAAAAGATGCCCGTCTCATAGACCCAGATCAGGGCACGATTTCGCTGGTGAATCACGATCCATGTTTTCCTATCTACTGGAATCACATGTACCTCAGATTCTTCTCGGTGGATTGATTGATGCCTCAGAAGGAGAGGCTGGACGCATGACGAATTTGCTTATTCATGCTTTAGTATATTGCCTCGCCAAGTGTGACCTCACCAGGGAACACGACACCATGGAAACACGCATATGCCTCACTACATATACTTTTGCTTTCCGCCCAGTCCATCTCAAGCGGTGTTTTCCACTTTCTTTCATGGAAGAAAACTTCATACGACAACCACTGGGGGTCCGCCCCAGTGGCCTTCCATCTTGGAAGGGAGAGGTTGGGGGTTCAAATTCCCACATTCTCAGGGGATTGGGAATAAGGAAGATTTCATTTCAGAGTGGGTTTTGACTCTCACACCCCGAAAGCGGGCGAAAAAAAAAAAAAAAAAAAAAAAAATTCATACGACAGATTCTTTTTTCTTTTGTCTTTTTTTTTTTTATCAATGAACTATGAGTATGAATGTCATCCACGTTACTTAAGTTTTGCATGCGGACGATACCTACCTTTCATAATCCGCTAATTTGAACACGATTAAGGGAATTATGAATGAGTGTGTGCTCCAATTAGTGGTCACAAATTGGACGTTAGATGACAATTTCAACAGAGACCTCGAATCAAAGTTGAGAATTGCATCGCGTCGTTTTCTATTTCGTCACGTTCATTGTAACTTGTCAACCTAAAGATATCTGTCAGGGGACAGATACATTTAATCACTGGGCAAAATTTAAGTAAAAAGAGGCCGGAAAAAGAAAAAGAAAAAGCGGTGGCTAGACTCGGCCGAACAAAACCGTGGGCACATTTTACGAATCCGGAGGATCGGATCCTCGAATTTCACTGACCGTTGATGTTGAATCAAAGAACAATAAATCTGGGCCGCTCCTTGAAATATCCCTGAAGTGATCGCGAGATATATTACGATTTGTGTGGGTCCCAGAGAATTAGACAAAAACCCCACGACGTCGCGTTCGACCTCAACGTGACGCGGACCGCCCGCATCAATCAAGAAAGAGGGACTTTTTAGTCCTAATCGGACGGCCGCCATTAACGTCGGGCCCACCATCTCTTGACATTTAACAACATCTTCCGTCAACTCAAACGTCTACTTCTAGAGATCCTCTCACTTCTCAATATTGAAAAATCTAATCTTTAACAACTATTTCCGGCGAATTATTATCTATAACGTGTCGATCATTAATTATATGAATCTCATCGTCGTCGAGCTCTCGGGACCAAGAGTTGGACTGAGCTCGATTTATATCATTTGAAAATCTTACACTTTAACATACGTGATTCTTAAATTTTTAATTTATTCAATATGAACCTTAAATTTTAATTAAATATATAATATTGTTCCTGAATACATGAATTTTTAATATATATTTAATTTCATCATTAAATTATATAAAAATATTAAATATTATATCTAAACTCATACTAATGGAACGAATCATTAAATATATGTACCAAAGTTTAGAGACTAAATATTACGCAACAAGTTAAAGTTTAGGGATTAAATTATTCACTAAGTCAAAATTTAAGGATTATTTATATAATGATTTCTAAATCAGATGAATTTTTTTCAAAGAGAAGAATTTAAGGATTATTTATGTAATTATCCTTAAATCAGGTGGTTTTTTTTTTTTTATGGATATTTTTTAGTGAGAGAGAAAGCGTTTCTTTGAGATGTTGTTTTCCTGTAATTAATGGGAGCACATGGAAAAATAAGGGAGGAAGCCCTCTTCCTGACCTCTCCTTTTCTTCCCTTTTCCTCGTTCCAGACAAGGACCGGATCCCCACCACCACCACCACCAGTACCGCCATTATTAAACTCTCTTCTCTCTCTCTCTCTCTCTCTCTCTCTCTCTGAAACTCCCTTTTGCTTTTAGTTCTCCAAGATTCGTTTTTTTTTTGGTGTGTGTGTGTGTGTGCCGGGTTCTCGTGCGATTCGGCGGTGATGATGGCGTGGCTTTTCGGGTCGTAATCATGAGACGATCAGGGCGCTCTCGAGGAGGAGGCAAAACGAAAGCGAGCTCGGCGCACGGTTGCGTCGGGAAACTACCCCCCCAACTCCAATCACGGCTCTCTGTCACTGCAAGTACGTTCCTTTTCGATGCCCATGTAATCATCTCTTTCGTTTCCTCCCCTCTTTTGCACTCTGCTCCGTACAGATTCCCCGTCGAGGCTATGTTATCTTGCGAACATATGCAGCGTTGACTCTCGCTTCGCTCTCTGCTTGCCACCCTCTCTCTTTCTCTCGCTCTCAGGAAAAGGGGAAAAAAAAAATTGTTGCGACTCAGATTCGTCGAGGAAGAAAGATTAATGGGTATGGAATATGGATCGGTAAATTTGAGTCCCTCGTAGTCTCTCGGGGTCGATGGTCTTTGGTGCAAGTTTCAGCGTTTGAAAAAAGAAAAAGAAAAAGAAGGATAAAGAAAAAAGGGATTGAATTGACAGAAGGGTGAGGGTTGGAAACTGCCCATTTTTCTTTCACTAAAAGTTCCGGTCGTGGTGGAGCAATTTTGACTTTGTAAGGGCCCACTGTTTTTCTCTTTGGAAGTTCTTGTGTCTTCTTCTTATTTTTTTCTTTGGGGGGGGGGAATAAGGACCACCTTGATGCAACAATTTCTAGAAACAGAGTTATTTTTCTTGTTTCGCCCATTCATTAGGTTAGCTCAGTTCTGTGAAAGAAGCCAAGAAAGTCGGGGGGGAGAGAGAGAATAAGGACCACCTTGATGCAACAATTTCTAGAAACAGAGTTATTTTTCTTGTTTCGCCCATTAGGTTAGCTCAGTTCTGTGAAAGAAGCCAAGAAAGTCAACCCATTGAACAACAACAGTTTTGCTACAGGAGTTAACACGTTTCCTCTGAATATCTTCTTTGACCCAGAAGCCTCCAGTTGATTCAGCAGGAGAGAATTTGCAGAAACTGCTTCTATCCTTCACTTCCTTCGCCGTAGCATCATCCACCGGAGGGCTGTCGACACTGAAAGAGGCTGGCTTTATTGCTCGTCACAGATTCAATTCGGATAAACATAAGAGGGGGATAGTTTGTGTTGCAGATAACAGAAAGTTATGGGTTCTTTCAAAGGTCATGCTCTGCCGGGGACTCTCTTTCTTGTGGTCGGTTTGTGGCACGTGTGGAGTTGTGTGTTCAGGCGTGTGTCGAACCCGAAGGCCTTCCGGGTCCGGGTGTGGAACCCGGTGCCTGGGTTCGAGGGGAAGCTGAAACATTTGGAGCTGTATGTCATTACAGTCGGCGCTTTCATTGATTTGTGCATTGAGCTTCTGTATTCTCCCCACCTCAAGCTGTTTGTTAATGGAGTCTTGAACCCAGCACACATGAACGATTTTGAGCATTCAGGAATGCTCCTCATGTTCTTCATCTTCGGGCTCGTCGCTCTGCTCTCAGAGAAAACCAGGTTGGTTCCTGGCTCATTAATCTCAACATGTCTTTTATGTTTTCTCTTTCTCTTTATGTTTGTTACGGGGGTGGTGTTGTTATATGCGCGGTAGAACTTTTTAGAAGCGTTTCTCTGACATGGAGTCGTGAAGTGGTTTCTGCTGATGCCCTAATGCTGAACAAATATAAGCTGCTGACTCCACACGATTTGTAACTGGGTAACAGTTGAGAGCGACTGAGTTATGGTCGATGCGGTACCAATGCTCAGCGTCTCTCCTGGAGGAACATCTAGATAATAGATGTGTGGTTGTCTGAATACACAGTTTGATTTTCTTTGAATCTCATATATTTCTATAATTGACTAATTCTTGATGAACATTTGTTTTTCTAACTAGATAAAAACTCAAGTCTGCTGATGCTCTCAATCTGGTGGAGATTATCAATTAGAAAATTGAAACAGCGGATGCAGGAATTTTAAGACTGATTTTTCTTTCCATCAAACGCATGATATGCCTTTTTTGGTCTCTATACTTTCAATGCGCTGGTCTCTGTAGAGTTTTGCCTTCTTTGGGTACTTTTGTATCACATACTGTGGATAGTGTGTTCTCTTATTATTATTAGATTTTGGATAGTGTGTTAATCTCCCTTTTGGGTCGTATGATGACCTTAGAAGTTTCAGCTGCATAAAGGAATATGATCATAAAGTTCATGACATTGCCTTGACAAATTTATTTATGGACTTTTAAGAGAGGCGTTACCGTAATTCACAGAGTGCAAGTCCATGTGTTTCCATTAACCAGACAAGAGATGTTGTCTTTTCTTCTATTCTGTTCCAAAGTCTTAGTTTAGGGGAAAGAAAGATTAGAGTAGTGAGAACAGTTCTGATCAAATGATAATCTATTCTGTTCCAAAGTCCTTGCAATGCTCTTGCTCTCAGTCTGAGTTGAGAGGTTAGTGTTTCTCTTTTAGGACATTAATCAGTATTTCTATGAGAATTAATGCTCTGTTATAGAATGACTCTTAGTGATTTATGAACATTGCTTCATTGTTTAGGCCAACAGTTGGTCCACTCAGCTGAGGTGACCCTTTTTTCCCTTCTCACCTGTAGCCCATGAAGAAGAAAGATAACGCTTTACGTCCTTGAGATAATTTTCTGTAGATTTCTTTCACTCAACATTCTAATTCCAAGTCCTAAGCTTCATGCCCTTGGACATTTTCGGGATGCTCTTACTAACCAACGAATGGCAAGTGCTCATCAGGAATGATATAGAATTGTAGTTGCATTTTACCATCGTCTTGAGATGAGGCAATTGCTCGGCTTCTGAAGTGAGGCTTCAGAACGAAGTTTCTTTTCTTTTTTTCCTCCTCCTTTTGTTTTTTTTCTTTTTTTCTTTCTGGTAGGCCTTGGCTGAAAATTGTCAACATTGCCAAATCCAGATCGCTGTGAAAATGCTGGAAGTATCTTTCACACTTTCTTAATGGACTAGTTTTATGACACATCCTCTTTCACTTGGGAATCATCAGATTGTTACCACACAGAAGTTGACAATAGAATATTTAGAGCAAGTTTCTGCACAAATTTAACAAGATAAGAGGTTTATATTTCACTCTTTTATGCCGAGATAACCCAGTTTTGCAGCATTTTCAGTCTAACACAGCTTGACCATTTTAGAAACTCAATATTGGTGCAGCCATGCCACTTGACTTATCCATTTAGGGATAGGGTCTACTTTGAGCATCCCTAGTTAAATTTTTTTCTTTGGTAAGGTTAATAAAAATCTCGGTTTGTAAATCATGTGATTCTACATCTTGAGAATTTCTTTTTTAAGAAAAAAATATGAACTTTTTGGGTTGGGATTACCTATGAGTACCATTAGTGCATGGCAAGTTCAAGGCTTCTTGTTTCCTCGATGTGGATTCATAAGTAAATCTTCAGATGCCTTTAGCTGGTTAGGTGTCAATCGCTTGAGGATTACTTCTGAAGCTCACCAGTGAGTTTGCTGTATTGTGGTGCTGCAGATACTTCAGAAGCATCACTAGTAGTACTATTGCATCAGCATTTTTGTGACCGATGCTATTTTTATAACCTCTCTGCTTTGACTGTTATAGTTAACAGACTCTTGAGTTTTGGGAGCAGTAGCTCCCACATTGTTCTGCTGAGCAACCCAGAACTTAACTTTTACTGTTGCCAATCTTCCTGCACTCGCAGCTTCCTTCCTTTACCAGAAGGAGCACTGTGCTTGATCGCTGCCACGGCATTCTGCGCGGAGTACCTTCTATTCTACTTCCACTCCACAACGCACAAGGGCCTGGAGGGTTATTATCACCTCCTCCTGGTTCTGCTCATTGGACTTTGCATTGCTTCCACCGTTGCCGGGGCCCTCCTACCGACCAGTTTCCCCATTGATCTCTGCAGTGGCATTGCCATGACCTTGCAAGGACTCTGGTTCTACCAGACAGCCTTCACGCTATATGGACCCTCCATGCCCGATGGTTGCCAGCTCAAGGGCAGTGGCATTGTGTGCAACTCAGTGGAAAGCGAAGCACGTGGTGAGTATCTTGCCAACTTCCAGCTTTTCAGTCTTGTCCTCGGCGTGCTGGCTTTGGTGGTTGGTAGTTACGGCTTTGCGGCTAGACAGTTCGGGCATTCTGAGCTTAGGAGCTTGCATGTATCTCAAGAGGAATAGACTGAGAGCACACTAAGTGCAAATTTCGTAGCTTTTTTTACCTTTAGTGGTTTATTCATTTGTAGTGCGTCAAAGGAATAAGGGGGCATTTGGATGGCTCCGGCAGATTTTGTGGTGTATATTGATCGGAATTGCGCATCCATATAAACAAACAACAAGAGAATAGCATAAATCTTTTTCCCAAGCTCTCGGAAAATCTCCAAAGATCTATTAGGCAGATGTTTTTTTGTTGAAGTTCGTAAATTCTCTTCGAATTTTTTCCTCTACTATGCATCTTGGAAGGTGGATGATGATGTTTATCTCGTCCTATCCAATACACTGTTGTGGAACGTATTTGAAAGATGCTTCATTGTTTACAAGAAAGCCTTTCAGAATTGTGTAGTTATTCTGAGGGTGTTGTGCTTATAATCCGAACAGCATTGCCCATGTATTACTTGACGGATTGAGGGAACAAAAATGGAATGGTTAGAAGGATGAATTACGGAGTTATTAATAAAACTGCCAATACGTTAATTCGCATGTTAAGCTTGAAGCCTACACTCTCCCTCTAGATATTGCGCTCTATTTAGGGCGAGACCTTTTCTTGACCATATTGCAATTATCCATAGTACAAGCAGAATAACGTGAGTAGCGCCCTTTACACCACATCCTCGCTATTTATGTACTGGCATGCCTCCACAATAAGCCCTTTCCTAAGTAGCGCCCTTCACAGGAGCTGAATGAGGAACTGGGATCAAGCATTAATCAAATTTTAATATGCAAATTCCAGAAAAACTCATGTTTGAAGATCTGGCAATTTGGTGAAAGAAATTCGCAGTTGTGTCGAGTCATTATACCGAGGTCTGATCTTATATCTAACAGGACAGCGAGTTTGAAAATAGAAATTTTTTTAATAGAGCAAAGTGTTAGCTGCAGGATTTGCTGTTTCCTTGACTAGAGCATTACGGGAAGCAACTCTGAGATATGCAAAATATGCATCTGTCTCCTGCCCGCACAATCTTACCACAGAATGACACCATCCGACAAAACAAACTTTCGACATTATCAATAAATTACAGATAAGGAGTTCAGTAACAACACTTCTTTTAGGCAGCTCAGGATCAATCCTTATATAGAGCATGTTCACATTTCCATTTGCTTTGTTGGCTCTCTAAAGAGCCTCATGATTAGATTGCTCTCAGAACATGTTCATCAGAATGTCATGCTCTGGGAAAGATTAAGAGTCACCAGAGTTCCACAATTTTAACTGGGCACAACCACAACCTACAGCAGACGACCCATGACGGTAATTAACTAACAACACAAAATACAGCACTTGCGGCAAAGATCAAAAGCCAAGCAGCAGTTTGTTTTTATTCACTAAAGCCTAGTTCTACTTCGTCATTGGGCGGCAGACTGCATTCAATATGGAACAATTATGGAGTCTATCAGCTCTTGAAGTGGAGCCAGCTCCTTCTTGTCAATCAGCCCAAATTCCTGCACAAGTAACAGTAACATTATCTTCAGGATACTTTCTACTTTTTGTCTCACATCAAATGTTAACTATTCAACAGGATGTTGTGCAGCACATAGCACACACAGTGACTTGTAAAATTGATACAGGATAGGACCAGACCAAAAGAACAGGATGCTGTGCTGCCGAACTATGGACTTATTTTCACCATTTTTTAAGTTGAGAACCAGATGAGTTTCGTTTCCTCACTGAAGCACCATCACAGAAGGCCATATTCATTATTCAGTATTCGAGCAGTCAAACAAAATGAAACCACGTCTCATATTCCATGCAGGCACATGGAAACCCCAGCAGCTCCACAAGTCTCCATAATCAGGTGGAAAGAAAATGGCAGGTCCTTGTTCCATGTAACACAAATGCTCACCTATTATGATCCTCATAAGAGATATGAAAAGAAAACAATCGAGGGCTAAAGGCAAACTGTGCAGATATTGCATGAGTTGAAATAGTAAAAAGCAAACAGATAAATAAGCAAAATATAGAGCACCAAAAGGTTCATATGAACTCTCTCATGTTGAAGATGGATCATAGCTAACTCATTCACTGGCTTAATAAGTACTGTTTCCCATGGAATTTCCTACATATACAGACACTCAGGATCAACAAAATCACAGAAAGTTTGTAACTTCAATATATTACTCTTCTCCTCCACCGTGTCAAGTAGACCACCAACATTTGATGAGTGACATGTAACTATCAATTACAAGATATTCCTGACAAATCTCAATTATAATAAGTCGTAAAAGAATAACTCACTGCAGTAGCTTGAACTTGTCACTCCTTCAGAGATGATCCTAATCTCTAAACCACATATTTACAACTTCTATGTCTCCCAACCAAACATTGTAAGGACCTTGAAATACATGATACAGCCGGGCACCACATAAGGAAACACTAGATTTTCCATGAACAAAACTTATCTACTACTATTTTCAAAGGTTTCTTATTAAGCCATTTTCACTAAACTTTTCTTGTCCTTTGAGAGATTAGATTTAGTTTTACAAATTCAATGTGGCATTACCATGAATATAAGGAGAAAAGAGGGCCCATTAAAGTAGGCATTCTACATAGGAAATCAACTTTCAACAATATAGTTGCCATCATATAAAGAAAATATGTATCAGCTAAAGCCTAAATCCCTGTAAACCCAAGTTGGATGCTCGATGCTCTCATCGAGAGATTGGTTCCAAAGTTATCCAGTGCCTAGTTCAGCCTCATTCTTTATTTAGTTTTTCTTTTCCTCGCTCCTCTGTCCTATGTCGGCAGTACTTTCTGTATACTCCCAGCGTACCTAAACTGTGCCTTGCCCATTTCAACAAGTACTGTTTATCCTCAAATGCAATGTCCCACAATCAGATGCGAATCAGATTTGACAGAGCTATATGCAAAGTCCCACAATCAGACATCATCTAGGGACATCAAAACCAAATTCTTTACAATGCAATAGAAGTAACCAGTATTCTATATGTGAAAGGAACTTACACAGGTGAACAAAATAAAATGTTTGAAGCATGTGTTAAGGTGGGCCTCCTCCTTAAGGCTAACAATTTTCTGAAAATGCGAATGATATATGTGGGCATACACACGGAACAGCCGCTTGAAAATTGTCTTCACCACCTCCTTGAAGTTTGGAGGAAATGGGGCGCCTATGAAGAATTACAAAGAAGAAAGCAAAGTGAATAATATGCAAGAGATACCAACATAATTCTTTTCCTTTAAACTGCACCATTTCCAACTTTTGTAAGAACCAATCAAAACTGAGGGTAATTTGTGAGGACAAGTATTACCAAGCTTCTGAGGAAATATGGACTCGTCATCTAGCTGAGCTTCGATCCAGTCCATGAGATACTCAACATATTTCGGTGCTGAAACTTCAATTGGCTTCTTGATTTGCACCCCATCAGCCCACCTATACTCGTACCTGTGAAAATGCTTATCAACATATGCCTGGCTTCATCTGCAAATTTTTAAACTAGAAATAACGGCAAAATAAAAGCCGTGTCACCACTAGCAACATTGATCAATATCTGCCCATAACATGGGAGTCACACAATGTTTGCAATGTCTATTAGGGTTATTCAAGATCAGAGTATTGTGAAATATTCAATCAATAACACTACATGCAACTATTGCACGACCATGTTCCACAAGCTAAACAGATTACATTTGGTTAATGAAGAAGCAAACAGAAAAATACACAACTAGGACATCAAGATAGACAAGGATGATGTAACATCCTACAAGACAGATTTTCAAGGACAGTCAAGTTTCAAACAACCATAAGCTTACTAGTGAGAGTTACAAATTGGCAGCAAATTTCCTACTTTGCCAAGACAGAGAAAATTACAGCAATTATCTACAGCAAATATTATGATACTTCAGTTCAGAAAAGATTCCCATCAAAGGTGCAAAACAGAGAAATCAAGATCCTCCTAAAATGTTTTTGATGACCCCCCAAAAGTTGCCAACAGCATAGCTACACAGTTATTTGTTTCCTAATAACTTGCATTGCTATATCACTCAATCTTAACCGCATATATTCATATATGAATTTCTAGGCAAACAGGAAAAAAAAAAAATTCCTTTTGCAATTGCCCATTGCGACACTCAAATGATGATTGTCATTTGAAGCAGTTAAATTTCCACCTGCTACAGCTCTATCAATTATACATGAAGGGAAGGAAGTCTTTATTTCCTGAGTCCCCTAAAGTACTAACACATGATCGTCAAGCTCTTAACACATCCACACAATAGACAGATAACGAGAAACACAAAAAAACGATTTTCCAAATTTGTCAGAAATGGTTAAGAATCATGACTTGCTGAGGCACACCAGAGCTGCTAGCCTTGTTATGTCTTTTACAGCTCAACAAATGCAGATCAAGCAAGAAAGGACCATTTCCAGTAACTTACTTGGGTCCTGCAGTCATAGTAGGACAATTTTCAGGAGTACAAAACTCTGTCAGGGTACCATAGAGAAGATTCACCTGGTTGAAGAAATCCACGGCTGAAATTGAAACACACAACCAGCTCATTTAGCTCAGATACTTAGAAGAAAATTAATTGCTGGAGTAAGTTTAGCTGCATGAATGTAATAATCTTAGTGCAAATGCAAAGTACGTGTGCTCCCACATAGACGTAGGCACATGCGCATGTGAAGAGAGAGCAAAATTAGGTTAGAAAAGAAACATACTGTTTACAGCAAGCCACTCATTCAGATCTTCTCCAGGAGGAAGTCTCACTGCCTCCCTCAGGTTTCCACTCCCGAGAGTAGCATCGATATGCTTCCTGAGTTGCGCCCCCTGCATTGTGCCAAAAAAAAATTAGATGAGAGACTGTAGAGCAATCATGGCTGTTTATATACAAACACCAGGGAAGCCAGAAAGAGAAGGTATCAATGGTCACTCTGTACCATAAGTGTCACACATCAGTTCTGGTCCAGAATGCCTGGTCCACCAACTAAACTAGGAAACCAACAACTGACCTTCGATGGAAAACAGATAAGCTGCTATAACTCATTTTTCATATTCTTAGTTGTGATGAATGAGAAACTCGTGAAATACCACATTGGCAATCATTTCTCTTAAAGTTAAACTAGGAAAACAACAATTGACCTTGTTCATTGGAAAACCGTTAAGCTCATTTCCACAATCTAAGTTGTGACGGACAAGAAACTCGTGAATACCATATTAGCAATCATTTCTCTGAGAGCTTCAATTAAAGCATTCATGAATCCTTCTCTCCTCTGCTTTTCAGTCCTTTTCAGTCACTCATCCCTCAACTTATTTTGATGGTAAAAAAATCACTTCTAAAACATTTTAAAAACGATTTTTGGGGCTCAAAAATGCTAAGCCATATATTTGTAGGTAAGACCATCAATTGCAGCAAGAAAGAACATTTTAAGTACAAACACAATCAAAGAGCACCATTTGAAACTAAAAGAAAATTTTCACAATTAGTCCAACAGAGAAAGTCCAGTGGTACTAAATGAGTAAATCATTCATCATGAATGCACAATTCAATTATTTTTCTTAGTCGATATTAAACACGTCCATTTGTTAGATGTTTGGCACCTCATCTAACAAGGACCAGATACATACTAGACACGTGGCCATGTGAAGGACTTCCTACAAACAAGCATGTTTACGTGCAAAATTATTAGGTTAACACCTAAAAAGATAATGGCCTTTCAGTTTCCACCACCAAGTTATACATAATTCATACTTGCCTACTATTCAAACATCCAGTTCCTTTTCCGCTAAATTTATGTTGATTTTCTGTCTTCCCCATCCCTGGATAATGACTAGAAGTTCTGGTGTAGACGCTAACATGCAGTCCAACATGCAGTAATTCATCTCCAGAAAGAAGCTTGACCATTGACAACCATGTTATTAAAAGGTCAAAATATCCATAATTTCTCAAATGGATTTAACTTATTGGGAGGTGATGACGTTCTGATTAATAGAATGCGAAGGAGAATGCTCCAAATTTAAGAGATCATATCATTATGTGGTGATAATCAGGTCCAACGACGGACCCAGGGGGCTGGTGGTCGCCCCTGCCTGCCTTAGCTGCCACATGCAAAAAAAATTACCTGGCGATAATTTTCAGCTACATTTTTTCTAACTAAATAATAATCTTAAAGTCGTAACATGCAAAGCCTACTCTTCTGTTCACGTTCATCCATGTCACACAAAAAACCAAAGAGAAACAAGAACAGGACATTGTCACAAGCACATAAATGGAGTGATATGCAAAAATATGCCTTTAAAATTTTTGTAGATGCTCCTCAAATTGAAGACAAAAATTATAAGAGTCATAAAGAGATAGAGAGAAGAGGGGCACTTATCAGCTAAGAAATGACCAGAAGGATAGCTAAACAAATCGAACGAACCTTACTCCCTGAAGGCGCGCTCTTTTTAGGCCGGAATGTTCTTTGATTTCTACAAAGCATTACATTAGCAAGGTACGAATCAATTCTAAAGAACAAAGTATTCTAGGTTTAGAGTAAGTATTTCAAGGTAAAACCAGATTAAAAAATAAATAAATAAACAATGATTTCTACAGTACAGAAATGACATGTTGAACTGAGGCCAAGTTAGGGGTAGAAAAAAAATAGTATATAGAAACCAATCGCGCATGTTGTACAAACTTGGCATTTAGCCCATCTTTCCAACACTTGACCTTATTACCCTAGTAAATTCACTTGCAAAACCTTCCTTTAACCACTTAGAAGCACCATAGTCTATCTAATCCAAGCACTAAAATCATTTATGGAAAAGAAGATGATCCTTTTTCCTGACAGCCTCCCAATAATAATTTCCCTTCCCTCCGCTAAGGTTAGTACATTTAATGTTGGACATTTGGAAAGCCTTCGTCTCTATCAAAGCCTTATATAAGAAAACTCTTTTCAAAGTCCAATTTCATATAAGATTATCATAACATGTTCTTAAAACGATTATCTCACTATGTCAGCAGTTATAAGACATTTGATTGTTTGATGAGATCTACACAGAGAAGTATTCCAAGAACCACAATTTAATTGTAAAAGAATTATCCAAAACCAACAGCAAAACATGCCTAATAAGTTGTTTCGGAATGACTACACTGGCATTTTTGGGGTTCAGATGTGCTAAGTTAGAAAGATAAGCCATATTTACCTCCAAAGACTGATTCATTGTTGAAATCTGATGGATTCAGAATATTTCAGACACAACTATGATACTAAAGTAATCAAAGGATTCTTATCTTTTTAAGTCCGGAATTTTGATTAAAGCCCTAACACCGATAATTGAAAGCTAACTTGTCACAATATCCTCTACTAAGCATTATCCCACTCACTAGAGTCACCATATGGAGTAATGGACTATATTCCATTTCATCATTTCAAATGCCCCATCATATATTCTATGTCTTGTTGCACCGCTTCCTGAACCCAATTTAACGTGGCCAGATTCAATCAAATGATATATGTTTACAACCATTCTAATGCTGCTGTTTCCAAACAAAATAAGTCCTCATTTAATGCTAGGTAAAGGGAGGAGATGCAAATTATTGTGGCAAATCCCAAAAAAAATCATATTTTTCCTCATTTCCCTTCTCACAGAAATTTGAAAATTATCCACATTTTCCACTTAAGAAAACACTCTCCCCTTTCTCTCATCTCCTAATCATAGCATAAGGGAAACAAGAAAATTCTTTCCTCAAAACTCAACTATATGAGGAAGATCCATATGGACATGAGTCATGCATAATTTAAATATCTAAGGTGCGTATATTACACGTCGTCTCACTATGTTACCCAATTTGACACAAGCCAATATCATAGATTACATCTTCTCACCAAAACATCAATATCACCGGCTCCACAGGAAAAAAGAGCAGCTTAATGAAGTACACCAGTGGAAGCAAGATAAATTTTATTTCCCAAAGTCACTCAAAAAAATTATTCACTCATAAGGATCATAGAGCCATTGCCTATATAAGAAGAATGCCTATTTAAATGCATCCTTCATCTCTCTCTCCAGGGAAAAAAAACTACGTGCATCAATGCCAAAGTTTAGTAAAGCAATAGCATCTAAAAATCAAACAGGCAAGACTGATTCGAACTGACTACTTTACCACAAACGAAGTGGTGGTTTGCCTTCGGCTCCTTAAGAATTATCAAAAGCTACTTATTAAGCGTATTCGAGCTCCACATGGACACCAATACTGACAAGTCTTGTCTATGTTGGCACTGTGTGGAGTATAATCTAGAAAGGGAATGCAATACAGATAAATGCCTGCATTAATGGTAATGTTAACATCCTCTCCCAAATTTGATGTACGGTCAACTCCGAGAGAACAGTCATAGAAAGAAATTCTAAACACAATCATGCATCTCAATTATTTCACAGGAGCTATCATAGACAAGATTCTGAGAATTTCCTAGCCATCCACAGTTTCCATTTTGTGTTGCCTACGAAGGCCTCCTCAAGAAGTAGAGTACAGTGCAAAAGTGGTAGTATTGTTTAATCAATTGGCAATATTACAAATAATAAATTTACTGCGCCTTATGGTAAAGTTGACATATACAGGACTTGAAAAATCTTCCATCTGTTTATGATTAATCTTTATTTTTTTTGTCATTGTCAACTGTAAGTCTCAACAACATGATTCGATGAAAAGCTCAACATGTGAAGAAGAACCATACATTACTTCCTCTAGGATGAGTCTGGCGTGTGCAAACAAAGAGAACCAATAATAAGACGGTTTTTTTTTTTTTTTTTTTCAATTAACTTCTCCATTTTAATTTGCTGATAATTGAGATCCTGATCAATCAATATACGAACTGTAAAGAAAAAACAATCAAGTGCGAGATCAAGCTCACAGGAGACAAAGATTAAGTAGAAGTGAACCAACATACATGTAGAGAAAATAAGCTGCTCTTGCTTCTGGAAATTCTTTAGGCTTATAAGGTAGGAAACACTGTCGACAATTTATTTGGAAGGTACGAGGTGATTACACTTGGGCATATTTTAGAAGATATCACAGGAGGATGAGTATATATTGAGACTGTGCAATCATGTCGAACTTATTGGCTATAGATCATCAACATCACAACTTTTGAAATTTTCAAAAAGCCTGAAAAATCACGCCTAGCTGTACTAATCTCATAAAAAGTAGTAATCTAATAAATGCTTGCCATAATATCGTGTAAATACAAATTACAAGGGTTCAAGTACGCTTGTTATATGGTGTTAACAATTCCCCATCGACAACAGTTTGATGCTATTCGATTTCAACAGGCTCAAGCAAGCCGAACTCCATTTGGTACTTTATATTTAGTAAGTCATAAGTTGTAACTACAGCAGAAAACGAAGAACGTCCAAAAGGCATCTAAAGTTTGAGCCATTTGCATGTAAACAATTGTCAGGTAAATAGTAAAAGAAGGAGAAAATAATGACAAGAGAAGGTAAGGAATTCACATAACAAAAAACAAACAACATATTAGCCTGGAAATATCACGCTGGGATGATCATATGAGAAGGAATGCTAAGTAAACTTGCTCCATTAAGCACTTTATAGTCTATGCAAAGTTGTAACATAAAGCGGAAAACAAAGCAGCTCCAAAGGTATCTAGGGGATCGAGCTGTTGTGCAAGGAAAGAATTGTCAGTCAGGTTGATAGCACCAGAAGGAGGGAAAAACAAGGTGGTAAAGATAAGGAATTCACATAACAAACAAGAAACAAGACACTACTCGGGAAAATATATCCCTTCGAACGATCATATTAAGAAGGAATGCTCAGTCATACTAGACATTACCTAGAAGGCAAGACTCTTAACTTACTCCATCTAAACCAGAAGTATTTCATTTAATTCATTCGAAAAAAAGAAAAAAGGCGAATCAAGAATGAACTCTTATTAGCATCACATCAGCTCCTTTGCAATTGTAACGTTGCTAAATGGAGGAATGAGATGCCGCGGTTATTGAATCGACAACAAGGCCATGTAGCCACTGAACAAAATTCTTTGTGGATGATCTACAGAAAAGCACAGAGCTATCGAAAAAAAACAATCCACTCTCTTCCGCTCATCAATCCAACTGAAAAAACCACTCATCTCCTCATCCTTCACTGCACGGTCGGAACAACCTCAAGCCGCGAGCACCGACTCATCGAACGCGGCGACAAACAAAACAACCTCCGAACAACTACGCATACACACGCGCATCCGCACAACTCCCGAACACCACGAATCGACCCCGATTCGCTATGCCGAGCTGACACAGCAGCATACAGGACCTAGATTCTGACCGACGAAACGTGCGATTCCATTGATTCCATCGGAACGGATCCGACCGGAACGGCTCGACACGCGATCTTTGAATGCGCGAATCACAGCAAGCAAAGTAAGAACGAGCAAGAATAGTGGGGCAGGGGCACGAAATCGGAGATCGAATCCCGAAATGATGGATCATGTCACTGACCTTCCCAGCCCGAAGAGGCTCATGGCGCTCCTCTGGTTTCCCCCTCTCTGCGCGCACAAGGGAGAAGGGAAGAGAGAGAGAGAGAGAGAGAGAGGAGAGCTTGTGTGTTATGTTCTTCAGGTAGTGGTGTTGTGACTTAGCGTAATTGCGACATTGAAAAAGGCTTTTGACTTCGCAGCTCCTCATGATTGTTCACCTCTCTGTTTTCCTTTTTATTTTCTGTTTTTTTTCCCCTAATTTTCCGTTGTATTGTCTTGATCTTTTCTAATTTTTTGCTTTTTGTGTTTGGGGCAATTGCATGATCCAGAGAAAAACAATCTTCCTTGCTAAGGAAAGAAAAAATGCATCCAAAATTGCACTGATTAGATACAACAATATATTAGAATCAGCATGACTTGGGAGTTCGGTTTGAGATTTCACAAGAGATTCTTCTTCTTTGCTACAGTTTTCCATTTTGTCACAACATATTACTGTTACGGATTAAGTGTGGTTTAATCTATTAAGTATTGATTTGTGATGCGCTTTTAGTCTTTTGATAAGTGAAGATCTGTAGCTTGTTGAATGCGTACAATTTCATCCTCTAAATATTACTTCATGCAATGAAATCTCCTAACTTTCTCAACTAGTTCAATCGGATTCTTTTATTAGCCACTCTAACTAGATGTCAAATTAATACGACATGACATCACTTATGCAACAAAAATTGATGAATAATGCTCATTTGATGCCAAATGAGCATAAAGCAAATGGAAAAGATAAGAAAAAAAATCACAATTTGAAAATGTTATTTACAGTGGCAAAACAATGCACGTGATAGAATGAATCGATAAAGTTTAATGATTTGATTGTGCGGCATAAAATTTAGAGGACCGAAATCCAAAAAGCACAAATTCAGAAAATTTAGTGGACTTGATTACAAAATAAAAAAATGAGAAGACCATGTTAATAAACAACAAAAGTTAGAGATTAAACGTGAGATCTCACACTTTTCAAGAATAAGATTTCATCATTCTATGTGAGTGAATGTGCTTATTTGCATACTTACTAAAAAAACCCATTTAGATGCGTGATAATTAAGAATTTGATTTTACAAGCTCGATTTATTCATGAGAAATTCTTCGAACAAATTAGGAAAAGCAACATAAGTGATTTTTAAATTTTATTTTAAAATATGGTGTGATATGTAAATTAAATACGATCCCTAAACTTTTAATTTAATAGGCGATGTTGTCTATGAACTTTTAATTTGTTTAATGTAATCTATGATTTTTTTGTCTATGTTCAATGCAATTCGCATATTATATAAAAAGGTGTAATGCTATTCACGATATTGAATTAATGAAATGACATTATTAAATATTTTCGTATCATTCAAATATTATTAAAAGTCTAATGACCATATTCAATAAATTATAGGTTCAGCTACTGCAATACATGATGACTTAAATTTCAGAAATTATATTGAACAGATTAAAAGGTCGAAAGATGGTATTATTATCGGATCAAAATAAATATCATTTAAGAACAGAGGATGAAGTGACGTAATGTACAGCTCATGGGGTAGCGGCAGGAGTGTAGGCAAAGCCCATGGAAAGCCCCATTTATTATTTTTTCCTCCTTTAAATTATAACTTCAGGTGAACGACAAATTCAATTATGATGACAAAAACCAAAAAGTGGGAAAAGAAAATGGGAAGAGAGAGAGAGAGGGAGACGACATAAACACAAGACGATGGAAGCTCACTGTCACTCTCCCAAAATCCCGAACATGGCCATCAAACCCTCCACCCTCTCTCTCCACCTCCAAGGTAAGCAAACAGCAAGCAACCCACCGCCTCTCTCTGTCTGTGTCTAGCTCAATACCCATCATAAATAAACTTCGAATGGGTCATTCGTGCCACTAAAGTTTGCTCCTTTTTTCTTTTCTTCTTTTTTTCCCTTTTTGGCTCTCTGAACAGTGACTTGAGGAGGAGACCAGGAGGAGGAGGAGGACGAGGAGACCCTTTTTCAAATCTTCAAGAGGGCTGGCTGAGCTGCTGGGTGGGAAGATCTATAAGCTCAAAGGCTGAAAGGAGGGGAGTTGAGGAGGGGGGTAACATGAGCGGCGACGCGTCTGTCGGCGGCGGCGGCGGCGGCGGTGGCGGCGGAGGAGGGGGAGGAGGGGGTGGCCGCCGTTCACGGTGGCGCAGTGGCAGGAGCTGGAGCACCAAGCCCTGATCTTCAAGTACCTGAAGGCGGGACTTTCCGTGCCTCCTGAGCTCCTCGCCCCCATCCACCGGAGCTTGGAGTCCATGTCTGCTAGGTTACTTCATTACCCCAGCTGTAAGCTGATTTTAGCCTTTCTTATTCTTCTGATATTTTGGTTTTTCTAATCTGTTTATATGGTATGTCGCTTGTCTGTGTTTGAACCTTTCCGTGTGAGTCTCTTCGCGAGTTCTGATGTTCGCTCATATACATATATATTCAAAATGGGTGATTCCTAAGGTGGGAATGTGAAATGGAAATATTGATGCTGATTTTCGCACTTTAGTCGGGTACACGATCGTCCGGCCATGGATTACCCAAAAAATTTATTTCCAGTTTCCACCGTGCTTCTGGATTTAATATGGGTCTTCATCCTTTGTATGTGCAAGGAGGAACTCATTCCTGATGTGTTTTCCTTACATGACTTTGCCTTTTTCTTAATTGGCTTCACGTCTTTCGATTGGTTTATGAGACATGTTACTGTTGTAGCAGATGGTACACCACACAAAGTTCTAAGCTTTAAAGCAAAAGCTCATCAACACTTGAAGTTTAGTTTGTACGACAACTTGTGTAGTTTGGATTGCCCTTTTAGGGGGTCAGAAGTTCATTTTTCAGAAATTCCCTGTCTTGCCTAAATTACAAACAATCCATCATGCTGGTTGTATGTTTATTAAGAAGATGGTGTAGTTATTTTACCTTGGGGCCTGTCGTGAAGTAATCAGAGTTTTGAAGATAGTAACTGTGAAGGCAGTCATTTCCAGTTCATGCCATCACATGATTTTGTTTTGAGTGACCTGCTCACTCTTTTTTTCCGGGACTGTTTTTCCTGGTCAATTGGCATGTTATTTGCAACTTTCAATGTTGCAGTTGGTTATTACTCCTTCTACGGGAAGAAAATAGACCCTGAGCCGGGTAGATGTCGAAGGACAGATGGTAAGAAGTGGAGGTGCTCTAAAGATGCACACCCCGACTCTAAGTACTGTGAGCGGCACATGAACCGTGGCCGCTACCGTTCAAGAAAGCCTGTGGAATCACAAACTGTCTCTCAGTCTCTGTCAACCGCTACATTAGACGTTGCTACTGGGAGCTCTAGTGGTGGCAGAAGCTTCCAGAATATGCCTTCACAGTCCCTGAGTAATCCTGTGAACTTGTGCTTTGGAAGTGGCCTCTCTCAGTTGCAGGTGGAGACTTCACCATATGGAAATTTTAACAAGTACAGGTACGCTGTTCCATTTTGGAAACAAAGCAATTTAAGGTGACCTTCTGAGCTCTTGGGAGCTTGCTTGTGTTTCTTTTAGAGCAGGATGGATAATCTGATCTCAGGACTTAAATGATTCATATAATCGTTTTTGGAAGCTTTCTCTGTATAGTTAAGCATGGAGTTGAATATGATGGCAATTCCACGTAATTTTTCTGCACAACATTCCTTTATTGAGGTTCTAATTTGCTTTGTTGGGGTACCAGTTTGCTAGGGGGAATATCGCTTCATTCAGGTGCTTGGATTCTCGACTTTGTGATCCCTTGATGACTAATATGTAAACTTGGCATTCTTCTTAATAGACCAAAGAAAGTGGAATTACAGCAGCTGTTCTCTTCTTGCATGTACTAAATCAGGGCATATCAAGAGTAGAGTGACTATGTTTCTTTCCCTGAAGCATGCCATGACCCAGCAGATCTGAAATAGATTATCTTTTAGATAAGTTAACAAAAATCATTGTTATAAAATGGATACTGCGTATTACACTAACCAAGTTCCTTATCTAGATAATAAATGGCTAAGAAACAAGAGTGATGGTTCTGCTTTACTAATGCAAGAATAGCACCTCTGATGATAGCCTTCTCTTTTTCAGAGCCTCCAAAGAAAGGAGGTGGCTTGGTGCGTTATTGTGTTTTAATTTGTTTGCATTAATATATATAAGAAAATCTCCTGTAGTAATTACATGTATGGCTACTTGATTACCATGATTGGAAAACAAGACCGATCAAGTGAAATGGAGACATGGGCTTTCCCTTGCTTAAGGCCCCCGGCATAGTTGAAAGAATCTTGCTGGCAATGAGATTCACACATGATACTATTCTGGAGCCTGCTGTCTATGGCACAAACATGACATGATCCGCAGAGATTATTGCGTGCAGTTTTTCCTGCATATAATTGCGTATCAATATTGAGCATCTAAAGTCAATGCTTCTCTTAAACACCTTAGAAAGTGAGAAGGACCAAATTTTAGATGAGATCTCTTTGTTATTTCTTCCTATTTCCAGTGTGAATGTATTTCGTGTTTCATTGTTCTTTATTATTTCCCCTGATAATCTGTTTTTGGCGTGGATGGGGTCACTATTGCTCTTCAATTTATTGTATTTCATAAAGTTCATCTGTACATGACACGTCGCAAACCCCTTCAAATGTCGTCAATCTGTTTATGCTAATCTGTTGCTTCTAAAAGCCAGTAATCTTCTACTCTCTTTTTTACATTGAAAGTGAACTCAAGCCAGGAGGAGATGCAAACAAATCCATGATGGGAGCGCCTGGGACTATAAAGATGAACTCTCTTTTAAACACCCATCATGCGGCATCTCAAGCACCTGCCGACCTCTTATCAGAAATGGGGAACAGCTCTGCTCTTCAAGAATTTGGCCGCTTGCCTTCTGATGCAACGTCAAAGCAGCAGAAGCAACATTATTTCTTTGGCATGGATTTCAGCTCGCCGGGTCCAGTGAAGCAAGAGCAGCAACCGGTTCAGCTCTTCTTTGATGACTGGTCAGAGACCAGAGAGAAGAGGTTCTTCTTTGATGGTCAAAGGTCTGACATGGTTTCGTTCTCCTCTGCTCAGTCGCATCCGTCCGGGTACTCAGACAGCAATCTCTCGGATTTGTCAAGAAGGGATGCATGATTGCCTATTTGTAAGTCCACTTTCATCTGTAACTTAATAGCTCTTTCCACCCTTCTCTTCATTTCATCTTTTCTCCCATTTTAACTATTGGAGGAGCTCTTCGAGAAAGAAGAATAATTAGCTGAATTCACATTTTGTCCAGATCCTTTTTCTACAACTGTGCTGCGCTCAAAATGATGGAATGGTATCTCAGCAACTCCTGCTTGGGTCAGATCAGAATGTGTATTTTAATGTTATTCAGCTCTGACAATGATGTCTCATCGACAATGTTGAACTGATGTTTAGATGTTAAAATTTCGCGCTCAAGTAGCGTCCCTGGAATAAACCATGTGTCTTGTGTAGACTGGAGATTTCATAGTTCCAGTACAACAAGAGGTGATAGATTCAGATTCTGTGATCTTAACGATGTTGCACTTTGATGGTGATATTTTGTACTCATGAATCTGTATCTTATCTTGACATATTTGGTTTCAATGTATAATGACGTAATGGCTTCATATGAAGCACCAATACCATCTGGGCCTTATCTTACCTAAAGGTATGGGGCTATTAGGACCTTCCCTGCTAGTTTGTGCACTTAGGAAATTCAGAGGTTTTATCTGCTTTGCATCGATGTTCTTTCCTCATAGAAGGACTACAAACCTGCCTGCATGCCGTGTTTACGTAACTTAAGAGGCTATCTGGAAATGTATTAGAACTTCCAGTAATGAAAACATGAGAAGTTGTCTACACCTTGCGTGAGAATGGAGATTTTGTGCTACAGGCGAAATCTAGTATGGATCTTTATGTTGTTCTATGCAGATTGGAAATGTATTAATAATCAAATGGTATTTCGAATGTGCAATTTTGCGCAATCGTGGTTTATGGATAGAGTTAAAACATGATATTGTGGAGATTTTGCATACTGATATCATTATTCATGATGTGAAGTTCACTTGGGCTTTTTGAGAAGTCGGCCGTTTGGTTTGCTCAAAGCCTCCTGCTAATTATAAGCCGTTCCTTTTGAGCTGTCATTGAGAATTTGACTATGTGATGAATGGCGATGCCCTAGATAATGGAATCAAATGCTCGCATTATTAAGAGCCGTATATGGTCGGATGCGACTGTTTTCACAAGCACTCGAGATGGAGTCGAATCTTAGTAGCCGTGATAAGGACAAGCCATGCCATGCCACCATCATTTGACGACTGCTTACCACCTTCCGTGTGATATATTGTGGCTTTCACTATGGAGGTTGACTACACCAACTATTCTCAGCTCAATCTTGTCATGGATCATCATGTCCGTGTCAATGGCGACTTGTTTAGAGTTATTAACCCTTCCAACAAGAAGCCGAGCTACAAGAAATATTGCTGAGTCAACCCGACTCCTTTGATTTCACCCAATCTTTACGGAGATATCAATTGTCAGGGAGAGAAAAAGAGAGAGAGAGAGATTCACAAAGGGTATATCACTCAATAAGGCTGGCTTTACCAGTTGAAGCTATTAACCTGCCTCTAAGATGTGGTCTGGATAAATGAGAAAGACAAAAAGAAAATTACTGCTTTAAAATAGCACCTGCAATAAAGGTCAAGGTGTCTCTTCCTTTCAAAATATGGACAACTAACAATTAGTATCGTCGTTCCTCGTCCGCCGTTCCTTGTCTCCCATCGATCCATTGAGTCTCAAGGGTATGCTCAGCCAAAGCTTGCCTTCCAAAATTTTCTGCACACTCCCACTTTAGCTAACACATACAATCTCGCCACTGCAATTCACTTCAGCTGCCACCCACGAACGACATGTAGTTCAAATTATCCTAAAATGAATCTTATGTGACCATAAGCCTACAACAGAGTAGAAGACAATAATTAATTTTTTTTCCATCCATCGTCAACCAACATTATGTATGTGCATCTCAGCCATTGAAATAATTTATGCTGCAACAGGAACAATTAGATCCTGGATCATATGCTTAAAGGAAAACTAGTGCCACGCAATTTAGATTGTCTCTTACTTGTTTTGATTATACCAATAAAATAATATTGATTTTCTAAAAAGAATAAAACCAAGAAGGCAAAAATAGATCGTTGTTTGGACCATCTGATGAAAAGGAACAAAGAAGTGGCTCCGTTAATCAGTAACCCAAAATGTGAGAAGTCACTTGTACTTTAGATGCCAACCATTTCCACAGTATGTATGATTTTCTGCTGGGAGATCTCTATGATATCAATCCTTCAAACCTGCAGGTGACATAGATGAATCACTTTGTAATCTTCTAACCAACTAAAAACATTTGTGAAAAGGACGATAAAGGCCGAGTCATTTAATGTCAGATCTGTCCACAGCATTGTAGTAGTTAAACATCTAGCAAGTCTCATGTCAAAAATCCAAGCAGTTATGTTTTCCTTGTATTGGAATCAGTTCCATTTACATTTTGCTTAAAGCGTAATGCAAGGCAGCCAGTTAAATCAAGTTATTTTTGTCAACTGGTGAACTCTCAATCCTGTATTCCGACATCGGCTCCACATCCATACCTGAATGCAGATCAACTCAACAAAACAGCCAGGAAACTGTGCTAAGTGAGCAATCCCTGATTTAACCAAAAGCACTTCTTATGTGCAACTTGCCACAGTTTGTCTTGCCGTAGGCAAATTAGGAAATGAATGAGAAATATAGAACTGCAAGCCAAGGAAAGCAATATTACTGCAGACGGTTGAAATATATTTTTTTCCTAGGAGCGGCACTGCAAGACATGTAAGTAGTTAAAGAGCAAACCCTCGATCTTGGTAAGCTACAAGATGCCTTCTTTTATACATACCCTTACGAGGATGAACGAGTCGACTGCCAAATGCTCCGAGACATGTCCAGACATCCCCAGATTGTAATGGAAGATTCATGTCAAACAAGTTGGCTGTCGGTTGAAAAAAATGTTTTCTCCTAAAGCTAGACAGCTTTCTGCCAGCTTCTGTACGGAAGACCGAGATGTGTGGTGTAAAATTCCACCCACCCCCGGCAATGCTTTTCCTTGAAATGAGACCACCAAATTGGCCGAACTCTGAAGCATTACTTCTGACTGCCATAACTACTGGACAAAGGGATGCAATAACAAAGTTTCAGATACAGAAATTAGAAAACCACCATTTTCTGGACACTCCATTGATCCATAGTTAAGCATTAAAAATCACAAGTTCAAGACAAGCAAAATGCTACGACATTTAACATTCATGCCACAGCCACCACTTTAGTCTACATACCCCGAATATTTGAGGTTAACCAATGCGCAAGATAGATTTCCAATTCGAAAAACTGTACCGTTGTATGGCACTCGTAAGAGATAATTGGCAGGAAGACCGATGCCAAAGCCAGCCATAGTGAAGCCCACGCTAAACCCAACGCCACAGCCAGCTCCAACATAGCCAATCACCTCAGGGCCAAAACCAGGACCCCATCCAACACCACATCCTAAACCAATTCCCATGCCCCAAAAGGCTCCAAAAGTTGGATGCACAGGGTTCCATCTTTCATATCTTCTAAACAACCCTTTGATGATCATTCCTACCTGCAAGTAAAAATTATCATGTTTGTGAGAACTCATTACAAAACAGCATTAAGGTGAGATGGCAATCCTTGACAGTTTGAACAATTTGGTGTTCCATATTGCGACAGCAAATATCAGGTCTCAAAACTCCACATAGATAAAGTCTTTCCTCCACCAGATGCTACTGATAAGGAAGGAAAAAATAAGCAAAAAAGGTAGATAATAATATTCGCCGAACTGCAATTGGGCTCTTGCATTTCTCTTATACTGCGCAAACTTGACGAGCATGACTGAGGCAGTTTCAGTAGACATTGTAGATATACTCCAAAGTCCAAAATCGTCTATCTTCAGCTCGCAAATACTCTACCATGTCCTCAACAGAACTTTTCCAGAGAGAAAGATGTCCTGCTCAATGCTTTTGAAAGCAAGAACTTCTGGTAGAAGTGAACTGAAAAACAGAGTCCTTCGACGCAAATGAATGGCAAAAATGCTCCAAGACAGATTCCGAGCAGCGCCGACCCTCTAGTAACCAACAAGCTACGAGGCGGGATAGGCTCTGCTATCTACAAGTACTCCCCATCGCAATGGAACGTACCACCCTTAAAGTGAACGTCGATCCTCCTCCTCCTCCAAGATTTGGAGGACCATCATATTCATCATCACCGTTTCACCACTCCCCTCAATGCAAAATTCGCTAGAATACTTCTACCAACCCGATTCAAACACCCAGCTGAGAAACCAATTAGATTCTTGCTACCCATTAGCAAGAACCCAAAAAGTCCATTACCAATGAAGCTTAACTGATGCGCCGAAACGCCAATTCAAATTCAAGCATCATGAAGACGAACAAGAACAAGAACAAGATAGAATCGAATGAGGACGACGACACCCAGCACGATGATCGGAGAGACTTACTTATTCAGCGCGGACACATTACAGAAAAGTAATCCGTAAACACATGGCGATTACCATCGAGGCCGTGTCCGTCTTCTCCTTCGAAGCGCTTCGGTGAACTACGACTTACGCGATGCGCCCGAAGGAATGGAAATGGCGGCGGCTCACGGGAAATGGATAAAATATTCCCTCCCATAAAAAAATAAATAAATAAATAAATATATATGAATTTCGCGATTAATTCAAATTAATCCGAGATGGGTCTGGGCTTTATCGTGGGTGGTCCCGAATGTCACCCAAGAGCTTGGGCCCGCAGCACGAGGGCCTAGATGATCTTGTGATCCATATCGGTTCATCTCCTACTGGCTTGATCCAACGGCGTATGGAGTCCCGAGCGAGCCTCGCCTAATAATCAGGTACGTTCATTTGGTCGTTCGTTGATAAAAGAAAATAAAGAAGCGTTAATGGGCAGGAGTTTTGCGGGAAATTAGATAGTTCCGATTTCTCAATTTAAAGGACAAAAATAATTGCCTCCATTTGTCCTTCCGAGGCAAAACGTATCTGCCTCTTACAGTGGTCTTGCTTAATAAGTTGATTTGAGTCTGGCTTTCGAATGCGAGGTTAAGAAACCTTACTCGCTAATCTAAACTCTAGTTACAATTATGTGCCACCGTACTCTACCCAAGATCCCCATCAAGGAATTGAAATTCACGGTAAAATGCTCACTCGGAGGGACGCTCGTAAATATTTGATTAAAGTACTGACGTAAGAACAACGTAAGAACATTTGTACATCCATAACATTACAATTATTCAAGAAAATAATTACATTGCAACTTATTATTTCAAGGATTAATGCACAAAATTCTCAGGCCTATCATGAATCTTCTTCCAATAGATGCATGCACTCCGTTCTGCACATATTAGTCCGCTCTTGACCTTCATTGATCAATTCAAGGTCCAAGGGAAGAAAAAAAGATTTGCTGCTATCCCAACTTTAGTTACCTATGTCCATGCTTCCAAACACACCCATGCAATGTAGAACTAATTACAAAGTCTAAACAGGGACCGATCCCACGTCGGTCTCCAACGTTTGATTAGATCATCTAGGACAATTTATCACGGATTTGATTAGTATACATGGACGTCAAGAATGAAATAAATGCATTTGATTATAACTTATGTCGCGAGATAGCATGTGGCGGCGAAATAACTTAAACTCTTAGCTTTTTCACTTCTTTTTTTTGTTTGTTTTTTCTGTATTTCAAGGGCTTTAGCTCTCGCTTAACATGAAGAAGATTCGATGGTGAGCATGTCCTTAAGTTGTGCGAAGCTATCTTACCTTAATAAAAGGCCATATAACACGAACATTCATTACGAACACCGCAAGATAAATACAATAAAGCCTAAAACAAAGCCACCGGAAAAAAGAAAAGAAAAGAAAATTCAGCAGTTCTCCTCGAGCACGAGCAGTACCATCTTCTCTTCTGATTAATCCTTTTTCCACGGTCTTAAGTTGATGATAATCTCCAGAATGAAAATGGACACAGAAGCTACCCTCCCAGTTCCACCTACCAAACACAACACGTCGAAAGTTCTCATTAGCTATCTACATACTTCGCACTACATGCACGCATCAATCTCCCTTTTCCTTAAGTAAATATATACGTGTTATTAAGATAAGTGAACGGAGAAGTAGATTATTTCTCCATTCAGAAGCCAGTGGGCGCGAAAACGCCATGCATGAATGAAACCTAAAAGCAACATGGGGAGAAAAAAGGGAAAGAAAGAGGCGGAAGGGCAAAAAGCATACCGAGGAAGCATTTCAAAACTCCGAAGAGAAGAACCTCGGGTCCGATGACGACCAGCCGTTTAGCGACTTCCTCCGCCATGGAGAAAACGCTCTTGCTGCAGCACAACGTCGTCAAGCCCGAGACCACCTTCCTCGTCTTGCTAACCACGGCTTTCACAAGCACCTGAACCGCCCTCTCCATCGTCGTCACTGCTCTCTCTCTCTCTCTCTCTCTCTGTGCGTTTTCTGCGTTTTGGTTTTTGTGAAGCGAAATGCATGCGAGAGGAGTCGCCGAGGGTGGCTGCGAGCGAGTATATAGAGCGGATGGGTCGCGTCATTGGTTTCTGCAGTCAAAGAAGTTAAATGCAAGTTGGGAATGCGCGATGGAGAGCGATTCGCTGGTCCTGACGGTGCGTCGATTTGAACGCTCCGTCTTCTCCCCCATCGACGAGACTTGCCTTCGTCTGGTTGGCTACTCAGGCAACATCGGCGCTGCCACAGGTGAAGATGAAGCGATGGCGTACGCTACGCACCGGGACTCTGAATCAAATTTATTTTTTAACGGCATCCATTGCACTTAATATGTGCTTTTACTTAGTTTAACAAGAATATCAAATATTTTTTTTTTCATATAGTGAGAGCTAAGTTATTAAAAATTAGTTGTGGTCCACGGACTATATATTTAGGTTCAAGTCAATTAGACTCCGATATTTAAGATACATATCAGAGCTTGAGCTTAAAAAGATGGCGTAACACCAATAAGGTAATTGGATTTGAATATTATAAATTTGTACATGTAACTTGTAAGTAATCATAACAAACAACTAAGTACAGCTCTCATCATACACACTTCAAAAACTTGAGCTCTAGCTCAAGCTTAGTTCAAATTTCAATGGTTGATTGCAACGCTTAAGAGGCTTTGTTGGTGTTACCTAATATACATACATATGCACATATATGGGTACATTTTGCTTGGCCCTTTTCCTAACAGATTAAATTATTGGAGAAAATGATTTGTCGGGTCCATATAGGTCCAAAGTTCAAATTCCCAACTCCCTCTTATAAATTCTAGGACGACTATATTTCCGTTATTTAAGACAACAATTAAAAAAAAAAAAAAAGCACATGAAACCACCGTTCTTAATTTAATATTATTAAAAATAAAAAGTAAATACGTATATTATCTCAGTTCATTAAATAATAATCGGGAGAAAAACTAAAAAAATGTGACAACAAGAGCTTAAACTATGAATGACCCATGGAAATTTAGACGAAATTATCAATATGACTATATGACTGCAACAATAAACCATAGAATTTCAAGCTATAAATCCGAGTATAAAACATTTTTCTCGAAGTATTTGAAAAGCCCGCCACCAAATTTAGCCCCACTCCTCGGGGAGAGAGAGAGAGAGCGCGCGAGCCAGCGATCGGTTGGTCAGTCGCGATGAAGAAGCGATCATCATCTCGCAAGCAGAAACCGCCGCCGCCACCGATGCCTTCGCCGTCGCTACCTCACGATTATCTGCATTCCATCTTAAACACCATCGCCGCCGGCGCCGGATCGTCGCGGAAGTCCAAAACCAGAGGCCGCCTCAACGGCGACGACACCTCCGGCCGGACTCCGCCTCCGCCTCCGGCGAGCAAGAGCCTGACCTCGATCAGCGAACTCAAGGGCTTCGCTTCCTCGCAGCTCGACGATCTCAAGCGCCGCCTCGATTGCTCGCACTCCGGGATCTCCAAGGACGTCGAGGCCTCTCGCTCCCGCCTCCACAAGCGCTTCAAGGTCTTTCTTCTATCTCCTTTTCCGATTACTTTGCTGCCGGATTTAAGTTTACTATATAGCAATTGCTTGATGCTTGACGAGCTCTGGTCAAAAGTAAGTTTAAAATCCTCGAGCTGATGCATCAATCGAGCAAATCAGATGTCCTACGCAGATTAAAAATCTCCGATCGCATACATTTAGCTGTGAGTTAGGGATTTTCTATTGTATGATGCGAATTAGAATCTCTTTCAGTAGCTCATGAATCATCCTTAGGTTCGCTGTTGTCTATTTGTCCTTCCTATCAGAGAGAGATCTTCTGTCAATTTTGGACAAACTGTTGTAGTCATAGTGAATATATTCCTTAGAAATAAGATTTGATTATGTCTGAGGGCGATTATCATTCTGGATGCCAATTTTTTGAGTGAACTGTCGTCAAATCTGTTATTGATCCATCGTAGGCCAACTCTTGAGGCAGTCCAGTATTTTTCTTGTCCATTTTGACGATCATGGATCGAGGAAATGCATCACCTGATCATGTCATATATTTCCTTCAGGCAAAGAGATCCAGTCTTTTGCTTATTCGGCTGCTTTGGCTTAGTTGTCACTTGTCACAACCTTGAACTTAACAGTTGCTTTCAACTGTTGTTTCTATGAAGTTCATCGATGATGTGGTGATTTTGCTCTCTGACATCTTATCTTGGGGCTTCATGTCTTGAAGTTTATCACCAATAAAAAGCCACAGATCAAAGTTAATTTTGATTTGTCAATGATCCTGAAAGAATTGTGTTGCCTGCTTGCTTTACATGCTCTTCGATACTGTGTTTCTGTAAATGTTTCTGGCTTCTAGTTGTACTGAACTACGTCACAAACCTAATTGATTGATTTTCTCACTTTATATCATGTTCCATACCGAATGTCACAGAAGCATGCGCAGGCAATTCAACAAGTCGCGGATGAAGTGGACAAGGAGTATAAGAAGATATCTGAGCGGATCAATGAAACTCGAAAAGCTATGAAGGTAATAATAACGATATAGCAGCTCCGATCCAATCTTATTCAGAAGTTTCTTGATATCCCTTCCTAATTAAATGTGCAAATAAATGGTTCTTTCCAGGCGACATTCGTGGGATTGATGGACGGTGCTCAAGCCAGCACATCTCATGGTATGATCATCCGGGGACCTGTCTCTTAAATTTCCTTTTATATTGGAAAACCATCCTTAACTTTCTCATCTAGAGCAAGATCCAATATGCGCACGCAGAAAACTTAGGTTGTATAATCATCTGAATCCGTTAAGAATGATCCCTCTATCATTGAAATCATAGCTCAGTCCCACCATTGTGTAGCTCGCAAAATGCTCAAAAGATTCAAGCTGTACTGATGGTTTTGGTTTCTGTAGAGCTTGTATGTCTTGGTTACCTGTTCAATGCATGCTAGCCTTTTTTCCTGCATATTCGAGGCTTCTAGTCCAATTTATTATGATATATAATGTACAGGAATAGATTCGACAATCATGCTAGTCATATTTATGTGGCCATCGTGGAGTGCATTTATACAATTTTAGTGGGAAACTAACATTTTCTCTGCTTTCAGTGTGCAAAACATCTATCCCGGAGCTTTCGCAATCCTCTGACAAAGCCATCAATGCCCTCCGCAACCATCTTGGAGTCTCCGCACGTTAGTTGATACTCATGAACACCACTTGCTTTGCTGAACTCCATCCTTCACTCATACATTGGCCCCCTTCTTGAGTGAATTGCTTTGACTGACTTTGATCATTACTGAACTACATACACCCAATCGAAAGGGATTCGTAGGTTCACTAATTGTGACGACTAAGCCGAAGCAGCGAGCAGGCGAGCTGGATCTATTTGCCTAAAGGAAATAAACGATACGCTCGGTTGACACATTTCCTCCATTTTATGAGATTTCTCATCTGTCCTCAATTGTCGAGCAAGCGAATCGGTACAGGTTTTCCCATTAAATAAACAAGGCACGGTTTTGACGTTTGACGTATTATGGGCTGGCAAATGGTAAGGGGAACTGTTTATTTTTGAGTTGTCTCGTCGATGCTGATTTTAGCTATGATCCTAGGAATGCATGGAAACCCAACGCGATTTAGGCGGTGAAAATTTTAGATCTGGATATCCTGCACAAGGAAGGCGGTGAAAACTTTAGAATTGTCTCTTGCATTTTTTTTTTTATAAACCTTTTTGGGCCGAGAAACTTAAGGCTCCTAAATAATCGAAGATGGCTTTCTTAAGATGTTAAAGGAGAAAAAGAAGGAAAAAAAATTCTTTTTAATTGAAAAAAGAGGATTGCTTCGTCATTTCGTAACACGATACGTCTATTTCTTTATGGGCCAAAAATGAGCGCCGATTGGGCCGGATTTTGTTTGAGTCTATCATTAGGCAGAGAACCTTTCCAGCCCAAGCGTAAGCAGCTGAAAATCTCATACCTTATCTTCCTCACTCTCTCTCTCTCTCTCTCTCTCTCTCTCTGCGCCATGGATTAGTCGGCCGAGTGGTGGTGAATTCTCAGCAGGAGGGAATCCGAGAAGCACGTCAAATGGCTTCTACTTCTATTTGCTGGGCAGCGAAGGTACTCAAAAGCTGCTCTCTCTCTCTCTCTCTCTCTCTCTCCAACTTCCAGAGAAACTCTTCAAAATAAAAGCACAGGAAAATGAATAAAAAAAACACCAAAGCAGCTTTATCTACTAGCCCCGAATACCCGCACTCAGTTATTTCAGGTGCGATCTGGATGTGTCAAGGAAAGGAACTAAAGAAATTGTCTCCAGTCTCCGTATTCAGGGTCGCGTTCTTGGGCGCTGCACTCAAACTCACCCTCCCTAACTTTCTCTCTTCGCAGAGCCTCTCACTTTTTTAGTAATCAGCTGACTTTCTTAGTAATCAACATCCGTCGCTTTTCATGGTTACTATGTAGCCATCATCCTCCAACATCTGGTTTGGCACTGCTAGCTGAGGGTAATTACTGTTGCTCTGCCGATGATTGTCTATGGGGAGATTTTACTTCATTTTCTTTTTCTTTCTGATTTCTTCATTCAAAATGAAATTTGCACAATTCGATATGGTAGGCAAGAAAAACATATTTGGACATAAGATATAGTTTCTTATGATTATCTTATATGGCAAGTGTTCTGCTTGAGAGAGTAAGTACGTAAGATATATTAAGCAACAAACTCCACGTATGTGTATCGGGGAAGATCAATTGAGGTGGATTGTATAGATCAATCGCAGAAGAAAATAATTGTATTTAGACATCTAATCAGTGGGAACACTTTACCCACACTTCCATACATCCTGTGCGAGTTGTCAAATATACACATGGGCGACACCTGCGACCTGTTGCATAATGTCTGTGATTTTAATTGAGATATATAGTTCCTCTACATTGGCACAGTTTGTTAACATTTTATTCCCAGGGACTGTGCATCATGTTGTGAAACTTTTGATGGAAAACTGATTGATTAGCGAAACTAGTGTTCGTGATGATAGAAATCATTTCCACATTTCGTCTTGGACATCTGCCATGGCCTTTCGATTATGTCAGGATTCCCTAGCCTTGTGATATGGAGCATCAATCTGGTAATCTAGAAACAAGGTTCGAGTCCTGGATGCTTACTGTTTTAGATTGATCGTAACCGACTAACTATGAGTCTATGATGAACTCTATAAAATCCGGCAAATGCTTAGCGATGGCTCATTATGTGCTGTTGCAGATTGATGGTTGCTGTGAACGGTTCAATGTGATTCAGAAACCTTGCTTTCTCCTAATAACCAGCCACTGGGACAGACGACTAAAGATGGACAGACAAACATGCCAATTCCCAGCTTCCTTAGAAAAGCTGCCATCAAGAGGAAATCACTCCCACGCCCTACAATTACATGCCACCTTGAAAAGCCCGAAGGGCTTCGGACCCTCTCCGGAGAAAGCCAAAAAGACGAAGAAACCAGATGGAGAATACGATGACAACGAGGACAATGAAGATAATGAAGAAGAGGACACGAGAGACCAAGACATAATACCCGAAGTAGTGACCAACAGGATGATGAACCGGATGGCGTTCTCGGTCGGCGTCCCGCTCCTCATTGGGCTCCCGTTCTTCCCGTTGTTCTACTACCTCAAGGTGGGGCTCAAGATTGATGTACCCAACTGGGTGCCCTTCATTGTGTCCTTTTTCTTCTTTGGATCAGCTCTCTTGGGCGTGAGCTATGGCATCGTGTCCTCCAGTTGGGACCCTCTCAGGGAAGGCTCTCTCTTGGGCTGGAATGAGGCCCAGAAGAATTGGCCTGTGTTTTGGCAGTCTCTTCGGGGAGGAGGTGGTAGGTCCGGGAAAAAGTAGGGGAGTTAGGGGTAGCTTTCTGGAGTCAAGGTCTTTTGCTTTGCTCCTCTTTTTGTGTGTAATGTAAGTGTCACCGAGTAACTATCCTGTTCTCAGTCTCTAGTCTCTTTCACATGTTCTTTTTTTTTTAGGCCCAGTGCTTTCTTCTCTTCGAAATCTTTTGGTTTCGACTGTGCTTTTTCCACAGAGTTGATACCGGGACGGAAACTGAGTAGCAAATCTAAAGCGATGCAGTAATGCTTCATTTATGTGAAAAGCTGCTGAAAGTCGCATGCTTGCTACTTCTTTCACTACGTCTGCTTCCTTACCCTCTCTCTCTTTGACATGCAGCTACGTGGTCCCTGATCTTTGTTGCTGTTGCTTATTGCTTATCGCGACGCGGTTTATAATGCATATTTGGAGAAATTCGTAGGTACCTTATGTTGGGTACTCAGAGACATCATAATTACAGCTGGCAGGTTGTGTGTTCACGAAATTGACCATCACCGCGTGACGATACGAGTGACATCATGAGCCGAGGAAAGTGCGTCTGTTGGGCCAGATCACTCGTGATTATTCGGTCTCAACTCTCAAGGGTCTCAAATGCATTCTTTAAGCCAGGGTTAAAATTATTGGTGCCATAAACTTTGAAATCGAGCTGCCATTTCTAACATACATAGAGTGATATATATGAGCTCACACACAACATGCTCGAATACCCTTTTGTGTAACCATCGTAAAGATAATGACCTTGCCATTGCTTATGCGACTTCCAAATGATCTGTTGCTGGTAGGGGTGAGCAGCGGTCTAGAGTCGACCCTGGACCAACCCTGGACCGGCCCAACCCTGCTGGTTCTGGTCCGGTTCTCAAGGGGACCGGGTCGGTCCTCGGTCTTGAAATTCCATGACCGACACTGTGCGGGTTGGTCTTGGTCCCAGAGTTTTGGGTCGGTCCAACCTGGACCAACCCCCGTATATATATATATATTATATTACATTATATTATTTATAATTCTTTTATATATTCAAACCTAAGTAAAATGTCTCGTTATAAAACCTAAGAGTTATTGTGAGATGTTCTATCAATAGCACTAATAGTAATTTCAATTTAAAACTTTTGTTGAGTATTAATTATGTGTCGTTTGTTTTGTTTTCAGGTATTTAGAAGTTCAAGTGAATTAACAAGATGTGAAGTTATATATTCATGATTTATATTAAGTATTTTGAACTTTTTATGGTTTAATTGTATTTTACTAATGAATTTCAACCGCACTTTACTTTTCAATTTGTGTCAAATGGTAGAAGTTTTTGAAGAGTAGAGTAGTAATCTTTGCCGGTTGCTACGGTGATTTGCTAGTTAAATGGTGTGAAGCTCATTTTTTGGTTAAGTGGACTCTACATGATTAAATGCAGGAAAACGCTTTTGCATATGGTGTTATGAATATTAAAGATAGTGATTACAAGAACTTCCCATCTTGTCCCATATCTCGATGAGCGGTTAACAAGTATGAAATTTCTATTATTGTATCATCTTAAATTTGCTGAATATGTATTGGTATTTATAGTTTAGTTGCACAATGTCGTATTGTCGATGAATGTGTAATTTGAATTTGTAGGTTTGTTTTTTTAGAGAGTATAAAAAACAAGACAAAAAAAATTATCGATCGGTCCCGGATTGACCCTGGAACCGGACCGAACCCATTGGGTCGGTCCGGTCCGGTCCTTGGTCCCAGGCTCAATAGGGTCGGTCCTCGTTCCTAAAAATTGAGGACCGACACTGTACGGGTTGGTCCTAGGGTTAAGGGGTGGCTCGGACCAACCCGGACCATGCTCACCCCTAGTTGCTGGCGTTGCTTCCTTTTAGAACCTATATAATTTTTCCTAGCAAAATATGAAGACATTTTGGACGTTCATTGATGAGCAAAGGATAGTCCTCTTTATAGAAGTGGCTTTTCTGGTTGGCCTGGCCTGGCCCAAGCATGAATGGGCCAAAGCCAGGCTAAGCAATCGACTTCTTCTTCTTTCTTTTTTCGGTCAAAAGGGATCAACGTTTAAGTGAAATCGAAACGCGCATATTCTTTTCTAGATCCTCTCGGTTCGTAAAATTTATTTTTCACAATGCCTACGGACATTTAATCGATCCAGAAAAGAGATGTTCTGAATATGGCAGACAAAGTTTTGAGGTTTTGAGGTTTGACTTCCCCTTTGTTTTCACTACTTCCTGTTGCTCGTAGACAAAAGATGTTTTTGCTGTTGTTAGTTGCTGAATTTATGGCTAGGAGGAATTCGTTAAGAAAAAAGCAAAGGAAAGATTTAAAATTCGTGGTTTGCGATCATTGCCATCCTTTTCAATTTGTATTTATTTGTGCTTATGCGAAGGCCGACAGGGATCCACTTAGGTAAGGCTTTAAAGTACTCTTGCATGAACGAGTCGTTGACAAAAAGTCCTTTAATTTGAATAACAACAAGGAGAAGAAAACAACGTTTGAGCCTGATGTATTTTTATATAGGACCTTCATTCCATCAAAACATATAAAGATGGGGGTACGGCTGTGTTGGGGGAAAAAGCTTTGATTTGCATGCAAGAATACACCTGGTCTCTTCTTTTAACATGGGTAAGCACAGGGGTGTCTCTTGTTTTTTCCCCCGCTTAAAAGAAAATCCGGAACCAGAAATCAAAAGAAGCAAGCGTAATGAAAAAAGGGCAAATCCAACATTGGAAATGGGGAAAGGTTGACGGACTTGGGGATTGAGATTAGATCTCCTTTCCTTTGAAGAGGATTCATTTTTTTTTCTTTTTTTTTTTAAATTTTTTTCTGGGGGCCAACCTTTGGAGAGGGCAGATTGCTGAATGACTTTTTAATCACTTTTTTAAAGTTACCAGTCATTATTTATGACAAAACAGAAGATTCCCAACGTTTAAACAAGTCTAATCCACCCCTTCTCTTTCATGCTTCTTGACCAACCCCAATCCAAATTTTAGAGAGATGGCTTCTCTAACTTGGACTTGTGGCCCCCCAAGAGACAAAAACTAACATCCCTCCCTAGCAACTTTTGTCATTTTCTTCGGGACTATGATTGACAAACAATCGAAACCAAGTATTTCAATAGATTAAACGCTTTGTCAAACCATTAAGTACGAAGCTATCCCCTTAGATGCTAAGAAGCAATCATGATTTCTTCTCCCTTACATAACTAACAACTGCTCTAGGCAATATAGGTCCTGGACTTTTTCCAAATGGTAATCTTTGATAAAATGACCCCCTTTTTTTCTTCTCCCAACAATCCAGAAAAGGCGGGGAGAATTAAAAAAGAAAGAAATTAACCCAAAGACAGCATTATGGCACTGCACATCTTACAGCTCATAATGTGTCATAAATTATGACAAAAGAGCACTTTCGGAAATGGTTCTTTTGCTCTTTTACCTCATTGCCTAAAGAGGCGTTACGAATGCAGGAAAAAAGAAGTATGCGTTTGAATTATTGGGTATTATTCCCATATATCATCTTATCAGCCAAAAGGGGGGCAGCCCAAGAAAAAATACAAAAAGAAAGAACCAGAAATCGGTGAAGAGAGTGGGGGGACTGGGAATTGCTTTGGACCTTGACTATGCTTTTCTTGGTTAAGAAGATCTTATATGACAAAACCCTCTTTTGCAAAAGCTTTGTTTCCTCATCCTCCTCACACATGGCAATTCTAGAGATAGAGAGAGAGAGAGAGGGAGGGACTTGAATTGTTTTTGTCCAACCATTCTTTGCTTAAAGCCAGGTTAGCCCCAGGAATAAAGCAAGCGGTGTGTGCGTGGTTTAAAGTTACTAAAAGCGACACACAAGCACCACCATGAAGGGGGAAGAAGGGCTTGCCCACAACATCTTTGGCCAAAGCCAATTTGGCTCGCTCGGTCCCTGACAACCCACAACGACCTGCAACGTCTATTTGAGAAACTCCACGCCGCCCAAGGCGGACGCCCCCCTCGTTTAGTCACCGGTCGTAGCCGGTAGTAAGTGGCTTATCTGTCTGGTTACCGTACGAACGTTATCTCTGAGCCCTCTGACCGCTACCGCACCCACTGTCCGGGGGACTGCACAACCCGCCCGACCTCCCCTTTCTTAGACTGGCGGGAACGTCACGCCAATGTGGGGGAGAAAGGGAGAGAGAAAAGAGAAGTAAAGCGCATGGCGTTGGCGTTCTCGGAATGGAAGAGAAAAGCGAAAATTAAGAGGCGGGTCACCAGAGAACGTGGAGCTCCTATAGCCCACACCCCTTACTGCAACAACTTGTTTTGCTCTGCCTTGCTCGAAAAGCCAGTGAACTCAATCTTGGTTCACCAGACATTTACATATACTAGAAGAGCAATGTGAATGGGGTACTACGTAGTCATCTCATCGTCCTATTCAAGATATCAATCGGGCTATTGAAAATCTGTTCATGCTCGATTATATACATGTCGAGCGTGCGTTTGCTATTGAAATCAAGGCTGAAATGGACTTGTTTTCCAACTTTCGAGCATTAATCCCATTTGGGAAGAATTGACCTTTAATGTGCTGTTTTTTTCCAAATTTAAAAGTCGATGTACTGTTTTCGTTTCGTGCCCTTCCTTCATTTCAAATGGTGGCTTACAATATCCAATTTCTCTACATGACACCTCAGAATCCATAGTGGACAAGAGAGTTTTTGCAAAGTGATTTGTAAATACAAATTATCGTAAAAGAGTCACTATCGATAGTCGTACATGAGTATTCCTTTTAAGGGATTTGATCAGTGCAAAATCGGTCAAGTCTCCAAACTAATGTAAGTTTGACACTGGATTTTTGTGCCTAATTTGGTACATGTAAAAGAAAAGGAGACCTTTGGACATGGACTAACTCTACATTGCTTGGATATGCGTAAGTAGTACTTGTATGAAAGCTTGGTTCCACGGAATGTGAGGTCGTTTAGACCACCTGTTTTGACGTGTTTTGAGCCTCTATCTACACATTGCTTCTATTTTTAAAACCCGTGAATTTAGGTTCACACTGACAACTCTAAACTCAATACGTTAAAAACAAAAGTTATTGGGCGATAGCTTTTCAAAATAAATCAAGAATAATAATAATCTCCCTCTCTCTCCCTTGGGAATCTGGGGGTACAAATCCAATTTGGATTTGTGACAGATGGGCTTTGTCACGTTGATTCCATCACGCTTGCCCGTGGGATACTGGGTGGTCACCCGTGCAGTCAGATTGGACCATTCAGTCTACCAACCATTTTGCATTGCACAAATTCTTAGATATCAAAATTGGTACATTTGACACTTCACGCCCCTCTTTAAACGAACCGTGGTCCTTTTCTCTCAGAGACTCGTGTCTACTTTTTTAGTTTTCCCCCACTCTCTATTCCTAATTATCCCTCTCTCTCTCTCTTGGACCATTCCACGTACTTTTTGACATTATAGACCTCAGAAATAAGGAAACGAAATGACAGAGAACTTTGGAAGGAGGCTAGTTGCGGAGGAACATGGTCTTGGCTACTCAGTGTACCGTACAAGTCTTTCTTCCATCGTGGATGGTTTTGGATTTGAACTTCGGGATGTCCTTGAACATGGTCATTGTCAGTTGAAGTGATGCAAGTTTTCATGTTTGAGGCGCTCGAAAGCAGCACTGAGCCGGGCATGGGGAGTTTCTATGTTCCTCTCTGCTTGGGAGTTCCTATGTTCTTGACCATAAAAGAGAGAGAGAGTCTGCAAGCTTTCTTTTTCATGAAAAAGAAAATTAATCACGTGAGAGTTGAGAAATACATCAGTGAACTTGGGTGGAAACCGATGAAGATTATGCGCATGGTTTCATGATCTACGTGCTCTTTTTTTTCCCATGAGATCAGAACTCAATACTAATAGAGCAAGTTTAAATTACAATGAACGGATAAAATAAAAATAAAAAATATATGTGTCGCTGGCTCTTTTTTGAACGTTCAAATACGTCCCTTTTATTATTTATTCATATTGAATGTTGACATGCATTGCCAGGTAAGCACCGAAGTGGTAGTTGGCTATAGAGAGAGAGAGAGAGAGAGAGAGAGAGAGAGAGGTGTCCACTGTTTGAGTCAAAAGCATAGAAACTTCGACATAGATAAAACATCAATCGAGATTCCGTCCTTATAAAACTACAAGGGATTGTTCTCGTGGAGCTTAGCGAAGAACACGACACCAGGACCGCTTTACCCTAAATAGAACTGGAACATATGGGACATTTAGCTATGTCCACGTGCTTGTCCGTGACACGAGCTGGAAATCCAGACTCGCAGGGTACAAGTTTAATGTGGATGTGAGAACCGACCAAAGATTTTATCCCAAAATCTGAGAAAAGCAAAAGGAGATTAAAATAACATTAATCAAAAGAGTTAGCAAAAGCACAGCTAAAAAGTTGCACAGAGATTACGGTCCTTCGTTCGCATGCCCTTATCGACCTTGGCTGGAAAAAGAGAGGTTTTGTAGCTTAGCTTAGCTTAGCTTATAGCTAGGGTTAGCTTTACCACGTAATGTCACATGCATGCAAAAATCAGTTCCTTAATTGCTACGTACTCATATGGGCCACGAGCCACGGCATCTTTTTATTTAAACTGATTAAATTATAATAAGTTGATCATGGACACCCCAATCTAGGGTTCCTTTTGGATAGACCATTTTCACAAGCAAAGTCTATATTGATGTGGATAGGAGAAGCTAAAGTCAAGTTCCAACCCTTCAACAGAGATGGTGAAAGGAAGTTAAGGAACCGATCAATTGGTACCAATCCCTACTCTTGTTAGGTAGTCCATCGAAACACGCATTTTACGCTGACTTTGTATCGTGGTCATCGCTCTAAATGCGGCGGTCATCTCAACTGTCAATTATGTGGTTATGAGAATCACAATCATCGCAACTAAAAACCGTTACGGTATCCACGTTAAAATAGGGAATTTTTATCCGATCATGTTAAATTCTCTCCGATTATTATGGGGCTAAAGTAAAGTAAAAGAAATGGTCTCGCAACAATCGTATAATGGGGGTGATCATTTGCCTATTTTTCCAAGTTTACATGCTAGTTTGGCAAGGGAAAAAAAATCAAAAAAGAAAAGCAGAAAGAACTTATATTCTATTTTTCTCCTCACGAGTCACAATGACACGATCGCATTCTTAGAATTGATTAAATCATTTACCCATCTAATCCTTCACAATGAATGTATGTTATTTTTAATTTTTTGCCTTTGATATGTGAATTTTCATTCCTAAATGTTGGCAATTACGTTGCTTCGAAGCACTTGTGATTAAATTGAAATGTCTCCATTGATTTTTTTTCTCTTTCCTTTTTTGATTTGTTTCGAGTTACCAAGAATATCCCGCGCTAAGTAAGCAGCAGACCAACCTCGAGATACGCTATAAGTTCCTTCCTTGTACTGCATGACAAGTAAACTAAAACAAAAGAGAAGGATTCTCTTATATGGACATGCAATCTTCTCGTCTAGGGTTTCACGTAGAAAGCAAGATATATTCTGCTGCTACAAGAATCTGCGGAGTACCATCCACGAGATGTTTCGCCAAAAGAGAAAAAAAAAATAAAAAAAAATATTCGGCAAATGTCATCTGATGGTAATGACTAAAAGAGGTCGGTAGACCAGCCATGTTTCTTAATTTCGCCAGGGTGTCTCTCTGCCAAGAACGAATTGAAATCGGTAGGCCACCATAATCTGCCGCGCGTAATAGATGCCAGCCATGTCCTTCAGTTTTGTTGTTGTTGTTGATTTCATCTTTTTCTTCTCTTGATAGATAGTTTTGTGTTAACTCTATCAAATGAGGCTTTTTTTTTTTTTTTTTATAGTGTGTATTGTTCTGCAAGAGCTTGAACTGTATAATATCATGTAGGGCACATTCAATTTTTGCATCAAGAAGTTCCCAAAATCACTTTCTCAAATCGTATTTCTCGATTACTGCTTGCATCATTCATGTTTTTAGTGAGACTATGCATGATCAAAGTGTGACGGGAGACTTGATCATGAACCTAATAGGACATTATCTTGAACAAGCCCTAGGTTATTAGGGAGAAATATCACGTGCAATGAACTCTTAGTTATATGAACAACTTAGTTAGATAGCTCAAAGATTTTTTATTTTTTATTTTTTGGTGGCGGGAGATTTGGGCAACAATTTAAGCCCGACCTTAGGGTTCAAGCTTGCCTAATGGTCGGCTCCACATTGCGATATGTACGACATTCATTTATGATATGTTGTTTGCTAGCATGTGAACCATTCAAGACAATTATACACCTAGTTACGAAAATGATCTAGCATGCTTCTATCTTGAGTAGTGATGACCTTGCTTAGTTTGCTTCTGCACCATATTTCTAATTGATAAAGCTATCCAAACATATATGCGAAGAATCGCCCAGAAAAGCAACTGAAGAAGCAACTCATTATTATAGTTTTTGGATAAGCAGTTTGATTGCTTGGCGCATTTGATTAGGGCGCCATGGATTTTGTTTTCTAGCTCAAAAATCATGGATTATCCAATTCAAATCCCACTAAATGAATGCAAATTGCACGAGGATCACTTGTAAATATCAAAGTCCCGAACTTAATTGGTTTTACAAGTTTTGCATGGGTTTCCAAATGATCAGCCTCTATGCAGATGCCCCTAATTACAGAAAAATAACTATTCGTTTCGACCGCCAAAACTTTATGAATTTACAATAAAAATTCAAGGTTGCCCCCTTCAGGAAAAAAGGAATCTTAGGCCCGTCGGTGAAGGTCACTCTAAAAATATTGATTAAAGTTAAGTTCGAATTTCTTCAACCGCACTCGATGCTGAGTACGCATTTAATTCAATTTTCAAGAGCATGCAATTACAAACATAGCTCAACCTTCCCCCTTTAAAAAACCACACCTACCAGAGCACATAAATCAATCCATGTCCCGTAAAAGAAAATCGAAAACTTAAAAAAAGACCCACGATGGGATTGTTCCTGGTCCGGTCAAACCCAGGAAACATCAAACCCCGGGAACCAATCGCGGCCGCCCGTTTCCTCCGCCAGGTCACGCACCACCCAATCGGACAGCGCCATGTCACCCGCTTCCCGCACACGTAAGAGATCCCCCCTGTCATCAAAACATCGCCTCGACATGTGGACCCGCCCTGTCCTCCTCGTCCTGGACCGGAAACTGCGTCGTCCCCATTCCGTCACTGCACTCCCCACGCCGGCGGGAGCTTTTCCGTCGGACTTAACGGCGGTCGAAACGACGCCGTCGGGCCCCCCTCCCCTGGATTGTATAAATTCTATCGTCCCCGATTTGTTCTCATTCTCTCTCTGTATCTCTCTCTGCGTCTCAGGCTCTCAGAGTCTGCTGCAATCGTCGTTTCTTCTTCATTTCTTTTAGCGTGTTTTTTAAAGGCTCTTCCTCACGCGAAATCCGGAGCTTCCAAAAAAAACAATAAAACAGAGGGAAACTCCTTTCCTTATCAGCTCATTGGAAATCCGAGAAACAGACGTCTCGCTCTGGGACTTTTTGTCTTGTTTGCTTCGGCCTCCTGGAGTTGGATTGCTCTGTTTCTTTGGATGCTTGTGGAAGACTGAGAGAGCCGAAAGTGGTTTTGATTGCCCGCTACGCGTGTGATCTCGAGGTGGTCTTCTTTTCGGCGATCGTACTGGGTACTTTGAAGTTGCTTTTGGCTTCTTTCGTTCGAGAGGAGGCGGAGAAGAAGAGCTCTCGAGTGCGCTGCCCAAGGTAAAAGAATCGCTTGCTCTGTTTTGGCACTCCAAAACAGGGGTTTCGCATAATGTGCTCTTCGGTGTCCTTTCGTCGATTTTGATTCGGACCCATTTCGCGATTTGAAATGAACTGCTTCGGTATTCATTTTGACTTGTCCCCGATTCGAAAGAGCGATTCGCTTCTGTGTTTCTTTTGGGGGCGCGGTGCGTGTGCGAATATGCGAGAGAGAGCTTGTGTACTGATCGTGGAATCCTTCATCCCTCATGCTTCGGTTCTGTTTTCAGCTTCCCGAATTTGGATGCACTGAAGAGAAGAGCATTGAAGCGAGCGAGCGAGAGAGAGAGAGAGAGAGAGAGAGGAAAAGAGGAAAAAAAAGAAAGTCGAAGAAGAAGGAAGAAAGGAAAAAAGGAAGCGAGCGACCGCGAAAGGGACAGGAACAGCTGCTGTTAGCTTCGGTGAGTCATTTTCGAATAGTAAATGATGCAATCCCTTTCTTTTTCTTCCATCTACAAAATTATTAAAAAGTATAAACCAGACAATATCAAACTAGCTGTTGCTCATGTCTTTTCTTTTGCCCCCGTTATGCGATGGATTTCCATCCTACGAATGATAATGATTCGGACAATTTCCTTCCCTCACCGTGTCTTTCTCGTGTAGTCATGGGTTGCTTTCGGTCCTCGACACACCATGCCCACGCATTGAGTTCTTTGTTGCACCCCATATATTTTTCCTCTTTTTTCCCATTTCTTTAAATCTCAAATTGCTTTCTGCTGGTCCATCATCAAACCCCCCACACGAAAAAGAGATTCTATCGTCTCTTCTCTCTGTCTTTCTCTTCATACCCTCTGTTTTCATGTCCCTCTCTCTCTCTCTCTCTCCCCCCATCTGTCGCTTTTGCAATTCCTTGGAGGGCTAAGATTGGTGTTCATTTGGGGAAAGAGGGAAGCCAAAAAAACAAAAACCAAGAAAAGAAACGGCCGATTCAATAAAAGAATCAAAATCAAATCTTTATTAACAAAAAATCTTGCTTTTCCTATTCTTTCATTGGCATGTCAGAAACTTCGGCTCTCCTAGCTAGCACAGTCTCTCTCTCTCTCTCTCTCTGCTCGATTCTTTTTCATTGGGGTGTCTCTTCAACTAAACAAAAGCACGCACGCACCTCTCTCTCTCTCTCTCTCTTAATGACCCACTTTATTTTTGGTGTTTGTTTTGGCCTTTTCCCATTCAATTATTGACCAGCTAATTTTGTCTTATAAAAAAAAAAACATTTTTCTCAGGCCCCCCTTCTCTGATCCCGAGTAATCTTTTCCTTTTTGTTCCCTCCCCCTTTACACTTTATCCATTGCCCATCTGTTCCCCCCTTGATAACACCAGCCCCTTTGAATTGAATTCCACAGTTCCCCTTTGATCCACCCCATTTTCCCTTTTCCATTTCTCATTTTGCCCCCCCCCCCACCTCTCCTCCGTTCATCCTCTTTTCAATCTGCTAAATTTAATGGGGGAGATCGTCATGAGATATGACAGATTCCACAGTTTGATTAGTTACCCTTTTCAGATAAACCCGTATTTTTCAGTGATCTTCTTTTTACTTTCCATACGCTTCGTACCCTATCTTCTGCAACCATTTCTATCAGTTAGGCGCACTCAGTAGCAATGAATAAATGACACTTTTCTTGTTTCAAATTCGGTGGCTTTGGCTTTGGCTCTTTTTCATCGATCTGATATGGGAATGTTCTCCACGAGTCTCGTCAAAAAGAGCAGACATCATCAGACTAGAAATTTGATGTTCACTTTGAACTCGGAAGGGCAATATCGTACATAGCAGCTGCAATTTTTTCCTTTAAAGTACCATCAAATTCCTCGAGAAGAGCGTATTTCGTACGCCCTAATTGCAGGTTTTTGTTGCTTTTAGCACCCCATTAAATCTCTTCACCGATCTCTCATATCTTGGCAACTGCAAAAAAGAGAAATCCCCTCTCTTCTTTTTAAGCGGGGAGATAAAGGGAGGGGGTGCTAATCGAAATAAATACAAACACCATGCAGGAGCTCATTCATTGTAAGAAAGCGAGCGAAGATGTTCACGTGCATCTGCACGAAGCAGATGGCCGACGACGGCGACGACGGCGGAGGGGCGGCGGCGCGTGGGAGCAGCACCCCGAATTCTAAAGAAGCCGTCAAAAGCCTGACCACGCAGGTTCTTCTTTCTTCCTTCTCTCTTTGCGCCTTCGATGCTGATTTATACTTGTTTGCCCTCTTTTTCTTCTTCTTCATTTTTCTCCTCTTTCCCCTCCTCTTTCATGAAAATATTTAATATTGTGCCCACTTTCAAAAATAGACACACCTCTCTTGCAATCGCATAAAATTAATACATTGCGCATCGAACGTAAATATATTTCAGTAGGGTGACTATGTTACGTTTCGGTATGGTTGATGAAATTGTTTTGCCTTTATTTGGGGAGTTGATGATGAATGTGGGGCCCGCTGTTTAGCATCTTGCATGCCAACGTGTATATATATACGTACTTACTCTTGGGACTTAGGGCATATTTTTATTCGGGCGTTTGTGACCTTGTTACGTGCAAATGTCAATGTCAATGTTGGGTGAAATTACATTCTTTTTTAGGTCGTGGGTAGATCTTGTAGGGGCGTGGTAACACTGTGCAAATCCCTTTTTGTGCGGCTGACATGATATTATTGTCACGTGGCGGAATGAAAAAAAAGGGAAGAGATAAAAAATTTGACCGAGCCCCACTGAATTTTCCCCTTTTTTTTGTTGATAATTCAGTACTATAGTGTCACGTACCAACTAGCCCTTTTTCCCCGCGCCCTTCGACTTCCTTTTTCTTTATTTGAGAAAATTATCTTCTCCTTATATACATTTACATTTGCAGTCTTCAATCCCTCAGTGTATTTGCAAATGCTGTAGATTGAATCTTAAGTAAAGGTTAGTCTAAACTTCGCATTAATTGGAGACAGAACAAAATTAAAATGATGGGTTCGTATCATGAAATCCTAAAAGCGTATGAACCCTTTTTTTATTCCTATGGTTAAAACAATTTTATCTTTTAAAAAAAAGGAAGATAAAAATCAAACCTTTTTTTGGGGGTTAAAAAAAAAAAAAACTCAACCTTTACTACTCTACAGTGGTCGAACTGTTGAGAAAATCTGCAGTACTAAATCATGATCCCATGATGACCCAAGAAGCATGTCAGTGACGTGACTGTTGGGTGCTGGAGGACACCACTAATTCTTGATTTTTGCAGAATCCCCGCTTCTTATTCGAATCCTCTCTCTCTCTCTCTCTCTCCTTTCAAATTTTTTTTATGGCAAATCGAATCCTGGATTCCCGGAACAGAATCTCCTTAAGGGACTCCCCACTCACCCACTAATTCTTTTCTAGAAATTTATTTTTCTGGTGATGATAGAAAAAACCCATTTGGATTATGATTGTGTAGTATTCAAACATGTTCGTGCCACATTTTGTACAGCCTAGTGGGTCTTGGTATGTTCTTTCCTGTGACCCACATCAAAGTATTCAAACATGTTCGTGACACTTCCATGTCACAATTTGAATAATTAAATTTCGCTGTTTATGTATGTTCCTCTGATGTGGTCTGCGTTCTGTTTTGCAGATTAAGGATATGGCGTTGAAGTTCTCTGGCGCTTACCGCCAGTGCAAGCCGTGCACGGGCTCGCCCAGCTACAAGAAGGGCGATCGGCCGTTTCCGGACTTCGACACGGTGTCGGAGGGCGTCCCGTATCCGTTCATGGGAGGCGGGAGCTCCAGCTCGACGCCGGCTTGGGATTTCACGGGTCCCGGCCGCCACAACACCTCGAGGATGGAGTCGAGGTTTGCCGGGGGGTACGGCGGCGGAGACCGCACCCCGGGAAAAGCATCCATCTCGGCTCAGTCCTGCGACGTGGTGCTGGAGGAGGACGAGTCCAAGGAATGGATGGCGCAGGTCGAGCCCGGCGTGCACATAACGTTCGAGTCTCTGCCTAGCGGCGGGAATGAACTCAAGCGAATCCGCTTCAGGTATTTTGATGGGCAGGGGCAATGCTTTAGGCTTCGGTTGCTGATGGTTTGCTTGGCTTAGAATTAGGACGTTCTCTCAGAACACCGTCTTCAATATGATTTTCGCTTACGAAAAACTTACCAGTAATCTTTGCTGAAAATGGAGATTAACGTGGTCGTGGATTTCGAAATTTTTCTAGTCGCGACATGTTTGACAAGTGGCAAGCGCAGCGATGGTGGGCGGAGAACTACGACCGGATCATGGAGCTGTACAACGTCCAGAGATTCAACCGTCAAGCTCTTAACACTCCGGGGCGATCCGAGGACGATGTACTCGACTTTACTCTGAACTCGAATGATCGAAATGTGCATCAATCCATGCGCACTGTCGTTCTATCGAATGCACAAATTCTGCTTTTGAAAATATTTGTCAGTCGTCGCTAAGGGATAAATTTTTTCAGTTTCACAGAGATTCATCATACTCGAGGATGGGATCTGCGAGGGAAAGCCCGATGGTTCCGTCCGCGACCCGAGAGTGGATGCCGAGGAGTCACCAGAAGCCCGGCGGCAGTAAAGGGTACTTCCCCGAGCCGTCTGATCTAGGTGGTCGCCACTATGGTGCCGGGTCCAGTGCTCACGGAGGTGGCGCGATGGAGCCGGCTCGCACCACGACCTCATCCAGGGACGAGGCATCGGTGTCCTACAGCAATGCCAGTGAAGTGGAGACCGAGTGGATCGAGGAAGACGAGCCCGGCGTGTACATTACCATTAGGCAGCTTGTGGACGGAACTAGGGAACTGCGGCGAGTGCGATTCAGGTAACAAAACTACAGGCGATTGCTGATTCATTCTGTTCTTGTTTGCGCTTATTCGAGGGTATTGATGATGGGTGTCTCGGTTTACGCCTTATGCAGCCGCGAACAGTTCGGGGAAGTTCGCGCGAAGACGTGGTGGGAAGAGAACAGAGAAAGAATACAAGCTCAATACCTATGAAATCCAGTAATTTTTTTTACCCTCCTTCAACACAGTTCTACAGTTAGTTGCAGTCGAAGATGAGATACAGGCGGAGCGGGTCGGAAGTAGAGTCTCACAGAAATTTCAAATTCTTTCATTCGGTATATTTTCTTGGGAGTTATGATTATGATTCTATCTTTTTCAATCGATCGAGTATTCAATGTTGAGAATGGAATTTACCATAACCTTTCTAGCGGGTCGAAAGGAACGGCAGTTGTAGAGTCGGACCGCCATTTTCTCTTTTGGCGATGGTCGAAATTTTGTTTTGGGGCAGGGGCAGGTTTTCGGCGAATGAAATGTAAACTCGGGATGCTACAGAATTCAGTGACATTGGTCTTCATATTTTGTCCCCAATGGGAAGTCCAGATTCTTTTGTTCTGTCCATGATGAATTTCCTTTCGGCTTGCGACCTTCGTATGTGCCCGTCTTCTTTGATCATCTGAATGCTGCAGGCTCAACAAATTGGCATTTGACCAAATGGTACGTACTCGGACAAATTGACATGTAAAATGATGCTGTTTACTAGAAAATTTCAGGCAATTTTAGCTATCTCCAAATTGATTTATCCCCCCTAATTATCACTGTCAGCTACCCCCGCTCGGACGGGATCATCGTGCTGCCGAAAATACCCGGCCATTTCCAAATTCTCAGGACGTGCGAAAGCCTGTTTCTTCCTCTGAATCGTGTTGACCGCGTATTCATTGGGAACAAAACATGAAGAAGTCCATGGGAAAGACGTAACAGTTCATTTCTGGAAACCACAAATCACTTCTTAGAAGAAGTCCACGGGAAATATGGCATCCGAGAGCCAAAAAAGAGGGGAGAAGTACAGCCTGTCAAAAGTAACATTTTGTAATCATCCTTTAGTGTTCCAAAATGAGGAAACTAATCCAACGCTACCCCAACAAAATAAATCGGAGGGAAAAAGAAGAAACAGTCACCGTGCCTCATGCCTGTCCAAGGCCACACTGCAGCTATTATTAACCTAAACCTTGGTCTCAACTTAAACTAAGTGTGTAATAAAGTTAACCCATATAAGAAATCCAACATTAAAAAGAATGTGAAGGAGCTGATGCCATCTAGGATGGAGAAAAAACGAGTCCAACTTCAAAAGACATCCTCATTACATAGATCCCGAAATCAAGCTTTTAGCCTGACTTTGCAGCTAATGTGTGAACCATCACTTGACTAAAGAACTCTCACTGATGCAGCTTAGTGACCGAAATCGAGTGCGGTGAAGAAGCCTTGGTGTTCCTGAGTCACTTGTACTGCTGAGAAGCCTCCCACACGAGCTTATCCATGAATTGGCATTTCTTGTCGAATCCCCACCCAGGATTACTCTGCATTGCGGATGATCATCAGAAGAACAGAACTGTTGCACATGACATTTTAAAACCATTCAAGTGGAAATACGTGTGCACAGACATTCAAATAATGTTTCCAGTGAACAGGAACTTTTTTGACTTGCCAACATATAGCACACATAACGACAGTCGACCACACGAAAAAATTCCATAGAAGGAACCAAATGCTAACTCTCCATACAAGCTAAGAACTGCCTAAATTATTCCCCTACACAACAGTGCTTTCCTTTCACCTAAAACAGCAAGCAGCTCGAGAATCACGAACCACGCAGTCAAATATGTGCATCTGTGACTATGCACTGGTACTTTATCTTTGTGTTTGAAAAAATGTGCATTTAATTTACATTCTAGATCCCAGCAATCGTGCTCCAAACCAAAGAAAATAAACTGGTAAAATGCATAAGATCCAAACAACAGTCGCAGTCAGACATTCAAGCCCACATTTCATTTAATGTTTTAGATTGAATAATCATTGAAGTCCTTCTGTTATGATACCATTTAGAACTAACAGCAGTCAAAACTGACTGCAATAGACTGCACCGCATAAGCACCAATTTGCACCTTAAAGAACCATATACTCTGTAAGAATGCTATTTCAAGGTACGCATTAAAGTTTCAGCTTATAAAGTCCTGTCCTGTATGCTAGGTCTGCAATAGGGCCTTTTAGAGTTCAAGGCAGTGGGGAATCCAAGAACACCTCTTTATCAAGTGTGAGGTTCTGTAAGTTCCATCTAGATCTTGGAACACATTAGATTTAGGCCTCAGTGAGAAAACCCTAAATATTTTACTTCTCCTCTGAACCGGAAAGAAAGATGTAATCATATCGTCCCTTCTAAATTTTGGTACACTTCCAACGTTCTTATGGGAAAATCATAATTACCGACACGTCTCTGTTATCTGTCCCTCAACTTATTATTCAACGCAAGTTAACCATCACCTTCCATCTCTATCCATAGATGAATTTGGGATACTAGATAGCTGAAATACTGATATCTTATGCCCAATTTTCACAGTTACTTTATTCTTGACTAATTTCTCTGCTGGCATCTTGTTTCTGGGCTTTCATCTTGCGTAAAGGAATTAATAACTTCAAATTCCTAGGATGACTAATCTTCTTATTTCAATTTATTTCAGTCTTATCCAAAGACGATGTCATCCCAAAGAAGCACAAAAGGAACAATATTAACCAGCTAGTGAGCTCATCTGTTACCAGGTCCTAGAAGTACGGCTTAACGCTGTATTTTGGCTAAAGCCTATTCATTGAAAACTAATTAAACGCTCCTCCATATCTAATAAATGTAGCGTGTGACAATTTCTTTAGAGATCATAAAAGGACCTTTGTAGGAGTCTGTCGTCATGTGGGTGCACCTGTTTTTAGTCATATTGATTTTCAGACATATGAAGTAAAAAACTAGTAAGGAACTTGCAGACTTCAATTAGATCACACTTGAGACCTTACGGGAGTGGGCCTGGTCGTAATTGGTGGGGGTGAAGGTTAGTTCTAGGGGTCTAAAAGTTCAAGCACCAGCAAAATAGGAAAAAGAAAATCGAGATCAATTAAGAGCGCAATCCTATCTAAACAAAGTTAAAAAATAAAGAAAGTACAGGGGAATAGAAAGACGTCTCACATCTTTGAATAACTAGCATCCCACACATGAAGAATGGAGACAGAAACCAAGAAATCCATTTTCAATTCATCCAACAAATAGTCTCTTTAGGTGCTATCTCCATCGCGATGAACTTTTCACCCAACTCAGTTTCTGAAAAAATGCTTTGTTTGTACATTCCAGAAGTTACCTCTTCCAGAAGAAAAATAATACTTGGGAGCATAACAATTCCCCAGAGCACGTCCCCAACAATATGTTTAAGGAAGAAAAACACATGCCAACTTTGGTTGCACATCATGCAGAGTTGTTTCGATTTCGTGCATTTTAATGGCAAACATCACATCTATCAAAGACATTTTTCTGTCATTAGGGCTGACATTCCCTGGCACAGTGCAAGGACATATAAGTCGAAACAACTATCAAAGTTCCAAATGTTCTAATATGCAACCAAAATATGTCAAAAAAATTCTTTCTAGCAGAAAGCACCAAGTTGAATCACTTTAGGAGGCACATTGAACTAGTTTGGGACTCTTGACAGAGTGTAAAGGGGTCTTACTGTGCTGTGCAAAGAAAAGCATAAGAAGACTGAAGAGGGAATAGGCCTTGAGCGTGTGTAGCAGAGGATGGGCCTATTTTGGGACTAGTCTGACCTGGGTCAGTTATTGCTCAAGGATTGATAGCCCAACACATACTATCTTTACTTATTTTTGTTACTATAGTCCATTGGTAGTTATCTCAATCCATTAGTCGCACTTTCATTTCAGTACAACTTTGGTATAAGAATAGTTCCTGGAACTCACAAAGAAAAAAGGAAGTGAGGAGTTTTGGGATCTATGCTCGATGAACCTATAAACTTGTCTTTGGCTTTCTGTTTTCCGCAACCTGATGAATGAATTAGCTACAAGCTAATTCTCTTCTCAACTCTACTCTATGAACTCTTCTATTCTCATCTATTCTCTTCTATTCTTATTCTCGACTTAATCTATCTTGTAAAACCATCACACACAGCATAAGAAAAACGCATTTTTGCCCTTGGAAAAAGCAGAAAAATTGACAGGGTTAAGTGCCGCACAAAATGGACGTTCAAGGGGTAATGTGCAACTGTCGAAAATTCAGGGACAAATGTGCAAACCCCCAAAGCTCAGGGGCTTTGTGAAATATTCTCTATGATTTCACTTTGTTGGAATAAAAAGGCTAAAAAACAAAATATTCTTGACAAAAGAGAAAATGACTATGCATTCAAGAAGGTAATTAATACAATAGAGCAGAATAAAGGGAATTATGACCAATGGCAAAGCACTGACCTGGAGAGAGCGAACAGCCCGATCAGTAAACCGTTTCACAGAATCAGGAGCACTCTGGGGAAGAGTTTTGGCCACTCTTTCTAACTCTTCTTGCTGTTTCTTGGCAGTTATCCTGTCAGGTCCACTGTAGTAATCGACGATCTCCTTCATCAACGGGACTCTTTCCATGAGTTCTTTCATAACTTCCTACAAACAAGTAAGACAAAAAGAAACTGAGGATGCCAATGAAATTTCTAAGTAATTTCCTTTCTCAGAGTACTGAGAGCTGTGCAAACAGATACTGATAAGGAAGAGAAGGATGCAGGCAGCAGTTAGGTAATAAAATGCAGGGTTTGAACAATGTATCAAGTCCAACCCTTAGTCCCCACATTCATGATAAGGACAACAATTACCTGTTTAAATAAAGTATCATGGAGACAATTGGATCATACATCCCAATATATCATTATCCTGCTTGTTACAAGCAGATCTGTCGTCTTGAAGCATCTTGCAGGTAATTTATCACCAAAAGCAAAAGCCTATGTCTACGTCCTATTTAGAGTTATCAACTAATTTATGATCATATATAGAAAACAATAGCTTCGAACCTCTTGAGTTCCTAAAACTCACCACAAACCAATCTCTAACAGCAAATCCAAACATCGATAATGCACAATACAACTTAGAAATATCCATTACAGGGAGAACAGCATTACCTCCCACTCTTCTTGACTCTGAATTCCCTCGTATACCATCAAGAATGGCTTCATCTTCTCAAGAGCATCTCTAAGAGGAATAGGCGGCTTCTCATCAATATCCGGGTTCGTACCGAATTCTTCCATTAAGTATTCTGGCTCACACTCAAGCTGAAATCCAGAACAAAAGGTTAGGACTTATGAGTAGTGATACACCATGTCCTGTTCAGCTCCAATTGCCTACGAATTGCTCATAATTCTGGTGAATGCATATAGCAGACTGCCGCCACAAACATTCTAATTACAATTGACTTTCACGCACACATGCAGCTGGATTGTTATATATGTTGTGCATTATAAAATGCATTTAAGAACAAAGAAACCATCAGGCACGGAGAAGCGACAGACCAACATATTGGTATGGTAAGCATCCAAATAGAGGTCATGAGCTGGGGAAGGCAGCACTCTCTCGCTCATTTCCTCGAACCCCTCGACCAGCTTGCTCATGTTCTCAGCCCCGATTCTCTTGGCCAGCTTCTCTCCATCCACATTGTCCCCGAGATAAAGCCCAGCTCCATGGCCCACGTCGGAGTCCTTCTCGAATTGCCCTCTCCCTGCTCGGTCCCTCATAAATCCCCTTCCACCGAAGCTGCCCCTGCCTCGGCCACCACGGAACCCTCTCCCTCTGCCTCGGCCGCCTCGGCCTCCACTGCGACCACCAGCGTCTCCTCTGCCTGAAGTTTCCAAACACAAATTAGGAAACAATTAACAACTACAGGTTCCGTCATCACCAAAATCACGAGAATGACATGATTGCGACACCTGAAGCCCTCCTCTCAGGCTCCTCCCGACCCATCCGCGGAGGAGGCGAGGGCGGCCGTGCGCGGAGGTGCCGGTTCTCTTCCTGCACTGGTGGGGATTGAGGGCCCGGCTTCGGCACAGGCTTCCCGCGGCCGGCGCCCTGTAGAACCGACCTTATACCGGAAGGGAGATCGCTGGCACCACTTCCGCCGCCCGCCGCCGCCTCGGCAAACTCAGAAGGCGACCTAGGTTTTGGGGAGTCCCACTGGGGAGGACCATCTTCCTTCCGGAAGAAGATGGGCTTCCCGGGGGCGGGCGAATCCGGCGGCGGGGGCGGCGAACCCGATGGGACTCGGCCGCGGCCGATGGACGACGCGAAGGCGTCGAACGAGGGGAGGATCGGAGACGAAGGGAGCGGCTTGCCCCGGCCGCGGCCGAGGCCAGACGAAGGCGGATGCGGCTGGGGCTGGGGCTGGGGCGGCGGCGGGGCCTCTGCGGCTTCGGGAGGGGAGTCGAAGCGGGATGGGCCGCCGCCGCCGTCGGCGCCGCCTCCACGGCCACGGCCTCTTCCTCCGCCGCCGGCGCCGCCGAAGGGGGAGGAGGTGGAGAAGGGAAGGAGGGAGTGGCGGGAGGAGAAGGAGTTGGGGAGCTTCCTTCCAATGGCTCCTCTCATTTGGAGATTCGATGATGAGATTGGATAAAGGAAAAAGCTTTGGATCTGGCCGCCGCTTGCTGCTGCTGCTGCTGCTGCTGTTGGGTTTTAGCAGAGAGCAGCGGCAAGAATCATCGTTTCGTATTTCATATGAGTCTTCTGTCTTCTGTTCGGTTTCTGGGGGTGCTGCTTCTTTTGGGGACTCTCGGCGAAGACACACTCGACCGCTTCGAGCATCGAAGAACCATCGACACAAGATTCTAGGTTTTGTATTTTAACACTGATATACATTCTTTCTTTCATAATAATCCTCTTATCTTTTTTTCCCCTTATTTTCTGGAATTTGGATTGCCAAAAAATCAAAAATCATTTTTCAAAATATGACTAGATGTCAAAAACTCTACATTTGGGCATAAAAATCCCAATGCTTATTCTTAGACCATCGACAATGGCCCTAGGCCAAATCCGCGGGATCCATCACGGCTAAGCTTGAGTCCACATAAGTTAGGCTTGCAATACCATTACTTTTGGCCTGGCTTATGACTCCAATACCGAGCACTCGACTCTCGACACCTCAACTCGAGTCCATAAAGGCTGGGCCCAAGACCTCAGTTTGTGTTCACATCTCTAACAACTAGGTTAGGGTCCATCGAGGTTGGGCTCAGGTCCACAACACCAAGGATTGAGTCATCAAGGCTTGGACTGTGACCCCAGTGCCAGTGCCCAAGCTTGTGTCCATTAAGGTTATGCTTGTGATCTCAACACTTGAGCTCATGTCTATCAAGGGCCTGGCTTGGGTCTCTGGTGCTCGTGCCTATGTCTATTAAGGCCAAACGAGGCTAAGTTTGGGATGCCAGTGCCCGCGCCCAAATTCAATTAAGCTAAGGTCATGTCTATCAAGGTTAGGCTCGGGATCTCAATGCTTGGTCCCTGGCGCTCACGCCCATCAAGGTCAAGCTTAGGTCCCTAACACTCAAGCTGAGGTCCATTAAGGCCAGACCCAGTGCATTGGTGCCTATACTCGATTTTCAAGTTGTTTATATGCAAGTTACTAACGCCAGAATAATATATACTTATTTGGGAAAGTCAAATTTCCTCACCAAATGACTGAATTTTTTTTTATTCATTTTCAAGTTAAAGTCAAACATCGAAAAATATTGTTCTAAAAAATGACTACTTAGAAACCTTTTTTTCTAGAAAATGTCACATTTTCGACAAAACAAATAGAGCCTTAGTTTATATAGACCATATAGAATCTATTAGGGCAAATGCGGAAACTAAAACGAAGTTGAAATTGAGAAGTATAAAAGAACGCTATATTTTACGTGGAACCCTTACGAGAAAAAACCACGTGGAGAGGAAAAGCAAAATCCACCATAAAAATCAAGGATTACAAAAGGTGGCTCTGAAAAGCTTAAAACTCTTTGTATCTTAACTTCTTATATATAGATAAGAATCAAATCCAAAGTAGGAGAACTTTTATCAGGAAACCTTCTCCAACTAGGAAAATCATTCAATTAGGAAATCTATCCAAAACGGGAAATTTATTTGAATTAGGAAATTTTTCTTTTCGGGCTCAAACTTGAGACATATCTAACAATCTCTACATTGGCTCGACGTTTGAATCATGTTACAATCACTTGGCTTGAATTTTATATGAGCAACGAACAATCTTCTCCTCCTATAGAGTAAAACTCAGTTGTAGCAAATATTAACCAAATCCAAGCAATGCTTGAATTTGTCGATAGGAAAATGCTTCGTTAACATATCAACTGGATTTCTATACCAATCTTGAAGACCTTAATATAGCCATCAGCAAGAATTTCTCGAATAAAATGATATCGCACATCAATGAGCTTTGTCCTCTCATGATATAGTTGACATTTAGAAAGATGTATAGTACTTTAACTATCACAATGGAAAACAATCAATCCACACCGAGCTCTCTAAATAGGCCTCTTAATGATATGGCCTCCTTAATTGCTTCCGCAATAGCTATATATTCTAATTTTGTAATAGACAAAGTTATTGTATATTGTAAAGTAGCTATTCAACTTACTGCACAACCCCCAATAATAAAGATATATCCAATCAAAGACCTCATATTATCAAGGTCACCAGCATGATCAGAATCAATTTATCCGGATAGAACGTCCTCGATTTTCCCAAACTTTAAACCAAAATTAGAAGTACCTTTCAAAATATCTCAAAATCCACTTCATAACTTGCCAATGAACTTTTCCTAGGCATGATAAATAATTGCTTACCACGCTAACAACATGTGAAATATTAGGTTGAGTATAAACCATAGTATACATAAGGCTATTAACTACATTAGAGTATGGAACATGTGACATATATTTTATGTCCTTATATGTTTGTGGACATAAATTAGCTGATAATCTAAAATGAGCAGTAAGAAGAGTACTTGCTGGTTTGGCATCGTTCATGCCAAAACAACCTAACACCTTCTCGATGTAGCTTTTTTAGGAGAGATATAATTTTCCCATTTTTCAATCTCGCCGAATTTCTATGCCTAGGATTTTCTTCGCTGCACCTAAGTCCTTCATCACAAATTTAGCGCTAAATTGTGCCTTCAAATTTTGTATGTCATATTTATCTCTTGCCGCAATTAGCATATCATCAATATTTGATAACAGATAAATAAAAGAGTCACTTAGAAGTTTGTGCAAATATAAACAACTATCATATTTGCTCCTATAATAGCTAATTTGCACCATAGACGAATCAAACCTTTTATACCACTATTTAAGCGATTGCTTCAAGTCATATATAGATTTTTTAAATAGACAAACATGATTTTCCTTACCTTCAAATAGAAAACCCTTTGGTTGACCGATAGAGATTTTCTCTTCAAGTTCACCATGTGAGAAAGCTGTTTTCACATTGAATTGTTCCAACTTTAAATCATGCATAACAACTAACAAAAAAAAAAAAAAAACCCAAATAAAGCTATGTTTAATGACAAATGAGAACACATCATTAAAATCAACTCCGTCAATTTGACTATAGCCTTTAGCAACCAAACAAGCTTTGAATTAGATGTCTTCAACTCTAGAAATTCCTTCCTTTCTTTAGAAAATCCATTTACAACCCACCATTTCTTTTCTTTTGGAGACTTGATAAGCTCCCGAGTTTGATTCTTTTCAAGAGAAACCATCTCTTCGGTCATAGCAACTAATCACTTTGCTGAAAATTTTGAATAGACGGCTTCTTTGTAGGTTTTAGGCTTGCTATACTCTATGGGCTCTACAACAGAAAGAGTATAAGCAACAAAATATGAGAACCCATATTTCTATGGTGGTTTCATCGTTCTTTTTGGTCTATCTCTAGCAATAGAATATTGTTCATCTTCAAGTTCCTCAAACTCAATATTATCAATAGATGATTGAATTGGTTGCGAAGGAATTACTTCAAGCTCTACTTTCTCTGTAACACTTTCCGGATTTTTATCACAATAAATAGATGGTTCTTTCTTAGGATGAAGCATAACACTCATCAAAAGTAACATCTTTGCTAATAATAATCTTAGATGACTTAGCACACCAAAGTCTATAACCTTTTACGTCAGAAGCACATCCAAGAAATATGCATTTTTTTGCTCTAGGCTCTAATTTGCCTTCATTAACATGTGCATATACAAGACATCCAAATATTCAAAGAGAAGAACAATCAGCGGACCATATATTCTCATGTTTCTTGCACTCAATAGATGTGTAAGGAGAACGATTTATCAAATAAGCAGTTGTATTGACTGCTTCTGTGACATCCCAAATTTTCAATTTTGCTTTCAATTAAATTAATCGAGCCTTTCATTGACATGCTTATAGTGCTGTTTTCAGAGCTAATCACTCCTGAGATAACTAGACTATCTGGGGAAGTCATTAGGGAATTTTAATGCAATAAACTTCGGAATTCGACCAGGAATCGATTACTCAACCGTGCTTATCTGCAGAGATCATTACGGCACAGTTAAAAGTCGGTTAGAGATCAAAGTTAAATCGGTTCGATAGAAATGTGAGGCTAAACGTGGGTGATTCCACTAAATTACAAAATTCTCGTCGACCGGCACTAGACTGATTTTTCTGTCGTTTTGGTACCTTGTGTCTGTATTTGAATCCTTGAGATTTTCACGACAACCGAGAGTCGCCAATGTGTCGAAGAGGTTCATTGTGGCTCGAAGAAAATCGACCACAGGTCATTTGCACTAAAAAATTCTAAAAGCTACCTGATACCTAGGTCACGCTAGAATCGCGCCCGATTGAAATTAATCATGAATTTGAATCCGATTTCAGAAATTGAAAGTTCTGTCATCTCACGAGTCATTTTAGGAATGTCAACTCAGTCTCCAAAGATTTTTCTGCAAACCAAGGTTTTGGCGGAAAAAGTCGAGATAGGGCCGTTTCAACTAAAAAAATCAGAGGACCGTTTTTATCACAAATTTGGAATGCAAGTGGGTTCTAATGGTGAGAAAAAATGCCAAGATGATCGAGAGTTCGAAAATTGAATTTTTAGAAGCTGAATTACACCAATTCAAGAAGGAATTGAATCCCAATTGAAGGAAATTAAATCAAAATTCGTAGTGCCCCTTGCCCATGACAATTAGACCACTTCAATAGCTTTTAGAAGAAGCCAAGGCTCCTGGAAATATTGTTGTGGAGGCCAGCAAACTTGGTGGGACACACCAAGGGGACAAAGGGATAGAGAGAGACCAAAGGTGGCCCCCTCCATCCTTCTTCCTCTCTCCTCTTCACCGGTCGACCCTCTCCCTCCATCTAGTTGTGCGAAGACCTCTAGAAACCCATAAAAACATAGCAGCTCACCTTCCCCTTCCGTCGATTGTCGAGTAGCTTAGTCGGACTGTCGTCGTGCACCGCCGGAGCCATCGCTCGCCCGTCACGCGTCTACCAGCCCCATGACCGTCCAACCTCGTCCCATTGTCGTGCCGCCCAGCTCGAAGCCCTCAGGCCACGTTGAGCTCAACTAGAGCCCGTCCAGCCCACCTCTGCCGCCATGAAGCTCCGCCACAGTCCGCCTAACCCCGCTGCACCGTCGCCGTCCATTCTTGCCGCCCGTGGTCGCTCGTAGCAGCTCCTTCGGCACTACCATAGAGCCGAAGTTAGTGGGTATTCCAACCGTTGTTTGGCCCGTTTTAGAGGCTTTCCCGACCTCGCTTGGCGGTCCTGCCTTGGAGTTTGTTAAGCCCCTCCGCGTCCCCGTCGTTTTGATTCGAGTGGATCTCTAATCAAGTGAGTTAAACTCACTAATCCCTGCTTATTAAGTTAATGACGTTTGACGGTTGATTAGTTTAAGTTAAGCTTGGATTAGGTGGTTAGTTAGAACGAATTAGTGAATTAGTTAGTCGATATTGCATGTTAGGTGGACAGAGTAGTGTAATTAGCAAGTAGATAGATCGTAGTATTTAATTAACGAGTCTCGAAATTTTTCTAGGCCCGTTTTAGCTTTTAATTAGGCTTTACAGGCCTAAGTCCTATTTATTGGCATTTAATAATTAATTTTCGTAATTATTTAATTAATTAATTATTTTCCGAAAATTAGATCGGGATATTCGGTGACCAGAATTTTATGCTGATTGTAATGGTGTGATATGTTCATTTAATTGACTGTTGTTTGGTGCAAATTGGGTGTTGTTTGTGATTTTGGGTATTTATCCCAAAATTTATTAAACTCAATATTTAATTAGAAAATCACCGGGCGTCGGTTTACAGTGCAAAAAATGTTTCTATTGACTGTATAATTAGTGGGGTTTTATAAAATGAAGATATTATATTTTTGGCTGAGACCTACCGTGTACCTACACACGACTATTTTACCGGGTACTATGAAAATAGTGAAATGGGTAGCGGATGAGTATAATATCTTTGAGGCAGCTTCTGGCGAGCATAATTAGTATACTATATCAGTATATCTGGCAGCTTCTGGCGAGCATAATTAATATATTATATCAGTATATTTGGCAGCTTCTAGCGAGCATAATTAATATACTATATCGGTATATCTAGTAGCTTCTGGTGAGCTATACTATCTATTATTAGCTTAGAGTGAGCAATCCTGATTATGATCGGACTTTATAGATAGTATTGATTGAGATGACCGGGGGATGGTCTTGTTGACATGAAATCGACTGAGTCGATTGATCGATGATTCGATTTGATGTGATAATTTGATCTGTTGATGTGATTCTATGAATTGCATGTGATATTGACTTGCAGGAAGGGACTGAGGCCAAGGTAAGTCCTCTGACTCGTGTTTATGCTTAGACAACCTTCATGGCATATTTTCTTTCTAGTCGGATCTTAGGAAGTGAACTTGCTGAGACGTCATCTCAGCCCGTTGTGAGATAACATTTCAGGTCCATAGATGGCAGCTCCTCTTGAGCATTTTGGTTAACTTAAGAAGGTGACAAAGTAGAAGTATCTATCCCACTACATGGGAGCCCCAGGGGATGGACCTATGAGCTGGTGAAGTCCATAATCTGGGTTGATGAGGGTTTACCCAAAAAGGTGCCCCATCAATACAGAGCATGGTATCGCCAGGCTCAAGATGGAGAGAAGGAAGGTCCCATACATGAGTCCGAGATTCTTCTGTACGTACTGGAAGTGGCCTTTGGGAAAGGCACAGCAGATCCTCTAGGAGGTTCGATGATTGACATGGAGCCGGACATGTTAGATCCAGGATCCCCGATGTATTCAATTGTAGGCTCCAGTTGGAGTGTGGAGGAAGATGAAGAGGAGGACGAAGACCCGTAGTTGTTTGAAAACCCTCATGTTTTGCAGACATTATGTATATGTATATATAGACTCGGTTTGTTATATATATATATATATATATATATCTGTGTGTGTGTGTGTAAGTGTGTTGTGGTTTCAGTTTTCAAAATTTGGCCCTACTTTCCTATCCCATTGAATTGTTGTCTGGGGATTATTTATCTGCTTCCACATGTGCATTAAAATGAATGGGTCGGCGATGCGTCATGGGACGTCGCTATTTAATCAACCAAGCCGGGATGGGCACGCGCTCGAAGGATTGGGGCGTGACAGCTCCAGCCCAAAACACCTAGCCTAAATTAGCGTTAGATAATAGGCACTTAATCCTTTTTAATAAGGTTCCGTTCATGCATTCTGCAATATCATTATGCTATTATGTATTCACCATAGTATGATGACTCATGATTCCTTTAACTTTGCAAAACTCAATAAACTCACCTCCACAAAATTCTAATCCATTACCTGTTCTCAACCGCTTAATCCTTTTACCACTTTGCTTATCAATTAATGTTTCCATTGTTTAAATGTAACAAAAACATCACTTTTCTGTTTTAGAAAATAAACCAAAACCTTTCTTGAAAAATTATAAGTGAAAGTGAGTAAATACCTTGAATCAAGGCCTTTCGAAGGAACTTTCACAAGCCCCCAAAATCAAAATAAATATAATCCAAAGTGCCCTATGTTGTGTGAATTCTTGTCTTGAGACTAATCATTTTCTATTTTCCAAAAACATAATGCTCATAGAAATCCAGTTTTCCAATCTCCTGACTATACAAAAGACCTCTCTTACTCAGCTCCTCCATCTCTCTAATACTCATATGGCCTAATTTCATATGCCACAATTTAGTGTTGTTTGATCTATCATAGCAAATGAGATGACAGCTGAACTAGTAACTATAGTGTCTTGCCATTGCTACGAAGTACCAATTTTTAGCCTTTTCATCAATAGAAGTGAACCTCTCATGATCTTTATAACTCCACTTTCAGCTGTAAACTTACAATCATTAGCATCAAGTGTACCTAAAGAGATGAAGTTTTTGTTCGAATCAATAACCTGTCTGATATTATCCAAAGTTATGATGGTACCATTGTACATCTTAATGTTGACAATCTCAATCCTAACTGCTTTGCATTTAGCGTTGTTTCCCATTATAATCACTCCACCGTTAAATTCTTTGTATTTGGAGAATCAGTCATGATTAGGGTATATGTGGTATGAACAACTCAAATCAAGAATCCAGCTGTCATTGAATTTGTTTTTATCATTTGCAACCAATAACCAATCTTTGTTTTCTTTTTTAGCAACAACAACTTGAGTAGGGTTTTTGATTCCCTAATTTTGCCTAATCTAGTAGTTCCAATTATTTTGCCCATTTGCATTCTCTTGATTTTGTTGATTCATATTTTCTTTTTGTTGTTTTGTCTTCAGTTTTAGACAATTTATCTTGATATGACCTTTAGTCTTACAATAGTTGCAAATCAGACCCTTATGCTTTGATTCTTATTTGGACCTGCCACCATTACTTCTCTCAACAAACATTCCTCTAACAACTAAACAAGCCTCATGGTCATTATTGCATTCAAAAGTCAATTATATATCTAGTTTCTACTTATTTAGAAGACTAGTCTTGACATCTTCAACATCAATAGTTTCTCTACCAACAATCATGGTTTTTTTTTTTAAAATTTTATAAGAGAAAAGTAGTGAAGCTAACAATAAGACAGCTTAACCCTCATATTCAAACCTTAACATCAATACTTCTTAATTAATATGTAACAGCATTGACTTCAGAAATATAAGATATAAGAGAAACACCTTTAGCTATACGAAGAGTGAAGAGTCGTTGCTGAGCCTCAATCGATTGGTGAGGGATTTTGTTAAAAAAAACTCTCCAAATTATTCCATAAACTTGCAACTGTTTTCTGATCTCATACCTCTTGCAGAACTTCATTCGTGAGACACAACTGAATAGTAGACATAGCTCTTTCATCCAATTTTTCCCATCTTTCATTCGATGTGTGTTCCGGTTTCTTCCCTTTAGTTTTCTTCAAACCATACTACGTAAGAACAGCCAACATATGAACTTGCCATAAGTTGAAATTGCCGCTCCCATCAAACTTCTCAATATCAAATCTTGTTGTTGAACTTAAAGCCATAACCAGAAGATTAAGAAAAACCCTAAGGCTTTGATACCAGATTGTTATGGCAGATGCAGAAATCAAAACAAAATTAAAATTGAGAGAATAAACCCTTGCAAGAAAAATCACAGGGAGAGAAAAAAACAAAATCCACTATAGAAATCAAGAATTACAAAAGGTGACTTTGAAAAGTTTAAGACTCTTTTTTCAGGAAATTTTCTCCAACTAGAAAAACCATTCAATTAGGAAACCTATTCAAAATAGGAAACCTACTGAATTAGGGAACTTTCCTTTTCTGGCTCAAACTTAAAACATATCTAACAAAACCAGTATGTCATCTGTGCTTTAACAAGTGCAATGCCTAGTGTTGGGGAGATTAAGTTTGATGGTATATGACTATTAACGCCGATTAAATGAGTATTTTGAAAGTATTAGATTTATTTATTGCCTTTCTTGGCTTATGGCCTAGTAACTCGTGCATGTAACAAACTGTTGATCTCCTTCATTTTTTGGACATGGATTAAACTCCCAAATGTTAAAGTTCGTATGTGACAAATTGACGAGTTGCAACTGCAAATTCACCAAATTGAAGCCAAACATTGCAATACTAACATAGTTATTTCTCTTTTCATCCATCTATTATATATTTAAACCAAGAATCCATTTTTTATTCACTCTTAGCTTTTCGAATTGCCCTTATATCTTTTTTTTTTTTTTGGTGACTGAGGATCCGCCGGAGCATGCCCTTGTCGGCTTACGCCACCCTTATATCTTTTTGTCTCCACACTTATTTACTTTTCTCTAAGAATATTTTTATCTAACGCTATTGTTTAATGGTAGAATACTACTTTTAAATCAAAAAAGTTTTCACAGCCTAAAGTACTCATTTTCAAAATGCACCTGATGCACATAGCTCACATTAATTCTAATATAAATGTAGGCTTTATTTATTTTGCAAATTTTTTTCTTATAATTATTTTTTGACATTTGAATTGCTTAGGAAAATAAGTCAATGAAAAAATATTTTTCTAATCAATGTATAATCTATGCTTAAATTCAAGAAAATTATTTTCTTTTTTAAAAATTATTGATTATGTTTTCAAACCTTGTTAGATATCAACACTTGGTTCACAAACTCTATGCTTGGGCCTAGGAATCCCAGCACCCATCTTCAGATCCTCGGTAGCGAGCCTGGGTCTAGAGGTTGGGGCTAGGATAGGGTCCATCAAGGCCAAGCTAAGCTCTAAAGAGACAAGTCTAGAACCTCGATGCTTGTGCCTCGGTCCACAAAGGTTGAGCCTACGACCTCAATATCCATGCTCGACTCTTCGATGATTGGGCTCAAGCCTAGGTCCCCAATGCTCATGCTCAAGTCTTTTACACTTAGGCTCTAGTCCTCGGTGCTCGAGCCTAAGTCCACCGAAGCCAGGCTTAGAATCCCGATTCTTGAGTTTAGGTGCCTTGATGGATGAGGCTTGGGCATTGGCGACTTGGGCATGGGAACCAAGGTCTAAAGTTTGGCCTCCATGAATTGGGGCCTAATCCTCGGTGTCCTAACTTGACCACGATGGGTCCAAGCACAGGCACCAAGGTCCTTGGCCTAGCCTTCATAAACCATGGCTAGCCATGATGGATCCAAGCTCAATTCCACATAAGCTAGGTGTGGAACTTAGTGCTTTTGCCCAATTCCCTAATTGTCAATGCCTAGGCCACTAGCACTCAAATAACGCATGTCTATTTAAGGAAATAAATGTAAATTTTCCTTGGCCCAACCTTTATAAACCATGGCTGGCCATGAATGGTCTGAGTTCAAGTCCATAGAAGCTAGGTGTGGGACCTTAGTGCTTGTGCTCGAATCCCTAATTGCCAATGCCTAGGCCATTAGCACTCAAATAATGCATGTCTATCTAGATAAATAAATGTAGATTTTCCTTTCCTAATGAAGGAAAATAATTCCCAATTCATTTTAAGATTACTAGATAATATTATCATTTTCCTAAAAAATGACTTCTTAAAAAATATTTTTCAAAAATATCAATTTTTTCCTAAAACAGACAGAAGACTAACTTGCATATCTTGACTAATATAATCTAACCAATCCATGTTGCATATATAAGTGAATGACGACAACCACGTACATGTGCAAAATGTATATATGCAGCCAACAAATAAGCCCCCGTTGAGATGAAACGCATAACTGGTCATGCGTTACACGTAGATCACACGACAAGATGCAAAGATAACATACCTTCGCACGAAATATTGCAAAATATTGCAGCTCAACTCATGATCTACACAACCATACATTCACCAAGAGATCACAACAAGTGCAAGGTACATGAAATTGAAGGGAAGTGACTTACTTTGCATATCATGAGACATCGTACAATTATAGACACTCAAGATGCATCTGTATATTCCATGTTTTCTATAGAATCGTGATATCGGAGGTACGTTAGAACATGATGAAATGCGAAGTAAGCATGCAAATAAATGGCGAGAGAGCATAAAATGATCATTCCAAATTGAGAGTTAATCTTCTTTCCATGGAGAAAAAATACATATTTTCTCACATGAATTGTATAGACGAGTGATTTCAGAAATGACATCACAGTTTCTTTTCTAAAGCTTCGCATAAGTAAATGATAATTATATGATCAGTGTGGCGTAAAGTGACATCGAAACCGAGATCATTCCCACATCAGCTTAAGCTGGAAGCACGATAAATATCTGGGATTGATCCTTAGCGTGGGAACTGGGAACCCACAACCCGCGCAATCCTTGTCTTCGAAGGTTGTATGTCATCATTGAGATGGCGACCCAGCAGCGATTGGAATTTGCCCTTTTTTGGCAATCATTTGGTTGGATGCCAAAAACACCACGGTTGGAAAAGCATTTCGAATATGGTGCATTTCAAATGTCATCGCGCTGTCCAATTTAAACTTAAAAAGAGAATTTGTCAACGTTCATATTCACATATATATGTGAAAGAACTTCCAAGTGAGTCCATGGAATTGGTTCAAGATGGACAGATGATTAATTACAAGATGGACAGTTCTCACTTTGGAATCAAAAACCGCCAATTAGGGACCAATTCCGAAATATTGAAACTAGGAATTGCCTGTGAATGGGTTCTTGAAATTGATCGAAATGTTTCCACCTCGGAAGAGTCATGTAGGCCAGAGGCAATAGGGAGCGACAAAGGGAGCGATGAGGTCAAAGGCAATTTAGAGCAAGAGTGAGAGATGAGACGAGGCCACGAGATGAGTAAGGTGAGCGATAGAGAGAGATGAAGAAGAAACTAGGGTTTTGATTTGATAAATTAAAACATTAAAATTAAATTATATATGTGTGTACTTATCTGGTCTGAGTGGCAGTTATACACTTAGAATCGAGAATCGATTGATACTCACCGGTTCCAATAAATTAAGATTAAGAACTGGATCAATTCTTATGAGAACCAATTTGATTTGGTTTCGGGCAGTATCCGATTATTTTTCAAATCCCCAAACAATTAGCATGGCATTTGGTTCGAAAACTCACTTTTGTATTGCTTGTATTATTGGGGTCAATGATTGAAAACGAAGGAATCCATGAAAGCGGACGAACGGCCTGGATTTGGTACGCAAGCGGAGCATAACAAAAAATCAGCTCGGTCGGCGGCATCCTTACAAGCTGGCAAGTGGCCACGTGATGGATGGTCCCGCCTCGATCCACCATCAGATCATCGCTGGCTGTTATCTTATGTTAACGGGGAAAATAAATCACTGCATCACTCAATTTCATTTCACCCCATTTGCTGTTAATACAAATCTACAAAAATCGATTTTTTCCGTGGCACACGTTAAATTGTAACACCATAATTTTTAACGAATTGAAATATTCGATTCAAGCGTAGAAAAGGGCTGCAAATTGGTGCGATTTTTGTAAATAGATATTTTCCATGGATTTTTCCGGTATGTACCATGCCAATTTCTTTTTTCTGGAATGAAGAGATAAATACAAAGGAAAAAAAAGAGGTTAATTTATCTCGGCTCTCCAGTTTTATTCATCTATTTGCCAAACCCAAGATTCACGAGTCTATTTGTCTTCAAATCTTAACATTTTATGTTATCTAATTTTAAGATCCAACGATTTGCATAATTGACATGCAAAAAAGCTACACATTTCGCCTTGAATTTCCGTATTTGTCCTTTTCAAATAGTTTTACACTCTGAATTTTGAAGTCCAAGTCTTTTCAAACCTTGTAATAACAATAGCATGTTATTTGAGAACCAAAAGGGTGCAATGTGGACTCTGTGTATTTCGAAATAAAAACATTTTTATAATAATGATTGCATATGAACGAGAAATATTTTTACAGTGCCTAAAAATGTCAAGACATATATAGTAATTGATAATAAAAATATTTTACATTAACTAATAATTTCAAGCAATATAAACAATCGTTTTTTAAAAAATATTTTTAAATTATTTATTTTCCGCGAAGCAAACAGATTCATAAAAAAAAAAATTGATCATGATTTCTACAGCATATAACAATTAACCTACCATCTTCGGTTGCGGCGGTGAAATTCAAAGGAAAAAAAGATGGTTCTCATTTCCATAACATTTCAAAAGCACTTGTTGAATACGTCAATATATTTCGATTTTTAAGTATTGATTACACATAACGCGAGAAAGGTAATATAAGCGGACAATTGCAATCTTACTTTAAATGTGAAATTAGGCTAGTTACGCAATAAGTCCATCATCCCTTTTTTTCTTTTCGGTCCTACAGTATCGGGCATGGAATCAAGGGATCGATATCTTGCTTTTCACTTTAGTGACCGGCACGGAGCATCCACATCCACGTTACCCCGGTTTCCTTCCTTGCTTTGGAATATATGCCCCCAAAATAATGAAGGCATCATTGTCTGCCCCCCGCCACCGGTCGGTCCCCATCACTACCCGAAAATAACTCGAAAAAAAAGAAATTAAAAATAGAAAAAAAAATCGAAAAGGTAGGGGGGGGGCGTGGTGGTGGAAGAAGAAGTGGGAGGAAAGGCTGTGGCCTATATATAAACGCACGCGCACCAGCGAGGCGAGCCTTCTCGTGTTCGCTCTCGCACGCGTGCCGCATCGGTGGGTGACGACGACGACGACCGGACGACGGAATCGCCTCCCGACATCGCTCGAGTGACGGAGAAGGAAGAAGAACCCCCCCGCCGCCCTCCTTCCCTCTCTTGCCGTCCTCGGCGACGGTCATTCATGCCGTTTGGCGCTCAGGTCTCCCCCTCCTTCTCTCCCTCTGTATATCTCTCTTGTGCCTGCGATCGCGCCTTGGCGGGGTCGTGTCGCGTTCGTGCGTCGCTTTGTGGAAATGCGTGTGCTGTTGCGATGGATCCCGCTTCCGAGGTCTGGTTTCCGACGGTTGAGCGCGTTTCATTTTAGATCCGGCGAGATCGGGCCGGATCGGATCCGGTCCGGACGTCGTTTCGTTCGTTCGGATTGGTGCTGGTACGGACCTGCTGTGGGCTAGGGTTCGGTTTGGCGCGATTGATGTGGCGAGGTTCTTCGCTGATGTCGAGCTATTGCGTCGAGGTCTGCTTTTGGTGGCGCGCTCATCGTTTAAAAGGAATTTGGCATAACGTCCCTGGATTTTTTCTTATCCTGAAGGTTTTTGATGTGAAGTGAATCGGCTTATGTTCCTTTGGCTTTTGGATTTGGGCAGATAATTAATGGTCTGTCCGATCTCTTTAGTTCCGTGCCGTCACTGAATGTCATGGGCTTGTAATCCATAATTCGAATCACCTGCATTTGCTTTTGGTTTATATGTTTCTCCGATATTTTTTTTCCTTTTGCTCTCTTATAAATGATTAGTAAGGGTAAACCAGTTGAAAGTTGAGCTTGAATTGCCGAATACTCTAGCGACTCTGTATTGCTTGGGTATCAAAATAGTTCGAGTTTTCGTTCTATATAATCACAAGTGACTGATTTGCGAGCATGATTTGGAACAACTAAATAGTTTATCCCACTGCACCTTGAGAGCTTGAGCTTCAGCTGGAGTTTCAGTTGAGTCCAATCCAACACCAGATTGCGTACAAGAAGTTACGAATCACCTTTGTTTTTTTAAGTAAAAGGCAGAATTGCCATTCATCCTTTCTTTTTAAGTATATTTTCATCTTTTTTGTGCTCAAAATAGTGGGTCATTGTTGGAGATCAGCTGGGAATAACTTGACTAATAAAAGTAGCAAATAAGTGGCAAGCAAGTTTTTCTCTGTTTGCCAGCAGGGATGCTGCAACCTTTTATTGCTGCTTCCATTTTAAGTAAAAGCACTTGACTTTGTCGAATCACAAAATAGTGCGTGCGCATGCGCACTTTGGCACATGCATTCCCACTTGTGCATAGGCATGCACAAACTTTTGCTTCAGAATCGGATGGCGACTTTTTAAGAATTCATGGGACATGGCAATCTATAGGATGCCAATTTCTAGTGTGGTTTATGATCTCTGTTTCTCTTTTTGTCCTCATTTAACATATTGTGATCCCATAAAAAAAAGTTGTTAATATGCTTAGGAAAAGATGACTCGTTTTATCATTTTTGGGTCGATATTTGGGCAAATGCTTAAAAAATTGGCAGTGGCATCAGTTTGTTTTAGTTTTTCTTTTTTATGAGAATCAGCTTCTCTAAATGTATATGTTAGGACTTGTTTGCATATTGTGTTATTGCCACAGATCATGCAACCTTGCTTGATTTAACAATATGTTTCTTACTTCTTTGGTTAGGTCTAACATCGAAATCTTTGTGTCAGGTTACACTCAAGTAGGATTTGAAATCAGTGTTCACTTCTAAAGATATGGAGCAGCTGCGGTTTTGGTTGAATCGCCCAAAGTGTTGGATTCTCTCCTTCCAGGAAATGCTTGATTGGCGGTTTTTTGTGCTTGGAGAGTTTCTTCTGGTTTCCTTTGTGAATTGCACATAGTTGTCAGCTTTTTGGATGAATAGTAGAAACGGAATAATGCGAGGTTTTTATAGCATAGGAGGCGAATCATCAGTGCATTGTACCAGGTAAGCGGCACTTCTTCTTTTCCGTTGTGCTGACTGCAAATATTCTCTAACCAACTTTGTATTGGACAGTGCATTTCCATTTCAGCTTCATGTGAAAATTTCTGAGAGAAGTCGTGAAAGGTGAACGTCTGACACTTTTGTATTCTAAATATTAATTTTACGTCCATGTAGAATTCTGTGCTCATTTTTCATTTGCAACACCATTTCTTCTTTACAGGGCTGACTGCAGCACCTAAAAGCTGTATCTGCTTGTGAGCAACGTTTCTGGAAGTTGGTGTATTGGGACAGAAGATAATCCTTCAGTTATATAGCGCAGGATGGTTTGTTTGACCATATACTCGTCACTAAACATCTGCAAAGGGGTTGTGTGGATGAGATAGCTCTCGCTGTGGTTGACCTCTTGGATACTACTTCCAGATGCCGTATCCCTCAATTGAGAGGCAATCATTTTAGCTGGGTGTCATCGGTTCAGCATGTTTGAAGGCGTCTGTCCTTTTCTGCCATTGCATTGTCAGGGGTATCAAGCATCCAGTTCAGTAATTAATAAATCTGGGAAATCTGTCTGACAGAGTACTTTGGGTGGCACAATTGCAGTTTGTGCCTTTTAATATGAGTGGTAGACTCAGCTAGATGAGCAACGGCATTTGTCTGTAGTATATAGAGTTAATCAAGAGTCATCTGCTTGTAATAGTAATACTTCCTGGGAAGTTCGTTTAATTTTTGTGTTCTGGAATAAAGAAAGAGCCTCAAGCTATTTCGGTTGCTTTGCTTCTGGAAGAATGGAGAGGTAATTTCATTCTTCATGCAGTTCATTCTTGACATGCTTGTGTGTGTGGATTGTCTATAGCTGGTTTTCGGTTGCTGTAGGTATAAATTAATAAAAGAAGTTGGTGATGGAACATTTGGAAGTGTTTGGCGAGCTATAAATAAGCAGTCTGGTGAAGTTGTAAGTGTTTTTGTAATGTACTTTTTGATAGCAGAAGTAGTTTGGATCAGCTATCTAATCAGTATAGCACGGCATTTCTTTTATGCAGGTTGCAGTTAAGAAAATGAAGAAGAAATATTATTCGTGGGAGGAGTGCATAAACTTGAGAGAAGTGAAGGTGTTACAGCATAGTACTTGTCTTTTGACCTACTCATCCAATGCTTCTATGCCGTTATTAATTAAAGTTTCTCTTTATGACAGTCATTGAGGAAGTTGAACCATCCAAACATTGTAAAGCTTAAGGAAGTCATCCGGGAAAATGATATCTTATATTTCGTGTTTGAGTACATGGTACACTTTTGTGTTTCTACTAATTGAATGACTGCTTGTGCCTCCTTTAGGCATAATTGCGAGATAATTGCTGACTAATTCTTCCTGCTTCAGGAGTTCAACTTATACCAGCTCATGAAGGACAGAGAGACATTATTTTCTGAAGCAGAGATCAGAAATTGGTGCTTTCAAGTATTTCAAGGTCTTGCATACATGCATCAGCGCGGGTACTTTCACCGAGACCTTAAACCAGGTATTTTTTCCAAATCTTGAGTTAAGAATATAAATTTAATGTTGATTAAGCATCAGCTTTATGATGATTGGTGAAAGCACATAGTTTATGGCCAAAGGAGGGAAGGCGGTTAATTCTAGCTTGAGAAAATAAATTATTCTAGTTTTAGATATTTAATTACTGGTTCCCTGAACCTCTCCCTTTGTAGTTGTTATTCTATTCATACCTTTCTTTAAGTCAAATCAACTCAAATCCCTGGTATTTTAGTATTGTAGATAGATGTTAGTTGCCTTCTTATCTGCATATATTCAAGATATGCCGTGTGTTCTGACTTCGGGAGATGCCCTCCCCTTTAGATCTTCTCTCGAATTGTTAGCTTGATGGTTCTGTGCTATTGATCAGTAGTTAGGCAAGTTGTTTCTTTTCTTTTAAGGGAAAAACTGATTAATGTGGCATTGTTAGTGGCAATAATTCATATATAACTCGCGGGACTCGGGACAGAGACAGTAAATAACAAAAGGAACTCTAAACTAGTATAGAACGACATAATTTTGGCAAGCTAAACCTTTTTGACACAAGAAATTTTCTTATTTCTATTTAGTTTAACATAAAGCAATACACAAGCCTTTCCTAGAAACTATGCAATTGAAAATCTCCCTCAACCTTTTACCATCCCTAAACTTTCTACATCAGCTCCAGAACTAGATTGCCGAACCTTGAGCAACTACTTGCCAGTACTTAGGGAGTTACCTTTGCAATCTAGTTTCAAATCATCTGCTTTTCTTTCATATATAGTTCTTTGCCCTATTGTTTTTCTTTCGTTTGTAGTTCTTTTCCTATATTTTAGATTACTTTTTAAGCTATCAGTGGCATCACACTAAGAGTTACCTTTACAATCTAGTTTGGAATCATCTGCTTTTCTTTCATAAATAGTTCTTTGCCTTATTGCTTTTCTTTCATTTATAATTCTTTTCCTATATTTAAGATTACTTTTTATAGCTATTAGTGGCATCACACTAAGAGTTGCTTTCCTACTCCGTCTACTGAATCTATTATACATTTTCTTGAGATTTGGGCTTACATCTAAAATATACCCCCCTCCCCTTCACTTCCAACCCCTTCTGCAGGAGATGCTTGCCAAGTTACCTTTTTATGTTCTTTTGTATCTCCAGTGCATGTACAAGTCTAGTGCATATATCATTATGACCTGCAATAGGTTTTTTTTTTTTTTCTTTCTTCTAATGGAGTTGCAGATGTCTAGCCCATAAGTTTCTCCTGCTATCTTATCTCTCAGTATCCCTAACCTTATAAGTCTCTCTCTCTCGCAGAAAATCTGTTGGTTACGAAAGAGACTATTAAAATAGCTGATTTTGGCCTTGCTCGTGAAGTAAATTCACGGCCACCGTATACTGAATACGTGTCAACACGCTGGTGAGTGATATGAACTCTCTTATTAGAATTCAAATTATTTCAGCAATTATCAGTATTCTTTTTGTGATCTGCTGTATTGTCTTGACCCGAAAAATAATAAAATGAAAAACAGGTATCGAGCTCCCGAAGTCCTGCTTCAGTCATTTACATATGGTCCTAAAGTTGGTGAGTGTGTAACGACAATTAACTGTTTACTTAAATTATTTAAAGACACAATCTTTTGAGTTATAGTTATTAGTGAACTTCTCTTTTTTGCCTTTGCTTAAATAGATATGTGGGCTATGGGTGCTATCATTGCTGAAATGTTCAACCTGCGTCCACTTTTTCCAGGCAGCAGGTATATGTCCGGATGTAATCTTTCTTCTTAAAACTCTGTGCAATTGGATATATTCTGGTCTGAAAATTTTCTGCTTGCTTTGTTTCGGTGTATATGAAGCTCATTTATACATAATTCATATGAGTATGCTTTGTAGCTTTGTCAACTGCTCTCTTGGATTCTGCTCGCTAGTTGGTATTGAGTGCAAAAGTAATTGACACTTTACCTGTGATGCATTCAGTGAAGCAGATGAGATATACAAAATATGCAGTGTGTTAGGTAGTCCTACCCCGGACTCTTGGAAAGAAGGTCTTCATCTTGCGAAGGCCATTAATTATCAATTCCCCCAGGTCATAAGTTTTTAGATTACTGCTTCCTTCTATAGTCATATTCTTTAGTGTGCATTTACGGAACGGAATTAGTTTTGTCATGCAGTTTTCTGGTGTTGATCTTTCTGTGGCGATACCACCTGCAAGTGAAATTGCTATTAGTCTTATAAAGGTAAGCGAATTGTAAACTATGGAAATTCATCATGGCCTTTTATAGCCGAAGTTTGATGGTTTATTCTTCAGTGTGCATTTAATGGACAGAATCCAGTTTGCGGCCTTACTGCTCACTGATCTTGTTTGCTATTTGCTTTAACGTGCTTTTGTTTCATTGACAGTCACTTTGTTTATGGGATCCCTGCAAGCGGCCGACAGCAGCTGAAGCATTGCAGCATCCTTTCTTTCAGGTGATGATTTTTTTTTTTTTTTCCTTCAAAATAATCAGAAAATGTGCATTATTTTCTATCTTTGGTCTTGTGGCTTCTTTGTAATGTGTACTTGTATTTGTGCCAGAGTTGCTATTATGTTCCACCATCTCTTCGTGTGAGGGCAACTGCTCCGAGAACACCTCCTTCAGGTTTCTTTTTTTTTTTTTTTCTTGTCTAAAATATCCTTTTACTGGACATGATAAGAAAAGTCTATTGGGATTTCTCTTTCGTCATCATACATGAGTTATTCAATTTTATGGGCACAGTTGGAGCTAGAGCACCTTTGCAGCAGCAAAATACTAGAAGAACAGCTGTTGTAGCCAATACAAAGCTCTCTGGCAACCTTTCATCACCAAAACAACAGCCTGTCAACAGAGGTTGCATAACTTGTCAATTTTTTAGCCCTCATGACTCAAATGTTATGATGAGATAGTGTAGCAACTTCACTTCACCTGTATATGATATTACGTGTTGATTGAGGCTCAGAAGAGAACAGTGCGTTAATGCTATATTTTCAAATATATGAAGTTTAAAGAAATTGCATTCTCCTACCTAAGATTGTTATTGGTTCTTTGCCTACCTTTGTGGTTTTCTAGTTTCACGGCCCTATGGTAAGTGTTTATGCAGGAGATTAGGGCAAAAACTGTAACTCATACAATATTTCTCAATGTCATTAGAGGGAAACTTTTCCTATTTTTTGTAGTCGAAATGGAGTCCTGTGAGGTAGGTACTGAATTATGTGATTTATTGACCCACCACAAACTTGAAACAAATATAAAGCTGCACTTGGCCTTCTGAGTAGTTGTTTTATAGGAGTGCCTTAAGGGGGTTTTATTGTATTTGGTATGTAACGTAAAATCTCATGTATATACCTGCATAGCTTGATGCTTGGCATTGTCATTGAATTGTCTTAGTGGTAGGACTTGGTAATGTTCTTGTTCTTCAAGCATCAGCCATGTTTGATGTAAGACTATCATTCAAGTCACGTGCAACTCTTTTTACCTGCTGGCAGTTTCATCTATTTTTTCCTTTCCATCTCCGTAATTGTTTAATGTCTTACCATAGAAGATATCAAAAGTTGATTACCTGGAGGATTGTTCTCTGAATTTTTGCTCGTAAGAGTTTTGAATAAACGATTTTTTATGTAGATGAATATGCACATCTGTTTTAGTTTAGATTTGATACGGTATATATTACCTCACTTCATTCCCTTTGCTATTGCAGTTGTAGAAAGGAAGCTAAATATGGGCAGTGAGGTGCGAGTCTATTACCTGTTTTAATTTTTATGTAGAATTATGGTGTCCTTGGTTGAGAGTTCCTTAAGTGGAAAGGCAGTCATAAGAGATGATAAATGCTTTGACTCTCTCTTGTTAAGTTTCTCCTGTGGGGTTTATTCATGGTTTCTGCTTGTCCTTTCCAGTCTACATGTGACAGACAACCTTCAAGAGACCACTAAGACTTGCTTCATTTAAGCTAGGCCCGATCACTGAAATTATAGAGAAGAAGTAGCACTTGTTCATTCATTATATTTAAGTAAATTTTGAACCATGCTCTCTCTCTCTCTCTCTCTCTCTCACATGAGATAGGATACATGTACAATAATTAGGATATCAAAAATACATTGCCTAAGAATATTAGCCAGTCGGATTCATCTGTACTTAGATCTGAGCATCTGTTATTTTCTTTGTTTAGAAGGATGCAAATCACAACAAGTCATCAAGTACCTCCATCAAACAACCAAAATATCGCCCACCAGGGAAGAACAGCCCATGTAAGTATTTTTCTAGGTGCCCTTTCCTTCTATGGTTTTTTCACTTATGCGTTTTTCAGAAGCAAGCTTGATTAATTTGCTAGTCCAGTAAGGAGTGGGCGTGACTTTTGTCAATCCAGGCGGACATACTATTGAGAATGCATGGTGTTGTATGTTCAATATTCACAGTTAAATTAGTAAATGCTGATGGTTTCTTTGACATACTGTCTATGATGACATGGATGTGAGGTTGCCTTGTCATAAGCGGGTGTTTCTTGAGTCTTGACTTTGGATGTTACATGAATTGTCAGCCTCCATAAACAAGGGTGGAACAGCAAGTGCAGTCACGGGTGCAGCACAAAAGATGGGAAACATGTCTCTCAGTTCCCGAAAGGATTGTGCCATACCACGTGTGCCCCACCCTATGAAGGCCGGAGGATGGCGTGGTGAGCCTGGGGACATGTTGCGCAGGAAGCCAAACGAGATTCCACCTGGCCGTGCCTTTTCGCGGAAAGTCACAGGATAAGATGTTTAGCTTCTTTAAGGGTGTTCCAGTATCCAAATAACTAAAGATATTTTGATGGCTCTACCGTGTGAGGTTGATGAATGATTTGACCAAATGCTTCTCTGGTTATATTATTATATATATATGTGAATTGACTGCGCTTGCTTTATTTTAGCGTGTTCTCTCTCCTGGACGTGTATCTTAACCGCCCGTGTTTATTGTCGAGTTTCCATTATGTTTCTAACAACGTGGGGTGATAAACTGTTCGTATCTAGACCAACTTAATTCCAATATGTACCGATCCAATGATAGCGGTGGCCAGTTTCAGGCGACTTGGGTTTTCTGATCTAGAACTTGGAACCGATCCTCTGGTAATGTGGCTGATCGGTTCTAGGATGAGTCGATTCTCACTGGCTATTAACACGTGGCTTCTACATGTACAAGCTTTCAAAGTGAATTACGCCTTTGCTTTTGGGAACGAATAGTTTTAGTCATTGGCTGTGACGAAACTAGTCGCTGTATTATTATTTTCAACAGAACCTTGACTATTTACGTCGCAGTTTTATCTGAAATCACAATGGGACCAACTATTAATCAGTAATTCCTACATTTATAAGGGTGCCCAACTAGAGTCGCCTTCCATTGAGATTAACTGCACTTATTCAATAATGTCATCCAGGGCAACGTCATTGTTACTTCAGGGACGTTTCTAGGGCTACTTACTAAAAAACGTCAAAAGTAGTTAAAATAATTTTATTCAAGACTTTAACCAATCATCTAAACGGCGAAATGTTATAGCAGTTTATGGGAATTCTTCCCATTCATCTCAACCCTTGAATTTCTAGTGGCTCTAAAATAAAAGCTTCTCCAACTTTTTCTGATAAACCTTTCAAAATTAACTATAAAGACTTATACACGTACTTATAATGTATCAAAAAGAGAAAATTATCCAAAAAATTCTCAACTTATTATATAGTGGTCAATTTAGTTTTAAATATTTTAATTTTACTAATTCAGTCCTAAATTTTTTAATTATGCAAATTTAATTTTAAACCTTTTAGCGAATTGCCAAATAGTCCTAAACCTTTTAATGAATTGTCAATTTAGTCATTTTGGCTAATTGCCAAATAGTCCTAAATCAAGAAAGATGCATCTTCTCCAAGCTATAACAATGCCAGCTTCTTCTTAAGATAGAGCCACTCCCTGACACGCATCAACTCCAGGGGCTTTTGTGTGCGAGTCCTATCGTTATATTGCTTATTAAATGGCAAAGCAAAAATGCAATGAATGTTAGAAATTAGAATCATGATCGATTCCCTCCACAGGTGGAATGGGCAAACCTTATATTACCAATTTGTTTGGAGTTACTCATTAGCATTTTTCTCTCGACAAGATTATTAACTGCTTTCTACCCGTCCATGGCCGTCGGCAAGTAGACCTCAATCATCTGGAGGTGGCGGCCATGGCCATCAGCATCAAGGCCACGACTCGGCTAGATCTGGAGGCTCAGGGGGTGCATGACAAAATTTACGTTCAGAAATAGTTTTTAATGTAAATAGATTTTTATATTTCTATTTCTAAAAGAATTTCTAAGCAAAAATAACCGTTTGATAACGACACAAAATTTCTTCCTTTCGGATGGCGGTGGCAACGACCGGCGACCTTTAATATAAAAAATGAAAATAAAAATGATTTATTAACAAAAATAAATAAATAAATAAATAAATAAATCATAAAAAATAAAATAAGAATATCATTTTATTTTAAAATTAAAATATCCTTAAAATAAATTTATTTTATTTATTCTATTTTATTGTATTTTACGAATAAATTTATTTTAAAATGAATAAAAAAAATAAAAAAAAAATTTATCGGCAAAACACTAAAGACAAATAAAAATAAATTTATTTTTATTTATCATAAATAAATTATTTTTAATAAATTTAATAAATGTATTTTTAATAAACTAAAAATAAAATGATAAATAAAAATAATTTATTTATTTTTAATAAATTTATTTTACTTTATTTTTAATAAATTTATTTTTAATTTATTTTAATAAATTTATTTTTATTTTTAAATGAATAAAATGAATATTTTTATTTTTATTTTTAATAAAATGATATTTAATTAAATTTATTTTTAATAAATAAATTTATTTCGATTAAATTTATTTATTAAAAATTAAAATAATATTTATAATAAAAATTAAAATTAAAAATAAAAATGAATAAATGATATTTTTATAATAATTTTTATTTTTAAAATGATATTTATTTATTTTTAAGGATTTTTTAATTTATTCGTAAAAATAAAAATAAATATCATTTTATTTATTCGAATAAATTTCATTTTAAAATGATATTTATAAAAATAATTTATTTGGCGACCAGGTGGCGGGTGGCGGGCGGTCGGCGATCGACGGACGGTGGTCGGCGAACGGATGAAGGGGCCAGGTTGATAAACGATGAGAAAATTTTTATTTCTCATTTCGTTTAGAAATCGAAGTAGAAAATTTTAATTTCGATTTCTATTCCAAATCTATTTCGGAATATGAATCTATTCCGTAAATAGAAAAAAACGGAATAAGTTTATCAAAATGGATTTACATTGAGGAAATTGGTCCGGAATAGAAAAATTGTTTCTGGAACAGAAATTGGTGGTTGTCATGCACCCCCCTCAGCCTCCGGCGCGGTGTTCAAGGTTGGCAAGCAGGTAGCGCATTTTTCTGGAATGGCATATCAAAGGATGGAAAAGAGGAAATAGGAAGAATTCTAAGGCATGTGAAGAAGCGGTGCATGTTTCGAAGGAGAGTAGAATTATCTCAAACAAAAGGGGAGAAAAAAGGGGGCAGGAGATGCATTACAATAAAGAAGAGCATAACAAAATTAACATGCAGCACTGAACATCAACACGAGTCATTAAAGAATATAAATTTTAATGACTGATTGAACTGGAGAGATACAAGCTATGAGGTTGAATTTCTCAACCTTTACACATCTTTATACGTCCTCGGATTTCGGACAGTATTTATTTGCCAGCGAATCGAAGGATGGGGAAAAGAGAAGGGAGCAAAATTAGCAGGACGAGAAAAGAAAAACGAAGAATACAAGCTGAAATTTCTCTTAAATATATAATCCCCCATATTAAAGGGCCAACTATAGATTAACAAAATCACAAAATATTGATTTGTTGACTATTATTGGACTTTAAAATTTGACTGTTAAGGATTTCTTCACCGGTGAGAAGAATAATCTAAATCTCTCTGTACTGTGTACTGTGTATGGCATTGAATCATATCCTAAGCACTTCAACCTTGAGAGAATGCTCAGGCCCTCTTAATGGAACTACTGCCCATTTGCTTCAAATCGAACTTCATAATACCTTCCTTCTCTTTTTGGTCTTTTACCTTGAATTGGAGCCAGAAGAATACCAGAGTTTCTTTTGGCATATCAGTAGTTTCTCTTTCTGGACTCCGTCTACAGCGTCTTCTTTGCGGCAACTCCATCTCATTCCCTTCGCTAGTGTCGCGATACCATCCACAAAGTACCTGGATTCCTGGATGATCGCATACCCCTCTGGACGCAGGATCCGATCCATCTCCAGAAGGACATACTTCATCTCACATCTGCAAATATATGCGGTGTAAGTGCATGAAATACAAACGGTGCTCATCAGCTCTCTACATAGCTTCGGCAGCAGGAGCTATGTCATCTCGAGTTAAATGTCACAACGTTCGACTGACTCTCAAGACTGCGAATTGACAAGATCCCACAGATCACTTGTTCATCATATTTTGCAGGCCATTTTAAATGTTGATAGATTAAATTGTTGTAGTTATAGCCAATCAGCCTGGTCAAGCAAACGAACAACAAAAACTTACTAATTTCTAAAAGAGGGCATACCTGTGGCTCTCTGCAGTAAAAAGACCATCAAGGTGAAGAAGATCATAGGTTCGAGGGTATGTTGAAAAGGCTTCACACCTGTCAAATAAAACACAAAACTGATTAACGTTTGATAGCCAATATGCGATTTAAGTATGGGTTGCAAAGAACGTCTCAGCTTCATAACATACCAGTCGTGGTAAGCTCCAATTAGCCCTCGATCATAAACCACAGCAAGTGTGTTTGCTGAATATGATGAGACCACATTCATGACCCACAACGGATCATCAGTCAGAGCAGCCGCAAAACCTCCATAGCCAGCATTCATGTCCATGACATTTCTCATCTTGTCGGTGCCAATAGCCGGAAGCAACTTCTTGTAATGCTTTACCCGCACCTTCCATTTGCTATCATCATGTTTGAAACTACTGCTCATTCCATGAACGTCTGAAACACGTTCTGGTGCAGCCTGTAACCTCTCAGGCCATTTAGGTAACGATCCCAAAGCTGACTTCTTTAGCTTCGGGTTCGGGACGACGACACAACTTCGAAGTGGAGTGTACCAAGCCGCATCAGGCTCAAGGCTGTCATCACATTTTGGTGGGTATGCATCTGGATCAGTAAGCTTATCGTAGCAACTGTTGTCTGAAGCTTTCTGCCACACGGCAATGTCGTCCTTTTTGCTGTACAACTTGAAGCACATCGAAGACAGCAAATCCTGCAATTTCTCGTAATCTGATTTCTGCTCTTCCACTGTCGTGTTCCATCCTCTCCACCTGTGTTCATAGTTGACAGGGGGACCAGACAGGACCCAGAATCCTCCAGGACGTAGTATCCGGTGCACTTCTAGGAGGTAAATTCCACCTGAAAGTTCTCATGATGGTGAGAAATGCAGTGACAATGAACACATTGAGTTAAAGGATGCTTGGCATCTGGATATTAAGTTTTCAAGCTTGCAGTCCAAAGTTGGGTTTAGCAATGTCAGCTAGCAATCGCGCTTCCTAACAATTCCACTGGTTCTATGGCCAAGGCTCAACAAAGGGGGAAGTACTCTCAAGCTATACATTCCGAAATACAATCTAAGATATGGAGTTTACCAAATTCTGTCCATGGAATAAGGCATCTCGAGCAATGAGCCATATCAAATGAGTTTGAAGGGAAAGGAAGACGTTGAGTAGATATGATGCCAAGAATAGCTGGAATTCCACGTTCCAACGCGAACTGGACTTGAGCTTCATGATTATCTCTCGGCGCAAGAGAAACGGTAAGAATGCCACGATCTAACAGATCACCTCCCCAGCTTGCAACCTAGAAAGCACAACCACATATATTAAGCTAAACAGAACGAGAATGTAAGTCTACCATTTGTATAATCAAGGACACAAATCTCTGAGGAACCACAATTTAGGTAATCATTTCTCTTATGCTGCAGAGTTGAAAGATTATTGCACTCAAATAGTCAATGAGGGACTAATGATCCATCAATGAACAACTTATTCCACTTTGAAACAAGAAAAAACAGTGCAGACTTACCCCACACCCAGTATCTATGGCAGTTCGGATGGTCCCGTCCGTCATTTCGGGGATCAGATCTTGCATCAAGTCAACGTATGCACTGACCCCCCTCGGGAACATAGTACCCCCACCGGGAAAAAAGAACTTGTCCCCTTGTTTCCTCAACCAGTTCTGGTTGGATTTTTGCTTGTTGATCCAGTCATATGGTACATTTCTTCAGCCATATCCAGAGAGGAAAATTAGACAACGCGAATTCGCATTTGAACCAAACTATTTCCTTCCCTAATCATAGAATGGAAAATCGCAGTACCTGTACCAACACTCATCTCTGCTCTTCGGCCATCTGATGGGGGGCTTGTAACCATCTGGTGGTGGAACCAAACACTCCTTCCTTTCAAAAATTGGAGGGCAGTGGCGTTCCATGAAAGTAAGGCGATGAGTGCCGTACTTCTTCCACCTCTGCAATATATATATCATAAGCTATCAATTTGATGAGAAGAAGACAATGCGACAAAATGTCACCATGATCCAAAGACTAATCGATACCCTTGGATCGGTGCACGGAGTATAATCTTGGTAGTCACTGCTGCATTCAGGGAACGAAACAGATTTAATCTGTAGAGGGGAAGCTATTGAACCCTTAGGAGATGCATCTGATTTCGCAACATCTTGGACTTCAACGGACTCGAACCTGCCCTTCCCAGAGCAAAAAATTCCCCCTAAATAAAAGGAAAGACCACATAGCACGACGAGCAAAATCGTCAAGGGAACGACCCTGGTCTTCTTGTCCGATGGCGTCCATGGTTTCCCATCCTTATCCTTGTACTTCATGGCCACAGACGTCTAAAAATTACCTGCACAAATGCCAACATTACTTGCATGCCAAGTGGGTCTTTTTTATTCAAACAGAATCTCAGTTCCGATGCTTCATCCCAAACCATAATGAATGCACTTTCTTCTATATAAGCTCAGTCTTAGTTCCCAAGTACGAGCTTCAGGCCAAATAGATCCAGCTTCTTAACTAAATTTACTGCTTGAAACTTGAATACGGCGGGCATAAATTTCGATAATATTCATTTTCGAATAACTTGCCATCAGAAAACTAGATATTGAACAGTACAAGAACCGGTTTAAGTTGCCAAAATTACAGTGCAGAGGATTGGAAGCCAGAAATTTGCTGGCAGACAATTTTAGACACCGCGCAATCACTAATCCAATGTGGGCAAAAGTTACAAGCTTGCATCATCCAGCCAGAGAAAAGAACATCAACGAACCCAGAGAAAAAGGCGTATTTCACTGCAGATCTCACAGATCACTCAACACACCGCAAAAAGAAAGAAAGTAGAAAAAGACTGTGCTTGCAAGATCTGAGAGCACCACCTAACAAGAGATGTCGTTACTTTCCATGTAAGTACCTTTACGTCTCTATCAACCTTCTCTCTCTTTCGGCTCTGCTCAAAAAAAAAAAAAAAAAAAAAACCTTCTCTTTTGGCTCTCTTTTCACACCTATCATGTAAAGCAAAAGAGAGATGGGAATATGGAAATTTGCTGTGCAACTCATTCATTGCTTGAAACTTAAGATAAGTTCGATGCCATCAGGCAACTCCAAAAGTCTTTTGTCGACTACCTAGTTCATTTTCGCCCTGAACATCAGTGGCCAAATGACCTCAAGAAACCCCATCAATCAAGGCAAGAAAAGCAAACGCATGGAAAAAAAGGCGCACATAATTCCAAGCCGTCCCCATTAAACACGCCCCGGAATTCAACGAAGCTTCAGCGTGAAGACGATAAATTAGCGGAGGAGAACTATAAACGAACATAAAGGAAAGAAAAACAAGAACGAAAAAAAAAAAAAAAAAAAGAAGAAGGAAAAATCAAGAAATGAGATGCAATCCAAGGGCAATGTACCGCGAGCTAATTCGGGCTACACGTGAATTCGACGATGTCTTCCCAGTTTGCTAATATCTGGAGGAACAATGTGCCGTGACGATGATAAGCTATACGCTAAGCCCTTGGGCAAATCTGAATTCTCTGGATGTTCATGGGATCAGATCTGACAGTCAACCCGCACGCGAATGGGATTGCGAGGGACGCGGGAACCATGTCGAGGGGGGAAATCACGTAACCGCAAAGCGGCAGGGCGCGACGCAGGAAGCACGGCGGAAAAAGAGAGTGCAGAACAGAACAGAACAGAACAGAACAAGACGATGTAGTCGGATAAACGAACGAGAGAGAGAGAGAGAGAGAGGGAAAATGAGATCGCACCTCCCACCGAATCCTCTTCCCGTATCGGGCCCGTAAAAATTCCAAGATCTCGCAACGGACGTTACGGGAAGAGAGAAAGAAGAAGCAGAGCAGCTAAGGAAGAAGACGAAGGACGTGCATGAAAATGCAAATGGAACGGAACGGAACTGATCTCTCTCTCCCTCTCTCTGTCTCCCTCTGTCTCTCTCTCACTCACTGGCTCTCTCTATACCGTCGACCTCAGAACTGAAAATGTTTAAATAAACTCCATCTCGCCATGTCCATTTTGCTTAGCTGTCTCCCTCTGTTTCTCTCTCTGTCTCTGCAACAGCAGGGGCGGGTGGGTAAAGTCCCTGTGGAAAACAGGGGATCCGACGCTATAACGTAGACGACCCTCCTCCACTCCTCTCATTCAATTCGACCGCCGACACCGGTTCGCGTTTCGCAATTTGTCTCTCTCTCTCCCCCAGCCAATCCGCGGCCGCCGCGTAAGTGGGCCTCGAGTTAATCGATGTTCCTGTTGATTTATACGTTGGCTGTTGCATGAGCAGCATGTCATATACGGCGCAAAAATATTTTGGAATCTGGAAAAATCAACGGGGGGATGGGGAAGTTTGGCACCGATAATTGTGCATCTTCTCTCCCTTTTCTCCACTGTCGAATTTACGTGTTACGGTATTCTGGATAAATTGAATTGGAGTTGTCGTTGACCGAGAGATAATTAGCATTTATAAAAAGGGAAAATACGGTATGGTGTATGTGGTTTGATGGAGTCAAAGCGGATGAAATGGTCGTAACTCTCGTTCCGATTCTCTTGGGGCTACTTTCAGATCTCGAAATCTCCATTCCGACGGAACGAGATCTCCTTTTTTTCAAGCTTAGGGGGTGGGGCTGGAAAGTACTAGGTCCGAAGTTCGATCTCTGTAAAGCACCGCCAACGTATGCACATAGAAGAGAGGGGTAAGACAAAAAAAAAAAAACTATATCTAAATACTTAATAGAGTAATTAATTTTATATAGTCAGCTTATGATTAATTATGAATCATTGCTAATAATTAAATGAGTAATACGTTAAATACAAACGGTTAATAAAAATGACACAAATTATTTATGAACTTTGATTCATTGTGTGATGTCGTCCCTAAATTTTTAATTTGTTCAATGTGGTCTTTAAATTTTAGTATAATATGCGATGTCATCCTTGAACTTATTTCTTCAATACAACCCCTGGATTTTGGTACAATTTTCAATGTGATTTGTTAACTTTTAAATACTTTCATATAGTTTGGGGACCACATTGAAAATTTAGCAATAACTTAGGGAGCATATTGAATAAATTAACAATTTCGAAACGACATTGCATATTGGGCCTAGGTCTAGGGATCACATTGCATAAACTTAAAATTTCAAGGACAACATTGCACGTTGGACAAAAATTTAAAATCCATATGTGATAATATCCCAATAGTTTGTAATCATAACTGATATTTCAGAACATCGATTACTATACTATTCAATTATTGGTGGTAATAAATTATTTTCATTAAGGTTAATAATATCCTAATTAATCGATAATATGATTAATACTAAATAGTTCAAATTATATCCAATAAACGTTAAATAGTTTTTGCTCTTTATGCAAGTACAGTGTACATTAAACTTTTTTTACTATAAAGTTTTCATTTAGTTTCGTTCCCCTAACATTTTTTTTTCATAAGAATTCTTATTCCATTCCATTTAAACAATTCTTCAAGCGAATATATTGAATCATCATTCCATCCATTTTCCTTTCGGTTCTCTACTTCCATTTGATTCTACCGTACCAAATGCACTAGTAATGTAGTTGCACCGACCCGATTAATTTTATCATCATATGATCCTCGAAACTTCCATAATCAAGCAATTTTGGACATCTTTGGGTTTGTTATTGTGTTAGAGGGTTTGTGTTTTTTATGGTATACTAGATGAAGTTGTGAACTTGTTATGCTTAACCATCATGAATTCTTTGTGCATATGATGGATATCTTCTCTTAATGATTAAGTTGTTTAGCCTACTCAATGTAAAATGCTTTGAATCATTAATTTCCCATGGCATGACATAAATAGTCTACCCGAAATTGTCAACTCTCTTTATTGTGTTTCTCCACGAGTATCCAAAAATAATCGGTATAATGTTACATCAATTATGGCTGTTCTTCTTGTTGTTTATGGACAGACTAAGATCTCCTTTTGATTGCTCTATCGAAATCTCATGATCAATGCCTAAGGCTGGTTGATGCAAGCTATTATTTCCTAGGACTGACATGAATTGATGATCGATGGGGCATGAAGTGAAAGGAAAGCAATGATCAAAGAATCCCGCCGAAAAAGGAATTGCGCATCGAACGTGGTAGCACGATTATGGCCTCCTATTCAACATAAAAACCAATTTCAATATGATCATCCATCCCGTCTTACCCAATTCACGAAAACAATCCAATCTTTTACCCATCAACTTATATTTTATCGACGCGGGACATGATTTTTCTGGTAAAACCAAAGGGGCGAGATAAACTATTGATCTTAGCTTTCGTCGCTAACGAGCTCATAGTAGGTAAAGATATTGGATTTATGACATCATTAATTGACTATAGGTATCTGTTGCCTTACCCGGCCAAAGACGACAAAGGGATAATCAGAGCGGAGGGCAAGTGGTGGGGGGGAGGATGCATGCCACTAATCACGGAGCTGTCTTGGTGTTTACTTTTCAACATTTTATATAATTGCTTCGTGTGAAAAGCCATCGGAGGAATCGTCAAAAAAAAAAAAAAAAAGCCATCGGAGGAACGACAACGCCATGCACGTCCTCGTCTCCCATTAAATTATCAATTTTTCCGGCCGTCGGCTATTAAAATATTAAATTCAGGAAAATCCACTTCACCGACATGGGTCTGTCTTTTGACTCTTCTTTCTACCCAGGCAAAAGCGATGAATTTCGACCGGCGAAATCCCTTTTTTTTTTTCTTTTTTTTTTTAAATTAAACATTTCGTCCGCATACTCGCGTTTTAGAGATTTCAAAGGCGAAAATAGTGTTTCTGGGGTCAATTTTACTATTTGAAATGGGCGCCTGCCGTTGAAAATATGGACACGATTAGGGTCAAGCCGACAAGAGAGAATGGCGTTTCTTTATGTACAGATTAGTCCCGAATTTATCGTATATTAGAGGGTTTGGAATTTCTACAATTTCACATTCTTCATCCATTTGGCTAATCACCCTTCAATCGCTTTAATTTTAATTTTTTATAGGATTTTTAGCCGGCAATCTCTCCTCCGAGTGAACTTCTATTTTCCTTTTTGTAGAACATATAAATCAATTACATCATAATTTGCATCCCCCCAGTGAAGCGATTTCCATTCCAAACCCAACGATTTTTTTTTTTTAATAAATTAGTTTAATGCGGATATGACTGGTTGCGAGCTGTCGATTATCTCCAATCAAGAGTTGAGATATGAAGTGAAGCTTAAGGGAGAGGAAAGAAGAGATGCTTCACTTGGAAGTCTTGGAAAAGAGGGGTTTGACAATGATGACTTTAGTTTGTGCAGAGTTTGATCTCGATCTAGAGTTAGTTAATTTTGGCATAGACAATGTAGACTTTGACCTTCATTTGATACTTTCAAGATATTCAAATATTGATAAGCAAAGTTGCATATAATTCTTTTTTATTTATTTAAAAAAATAGAAGTTGATAGCGAGAAAAGATCTCCACCAACGAGATCCGGCACAATACAATACATGCCGATAGTAGATATCCAAACACAAACTTTTAAATTTCTGAAAAATAATAACTCGGATTTTGATTTATGATATTTATGTGAACGAATTCATATGTTCTAGGAAAAAGCGACCAAATTTATTTCCTCTGCATGTACAATTTCATTTATTTCGAGGGTCATTTTAGATGAGCAATGAATTGATGGTGGCTTTTTCCCTTTTAATTAGAGTTGAGATAATTTGGCAAAGACAACACAGACTTTGGCTTTCATTTGATACGAAGCACACTAAATTTCAAGTTATTCAGATATTGACAGATAAAGTTGCATGTAATTTCCCTTTTGATCTTTGAAATAGAAGTTAATAGCAAGAAAATATCTTCACCAAATAGATCCGGCGCAACAAAATGGACGCTGATAGAAGATATCCAAACTCAAAAACTTTGTATTTGCAAAAAATAATAACTCGACTTTAATCTTATGACATCTATGGGAAAGAATTCATATGCTCTTGAAAAAGGTCACCGGATTTATTTCCCCAGCACGTACAAAGTGTCATTTAAGTCGAGCAATGAATTGATGGTGGCCGTTTCCCGTTAGTCGTTCGATTCATTTAATTCCGCAAAAAAATCGATTCAGAAAATGCATTAAAAAGGCGGGGGAACCGTCAGCATGGACCGACAAATTCTCAATCATGTAACATCGAAATCATTCGAGCATGCAAAAGGACAACGCGGTGGAAGAGCGATCGAGATCGATAATTTCGTCGAAATGGGCATCCAATTACGACCCAAAATAACACGTGGAAAAGAAAAGGGGTACGAGGGGGGGGCCAGATGTTAACGCGTTATGAAGTCGCATTACGTGAAGTCACGTAGTGAAGGATCGCCGGGATAACGTGCGTCGGGTCCTTGAAAAGGAGAAGCGCACATGGCCTGCGCCTCCCATGTGATGCAGATGAAGATGGGGAGGAGGAAGGACGGGCCTCTTCAATAATTGAATCGGCGTGCCGACCGTGACCTCTGCCTACTTCGTGCATTCATTGATGCAAGGAGACGACGGCCGACATGCACGCGACCCCCGCCGCCAAAGGGATCGAAGGAATAGGGCTGAACAAAATTAGGTTCGGGGTTTGATTTTTACGAGCATCGCCTAAACATGTACATAAAAGAGAGGAGTGAGACGAATAATATTAACCTTTTCTGTCTATGTTCGAATGAAATTTATGGAACGATTACCGAGCATGTGGTTTGTGTGCTTGGGAGTCACACGGTCTAGTTTAAGGAGAACGTGATTGTCCGATGGGTCAATTCTTTGGGAATTTCGCCGTACTTATTTTGACTTTAGAATAAAATTTTGGAATTTATCTCTTAAGGCATATGTTACGTAGTTTTGTCTTAATAGTTTTTCTTTCTCTCTCTCTCTTTCTTTGTATATATATAATAAGAAAAAAAAATGACGCAAATGGTTATTAAACTTTGTTCCAATATGCAATATGATCCATAAACTTTTAATGTTTCTATATGATTATTGAATTTTAGTCCAAAGTGCAATGTGGTCCCTAAATTTTCAATTTGTTCGATGGGATCCTTGGACTTTTGACACATATTCAATTTATTGTCATTTCATTAATTCAAGGTTAGTACCGATATTAAACATTTTCATGTAACCCAAAATATATATGGACCATATTGAACAAATTGAAAGTTCTCATTAATTTAATTTTAATAACAATATTAAACATTTTCACACAATCCAAAAACTAAGTATCAAATATCCAATGACCACATTGAACAAATTAAAAGTTCAAGGACATATTATATGTTGGTTAAATTTCATGGATCATATCAAAAAAATTAAAATTTCAAGGGTTACATTACACGTTAAATCAAATTTAGGGATAATTTGCGTCGTTTTTTCTCGGAAAATGGGTTTGCTTGTTGTTCCTTCCTTGAATTTGTGGTTTTGCTGGATCAAACTGAGCCTCCAATGATCCGCATCGAAGCCCATTTACGTCAAAGCAACGATCAGAAGCACGTTTTGGGCCATGTGTTTGGGCTTGAACTTGGCCCATTTGAACCCCCTAGCCGATGTGGAATCTTATCCGTCTTTGATTTGAATATTACATGAGTATCACTTCATATCATCGATCATTGATGTGACGTATAGCATAATCGACACAATTTCGACGCGAGAAGCAATTGCCTTTCCCACTAACGAGCGTTGAGAGCATTTTGGATATGATAAGGGCCATAGGTTTAGCTTAAATTTTGACTATTTTTTACCCATTAATTAGAAGACGATTTCAGTTGAAACGCACGGAGTATATATAATGAACAACAATTCCGAAATCAAATTATTTTAGCACGATCGACATGTGCTATAAGATTGCCTCTATTTAACGACTCATTAAAGATATCGTCAATACTGTGATTAAGACACTTATCGAGATTTTGTATATGCATTTCTGTAAATTTTATAGTGTTTCCATTATGAAATGATATGACGGACTCATTTCTAACTTTCTTAATTATAGCATGATGCGAGGGAGATTATGATTATTCAGCTAGGATATATTTATGCATCAATATTTTTTTATGAACAAAAAAAAAATGTCCAATACAATATATTTTATGCATGATTATTTTTTTTTTTAGTTTTTTCTTTTAAAACAGAAAGTTAGTTGTACGGTGCAACAAATGGTGACGTGCACAACTACACTAATGGTATTTGATATTTTTCCTTGGGAACAAGTGGCTCAAATTCATTTCCCCGTTTTTGGATCATAACATGTCGCGCAAAATAAAATAAAATAAAAAATCGAGCAAATAGTAATAAAAAAAAATGCATGTGATATGCATGCAACATTATAGGAAAAGAAAATCTGGGATAAAAAAAAAAAAAACCAAACCTCATGTTTGGTGTACAATTTCCATTGTGAAATTAGCATGAAAAGAATCGCCATTCCTTTCACTTTTATAATTCCATTTTTGGTATTTAATTTTAATTGAATCATTACTTTCTTATTTATAAGTAAAAGAGGGCTCACTTAAACATGTAGAGAAAATAATAATAAATTAATGTAATGCATATGAGAAAGATCGAAAATTAAAATTTTATTTCACCGAAAATTTCATAATAAAAAGATATTTTTCATAAAATTATTTTCAAGGAAAATCGTTAATTTTTATGCGTCGGATGAGCTAGGGAAGATGATTTCCTTCTATAAATTAATTGATTTTTTATTATCCAAATATGGAAAGGATGGATAATAATTTCTCAAAAATAGTTTTCCTTATAAAAAATTAAAGCCCCTCTGGACCTTTCGCCCTCCTCCTCCGTCCGTGTCGCCCACACGTTCTTTCCGGCTCTTTCTCGGGATTCTCGGAATTTTCCCGGCTGCGCGAGAAAATTCTCCTCCCTTTTTTCCAGGTAAAATTCTCTCTCCCCCGATCGCTTGCCTGAATTGCGATTCAGCTTCGATCCTACCGTGCCCTCGCTTCGTATCGAACCGTCCGTTCGTCTTCAGACCCGAAAGCAATCATTTTTATGTTTCATTCGGCATCGAGAGCTGGGACTTTTGCTCGAGCTCTGTTCAAATTCCCACACGCGGGGATGTGTGATGGGAGAGATTGACATTAGATGGCAAGTTCACAGGATCGAAAGCTGGCTGGCTATTGTGGGGAGAGGGAGGGAGGGACTTGCTGTGGATTCACGGGGTTCCTTGGCTTTATGTACAAAGGGAGGTCGAAGCCATTCGGAGTCAGCGAAGCATTGCTTATGTTATGTCTTTATGTGCTGATGCTAATTCCCAGCGTAAATGCAGTTCGAATTCTGCTGCCGTAACTTGTTCCTATGTCCTTAGTACGCGCGACTTGTGAAACTTGCTTCGTTCGGCTGCTCTGACTGTGCTGAAAGTTGCTTAATAATTGACTGAAGTGGCCGCAGTTTCATGCCCCGAATGTGATTGATTATATTTCTTGACGACAGCCCGGTATTATTTTCCTTCTGCAGGTGAGTTTGCTGGTGTGAGCAGGGATGGAACTCTTGTTTAAGGGTCTCGACGAGCGCGCGCCTGATTGTGCCTTTGATGAGAAGGCCATTCAGAGATGCCCCTTTCTGAGGAACATAAACAAACCGACGTGCTTTGCCTTTTCGTTTCTAGATCCCCCTCAACCTGTAAGCCGTTCATCTTCTGTCTGGATATCATGCACTGACAATTGCGCCGTAGAGTGACAGCTTTTCTTATGTTTGGCTATACTCAGGTACAGGGTGCCAAAGGTCCAATTTTTGAAGATGGTCCAAATTTCGACATGGCTTTTAAGCTCTTCCATGGAAAGAATGGAGTCGTCCCGCTCACCGAGAGTCCTCACTTTCCTAACGCCGAACCTATTGCTGAGCCCACACCTCAATTCAATCCCTTAGCAGCAAAAGCAGCGACTATCAGTCTGTCTGCTTTTGGCCCAGGGGGCCCGTTCAGCTTCGGTCCCTTTTCTGATAAATGGAAGAAACAGAAGAAGCGGGTTGATTCGTCCGACAAGAAAGGACCCTCTTCTGAGGTAGTATGCCTTTCTTCGTTAAGCTTCTATTTCAAGTATTGGAAGTTTAACCTGATGATATATTCAACATAATGGTAAAGAGCTGTAGAATTAAAAAGTGAGTTACGACTCTGTTAATAGACAACTTTTGAAAGATACCCGATAGTCTGTATGTTAAAACTGCGGTCTCAATTTTTCTTCAGAGCTCACGAGCATTTCTCCATTATTTTGAACCTCAGAAACATGTGAAAGTATCGTGTTTCATTGTTGTTATTAAAGGCTTGCTCATGCTTCGAGTTCCTTATGCAGAAAGGAAATCCAACCAATCACGAGGCACATGGAAACGAATGGTTGCAGACAGGCAACTGCCCAATAGCTAAGTCATACAGAGCCGTCAGTGGTGTCCTTCCACTGGTTGCAAAGGCACTTCAGCCACCGCCAGGTATAAAGCTCAAATGCCCCCCGGCAGTAGTCGCTGCAAGAGCGACCCTTGCTCGGACAGCCTTGGTTAAGACATTGCGTCCTCAACCCCTGCCTTCAAAGATGCTAGTAATTGCACTCTTGGGCATGGCAGCCAACGTGCCTTTAGGTGTGTGGAGGGAGCACACAGAGAAGTTTTCTCTATCATGGTTTGCAGCAGTTCATGCGGCTGTACCCTTCATCGCCATGTTGAGAAAATCAGTCGTGATGCCAAAATCGGCCATGGCATTAACGATTGCGGCCTCCATTTTAGGCCAAGTTATTGGGTCTAGAGCTGAACGGATCAGGATTAAAGCTGCTGCTCAAAGGGTGGTGGCTCCGTGTGTAATAGTTGATGGCATTGCTCACTGCTGTACAAACCAGGCAGATGTTTCCAGCATCAACTGTAGTACACAAGGAATGGTGAGAAACTCACCTCCGGCAGAAGCTCGTGGTACAGCTTCGGCATCTAGTGTTTGTTACTAGTATTTTCTGTTCATTATAAAGATCTGGGAAGAACAGCTAAGAATAATCATCCATGCAGCATTTAATATAGATTTATTTGGGTACCCTATGTTAGATCACAATTATCCTGCTATCTTTTGGTCGCTGCAATCTGCGATCGGTACGTTTCTTCTTCTGGAAAAAATAATAACAGTACGCGTAATTCTACTGAGTCAAGCATTTTGGTATATTACTTAACAGATCATTCTCACATGCTTTAGCTTGGCTTGATGATGGTACCAATTTTTAAATGCCAAGAAACTTCGGACACGAATATAAACAGAACCCAACAATATCTGATGAAAATACTGGGGGAAAGTATGAAAAGAAAAATAGACGAGCCAACACTTTACAACGTACACCAGTACGGTTATCAAACAAAAGTCCGCGAAAAGCAGCACCTATGCATCATGATAAAGGCGCAGCACTCCCACCGCTCCTTCATAGACTAGTGAATCTGGAAAGGGTAGAACTTCTCATGAAATGAAACGAGAGTTGCTTATTCCAACCCTTCCCCCAAAATATTTCTCATCACCACCGCACGGGGCATCCTCCTGCATCATATTCCCTCCACGAAACATGGGGAACTGTGGAAGAACGCTTTCCCCATCCGCTCACATCCAAAAGAACAGGATAAGAAAAGTTATAAGCAAGAGCTGACTCCTTTACATTACTCTCAAAACCCACCAACCCTTTCCCTGGAAACCATGCCGTACCTCGCAGGTGTTGCGGCACTGCTTCCGTAGGCAGGTGGAACCGCACTTAGCCCAGGACAGTCTCTCGCCCAGTGCCCAGTTTGATTGCACTTATAGCATGTATCACCAGAACCTCCAGGTGTTGCGGCACTACTTCCGTAGGCAGGTGGAACTGCACTTAGCCCAGGACAGTCTCTCGCCCAATGCCCAGTTTGATTGCACTTATAGCATGTATCACCAGAACCTCCAGGTGCTCTATTCATGTATGCCCCTCCTCCCATCGTCTGAGAAGGGCCGCTCATGATGCTTGGGCAATTTGCGGAGCTATGGCCGCTTCTCCCACAGCTAGTGCAGCTTGAATTCATATCAAGTGGGCCAGTCATGGAAAGTCTAGCACCATTATACTGGTTTCCATTTTGAACCGCTGAAGTATAGTTCACCGGTGACCTATAACCTCCCGTACTAGCATTATTTCCCATGGAATGGTTTCCCACAAAAGATGAAGATTGCATACTCTCAGCATTCCCTGTCAAAGTACTTTTCATCCCGGAGTTTGAAACTATGTTCTCCAACCTGACGTCGGAAGAACCAGACCCATCTGCTCTGTTCTTCTCCAATAAATCCAGAAGAAACCTGGCCTCTGATGAGAAATTTACCTTGTCTGCTTTGACAACAGTCGACTTCACACGTTGTTCATCACTAAAGATCTCCTCCTTCACTTTCAACTTGAATATGAATTTGGTGAAGAAAACCTTGCGAATGATTTCTCCAAACCTCTCATCTTCATGCTCAGTTCTCAGATAGAACAACTCCTTTGCAGACACACCCATTATTTCCTCACCACACTCCTGGAATGCAGTCACCCATGCTTGCCCAGTGTGGTCCTGAATCTGGATCTGGAGAATGTACCTGTAGTCGCATTCATCAACACAGCGGTCGCATCTCTCACACCGCCATTTCCCATCGCCATTGTTTGTAACTTTCTTGTTGCATTGGCGATCTCCAATTGCAATGGGACAGGCCGTGTAACAGAAATTATCCAACTTTATATATGCAATATGGGCAGAAACTGCAATCCAATCTGGCTTCTCAGAAGTCCCTAGCTTTTCATCTTTGATCTGAGATATAGTTTTTCTTGCATCTGTCCTGCCCATGCTTGTCATTTCTCTTGATATGGATACTGTAGGGGCAGTTTTACCTTCCCGCTCAAACCACTCCTTGAGCCTGCGAGCCTCTTCGATGTCAGGCTCTATAAATAACTGGCTAGTAGAAATAGTACCCACTGCCTTCCCATTAAATTCACTGATTCTACCAGATTTCACTGCCAGTACGGGATACTGTCCAGAGTCGCACAGAATTTGCAGCCTTTGTCCTTCCGCATTACAAAAGCTCCCCCACAAAGTCAATTCAACACTTCGGCCAGACTCATCTTTCAAATGAAGGGTTCTTTTCTGAGTTTCAGAACCATTTTTCTTCATTATGGAAGTGACCGGATTTATAGAGTGAACAACACCAATCACGTCAACGATACTGTTGCTTTCCATGCCTTCAACATCACTAATGGGATGAAAATGAAACTGCTGCCTTGGAATTTGGTTATCATCCTCAATACATGGCTGTACAATTGAGGTGGTCTCCAGATATATCTCATGATCATTTCGGAGGTGATTGAAATTCTTCTGAGCAGGTTTCAAAGTACCTCTGGAAATTAAGTACACCTTGCCTGTTTCAATCTGGTTGTAGAACTGGTCAGCAACAGCATTAAAGCACGTCACACGAATCTCCCCACCATCTGAATCAAGAAGATCAAAAGAAAACACTTTTCCATCGCCACGTGGATTGTTGTAATGCCTAAGCTCACCCTTTGCAGTCACTCTGGCCTTAACTGTCCACCTGTTCTGGTATGGGTTGAGGGCAGCTATTGGAATTATCCTAGGAGGAGCTTCATTCTTTGCTATAGGTCCTCGATTCATGTACATTGGTGGTGGTTGCTGATATGATGGCCGAGGCTGGTGGCCATAGGTATTCGCAGGTGAACGTTGAAATTCATTGGTATTATTGTGGAAACCCATGTTCTGATTAGTATAGGACCCACCAAACTGAGCTGACCTAGGGACAGCAGGTTCTGTGTTTGAGTACACTGGAGCAATGGGAGCAGCATTGCCATAAGAAGGAGCAGCGCTTGTTGCAGGATACCTTTGATCAATATTACTCGAGTAAGAACCACCATGCGTGTTTTGTAAAGAGGGCGTGGGCAAACTTGGTTTTGCCGCTTCACTTCCAGGAACTTTCGCCATTACAGGTTCTCCAATAAGATCGTGCTTGTCGAGTACAACGTCCAAGTCAACAATAACAATAATCCTGCTTGCACAAATCAGAGTGAACATGAGGACTAATTTAACAAAAAGGAAATACAGCTGAACAACTCAGGTACACCAAAAGCAAATAAAGTTTCATCACTTGAATAAAGCGATAATAGCAGCAATGCGGATGAAGACAGTGACAACAACCACAACAATTAATTGCCCAATTTCCTTCAAACAATGCTCTAAGGGCACAAACACTTAAGCTCCCCCCATTTTTCTTCATCTCTCTGCAACAACTAAAAAAACACATGCAAAAGGCTTTAAGGGGGTCGACTTGAGTTGCTACTACATCCAGACAGAGCATTCAATCACAATAACTCATGGCTACCTTGTTTATCTACTAAATATCTAATCTTCCAAATTTACCATCAATGTGTCTAATTTTTCTAATCCATAATCAATAACTTCCCTTCCCTTAGACCAATTGCCATGAAAACAAAGTAACCCGCATACCAAAACACCCTGCAAGTACAGGAGAGAATTCAACGGATATCAGCCCAGTTGAAATTCCGACAACTATCAATTCAGAACAAGGTCACAAACAGGCCCCTAATAACTTAATTAACCATTAGATGCCCGATCACACCAACCTCAAAAACGTAACTTTTAACCCCAAAAAGCCATGGCTTCAACGACCAATGGCAAATGATATGCCCTTTTTGCACCTGCGACAACTGAAAACTGATTTTTCTTCTCTTCCCTATATATCCGAAGACAAAATAGTCTATCCAAACAACAAAGTCGAACCAATTCCAACCCACAGTAACCCCCAAAATTTTTAAAAAAGGAACAAGAGAATTAGATAAACAAACAGCAAAAGCACGCGACTCCATCGGAGGGGGGAAAGAAAGAAACGTTCGCATCACGTACAGTCGATCCTTGACGGGACTGCAGACGAAGTGATTCATCCTGATAATAGAGCCCTTCTGCAGCCGCCCCGAGTCGACGAGGTGGTTGTGCTGCGTCGCGAGCATGCCCTGCTGCATGTGGGTCCCGTCGGACAGCACCATCCGGAACCTCTGCCGCTCCCTCTCCACGGCGCCGCCCGGGTTCTGGTTCTGGTTGCCGGGGGTCTTCACCATCTTCATGTCCACCACCTGCACGATCGGCTTCACCTCGCTCTCCCCGACGAGCTCGCGCTCGCAGATCTTCCATATCGCGCCCTCCGTCAGCTTCACCGCCGCCGACATCTCTCCGAACCGGCGAGAGGAGGGGGGACGCCGCCGTTTCTAGGGTTATGGGAGAGAAGAGATGGGCGAGAGGAAATCGATCGCGACGGATTGAAAATCGATAGCTCGAGTGAAAGAGTGAGGTGAAATTTTTTCAAAAACCCTAAAGAGGAGGGACGGGAAGCGCCATTTCTGGGTTTGAGAGGGAAAACTGAAATGTGACGCCTTTTTTAAGGGAATTCGGGCGGTCGCTACTTATACATTAGATTGTGCGTCCGCACGTGCGAAGGGCGTGGGGGGGTTCCCTGGAATTCCAATTTTGTCCCTTCTTTGGTTTCCTCACCAATGTAGGGGAGTTTTGTTCCTATAGGTATCTTCTCCGCCTATCTAACAATCCAACGAGTTACGAGAAACATTTCTTATTTTTATATGTCGATACCTCCAATTAGAGCATGTATATATTTTCTTGCCTGGATCTAGGCAATATCCTCTTGAGTTTTGGATCATCTCCTGATGTAGCCTTTTAACATTATGATAAGAACAAAAGGTACCCTTCATTACTTAATCACGATAGAAACACAATTACAAATTAGAGTCATGACATGATAAGATGTTAAATTGCTTCATCTCAAACCTTGTCCAACCCTCAAGATCCTCGAGACGTACAGCATGTGGAGAGCATTGCCAAGATAGGGCTGGAAAAATTTATTGTACTACTACTAATCGGGGAATTTCTTCCCCATGAGCACCTTTGCACTTGTCCCTATTTTATGGGGGTTGCCAAAATGCATTTCTTGTTTTAATATGTAGACGTCCGTATGCCTTGTCAAGAGTTGTGAGTATTAGTTCAAATAATATTGGATGCGTTTGTTTGAGGGAAAGTGTTTTTCATAAATTGGTTTTTGGACTGATAAAAAAAAAAAAAAGATTTTTGGGACTTTCATGGAAAATGATTATTCAATAGAAAAAAAAGTTGTTTACTAAAAACATTCATATATAAATTTTGGAATGTGAATTCCCAAAATTTAAAAAGATGAAAACATTTTTTGAAATTACTCATCTAAAATATTTTAATATTTAGGAAAGTGAATTCCTAAGGCATGCATGAACATTTTCGATAATATATTTATCAAATAAAGGAAAACTAATCTTATTTTCGGAAAATACTTTCCCAAAGTAAAATTTATAATAGGTATTCTAGACATTTAATATCATCATTATTATCATCGAAATCGGAATCATTACCATCACTTCATTAAAAAAAAAAAAAACTCTGCCACCTGCGCGCCCCCCATTGCTGCCATCTTTTTTGCCACCGTCACGGTCGCTGCCGCCGCTACCGCCGCCACCACCGCCACCACCCTCGTCGCACCACCGCTGCCAATGGCTCCCTGTCCACGCATCGCTGGCTCGCTGCTTCCAAAAACAATTATAATGGGCCGACCCGGTCGACGGCCGATGAGATGCCGGTTCTGTAATTTGGGCCGGATAGAGCGCGTCGTTGTATAAATGGCGCAACGCTCCAGCATCGCTTCAGCTCTGTCATACGTTTTCTCGGGCAAAAATATATACTTCCGTCGCCTCGTTGGATTTTCCGGGAAAATCAACAAGCAATGGCTTCTTCCACCCTCCTCCTCCACCACTCTCGAACCCTCCACCCGCCGCGACAAAACCCTAATCCTCTCGCCTCTCGCGCGCCCAACCCCCGGTTCATCCCTCTCCTCCGCCTTGACTCTCTCCCCAAGCCCCGCACGCTCTCTCTCTCCCCCTCCTCGAGACCTAGCCTCGCCGCCAGAGCCGCCGCTTCCTCGCCGCCGGCGACCGCTCCCGCTCCGCCGCTGCACGCCAAGCTCGGCGAATCGATCCGCACCGTGAGCTCCGTACTCGCCCTCGCGGTTGGAGTGTCGGTTTCGATTGCGAAGCTGGTCCAGACGCTTCCGTTCGATAAAGCCCTCGCCTTGCTGTCGAAATTGGTCCCCGGCCCGCAAGAGCTCGCCGCGGCCCGAGAGCTCGGAGGGAGCCTGACGCGCGCGGCGGGGCCGCTGTTCTTCGCGGCGCTCCGCGACCGCCCCAGCGGGCACCTGAACACGCCCTTGACGGTGGTCGCCGCCGGTCTGGCGAAGTGGCTCGATATCTACAGCGGGGTTCTGATGGTCAGGGTTCTGCTCAGTTGGTTCCCGAACATCCCGTGGGAGCGGCAGCCGCTGTCGGCGATTAGGGACTTGTGCGACCCCTATTTGAATTTGTTTAGGAATATCATTCCCCCGATTTTCGATACTTTGGACGTGAGCCCGCTTTTGGCTTTCGCGGTGTTGGGGACTCTTGGTTCGTTCCTGAATAACAGCAGGGGAATGTATTGAATAACCAGAGGAGAGTGGTGTGGATAGTATGGTGGGAAATTGGGTCGGTGGACGGTTGTTATAGTGAGCGAAAACGTTATTGTTTTTTGTTGAATTTAGATTTCATAAGCTGCTTTGTATGATTGTACACTGAGTATTAGTTGTTGTAATCCATAGTGGTTATATGGGTTTTGCCGAGCTAATATAAATATTGGAAATTTTGAAGTTTTGATGGTATGTTAAGGTATAGTTATTCAAGAATTTTTGTTACATGCTGTGGTCTGCTATAGTTTCTATTCTTCTTGGTTAGTCTGGAGGGACTGCTTTATCTTGTACTTGAGCATTTATATGTGCATATTCGTTGTGTAGTGAAAATGGTGAAGTTGATTGGACATTAAAATTGGGTTGAGGACTTTTAACGGTGTAGAACATGGAGTGAAGTCAAAGTTTCTGCTGCTAATTGCTGGACGTTCTTTCAGTTTTATTTTCTAGATGCCTTCTTAAGAGAATGTTTATTGGGACTATCATGTAGAAACTGGTAATCATAGGCCTCTCTGTTGACTTTAGGGTAAAGTACCAACTAGTTGAACTTCTCCTATCGCTGTGGATGTCCTAGCTTTCACTTGATGCCCTACGTATTGGATCCATGTGTGATCTTTGCAAGGCCAAGTCCAACCCTATGTCTTTACCAACCCCAAAAAATTTGGGGAAAATGCCTATGCATTCGCATGTGCATGCAGTCCAGTGAGTTAGGCAACCGCTGTATAAGTGTTGATGTATGTTATCACTTGCAGTTTCTTCATAGTTTCCAATGTCGAAAGTTTTCTGTGTCCGGGTACCTTTGTTTTAAGTGTAATTAGTACTAGGGAAATAAAGCCTTGGAGACGATGTTACAGGTGCTGGCCTTTTTGGGAAACTGTTTGTAGATATCCCCCCGTGTTGCTACTTTTGCCTTCTGGTTGCACATTGAAAATAGGAAATTTTCTTGCTGCTATAGCATTTCCTGTTCTAGAGTATGCACTAGACATGTATTTTGGCTGGCAAATGATATTTCTGTAACGTGTGAAGTGCCTTCTGTGTAGCCTTTTTGTTCATCATCTTTACTTTGTCAGCTTTCACTACCACATTAGATGACACTATAGGATCAGACCTTTGTAGCCACTTTTGATGTTGTATAAAGTTGGAACAAAGGAATTTGTCTGCTTGATGGCATTGAAGGTCAATCTTGGGAAGTAATGCTTAGTTGCATCATATGATGGGAAGATGTTTCAGCAGTGCAGAGAGCCTCGGCATCCAATGATGATTAACTTTACAGATGATTTTTTGGCTGACAACCCTGTCATTTGCTTTCATTTACTCAAGATTCTTTATTTGTACTTCGAGGAATGTGCGGCTAGAATAAGCAACTACTTGAGTCTGATTTGGAGGTATGGAGGATTACGATTAGGTTGTGCACTGATGAATTGATAGGAAGCAAGGGCGGAAGTCCTTTTTGGGTGATACTGGAAATTGCCCTAGTTCTAATAACTGGAAAGAAGAGGAAAGTGCCTCTTTTTTGAATCACCGCGCCAGATGGTTTAGCAGTGAAAGCACACATCCATCTATATAGATCACAAGTTCAAAGTGGAGGAATACCATGAGTCAATTTTCATGTAAAAACATGCTATTCGTGCTGGAATGTCGGTGGAGCTATCGCGACGAGCTTACCCATCTAGATGTCTTGACTCTGGGGGTTGAGAATTGGTTAATAGTAGTTACGGCTCAATCGAACGTTCTGGTCTGGGTTTGAAACTCTTGTCGTAACCCTCTAGGAGGGTTGCTATGATTAGTTGGCCCTCGTCATTTTGTCTCCTATCTCCGTGGGAGTTTCTGAACGAACAGTGGTTATCTCGTATGTTTCTAGAAAACAAAGATAAGCGTGTGAATTTCAACAGATGTATCGTCTTGCGTGGTTTGTTCAACCCACGGGTTATGTGAGCAGTAGATGCCAACCCCATTTGCTGGAAGAATTAATAGAAGTTATCCAATATTTTGCCTTATTCTTATTTCGTGATTTAATTTTGGAGTTACACTCTTAAATGGCCTTTCTTTCAATTCTACATGGTCCGAAGTTGCCCTTGACGTTCGGCATTGGTCACTGATTTGTCATGTAATTGCTTTCAAGATGACTAGTTAGCTTCAAGAAATGGTCGTGTTCTTTTCGTTTTGTTGGATGAGGCATGTATTTTGACTATCTTTCGCAGTAATAATCCTTGTCTTTGGCCATTGTCCCCTTCGGCTACTTGGTATTCGGTGGAGAGATCACATAATATATGCTACAATCCACGAGATTTCGTATGAACTGTCTGTATTTTCGGCCCCTTACGCTAGATACTGCAAATTTTTCTTATTGCTCCTCCTGAGTTAAGAGTTCTGCATTCAGCATCGGTCAAATGCCCCTGGTGCGCATGTATACTAATTCTGTAAATCACTAGATCAGGTGAATCTCATGCAATATCCATGAGATTCATGGATCCACACAGAACAACTGTGCATTTGGTTTGTACTTCTAGCTAGAAACGGGTAAAGTAAAAAAAAAAGCCAGTTGTCCTGCTCCTCATTTTGTTGCCGTTATGCATGATTTTTACTTTTCCAACAAAATGTCGACCTCAAGGTTCATTTTGTGCATGACACCACAGAATTGCAGGACATAAAGAGAAGAAAGGCAAAACTGAAAATGCAAGAGGCAGCTAGATTGCCTTCAAAACTATGATGAAAAACTAAGGCAGGACAAGTTTCATCATCCAACTTATTCGCCCTTCACAAAATTACCAAGACTTGCGATGTGAAAGCTAGACTCCTTTTCATTTGTACCAACAAAGAAGAAATGGTTCCCCATGATTCAGAGTCTTTCAAGTGACAAAAATGGCAAGCAATTCACTGTTAGATTCCTGCCAACTAAAGAGAGCATTAAGGAACATAGTATTAGCATCTGCGTTGCCTGTGCAACGTTTTAGTCACTAAACAGTCACTACAGGGCATCCCAGCAGGTAAGGGGGCTTGGTGTGAGTTTCTCGCGGGACTCCTGCTTGTGCCTGATCAAGTTATAATTGATATGAGATGGACAAGCCTTACAAAGGCAAAAGGGAATATTCACATATTTCCTGAGTCCGGATGGATACTCTCAATAACTTCTAGGAGCCGCTCTTTTTCTTCAGTCAGTTCTTCATTCTGCTTTTGCAGCTCTTCTATCTGCTTGGTCTGTTCAGAATCCTTTCTGAAGGAAGGTTCGAGGAGAGTATCCATTGTTAATAAATCAAAGAAACAAAAGACTGATTCACAAGATAACTTGAGAATGAAGGACCATCAATTTATCAAGATCTTCCACTGAAAAGAGCCCTCTAAGCATGATTGTTAATTTGATTTGACTTGAGCACGCTATCCACTAACTCTATCCTTGCTTGATTTGTGCACATATAGGTGCCCTCTACATGTATTGCATTAAAGAAAATCGAGAAAAATCTTATCAACCAAAAGTCACCACAATTAGAAGTTTAATTCAAGTTCAATTTGGCAGAATTTCTTGACGTGTCCTTAAGTAATGCATAAAAAGCGGAAAGCATAATGGTTCTACCGACTTCTGTAAGTACACAGAAAAGGTTCTCATCTTTTACCTATTCATGAAAGACAAATTAAGTTTGAGGGATCTCACTTCCTTCTCAAGATTTTCGCACCGCTTCAAGATAGATTGAATATCTGATGGAATTGCTGATGTCGAGTTTCTCTCCTTTGCCTCTGCCATTCTACGAAAAGCAAAACTATAAGTTAGACAGCCCTAGCACTTCTATATAGTATGGTGATTATCTGAACGTCACTAGGCAGAATTGATCTATTAAAATCTTATGCTCATGCTTTTGTGATGCAACTAACTTTCACCTTCTAAACAGAGAGAGAGAGAGAGAGAGAGAGAGAGAGAGAGAGAGAGGATGTTATGCAACGACAGGAAAGAGCAAAAGGTGTATACAGGCAGACAAAACTCTTCTCGTAGCCCCTTCCAGCAGACATAAAAAGTTTATATTAATAAAGTTCTTTGTCTAACAGTCTAAGTGACTAAGGCTGCATTCCACTTTGTCTCCCTTCCAGGCCTCAGGAAAATCCGAGGCTTAATTTGTTCAGTGATCTCTCGCTTTAGTAGTATTTCTTATTTCCATAACATCTGCATCACAAAAGGTGCGATTATGCCCTTCACATCATTCTTTGAATTTCTGAAACTACTAAGGAAGACCAAGAAAACTATTGAGGCCTTGGTGGTAGTGTAACCATGACGGTATCTTCTCATGAGTATACATTTATGCCACCGACTGTATTTCTACCATTCTGCTCCATTTTTGTTTTAATTAAAGTATTGATAACATGCAGTAAAAGTTTACAGTTGTACCCAACTGATGCACTAGGAAAGAGAGAGAGAGAGAGAGAGAGAGAGAGAGAGAGAGAGAACTTGAGACGAGTCTAACTGCTACAACCTTTTTGCTGAATACATTTTGCAAGTTTTTGTTTCTAACTGCTCTAGATAGATGTTGTTAGCTATTTCTCAATGTTCAATCAAGGAAAAAAAGCCACGTGAGAGAGAAGACTACTTTACATTTCTACTCAATACTTGCACCTTCTTTAGAAAAATTAATGTTTTAAGAAGATTATCGCAAAATAGAGGCCACCACTATGTTACTAATATCTTCCGATGTTCAATGGAACATAAAACCACAGTCAATTCTCTACAAAAAATAATTTATTGACAATGCAGTCTACTTACTTTCTTGATCGTTCCACTCTACGCTTTTTCGTTGGATCCCCTTTATCCCCTGCAGAAACGACAACACCATTAAACTTCCATGTTGATGAATTTGCACACTGAAAATGTTTAACCAATAATTAAAAATGAAAAGACAGATTTTGCAGGGTCTATGATAGACCAATAAGAGAAAAAGACAACCAAAACCCTAGAAACCATATTTGACTATCACCTACTAACTACTGACTAATTCAACTAAAAATGCTTCGACAGCATGAAAGACGTCATTATGGAAATTAAGCTTTGATAGTTTGCTGTAATTTCTGGAATGTTACCTGAACCAGTAGATGAGACAGATCCATAACGCACAAGATTTCCCCTCTGTTAAACTCAACCAGATGAGAGAGGGAGATAATTGTGAGTGTAAAATTTGTTCAACTCGAAATCAATAGATATACCTTTTTACCATCTTTCAAATTGTCGATTATCTGTTCTCTGAAATCTGCACCTGGTAGAGAAATTATTTTATGAAAAGATCAGAACAAATATCTTAACTTTGAGAAATGACAAGTTGCCTTTGATAATCCAAAGACCAGACAGATACGAATATCCAATTTGCAGATCTTAATCGGAGAGAAATTAGAATATATCCAGAACATTGTTTAATTTCATGCTGCACCGATAAAACCAATGGATTTACTTTTCTACAAAGATACATATCAGTTTATGTTTCAGTGAGATACACATACTTATTCTTGTGCAGCCACTAGGTATACAAGCCCACTAGAGTTGCCAGAAAGATTTGCTGTATATTTAGTAATAAGTCACTGGGCTGATAGGGAGAGAAATCTTGACTGGACATGGAACATTCTAAAAATTTTGTAATGGAAATTTCACTCCTTTCACCCGTATTGGGACAACACTGATGATGACAATTGAATAACCACGTTTCTGCTCCTTTTGAAAGAAGCAGGAACATTGGATTCTGCTCCTTGGGTACATAGAAAGAGGAGCATTATTGGGCAATCCAATTGTCATGTACACTAACCACATTTGGACACTTCTCTAATACTTAAAGTGAAGAGCATCAGTGCAATTTTTTCCGTGCACAATATTAGTCCAGAATCGAGGTTAATCAGGATATGATAACTTGAACCACTCGATGACTTAGACTAAAAAATGACATCAGTCCTCTACCTTTGGCCCTTGAACCATTTTCTGGACTTATAGTGTCTCCAACATTCTTCCTGGAGCTCTCACAAACGCTTAGAGTTTGGCTTGAGTTGCTGGGACCATCACATGCATCAAATCCAGAGGAAACTATAGGAGCAGCAGCAGAAGACTCACTCTGGGAAGGTTCTTGGGAAACTGCTCTCACATTAATGGGGTTTCCGGTGTTTATCAATTGTTCAAAGTCGAGGTCCATAGATCTTTCAACATTTGGTAGGAGAGCTGGACCTTCGGCCTGTCCTTGAGAGGCTTCATGGAACATCAATGACAGTTCATGAATATGATCTCCATGTCCTTGTTGGAAGCTAGTATTGGCAAGAATCTCTTGACCTTGAAAGGACCCCTGAGAGCAATCCTCAAAAGTTTCTCTCTCAATTTGATTAGCAAGCTTCTTGCGTTCTAGTGTACCCTTTAGCATGCTGACCACAGAGGAAACTCTATCCAAAATTTTGACTGGTTGTGCATTCATGCTGGATGAGGATGAATTGGATGGAGAAACAAATGCTCCCAACTGCTCAGGAATCTCGCTCATTGAGAGATCACCGAAGCCACTATTGTTGTTGGACTCTTGTTTCATTTTAACACCATGCACAGATCCACTGTTTGTCACTTCTATTGGCACTGTGCCTTGAGTGCTCTGCATGGCAGCATATCTCCTTCTGCAAGAAGGGCACATTTGTCTTGTCAAGGACAAGGAGCACATTGAGATGAAAATTTTTGCAACTTAATATATTTAAAAGAAAATTTCGAGATGCGGACTCTTTTAATGACCCACTGAATTTAAAAAATCGTGGCCCAGCGCTTTAAGTGTTTTGAAGAATAAAAAAGGCAGGAATCTCTAACGTGCTTTCCGTAATGTGCAACAGGAGACTCTTCAGAACCAACTTTTGTCTCCAGATCTCCATTGCTTGTTACTTTAAAAGTTACATTAGGAAGCACAATACCGTAATTCAGAAGATCGGCTTCTCGTCATTGGTTGTGAACTATGAAACCAAGCCTGCTTGAAGGGTGGATAACAAGAATCAATCACTGCTGAAGTAAAAATTGTCAAATCACTGTAAGCTCACTTACCTTGGCAAGATACAAATTATTCGCCGGCCATCCTCTTTCAGCAGCATTCCTGATGCATCGTTCAAATCATGGTGAGTCAAGGAGACAATCGATTACACATTGACAGAATGACTTCTCCTTTTAGAGGAAAGTTCTGAGACACTTTTAATGGACACTCCGTTGTTTATGTCAAAAATAACATCCTATATCAGGATTAACCATTGAAAGTAAGAGCTTATTTATAAGAGCTGCTACAGGAGATTTATGGTTCAACCTGCTTGGAGTTTGGCTGAGATCCTCTGGAATTTCTTCAGCGATGGAGCAAGTTTGTGAAAGCAAGTCATTGCTTCTTTTCTTTTGCAGAATGTCCCCTTGCTCTTGATTTGATACATTTGCTAGTTCTGTGGATATCCTGAAGGTAGAAACACGTACACACTCTTTAGGGAAATTACAGATCACATAAGAAACGCATTAAAAGTTCATGGACAACAAATGCAAGAATTTTATACTACAAGTCAAAATCCTCAAATACTCAACTCAACAACGCCACAGTCCTAAATGAATAACGCATTCCCTTTTCTAGGGCCCATCTGTGACTTCAAGAATACACCCTGACGAGAAGTTCCGACTATCCACTAACTGTTTATGCAGCAGCACCAACTACCGCTCTCCAGAACTGTACATAAAATTCTCATCTCATATGGCTTCCATTCTATTCTCTCAAAGTCATTGGGTCTTATGGAGAAGAAACACGAAAGTAGCTAAACTTTACCCTTGAAATAACATATTTGCATTGAGAGGTAAAATGAGGGGAAAGAGGAGAGTGAAAGGTCAAGAACTTTTATAGAATCACCTCCTTGATGCCTGCCATGTACGATGTGCTGCAACTGGTGAATTGTAGCCATGATTCTGTAAATAAAGGAAAGTCAGTGCAGTCTGGGAAAAAAAAGTTTTCTTAAAAAACAAACTTCAGGCTTAAAACTTTTCAAGAATCCCTCATGTATTTTCATTATATATCAGGTACATCTGCATGCATAAGAGTCATCTTAGTTCAATCAGCATAACAATTCTCAGCTTGGTATGAGTTCTAAGTTTTTAAGTTGCTTTGTCTTTCTGTCTTTGTTTTCTTTTTTCTGTGTTTGGGTTCTGACCCAACATTTTAATAGTGAATGAGAGAAAATTGAGCAAGAGCTTTTCCTCTTCTCACAATGTATGAATAGATGGCATACAAACTGCAATGTAGTCTTGAATGAAAGTCTATAGTATGAGTCATACAAATTACTCTGTTGCCTAAATACAGCCAACTGGAAGAAAATGCCTTCTGCACTTACGGGAGGTGGAGAACTTAAGAAGTACGATTGCAAACCAGACTTTAATTTTTTCCAGCCTACTATCGCGAGAGCATTTCTCCGACAAAGCTCAAATTTAATGGGAGTAAAAGAAAAAGCACATTTAATTATCTAGTTTGTTGTTTTCGAACGGCAAAAAAGTGGTGCATTAAGACAGGCTCACGTCAACTTAGGAACAAAACCATGAATATGCAAATTAATGGCCCAGATATAAAAACAGGAAACTGCAGTCCCCTCTGATGCCTCGATTATCCTGCCCTTACTGGACCATAATTCTTGCTATACTTGTCAATGATCCGTTGCACACATTAAACTAGTTACCACGATGAACTACATTAAGCCACTTTTGTTGCTACCGAAGAGTGAAAATTCCAGCTTTCATGGTATTCAATTTGAAATGAGGACAAGGCTCATGCTCGCCTAATTGATAACCCAACTTCCCACTTAGGTAATGCATCCAGTAAGTACTACTACTCACACTCCTTTAAATTCCCCAATGGAAAAAGAGAACGGCACTGATAATGTCATACTTCTACAAAAACATTGCCGAAAGACTCTTAATGATCTTGAGGAAGTGAGTGACATACTTCAGAAGCAGAATATCTGAATCAGAGATCACCTCATGACCATATTCATAGCAATTTGGAAAGGAATCAAATTCTCCTACAAACCACTATTTATTAACTCTGTGAAAAAAATCCAAGTGTTGTCGAAGATTTTTTGTGAAGAAAGATCAGAAAACAAGTGGTGATTGTTGTGATATTAATCAACAAAACTACTGTGCATGGTTGAATACTGATGATGACCGTGGTTTGATTGGTAAAATCTTGAAAAGCTTCAAAATAACTCCCCATCTGAATGGATCTCTAAAACCCTATATACACATACTTCCATCTTGAACAGTAGATGTAAGTGTAAAGTCAAAGCTGCTAAATGAAGATATGCAAACTCTTGCCTCTGCATTCGTGAGCCAGCTTTTGAAGAGCTCCTCGCTGTCTGTGCGAAAGTTTTGGGATAAATTCTTGAATCCCAACATCTCCATTGTCGGTATCGGCATTCCAACTGAGCTCTCCATCAGGGCTTTGAGGAACATCTCCTCACTGGAATTTCTGTAAAATCCCGAAAACCCTCTTCCCTCCATGCCAGGAAAGCCTTTTTCTCCTTCACTCCTCTAAACTCAACTGAAAGCAATAAAATCCTTCCAGCTCCGTGAAAGATCTATTGCCGGCGTTTCCCTTTTTTCCCTCTCATGCCAATTCTCCCCACCCCTAACAGCATGTATCCACTCAGACAACAAGTAAACCGCCCACAAATCGAGCTCGAGCAACCCAATTCGTGACGGATCGAAACTCGCAATCATGCAATCAAAAGTCTCTGCAAAGTGCCTTCAAACGAAGCAAGCAAACTACGCGCCGAACTAACTGCACATCTACTGATCCAGGAATTCAATTCGGGCTTAAAATCCGAACTAACCCTCTCCAATAAACAAGCTCGTATAATTCGCAGACCAATTCGCACCCGACAGAAGAAGAAACCAATGTGCTCTCCGCTAAAGAAGCCAAGAATATGATGACTACCAATTCAACTAATTCAACCCGAGCACGACGCACACGCAATAACATAGGTCAGCAGCAGGCTGCCACGGCAACACAATAACACCTAGACGAGAAGCTATCGCACTCGAATTTTATATTACCCCGAAAACCGAGTATTGTTAAGCATTTCTGACCGTCTCCACAGCTCAAGTGTCAATAAAATAATCAGGACAGAGAGAGAGAGATATGGTGGAATCTGGATGGTCTTCGAGTTCGACAAGATTCCGGCACGACCTTGTCATCTTCCTCCGGATCAAAAACCGACCGCGGGTTTCGAAACGGCGGTAAATAGAGCCGTGAATCGACCGCGGAAGACGTGATTTGCTGGCGGAATTTATCGCGCTGATGACGTGCATTTCGACAAGGGCGGTTGCAGAAGCTACTCTTTGCGAGAGAGCTGAAGAAGCGAGGTCAGCCATGAAAGAGACCTTCGAGCTCGGTTTTTCGGTTATTTTAAGGAAGCGCGGCCGTTGGGAATGCGTTTTCAGGGAGAGGGGAGATGTTTCGGTGAGGTGCGCGTGTATCGGAATCAATCGTGCTTCGGGTGTAACGTGCCGACACGTGGGCTGAGATGGATTCTCCGGTCAATTTGGGGATCGAGAGAGTTTTTGGGGATAGAAAATTAATGTGCCTCTGAAATTTTTGTGAGGGGGCAAATAGAGAAAAATTTCAAAATTTTCGATTTCCTCGACCTTTTCTTTTCCATCCCTATCAAAATAAGTTGTAATTTACTCGGTGATATCGATATGAAGTACGGAATAGATAACTGTTAAAAGCTTTTAAGTAGTAAAAGTCTTATCTTATTTGAACTTTCTCAAAGCCTTTGATAGCACAATTGAGAAAGTTGTGAATTATCTGCTCTTAAGGAGATGGAGCAATCAAAGTTTTGAGAATTCAAAAGAAGTCACGGTGAGATGATCCATTTACCATTACAACAAGTGTCAAGAAAAAGTGTAGTGAACGTGATGTATGTAGTTGAAGCATTGTAACAAACTAGTAGGCTTCAACTTTGTTCCTATATGGACCAATCTATTTGATTAGGCATTTGCCATCTATTTCCATATATCAAGTATATAAAGAAAGTTGCAATTTTCAATGCACAAATTACATATTACCTTTACATAGGAGATAGAGATACTCGTTAACAAGACCCTTTTGACAATAATACACAATTCTCCTATCGCTAACAAGTTTTATTGTATTACACCCGTGCGCCTTCCACTTTCAACCTAAGAGTAAGTCTTACCCACTACATAGGAGTCATGCTCATAACCCTACCACTAAAGCAATTAATGATTTTAGACTCTTCAGTTCTACTCGAGGCTTGCAAGGCCTCCAAGTTGAAAACCTATCATTCTAGTAATAATATTGTGAAAGTACCATAGGGAGAAGTTTTTTTCTTGCAAAGGAAGGTAAATTAATTGGTCAAATCTAACTAGAAAAGGGTCTAGTGGCGGATGACTCAATGTTATTGCCGTCTAGAAGTTACTCCATTTCCTTTTTTTATTTTTGGTCAGAACTACATTTCCTTGTTAAATCGATAGATCTTGACATGGGGTTGACCCTCTAAAAAAAACCAAGTTGGGATGTTCATAGAACTTTCCGTTTCCATCTTTTATTACTCCACTCAAGATACAATACTATATTAACGAAATCTGGATTTGAATAGGCATGATGTAACTATATCATCCTATCCCATTAAAAAGGTTCTCGTAATGTATCAAGGAAATCCATCGTAATTTCTCGATTATTGAAATCGAAAGGCAAGAAAAGCGGTACAGGAAGTTGTGATTAAGACTCACCTCGCCATTTACTATCATTTGATGTCCTAATTACGTAAATGAGCAAAGCCATAAATTGAAATCGCAGCCGAAATTTCATACCCTCTTAATCCAATGCCAATCAACACCAAGTCGCCTTGATTTCAACCCATTCTCTCCCCCACTAAAACGAGAAGGTCCCAGGGTCAATTCCTAGGCAACGTTGTGACCGGAAAAAGAAACCTCGAGTGCGTGGAATTTTCTTGCCTCTGCATTATTTTATTAACCCGGCACCGGCATTGAAAGAGACCGGGGGGAGAGAGAGAGAGAGAGAGGGGAAAACTCCGGTCCAATGAAAAACATCCATAATGATGGGCCGGAGTTCATTATCAATATTAGTATAAATAAATAAATTCGGACCCCAATAATATTTCTTTGACCAGGAAACATATTTTTTAATTTCTCTTCTTCTCCAATTATATTATGATGCTGACAAGGGCATTTTGTTGGCCGAGGGGAGAAAGCAGCCCTTCATGTATGGACAGTCACAACGGCTAGGGCTAATAGAGTAGAGAGATCCTCACAGTCCGGTCCAATTTTTAATTCGACTCGTTTTCTTTAATACGTGAAAGGAAAGCTTCTCAGCAAATCGCAATAGGATTATAATTTAATCGGAATAGAGTAATGGCGCGGCATCGCCTAGAGTAGAGTTGACAAATCAACTTCCAATCGTAGGATAATCGATATGACCTTGTTATTACGTATTTTACGCGGCTTTTGTGGCTTGCATATATGATGACGGCACTAGTGATTTGGTATGTAAATTTTGAGTTTATTATGTTATTTAGCCGTTGTCTTCCATTTGGTATGTAAGGAGTGTCTTGTAGAGATCGAGTCAAACTCGAGCATGAAAGAAGCGTGTTGAACTCAAACCGGTATCCGGTTTCTATTCTAATCTGAGTTTAACTGAGCACTTGCAGATATAATCTCTAGGAAGTCCAGAAAAATCATGCATTGTAATGCATAACTTACTAAGCATAGCCATCGCCATATGCACAAATGTTATATTATGCAAGATTTTCGAAATGAATGCAGTTTAATATTCAACTACACCGTAGAAATCGTGCAAAAGCGACACATGTTTTTACAAGGACAAATAGCGTGGCGTAACGGGAATTCTCATGACAGCAACCTCTGATCTAACATCGATCCTCATACGATACACATAAGCAGGTAGAGACTCGCGCGCTAGATTTATTCGCCGGAACAAGGCGGCATGCATAATCATTGTCCTAATCAGAAGCATTAGCGGAAACATAAAAGAAAACTAAAATTCTCCGTTTGACCATAATCCTGAACGCAATGTGGCGATTAACAGCACCCCAAAACATCGTTTCATGTTTAGGTGTACCTTGCGGCAATTGGGATTGAGGTCAAAACCGCTGCCAAGATTGCTGATGAGCGGGCTGGAGCACCAGGTGGAGCCCATGATGGTGCTTTCTAATTTTGCTGATCTTAGTTCCTCAATAATTAAATTATGAGCATCGAGTATAATTCCTTCGAATAAGATTGGCAATTATGAGACCTTGTTTTCTTTTGCATTTCCCATTTCTGAGTGAGAGAGACGGCATCTTTCTTGCATTCTCCTCTCTTCTCTTTCCCCTTTTTGGCCCGTTTGAGTTTGACCTGTTCTTCACGCATTCCTGGATTCTAGTCCTCTTCTTCACTGACGTTGAACGAGTACCAAACCAGAAGACTCCAAGGTAATGTAAACAGCATGCCCCTGGAACTGTATTTGACCTACGATGCACCTAACTTAAATGGAAGTATGAATAACCCATTCACGCCGGGTAGACACGGATTCAGACGATAACTGTCACTACCTATATTTTCAATATCTTTTCCATTTATACATGATTACTGTTTTCTATTAATGAAAAGAAAAATGCAAGTACAAGCACAGACTTTGCCAACATAGTTGGTCCCCTACTCCCGTTGTCTGAAAAACAAAACCAACGACAACATTCCATGACGAAGCTAATGTGACTGAGACTGATAAAGGAAATCATAATCCGTGACATTGCTCTTCTTTCCCAGTCAGACCAACAACTAAGAAGCTGATAATTCAGACACCGAGCCAAACGTGGCGCGAAAGTACCATAAATAGATCAATGTCTTCAACTTTCAGAGGAAGATGAGATACAGATCAACTCAATGATGCCACGCTACACCCTGCACTGAACTGACCGGTTGCTGGATTTAAGCCTTAAATCATTATACGAAGCCATCTCAACTGGCACCCGCATTACAAATGAAACAAGGACCAAAAATTGAAAGAGTAAACTTAACGAACCTCTATTCTTTTAATCAGTGAAACATTACAATAACATTAACATCCAAGAACGAGCCCTCCTAAGTTAGTGCAATTTTGTCAGTTACAAAATATATAAAGTGAAGTGATCAAACTCTGCACAACAGCCTCAAAAGTTCTCTTCATCATCTTGCGCATCATCTGAACTTGTAAGATGATTAAGCCTGACCTTCGCCTTTTTGGGTTGAGAGGCTTCCCTGATTTCCTCGTCATCACCCTTTCTCTTCGCATTTCCATCCTCCTCTTCAGAATTCCCGGATGATTCATGACTATTTTCGGATTTCTCAGGAGAAGATAACTTTGTACTAGAGGCTTCGGCTTGCTTCCCAGGATCAGGATGTTCGCCCTTTTTAGATTGTTCTTCAGATTCTACCAAAAAGGAGCGAATTTCTTCACTGCTTGCAAGATCAACAGGGGTTTTCCCAGCTTTAGTCTTGGTACTCAGGCTAGCACCTTTCTTTACCAAGTACTTCACGAGCTCCAAATGGGACCCTTGAACCGCATAGTGTAGTGGAGTGAAGCCCTTGCGATTGGAAGCTTTAATGGAGACACCAGATGAAAGAAGCGTGCGTACAACTTCCAAATGCCCCTTTTGGGCAGCAAAGTGAATTGCCCCCATATCATCCATGGCAGCAGCCCCGACATCAGCCTTGTTCTGGCAGAGGTAAGCGACCACTTGTGCCTGACCAGACCATGCTGCTAGATGGAGTCTAATAGATTATGTCAGGTCAAGGAAAAAAATGGCAGTATAAACAACCCCCGAAACAGAAAGTAATCACAGTTTGAAAAAGAAATGGAAGGCAATAGCAGGCAATATGAATAACATTCCTATGCTGGAAGCTCGAAGTCGGTATTCAGATTAACATTGTAGATTAAGTAAATATAGTATAATCTCCATTGAATGACCGATTAAAGACATTGATATTGAAACTCAGTCATAGCTGAAAGCTTGTGAACGAGTATTAACAAGGAAGATGTTAGTATGACACAACATGGAAGAGGGAATGTACAGGATTTGCAAAGAAATAATCATTTCCAGTAATCTTTCTGATGCAGATGCTTATCTGTATAGCAGGAAAAGATTTACCAATGCCAAACAATACCATAGCTCAACAGACTCCCTCGCTGCTAGTGGAAAAGATTTAACTCGCAAACCTTAGTTTCATAGGAACCACATCAGGGAAAAATGGTAGTTAGAAACAAGACTGAAGCAACAAGAAAAGCGACAGCTGAAGATGGCCTTTGGGCCTTGGGACCATTTAATCCTTATCATGGCTTGTTTTAGAGACACCATTCCAGATAAATTCTCTAAGTTGTTCATAATCCATCAAGACCATCTTCAACGTCGAGTGACTTGGAATCAGCAATCAAGTATTTCACAAGCATGGCAGCAGCGACCTAACTAAGAACTGCCCAGACCGCAGGCGGCACCTAGTCTCACGCGGTTCATGTCTCTCTCCTCCCAAGTTCATATTTTCAGTTCATCGTATGGAATTTTTCACCCTCAATGAGAAGATAGTGTCACCACTAAGTACAGAAAAAAAGGACAAGAAGTTGTTTTTGTTAAGCAAGTGACAGAGCACGCCAGTCGACACAAATGCACCGACACCGTGGAACCTCATATAATCTCCCACACACAAGCATTCACAGCAGAGTACTGTCTAACTCGATCAACACCCCTTCTCATCAAGTACTTACTTTCGCACAAACTCCAGCATCAGCAGCCTCTCTCCCCCTCCCCACATATTGCGTAACAGTCACGAACCGGAAGATGCCAATTTACCAAGCCAATCGCGGGTTCGCCACGCCAATCCGGCGATGCCAATTCCAATCATCAACGAGTATCGAGCAATCGCGCAAAGTTTCACCAGTTCAAAAGGAAATAAACAGACATGGCAGAAAGAGAACTAATAAACCGCGCGAAAAGAGAGAAAAAATATGGAACGTGATATTCAAGTAAGCTAGAGCTATTCGCAGTATTCCCGAAGGATAGGAATGTTTTCTATTCACTTGCATCGATCAGAAACTCTGAAGCAGAAGCAGAAGCAGAAGAGGGCGCGATCAATTAAGGGGAGGATACGGAGTCCTGGAGTGCTTATCTCTGGAATTGACGGCCAGAGGGTTCGCGGCGAGCATCGACTGGACGGCCCTCAGGTCGCCGGATCTCGCCGCCGCGTGGAGGTCCTCGCCGGAGCGTGCAGCAGCTGAACTCCGAGGCGGCTTCCCCATTCTTCTTCTTCTTCTTCTTCTTCTTCTTCTGGTCGTAGGTTGTATCCAATCCGACCACAAAATGGCTTCGATCTCACTCTACCCCCTCCGAGGTTTTACAGCAGAAGATGAAGAAGAACAAGAAGATGACGAAAATGCCCCTAACATTGGGGGGCCCAGGCCCATTGAAAATCTTCTCGGCCCAACATCCACACCCCATGTTTTCCGGGCCTGGACTCTTACAGATCCGACCCGAATTGATTCGGAACTTCGTCTTCCTCACTCTCAATTTCAAAGAGCAAATTTTGGGTGAAGAAAAACGAAAACCCTAGTAGAGAGGGAGAAGCTAGAAATGAGTTCGCTCTCTTCGGTGAATCGCCATGCCCGTTCCTTGATCTCCAAATTCTTGGATTCGAACCAGAGGCTTGCGTCTCCTTCGTCTTCTCTTCTTCAACCTCGCCATGGTCTCGCCGCGAGATCGCATTCCTCAGGCGAGTGGCCTTTTCTTTTCCCTTTTTTTTTCCCCTTATTTTTGGGTTCCTCCGTGGTGCTTGATTTGCGAGATTCGCTAGGTGCATCGGTTTGCCTCGTTCAAAGTTGTTTCTTGACACTTGCAATTTGGATTTTCGGATTGGCATGTCGTCACTGCGCATCTGCCGCGATTAGGAACTATCGTGGGACGTCAAGGATGATCGGATGCTTGGCGGTTTATGTTAGATTTTTCATCGCGCTGCTTCATGCTTTTCGTGCTTGTTTTGCTGAATTCGCCATCAACTGTTCGTTGTTTATTCGGATTTTTAGATTTGTGTCTCCGTTTCTTCATTGTGCTCTGATCGTTTGGAGAAAAATTGCTGAATGTTGTTTGCAACTAGATATTTCGATGGACAACTTTATGTTTGGAGGCCATGGTTATTTGGCAGGGAATGATGGACTGATTCATTTTAGCAGGATCTACCGCGACAGGTGAAGTCATATCTCCCCGTGTGAATGATGTTTCGGCGGCGAGAATGTTTGGAAATGTATGTCGAGCTTCCAAAGTTACACATATGGTTAATCCTTCCTGTATGAGCTTGACGAGATTCATCCACTCTTCAACTCAAAAGGATGCTGAGAACAGCAGTAGCCCCAGGATGATGGATTATGTTAGGGGAATCATAGAGGAAGAAGGGAAAGCCCTTGGTGGTTTTCAGTATCCTCGCTACAACAACATGGAGCAAGATGTCGATTTCGTCCACATAAAGCTTATGCGCAACAATACGTTTGTTACTGTGACTGATTCCAAAGGTAACAAGAAGATTGGCGCGTCGGCTGGGTGTCTGGCGGAAATGAAGGGAGGCCCGAAGATATCTAGATATGCTGCTGAGGCGACTGCTGAGCACGTGGGGCGACAGTCTAGGAGTTTGGGGTTGAAGTCTGTCGTGATGAAAGTGAACGGGTTTACCTTTTTCAAGAAGAAACGGCAAGCAATCATGAGCTGGAGAGAGGGCTTTACAAACGCTCGAGGGAACCAGAACCCGATCGTGTACATTGAGGACTCAACTCGCCGTCCCCATAATGGTTGCCGACTTCCTAAGAGGCGTCGTGTATAAGCCATACTCATACTGTTGTTAGAGTGTTAGATCTTCTAAATGTCAAAGAGGAAACCATACACTTCTTGGTCTTGGGACGGGCTGAGTGGTGTTCATTTTGGAAAATAATCTGGAGCTGTTGCTTTACGGATTTTAAAGTATTGGTTGAGTACAATGACATTAATTTTCTGTGCATTGTTCTGATCATTTTGAGGGCTTTATGGTGTAGTTTGTTGACCATTCGCGTCTTGTGGACATACTGCATTCCTTTGTTTTTCCAGTTTACATTAGAATTATAAGTTGCTATTGTCATTTGTCTGAATGAATATATTCTTTAGATGTCGGCTGAGTCCCATTGCCACGATGTCATTAAATTGAAAACTATTAATAATGTGAGGAGGAGCATGAGCATTTGCTCTTAGTTCTGATTGCGCACATATCCTGCCTTGATGGTGATAGTCATGGGATGGCATCCGAGTTAAATTAGGTTAGACAGCGCTCTATTTTCGTTCTTTAAATGTGTGCGGAGATTGCAATGCATGTATGTGAACGCTTTTGCTTTAACGGATGGTATCAGATTCCAGTGCCTTAATTTAACATTTGTAGGGAAAGTACATTGCTATCGCATTTGTCCTATGATTTGAATGTCTAGATCTGCCCTCGCATCCAAAGGGATTTGACAGACATTTACTTTTGTATTTACTTTTGTTTCCAACATTCTGTCCTGGCTGATCTGGGCTGATTAGTTGCTGATCTATCTGGTTTCACAAAGCTTTATCCAAAGTGAAATGCAGTGTCTGTGGTTTCTCGGCGGTATTCTTGATGACACCAAAATGAATTTTCAACAGTTCATAGCCTAGAGCTCCTCAATTATTATTATTCATTCTCCTCGTTTGACTAACGATAAATGTTCGTCGATGACTGGCCCTATCTTGAACTTCGCCGTTCTCTTGTCACCATCTTCTTCGAAAGGATTATAGATGGATCAACTTGCCAAATCCTCCATCGGACTCCTTGTTAATGAAGGAATGGGTCGACAAGGAATTTCTTCAGGAGACGATCCTTTACGTAGTTCCAAAATGGCAAACCATTTAGATTATGGAGTCTCGAAGGTTGGCGTCTGCATTTCAAATTAGATCAGATGATTCTTCCTAGGTTCTGGTTACTCTTATTTTGCCTCGATGGGCTGCTCCCTCGGCATGTGACATCATCAGACCAAGAGCATGCAAACTCTTGTTTTGGTTGTTGATTTAGATTGGGCTTGGGCAATACTATTATGGCTTCACTTCAATGAGTATTTGCACTGGAAATCCATCACAAGTGGCGTAAGCTGAACACACCCCGCCACGATGATCTCTACATGATATTTATAAAACTACATCAATAATTCTCAAATATTTCTTCTGATGCTGCATTGAGATGGATGCTTAGGCTACAAAATTACAAATACAAACTAAACAAGCTTAGCCTATTCTTCTTTTGGCAACCGATTTTTTCCCATCTATCATCACTCTAAAACTCAAGCGATAAAATAGATTCTGCCACGGCTGGCAGAGCTTTGCCACGCAAAGCCAGTATGAGATAAAAGAGCTTTTGAGCATGTTTTCTCTCCATCGATATTTTCTCCAAATGCATGAACTCGCAAGAGAAGCATTTAGATCGTAGTGTCTTTGCATCAAACTGATGAAATAGCCTTGTTGGACTTTCGCATATGATGAAATGATGACCAGTGATCTAATCCACCAACGAAACAGTGCTCTCCCGACTAGTGTCATTGTCGAGATCTATAAGATTGGAATTGACTGAGAATTTCAACCACCTCTTCTTCTCAACGTACTTGAGAGCTGGTTCCATTATGAAACCAATTACCACAGCCACGAGGCTCACAATTGCAACCTTGAGGGTAGAAAGAGCAAGAACGATGCCTATTAGTATAGTTGGAGGTATGCACATAGCGATTGCTCCAATTGTCCCGACCGGTATCTTGTAAGGCCTAGATGCGTTAGGATACTTAATCCTCAACTTCACAAATGCTATGAACTCCAAGATCATCCCGAAACAGTACAAGAAGTTCTCTGCAGCAACGATCTCTTGGAAACTCAGCCATGAAAGCAGAATCACGCCAGAAGCCGAGAACAGAATTCCAATCAAAGGGGTTCCGTGTTTAGACCTCTTGGCGAAAAATTCAGGCAACATGCCCCGCTCAGCCATGCCCAATAGCTGGAAAGAGTCGCTGCTCATCTCAGCGACAAACATTCCCATATTGGCCATGGCCGCGGCTGCTTGGACCCACCACCTCAACCAAACACCCCCAATGATTTTGGCAATATTGGAGAAGTACCCATCTGTCCAAAGCTCACGGTCAAGTGGAACAGCACCAGTTCCAATTAAAAGTGGAAAAAAGTATCCAAGAACAACCAAGATCAGAGCATAGAAGAGAGCCTTTGGAAGAGTTTTCTTCGGGTTGTTGACCTCTCCAGCCAGTGTGCTTATCGAATCCCAGTAATTTAGATTCCAAAACAGTGTGTTCAAGTACAAATTCCAGTCCACGTCATGTAGATTGACCACCAACCATCTAGACGGCTCCAACTTGGGTATCGACATAAACCCCATAACCACAAAGGGGAGAAGCGAGAAAACCCCTAGTGTAACCGCAACCCATCCGACAATGGTCAGACCCCTATAATTCATGTATGTAAGAAGCACTGTCAAAGCTAATGCTGCAACTACCCGAGGCCACCCGCCACCCAGAGCAGGGATCCCTGATTTCAAGTAGTCAAGGAAGAGCACTGGGTACAAAGCGTTATCTATGACCCCACTAAGCCACTTCATCCAGCCCTGCTGAAATCCCCAGAAGGGACCGAGCGCAGACGAAACCCATACCACGTAACCGCCATTCTCCGGGAACATGGTGCCCATTTCGGCGGTGATTAAGGCCTCGGGGACACTCCATATGAACGGAAAGACCAAGAATCCCAGAAGGGCCAAGAGAGGACCAGCAGCCCCAACGCTATCCTCAACCCCGAACGGACCACCGGAGACCTCATAAAAGATGAGGAAAATAAGAGGAAGGACCGATACCTTTCGAAAGTTGTCCACCCTAGGCGAAGAAGGCGCTTCTTGGATGGTCACATAAGATGCGCCATTGGACTCCCCCATAGGAACAGAAGCTTGCCTACCAGCTGAATTCCTCAATTTCTGCATTCCATATAAGCACCCAAAAAAAAAAAAAGAAGATTTTTTTTGTCATTGCCAAAACATTCCCCGATTAAATACGACAAACGTAAGGACATGCAGGAAATTCCCCACTATAAGCAGAGCAGAACATCGAGAATCGACACGCCCCAAATTGCAACCACCCGTCGAAGCAAGAGCTGCATGCGAATTCCGACAATTGAAGAAGCAATTCGACTCCATACTAGCGAACAGATTACAGGAGGTCACATCTCACTCGCCCCACAGAGAGACAGAATCTGAAGGCAAACAACTCAAATTGAGAGAAAAGTTAAACCCAAGAGGCCGACGATATCCCGAATCCCGCAGCCAAACTAAGGACCCCAGAAACGACCCAATAGTCCTATAAAACAACAGCGCCATGGCAGGGATCTGAAACACCCGGCGGCGGCGTAATCGTGAGCGAAATCTCTCGAACCCAGACGGAAGCAACAACGATAACGCCCGAACCGGATTACCCAGAAACGAAAGCCCAACGAACGAAAGGCAAAACCAGCAATAAGCAAAAGAAAGAACAAAAGGGGAAATCAGAGAGAGAGCGAGAGAGAGAGGGGCACAGAGTGTATGAAAACGAACCATGAGAGGAAGGAGAATCGAAGAGGCGGGATCGAGGACGAAGAAATGATGGGTTCCGCCATCGTAGAGCCGCAGCGATGAAGCTCCCGCATCCCCGACTCCGTCCCCCGCCCTCTCTCTCCCTCCCTCTCCGCGCCCTGAACTTTTCTCGGTGCGTGACCTTCAAGTTTTGTTCTTTTCTTTCTTCTTCGTCTTCTTCTTCTTCTTGTCCTTTCGGTTTCGGTGGAAGCCTTTTTCTTTTTTCCTTTTCTGAGATTTTCGTTGGATGCTGGATTTTCAGTTGCTAGTTTAAGAATATTATTGTTCTTTCCTGTATGGATCCACTATCCACTTTATTTAGATTCTCTTTCGCTTTCCTTTTCACGGCTCCCGCATTTTATTTACCCATATAAAATTTTGATGATTTTTTTAAAGATTTGAATAACTTTCTAAATGCTAGCAAAAAAAGTAAGCATATATTTTTGCTTTTATGTAGATGCAAATAGATATCGAAATCTTATATCCTCTAGTCGGCTTTGGTTTCATCATTTCCTCTTAATGATTCGATGACATTTGTATTAATTTTCACGAATCTTAACGTGTCTTGACGGATAGTTTTAAGAGCGCACTTCCGAGTATCAACCCAATGCATTCTAGAGATTAATCCCGAAATGCTCTTGAGACTTGAACCTAAGCCTGGATAGATCGAGATATCCTATGGTTGAGAGGATCAAGGTTTCTTACTAAGGTCCATAATGTTAATTGATTGTTTCCTTAAAGCAATGCATTCTGTAGTAAACTAGATAGAATCTCTAAGATAATATTAAAATAAAATTGTAATTTATTTCACTAAAACAAGTCGTCTAAGTCAAATAAAAAATAGATGCCGTGTGAATCCACGCAAAATCCATATAATAATGCACCACCAGGACCAACTTATTCATCCCCCAATCCAACCATAAATCCAAGATCACGAAGGAGGAACAAATTTCATTACCATATAAGTTAACACCTTATTAATAGCCAGCTCTCTTTTCATCATGGGTCGCATTATTTTTTACGATTAATTTGAAGGCAAGAATGATGCAATAATATCAATTATCTTTTTCTCTCCAACGGGTTTGTCTCGACACACTTCGTATAAAACGAGGCGAGCTAAGCTGGCGAGGCCTCATCTAAAAGATAAGGCGTAGAATTAAGACCAGAATTATGGGAGTCAGTTCGATTCTGCTTACGAGTTTGGTCGTCTCTCCAATTTTCAACTCTCGACAGAAGCATCAAATCACACGTCGCACGATCCTCCTTTCAAATAATCAATCGTCACCTCCATCGCGTGGTCCAATAAAATAACTCGCATGTCGGGCCAGAAACGCCAAAGAACCAAAAAAATCAAAGCTGCAACATGAGGGTTTGAATGTGGACTTTTCCGTTTGGTAGGTCAGTATGGTATCGAAAATGCCGACTCCTCTAAGTTTGACTATTCTGGCATTTAGATTCCGAGTTCTACATCAAGCTCAGGGGCACTGTACGTGACCTGATGACCAAACAATTTAGATACCATTTTCGAAGCGAAGATGGTGTCCAATTTGACAATTTTAATTCTATGAACCCTTATAGTTCTAAGTAGATCATACAGACCAAGAACCACAACCGAACATGCTTGTTCTAAATGTCCCATCAAATAAAAAAAAGGGAAGTTTAGATATCGAAGAATTTTAAGAAAATTTATGGTTATGTTATTTCCATATCTTTGAATGGTTAGGTAATATTCTGCCGTAGATGATAGTGTGATCTCACGATCTGGAATTTGGCCTGTGCAGTATAGTCAGAATACACTTTTTTGGACATTGATGACTGTTTTTTTCCTACTGCGAATCGAAAAGTTTTACCCCATGTTACGCACGAGCGATATTTATGTCAAGACCATGTGCGAGATGCAATGTAATGAAAGCAAGTCAGAATTGCCCGAAAAGTCTTCCTGATGAATCTGCATCTCTAAACCAGCCGGCCTCTCCCCATCCCTTTCTCCTCTCCCTTTCAATGTAACAGCATAAAACTGGAAATGATGAACACACATCATGAAGATGCAAATGAAAACTCATCGCCGCCGCCGTCGCCATCATCATCATCCCTTCTGCGTTTGCACTTGCCTATATGCTCGATAGATGGATGTATGGAGACGCGGTTGTTATGTCATGAAGCTGTAAAAGAGATGGAGAGGCTCGGGTGATGCCGTTACCTCGATGTCTTGATCGGTGTTGCCGTTCGGGGCGGCTCCAGCTGGACGAGGCGGCGACGAGCGCCGAACGGCCTCAGTGGCGGTGGTGGTATTGGTGCTCTGCCGTGATGCGGCTGCTTCTTGTGGGCCCGAACCCGAAGCTTCTGCATCTGCCTTCATCTCCTGCACTTACTCCCGGGACTCAGTGATGGGTCGTCTTCTTCTTCGCCTTTCGGTTCCTTCTCACCACATCAGGAAGGGAAGAAGGCCAGATGAAGCAAACCCAACAAAGGCCATCTTCTTCACTCCACGCGCATACCCAGAGAGAGAAAGAGAGAGAAAGAGAGAGAAAAAGAGAGAGATTTTACTTTAGGAGGATAAGGATAGTGAGAGAGGGAGGGAGGGATATATGTTTATTTTTTATGTGTATGGCTATGATGCATATGTGCATCTGTTCCTGACAAAACAAGTCAGAAAATGGCTTTGACCTCTAATAATTAACAATAAAGTTCCTGAAAGCTGGTGCACGATATCAATGGGAATCATTATCGTATAATGTCATGTTAGGAATAAAGTGGTCATTCAAAAGAAGTTAACGTGACAATCATGTAATTTTGTCAACCTCTTATCATTTTTATAAGTTTTTAGATTATAATAATTCCAGTTTCTACACATCAAATTTTTTAAATATCTATTTTTTGTTGCCACGAGGAGTTTTAGTCGCCTTTTTATTTTCGTATGTAATGCGTACTTTTTCCCCTCGTGTACATGGAGGGGAGTTTCGTTGAAATTTCGGGTGCACAATGAAAATAGAAAGAAAACGATGGCGTGGTTTGTCATTTTCGTATTGGATGTGCTAAGCCCCCGAGTTGGTCGGTGATTGGTGCATAAAGATTTCCAGGGATCGCTCTTTAAAATCCCACAAATTAAGCGGAAATTATCAGACATCGGGCCACTTATTCATGCCAAAAGTATGTTCTTAACCGATTCATATGGTTAGTGGCGTGATTCACAAGAACTAAGCAACCGGATCTCTTTGCCTGTGCTCGAATTTCAAAAAGAAAAACACGCCAAAAATCGTCGCCGCTCCACCATTCTCAGCTACTGAAAACATCGAGTTGCATCTTATCATTTTAGATGCAATTCCAAACAAACCGATCAATGCCATTTTTAATCATTTTGCCATCCGTTTCCGTTCGTAACTCTCCTGTTCCTCTCATCAAATTATGCCCGTTTGCATTTCTCTTTCTCATGAAGTCGTCGATCCCCGGCGCCTGGTGGCCCGGCCGCACCCCATTGTGCTGGATTGCCATGGCAGGAGCTTGAATGTGATGGTCGGTTTTGGTTTTTACTTGGCAGGCTTTGATATGCAGCAGATGCGAATGCAGTATGATGAGCGTTGGCCCAGTTTTGACTGCTGATTTTGGAAATGGCGATTTTCTTAATCGGATTCCTCCATTTAGATAAGCAAATTCATCGTGCCAAGTACGAACAGTTGATAGTAGCTTCTCACCAACCCTTCGATCTTCGTGTAAATACAAGTGGCCATTATTGAATAGAGTCCAGCGCAACTTTGGCATTATTCTCTGGATGTTTTGATTGTACGTTTGATATTGATCGAATATTTCCAAAGGGCATCGACTTCAAGAACCACCGATAATCTGACTTCATTAAATGATGGGAGACGCCAATAAATGAAGTTTTAACACAGCCATAGCTCAGTTTCTCTCTCACCCAAGCGAGCCTTGTGGTATAATCTTAAAGTCAATTGATCATAATGAAAGTCGACATATACAATTGTATGAATCCCAAGATCCCACGACTAGTGCATGTGACAAATTTTCCAGTGTCTCTTGTGGGCCATTGGATCTGGGCATTTTAATTGTCAGCCACTCGACTGGTGTCTATTGTTAGCCATCTGATCAAATTTTCGTCAGCAACTAGTGTCTATTGTCAGTCGTCTAATCAAATATTCGTCAGCATCAATATTTGGATTAAGTATGACGAAATTATTGCCATCGAGATGTCTTGAATGGACATGTCTTACTATGAAACCCTCTTCATAATGAGGATACGTGGACCACAAGTTAAAAAATAATAATACCCAGTTTGCAATCAAGTCCCCAACTTTAATGAATTATCATAAATTTATAGAAATTATAAAAATAGTACAATCAAGTACTTCAATTAAGTTTCATTTGTTTAATTAATGGAAAATCAAATGTTGTTTTTTCAAATAATTTCTCTCTTCTATTCAAGGCTTTTGAGAACACTTATTGCTCTTCTAGCTTCAACTAGGTGACACATCAATAAGATAAACGATATTCACTAGTGCCTCTCCGAAAAACCTTGACGAACTTGGCCCTCCTCACCTATCGTACCACATCTCCCTTCATCCATTAATCTTCGCCATTGCTCGGTAGCGCCTTTAGCTGCTACCCTTCCATCACCCTCTTGTCATTGCTCTCTCGCCTTCAACATCGTGCATGTCGAGTCCAAGAATCGAAACAAGCATTCGATCCAACCCCATTTCAATCCTTAAACACTGCTGCTTCCATCTTCTACTATTTTCAATCCTTCTTTAAGAAAAGTAACCGGAAAGAAGACGATCCTGTTTTGGTAGATTTCATGCCTTTCTCGAAAAGGAGAGTTGAACTTTCACTTAACTAAAAAGACTAGGTGAAATTAAGTAGAGAGGAGAGGCCTCGATACCTAGCAGTCGGGATAAGTACATATTGCTCGTATAAACATTTTCACAATTTGTCAATTGATTCATTTTGACTAACCTTAGTTGGAAATCGCGGATATGAATATCAACCACCCTATGTGGCACAACTAACGAACTAATCTATGTTGGTCGAGTGCTTGCTTTGGTTGACTTGAGCAATTTTTACAATTCTTTATTATTTTACTTTCATTTTGGCCGGTGAGGGTCGTGTAGTCTTCGCCAGATGGACCAATTAGCAAAATGTGAATAGGTTTAGAACCAAACTGACATGATTGAAAGATTTATGATTTAATTATGACAATTACAATGACTTTATAACTCTTTTGGTACATTTTCCCTAGCAGCTCGACTGCTAGGTGAAATGTGAATTGATGGAGAAAATGAACATGTCAAAAGATAGAGAGGATCCTCATGCAAATGATATAAAGTCTGCTGCCTCGTGTGAATAAATTAAGGGACACTCATTATGATGGTTGGTTTTGTAACCATATCCTATCTTTGATCCGACGGTCCAAGTTTACTAAAGTCAATGAACCCATATTGTACCACGTCTTAGGGTCAATGGGCCCATTCTCAACACTGAGCGCTCGCACGTTACAAAGTTTGGGTTGACACGAAGCCCACTAGATACCCACCAGTCCTCACCGATCAATATCTACTTGTGAAATCTTCGGGCCGAACACCTCCTGTTAGTAATTCGAAAAATTATAAAAAAGAGACAATCTTACTTTTTCATTATAAGTGATAAATAAATAAAAAAACGCAACAGTCGCTAAATCAAGATACACTATTGATGGTGTTGATTAACATGCGAAGCTTGTCTTATCTTTCCCTTTGGTCCTTTTAACCTGTGTTTTCCTCTCTGGGATTTTTCTCGGGTCTAAAATGAGCTGCATAATTTCAGCACCAACTTAATGGATTACTTAGACTCTATATTTAATAACAAACATTCTTCTCGCTTTGGATTGACCTCCTCTTTTCCACTGAATTCATTACGTAAAGTTTCGAAGCATTCATGGCCGAGAGTGCTTTTCTTACCACGTTAGTTGAAAACATGAAATAGGATACAAGTTAATGGGGAAAGTACCAACAAAAGTCATAAACCTACTATATTGTGTTAATTTGATTAATTTAGTCATAAACTTGTTGATGATTCGCCGATATAGTTCATTCATTTGACCAATTTCAACCCAAAATCGTTAACATTAATGTTGGGTGTTTTACGTGGTATAATCAGCGTTGATGTAAATAAATTTAATTTTCCTTACATTTTCGCTTTTTTCTTTGCTTTCCTTTCCCTTTTTTCACCTAAAGTGTGGACTAGTGAGGTCACTGACCATAGACCCTCATTGGCCAATAATGGCGAGGGTGGCGATGCCCTCGCTTGGTTTGGGTGAGAGCCATGATGCCCTTATTGGCCATAGGTGAGGGCGTCACCTAGCATTGGTCCACCGGCAAGGTTGTAAGAAAAACAAAGAAAAAAAAACTTAGAAAGTTCTTATTTGATGGGTACATCATATGACAGTCATAATGTGGTATAAACCAACCTATAGCCAATGAATATCATCTTAATTGGCGTCATGTTTATGCGCATTTCATCTTTGATTGGTCGATTACATCACGTGTCACTGTCACATGATGTATACGTCACGCTCTTAAATATATATTTTCCTTATTACAATCATCATTATACAGTCACACGGCATTAATATATCATGCACATCGATGGAATACAAAATTAAACAAAGCATTGCCTAAAGTTATATTTTTCAAACCCAAGATTTAGATGAGGGAAGCCGAAGCGATGATTGTTAAAACTTACCAGTCGGTGAAGTCCGACTCCAAAAAGAAAACCGACAAAACGGGCTACTGAAAGATCCGGGCCAGCCCAAATTGGTGGGGCACATTGGATGCCCAACTCGAGAGAGCGACCAGGCCCGGCCCATATTACAAAGCGGGGACATTTCGGTAATTCGGCACACTCTCGAGGACTAGGGTTTCGGTACATAATGGAGTGCTCCTGCGGGGAGGCGGCCGAGTCCAGACATAGAGCCAGCTCTCTTCCTTTCGACCTTCGCCTCCGTCTCCTCCCAGGTAAGCTTTCCGGGCGGCTCCGCCGCAGCCAGATTCCTGTTCTTGCGTTCCTCCGTTTAGTCGTTCGTCGTCGTCTTCGAATGCTTAACCATGCCCAGTATGCTCTCGTGTATTTTTTAAGGGGGCGTTTCGACGCGCGTTATCGGATCATGGGTGAATGCGCGTGGTTTGTTTTGGGTATAGATTAAGCTCGTGGGTTTGTACATCTGTGCTTGGAATTACGGTGGCTCGCTTTGTTTTCTTTTCCGAGTCGTGGGTGTTGAATCTGGCGATTTGAAACTTTGTAAGTTATGGGAAAATCCGTTCGACTCGGGCTGTTATTCGCATGGCGAGCGCTGGACGGTGACGTGTTGATGCTGCTTGGGTTTTGGTGACTGACCGAGAAATGGTGTGATGGGTGTGGCCTGTTATGTGTCTCAGTCTCATCTACTTAATATGTAAAGGGTTCGATCTTTTGGGTACGAGAGAGAGGTGTGTTCTGTCATCCTCATTGGGTCACCTTGCTTGAGTTGCGAGCTGTTCATAGACTCGGTGTGGTTTCTGAAGTTTTTCTTTTGTTCATCAAGAGGCATGTCTGACTCGATCTGGGGTTGCACCGATGTTTTATTTTTCTCTGGAGAAAGTGTTGTGTGGACGTTTGAGCTCGCCTACTATTGATCCCCTGTGAAATACTCAATCCTCTTGAGAGTTACATATTACCCGAAGATATTTAGGCGTCTTTTACCCTTTATATTTTTCTTGCTGAATACCATTTTCATGTGATTTTTTGTTTTGCAGGTAAGCCATCATGAAGCATAACAACGTTGTGCCAAGTGGGCACTTCAGGAAGCACTGGCAGAACTATGTCAAGACCTGGTTCAACCAACCTGCAAGGAAATCGAGGAGACGCCAAGGTAAATTAGTTGCTGAGATGTTGATTGGAAACCTGGCTTTAGTTCTTATCCTTTAATTTCTCTGGTGGATTTACATAGTCTGTTATTATCTCCAGCGAGGCAACAGAAGGCCGTGAAGATTTTCCCAAGGCCTACAGCTGGACCTCTTAGGCCTGTTGTTCATGGTCAAACTCTGAAGTACAACATGAAAGTTAGGGCTGGAAAAGGGTTCTCTTTGGAAGAACTGAAGGTCGAGTTTATTGTCTTGTCATGGATTCCATTTGTTTGTTGAGTTTTTATATGTTTATCCTTTAACCTGTACTAATTTGTTGTGGAGGAAGCTTTTCTTTTCTACTACTCATTTTACGCTGCAAAGTTGGTAGTTACATAGGGATGCAATTGAAAGTTAATTATTTTTGTGGTGAAAGTCGGAGAAGGAGCAATCTCGTATTTTGATTTTATGATCCATGTTGATGGAATATTGTTGAGTCACGACCACCTGGAAAAGTCAGGCATGTCAAAGCGAAGCAAACATCATGTTGATTTGTTTTCTTGACTGATCTTTGTCAGTCTTGGGGCTCTGCATGTGCCTTTTTTGGGTGATTGAATGCTTATTACTTTAAATATTTGAGCTGGTTTAGCCGAGACTCTATCTATTTACGTGCGTTTGTGGAAGAAATCCGAATACTTTTTGCTTTTACTTACACAGGAACTTCTTTGGTATTTCAGGGGGCAGGTATCCCCAAGAAATTGGCTCCAACCATCGGAATTGCTGTGGATCACCGAAGGAAGAACCGATCCCTAGAAGGCCTTCAAGCTAATGTGCAGAGGCTGAAGACCTTCAAGGCTAAGTTGGTTGTCTTCCCAAGAAGAGCTCGCAAATTCAAGGTAAACCTGGTCTACGAATTACTTTCATCAAATCATTATAGTACTTTGTCGAGTCCAACCTCTATGGTTGCTGAATACTAATTTGCCATTTATTTCTACAGGCCGGTGACTCCACTGCAGAAGAGTTGGCATCTGCAACTCAAGTCCAAGGTAGCTACATGCCGATTGTGAGGGAGAAGCCAGCAGTTGAGCTTGTGAAGGTCACTGAGGAGATGAAATCCTTCAATGCTTATGCCAAGCTCCGTGTGGAGCGGATGAACACACGCCATGTCGGTGCAAGGATGAAGAAGGCGGCCGAAGCTGAGAAGGAAGATAAGAAGTAGAGCGTTGTCAGTATACCAGCTCGCTGATAGAAAGGTGCTTAGGATATCCTACTTTGAAGAATTTGTATTTTGCTGTTGTTTTCCGAGATGTCTTTTGTTTCGTTACATTGGAAAAGACCTGATTGAATCTGGAATTTTGAGCGTATCTATTTTAGACTCTTGAATGGAATGATGCATATGCCTACACTTTCATTTTTTAATCGCTCAAGCCTAACTGGTGACTTACGATTTCGATACATGCATCCCTTTTTCAACACTTTGGCTATGGCCTAGCTCTTTCAGTTGCCAAACTCCATGTAGTTTTTGTGGGGCTCTAGTGCTGCTGGATGAAAATAGTATTCAGAGAGATGCTATGGTCTGCTATAGCTGTTAGAACCGCCCTTGCAATTATGGACAATTCATGGTAACTGGATCTCATGGGAGTAGGGAAGAATTATTCTAGGGGAACTGTTTTCCTCAGAGATCAGTACCTGTTCAAAGTTTATGAACTTCAGGCTTTAATGTGGTAGATTGACCTGATGCAAACCGTAATGTGATTTTAATGTCATGAAGTGTGTTTTGTAAAACTTAGCCAGGATCGGTCTCTATGTTCTGTAAAACTTAGCCTGGATCGGCCTTTATACGCATACTTGCTTCAGTTCATTTGGCACTCTTACGACTCTCACAAAGATATATCGAAGACAATGAAGAAGATGTTCTTGATTTCAAGCAAAAGACCGGAAACATAAGAAAGCGGAGATGGCGAAGCTCTTGCGGTTAAATTCATTCATGCTGGTAATCTGCGAACTCAACGTAGGTGGGAGTCCTTCGACGTGATCATAGCTCCCTCCATACTATTTCGCTCATCATCCTTAATCCCAACCGTCAACTTACTGGCCTGGTGGCGGAGGGTAGAGGTCCGAGGATGTTCCTTCAAGCAAGCATTCGCGAATATCCTTGCTGTTGATATCTTCGTGCAGCCATGGATGCATCGAAAGCTTCCTCAAACCCTCCAATTCAGTCGCGACTTCCTTCATCGTCGGCCTCTCCTAACCTCTCGAAGGAGGGTCGAGGACATCGCTCAGCCGGTCTTCCTCCATGTTAAGAACGAAGTACGTGCCCAGCTTCCTTGCTTCCTGTGGTCTCTGCAGATCCACGACCTTCTTGCTCGTCAAGAAGCTGTAGACATCGCTCTTCTCCGTGAGGTGACTGCTCTCAAAGTACTCCGGATCCGTGTGAGCATGACCCCTTCGTTGATGAACTGCTCTATGTTCGACCTATTGACGCCGGCCGTTTTGGATTTCTTGATGGCGACGACGCGATTGCCGGGTAAGATTCCTTTATACACCGTACCAAAACTGCCTTGGCCGAGAATCCTCTCTTCGTCGTAGTTGTTGGTCGCGGATATGAGCTCTTCAGCTGAGAAAACTCTGGTTGAATCCACATCACCCTTGGTGCAGCATTCCTCCATTCTGTTGGAAATATCTTTCCCTCATTTTGAGGATGTTCCTCATCTTCATGCAAAGATACAGCCATGCTGTACCGATTATCAAACACAAGAAGCCAATGCCCGTCGCTGAAAATTTGAAAGTAAATTTTATTTCCCAGAGGAAGGAAAAAGCACCCGGTTAATCTCATTTTTAATTTTGAAAAGAATAAATGGACTCAATTTAGGTGGTGATGTGCCATGACCATGAGTAGAGAGAGAGAGAGTTGAGTTAATGAGAGAATCCAATGCTAGAAAAACTATCCTTAAAATTCTAAATGTATTGTAAGCTAATTTAGTTCTAAACTTTTTAATTTAACTAATTTAGTTCTAAATATTTCGATTATTTTTTAATATTTTCCATTCGACTAGTTTAGGCTGAAATTAACGATGTGGATACCTACAAACCTACGTGGCATAGGTAATGTTGACATGAAAGATTTTTGCAAGCTTTTAAATTTCTGATTTTTAATGTTTTTCTATTTTTATTAATTTTTTATTTTTTGTTTTCTTCTCTTTTCCTTCTTCTTTTTTTTTCCTTACTTTTCATTTCTTTTTTTCCTTTTAAGAAAGTAAGAAAAAATAAAATAAATAAATAAATAGGATTATATTCTTTATTTTAATATGTCGGTACCCGCCAACCTCTCAATTGAGGAGAATTATTTTTTTCCTCTTCCTCCCTAGGGGAATACCCCGTATTTTACCTTCTAGAGTTTAGATGTGGCATTTTGAGGACCGGTCCAAACTAGTTTCATATATATATGGGGGAGAAGTGCCAAAAAGTTCTAAACTTTTTTTGTTTGTCTTAGGTTTAGTCCTAAACATTTTTTTAATGCCAATTTAGTCCTAAACCTTTTTATTTAGTCTTTGATTCAGTCCTTTTGGCCGGATTTTGCTGATGGCGCCCGGCCGACGTGGACAATTTTGATATTTTTAAATATTTTTCTATTTTCTCTTTATTCTTTTTTCTCTTTTCTCTTTTTCCTTTTTTTTTTTTTTTTTTTCTCTCCTCTTCCCTCCGGCCGTGGGGACCCACGCCGACCGGCAAGGCTTGCCGGCCACCTCGCCGGCCGGCCGTGAGGGCGGCCTCGTCCGGGCGGCGCCGGCGAGGGCGAGCCTCGCCGGCGCCGCCCGGGCCGCGATTCGGCGAGGCGAGCCTCACCCATGGCCAACGAGGCTCGACCTCGCCGAATCGCGGCCGGGCGGCGCGGCGAAGCTCGACCCTCGCCAGCCCAAAGACGAGGCCGCGATTCGGCGAGGTCGAGCCTCGCCGGCCATGGGCGAGGCTCGACCCTCGCCGGCTCGGCGGGAGGCCGCCTCACGCCGGATCGGCGAGGGTCAAGCCTCGCCGAATTGCGGCCGGGTGGCGGCGGGGAGGCTCGCCCTCGCCACCGCCGCCAAGCGCGAGGCCGCCCTCGCGCCGCCGGCGAGGTGGCCGATCGCCGTGGTCCGGCCAGCGGCTAAGGGAGGAGGAGAGAAAAAAAAGAAAAAAGAAAAAAGAAAAAAGAAAAAAGAGAAAAGAGAAAAAAAGAATAAAGAGAAAATAGAAAAATTAAAAATATTAAAAATTGTCCACGTCAGCTTGGTAGAACTGCGTTCGTCAAAGCAAAATCCGACCAAAAGGACTGAATCGGCACTAAATAAAAAGGTTTAGGACTAAATTGACACCAAAAAAAGGTTTAGGACTAAACTGACACAAACACAAAAGGTTTAGGACTTTTTTGGCACTTCTCCTTATATATGGGCGTCATTTTCGCATTAAGAAAAGTTTGCTCACCAAGAGCGACTTTGATAAGAGGAAATTCAGAAGTTCTAGCAATGCATCCACGCCCATCTTTCCTTCCATCGCCAAAAAATCCTTCAAGGCACGAGCAATTGTAATTTCCAGTTGCGTTTGTGCATACCCCTCGCAAGGATTGTTGTGGGGGTCTGCGCATTCGTCGGCATCTGAAACACAAACTTCATAAGAGTTAAACCTGCTTTGCATATCAGTATCCCACATAAGCAAGGTCCCAAAACCTAAATTCTCTTACCTTTCCTTTTAATAATAAGAAAATTTGAAAGTTCTTACTCGGTCAATATGCGCATTAGATAAAACTCCACTCTTATGTATGACGGCGAGTGCGGTCCCTAGGACTAATTTGAGTGGAAGGCATGACTACTTGTTCGTAAAATTCTAAACGCAAGTGAACGTGTCGAACAAGTAATATAATGATGAGAAAGAATATCGTCCCACGAAGATCGATGATTAATAAACTAATTAAATACTAAAATAGATTAACTCTAAAATTTATCTAACAGATCAAAATATAATTGAGAATAAATTAAAAACGAAATTTGTAGACTAAATGCAGTAAATCGATCGATAAATATGTTAGAGCATCCGATTTCACCATAACCACTAGATATGAATTTCAGATTATTGTGAATACAAGAACGATATCAAACATGTGATAGCGGAATTTCCTAACCTATTTACTATCCTATCTCTAGGTATAACAAACCTACTCAGTTTATTAATCCACTATATTTCTATGTGAATTAAAATAAACACGAGTGCATTAAGAACTATGAATATTCCCGGCTTACAATGAGTCTTTTGGATCACCTTATCATCGAAAATTCTACACAAATAACGCAGTATATCTCTATCCACGTTTAATTCATGGTTATATATTATAATGAGCAATTGCATATTATCACTTCTCGTCTCAAACATGCACATCAAATCATTCAAGTGGTGGCCGTTCTTACTCAAAAACATTAAGCACAATAATATATAACTCACATGAATGAAATTAATTGTAAAACATAAAAATCATGAAATTCACATCATCATGGTTAGGCTACATCGTAACCCTAACAAAAGAAAATTAGAACATAGTAGATGAAGAAATATAAATATAAATTAAACTCAAAGCATCTTGAATCAAAGAACAAGAATTTTGTCACCACTTTTGTCTTCTCTTCAAAATACTTGAAAATCTCTCAGAACAATGAAAAACGATCTAAACAGAAAAACTAAAACTAAAACTCTTCTCTCTCTTTATTCTCCTCTTCATAAGATATATCCAAAATTCTTATCTCCAAGCAATTGCGCACAAAATCGGGGAGTAAGTCGAAGATTTTGATTTGATATCTATCTCCCTTTCTTTCGCTTGATTTAAATTCCTCGATTTTGCCATCTTTTTCTTTATCTTCTCCATATATCATTATTCTGCATAAATAAGGAAAATTCAAATAATCAGAAGGAAATTCAAATATTTTCTCATAGATATTGCATTAATTGTTGCCTAAAATAGGTAAATAACTCTATTTTTATAGAGTTATCACTACTCGAGCACCACATTTGAATTACTCACTAACTTATAACACTCACACACAGAGGCCGGCATGCATTCATTCATACATACATAAAAAACGTACAAACATGGTTATATGCTTTTGAATGTTCGAAAACATACCTTGGCAGCCGCGACTGAGGTAGAGATTTCTCTTAAAACCTTGATTGCACTGGCATCTGTATCCAAGGCTGTTGTCTGAATCGTAACAATTATTGTTCTCCTTACATGCACATGTACTCGAATCTTTTCGAGCCTCGACACGAGTCTGATTTCCGATGAACCAATCAAGCACAACAGGCACGTAATAGGTGGTCCGATTGATGAATGTCGGGTCCGAGAAATCCGATGTCCCGTGGAAATGAAATTGCTCTTGTTCACCCAAGAAGGCATAGCGACATGGATTGAAGGACCAGACATTCGTGTGATTGTTGAGGCTTGAAAGGCTTGCGTAGAAGTACTTTAGACCATTAGGAATGGAGGTTTGACCACAACCGATTCCTGAACAATCACCGCCCGTCACAGTCTCCTTTCTCGAACATAGAGCCGTACATCCACTAGTGAAATTAAGGGCATCGGAGCCTAGAATTGAGGCGAAGTCGTCGCATCCGATGACGGTGAACTTATTGGCGACGTTGAAGAATGCGTAAGGAGAATCGGCTAATTGATACCACGTCGGTTTCTAGCGACGAGGGAACCTGAATTAGAATAGCAGTTAAATGCGATGAAGTTCGTAATACGCACCTGGATATCAGATATGTCGACCACCTCCAAATTATTCGTGCTTATGAATGCTTTTGGAGGGTCATATAACGTGGTGCAGCTAATATCGTGATAAGAGCCTAACGAGCGACCGTGGTGGTGGGGTCATTGGCTCTGACATCTGGGCCTTTGTGGTCGCCGTGGCCGTCGTCGTTGTGGTCACAATTGAATGAATCAAAAGCCGCGAAAGAGAGGGGAAAGCGAAGTGGATGGGAGAGATTGTATGCCTAAAAGCCATGATAGCAAAAGAGATTGAAGTCAGATGTGACAAAATGTGGAAGGATGGATGCGCTTTTGTATTGGTCACTTGTCCTGCCAGGTCAACTTGTTAACAAATGGTGGGTCGATTGCAAGTTGGGAACTTATTTTGGATTTTCTGAACTCTGTCCATTAGGGCAATTTGCTGTTTGTATCATTTGGCTTTCTCCACCAACCTTTAAATTGCTGGGCCCGTTATTTGGCGAGTTCCTCTCTTGTTGTGTACGATTGTCGTCCCTCTGTCGGGTCATCGCTCGTGTCAAAAGAAATTTAAAACTTCTTTATCCTCATTGTTCTCCTTTTTTGTATCGATAAAGTATCCATAACTCATGAGACCCCGACTTATCTTTATAAAGCGTGGTAGTCTCTCCCTCCAAACAATCTACATAATTATTGGAGACATATAGGTCTGCACTCTTGCCGGTGACTTTAAAAGAATGTTTGAATTCAGATGTTGAGCAAAACTAAGCTCTAAAATATTGTGCATTTTAGGTCACACACACAAACCATATAACTCCCTGTGTATTCTAGTTTTGCTGTTGCTCTTCAATCTTACAAGAACAGCAATGGATGAGTATAGTCGATTGGGTAAACTCTTGAAGCTAGCTCCCGATGAATTAGAGAGGACGGATTGCGAATCGAGAATGAAAGAAAAATCTGCACGAAACCCGAGCTAAGCCGAAGGTTAAATTCACAAGAGATGTCGCTCCAGGTTCTATTGCGGTTGATGCAGTACAAAAAAAGAGACAGACATCGAGCCTGATATTGAGCAAAAGGAACGATTAAAGACGCTGAAAAGGAACCAAAAAGAAGAAGATAGAAAACAGATACGAAATGCTCTAATCTTTTATACTGACCAGGAGCTGAATTGACTGATAAATGCTCAATGCTGGGGATATTTCACAGCCTTCACTCTCTGTTGAAGACAATTCAATCTCTGGGCTCTCCAATGGATCTTCATCACAACATTTCATGCTCGTCGGCTTGCATTCGACAGAGCCGAGACTTAGAGTTAAAACTCTGTTTTCACTATCCAATCCTTTTGGTAACTACGGTTTTAATTACACAAGTCAGTTAATTCTGATGGTACCAAAAAAAATCATGTACAGCTTCCATTACAGCGCCTTGCAGCCTAGGATCGCCACTTCATAGTTTTGGATCAGATTACCAAAAATTCACAACCGTTTCCCAGGATTAGAGCTTCGTACGGCATTAGAGATTCTACTGCACAAAAGGATATCTAGCAGCATAATATTCTCTCACGCGAGACGCCCCGTCTCTGGCAAGAATCCCCTTCAAGTCCCCAATTATTCGAGCCAACCATATCTCCAGGTTTCTTTGGAGTTCCTTGAAGTTGTTCCTTATTGAGTCAATGGACCGTCTTGTGGTCACCCTGGCATGGCCCCCAAGCTCCTCTTCGTAAAAGCTTTTCCCTACTTCACCATGCAGTGCCGTCAGTTTTTGTCCTGTCTCGGATGCACGCTGTTGGAGCCGGAACGCTTCTAGCAAGAACTCGGTCTGCCTTTGAGTCCTAAACTCCGAGCTCAATGTCAGTTCACAAGGATCGCTAGCTTGCTGGGGCATATGAACAAAAGGGTATCTACTTCAGCAAACTACTTCCACATTGTACAGTGTTTTTTTTTTAAATTAAGAGAACGGGGAAAATAGCTATTTAACTGCAGTGACCATTAGTCATGGTAAATGATACATTCTATTGAAGTCAGTAACTCACTATCAAAAGTTAGGTTTGGTGTCACAAACAAATCAGGTTAGGGTTCGTGAAACTGTTCGTTTTTAGGGGCCTAAATGTAGATTTTGAAAATACTCAGGCCTCCTAAGAACAATCAGACTCAGATGGTTGTCATGCGATCGACCTAACAACTAGCAGAGGAATGTTGGACTACGATTATAAAATAGACTTGAAATGCTTAAGATGACCTTTCGCTATGTCTACTAGAGCTACTATGTCAGCATTTATGAGCATGACAGGGAAGGTAAGTATATCAGATTCAATCTAACAAGGTACCCAACATCAGCTTGAGTAGGTTTTATAGAGCACACTAGTGGAATAAGATCCAACATAAAGTCTTGAACTAAGCACAATCTAGACCAAGCATTTTATTAATATCTGTGTATTAGGTTCATTCTTATTTCTCCATATATAAGTCATCACTGTACATGAGCTGTTGCTTCAGTTATGCTGACAAGAAACTCTAATCAGCTTATCGGTGCCTCATGCGCAACAAAACTAGAATATATTATGCATCTCTAAATAGCAAGCAGCTAAAAAAGACTTGTAAGCAACAAAATTAACTTAAATTGCCAATACCATCTTTCTGCACAGATCGTCAATCTTTCCTGCTAGAGCTTGATATCTTTTAGCCTGCTTCCTCATTAGTGAAGGAACCTTCGATGGATCACCATCCCCAACTTTTTCCAAATTCAACAATTCTTGTTCAAGTAACTTCAACTTAGAAGAGACACCAACCCCCTCACCATTCAGTTTCCAAGGAGACTCCCTTCTGAGCAGGAAACAAATTGCCTCCAATCAATTGAAGGAAAATAGCATTATGAAAAGGGTCAAAGGAAGCATATAAAGAATCTGCACATACCTTGTCACATAATGCTTTGAATGATGTGATGACTCGAGGGATTCATACTGTACATCCTGCTTATAAATAAGACAGGTAAGGAAATAAAATCGTCACATTAAGAATTCCGGTGTTTATAACGCCATCTGAGAAACAAGAACAACAAATTCGTTGATGAAACATTCATATGACACTAAGAAATTGTTTCAATCTAATCACTACATGTTTTCAGTCTTCTTCCCCCTGTAAAAGAATCATTTATCTGCTGTTAGTGCACCTAACGAACATTTCGATCTTCTGTGCAAACTCATAATCTGAGCAAAGCTAGATGAACCTCAGAGTTGGGTTTGTTTAAGAGACCATCAAAATGACAGCTATAGTCCACTGGACCATGAATTCCAAGCTATATGCCAGTATTTAGCAATTGCATACTCCATCAAGTTTCAAGTTTCAAATTTCAACAAAAAAAGAATTTTTGAATGGAAATTAGAGTCAATAAGTGAGATTGTTAAATATAAGTTTTCTAATCTCACTTTCTCATATCTTTGGAGAAGAAAGTTTTCACCAGCAATACCAGATCACCCCATTTCCGACATGTAAATAAGTAATCTCCCACCCAACAGTTATCTCAGAAGCTTCATTCCACGGTAGAAGTATAATAAGCTTCACGTTTACCAGAAGTTTAATAAGCTTCACGTTTACCAGAAGTTTAATAAGCTCAGGAAGCACATTATTAGAGCTATAAATTACATCAAGTTTGATTCTATTTCAGACATGGGTTAGCTATCCAACCACTCAAATCAAGTATCAATACAAACAACCAATATTACAATATCTAACTTTCAAGATCTGATGAACCATCAAAAGTTGTCCCTGTAGATTTTATTTTACACAAGTGGCTGGAAGAATCGATATGTTTGCTCTGCTTTCACAGCAAATTGGTTGCCCACACCAGGGACACCACATATGGGCATCTCTTCACACAATTACATCCTTCTGACCTTTTCCTTTCAATCATTGGCTTTATGGCTCTAAGCTGATATCAGCGAACACAAATTGCTAAAGGAGCTCACGTTCCTTTGGAATACATGTTTGGCTTGACCACTACATACATCCTGTGGATGTAGATAGATGATCTTCTCATACATCCTTATCTATGTGGTAAGGATGGTCCCTGGCCAAATAAAGAAAATGCCACTGGGAATGGAGAACAAGGAAATGGGCCAAACTACCCAGGGAAATTAATTAGACAAACTAACCCAGAATATAAAAATATCTCTTTGGATGAATAAAACAAAATGCCGGAGGGTGAAAGGAAAAAGAATTTAACAAGCCAGAAAAGGTGGATAAACTCCACGACAAAGATAGTCATCCACCAAACTTAATGAGAACTACGTCATTTGATTTTAGCACTTGAACTCATGCTACTCAAACTTTTCACTAGTACTGCAGAATAAAAGCATTATGTAATAGGTATAGACATGAAACCAGAAGAATCTGGGGAACCCAATTATTAACTTTTCCCTGTTTGCATTAATTATGAAGATTTCTAGATAAAGGTACAGATATTTGGCTGAACAGTGTAAATCCGTACACAATGCAGAGATGCTTGCAACACACAGAGACTTGACATTGTTTTTTCAGGAAAAAAGACGAAGACTCCAGTACAATACACAGAGATCCCGGCGCAAAAGTGAGAGAGAGAAGTGAACGCCACTCGAACAATGGCCATCAGAAAGTGGTTCACTTTCTTCTTGAAACTCAAGGAAATATTAATCATGGAAAAAAAGGCAAAACGAAGAAATGTCAAGAAAAGTTATGATGAGAAACAAAGCCCAGAAACCGCAACTTCCCCCGAACTTTCCCCGTTATCATAATTACCCAAAACCCATGAAAAACCACAATCTTTTCATTCTAAAGATCGAAATCAGCACACGTGTTCTCAGTATAAGAATGTGCATAAAATTTTTGGGCATTAGTGAAACAACATTGCAAAAACAAACCCCCCCCAAAAAAAAAAGAAAGGCAGAAGGAAAAAAGCAAAAAACCATACCTGCCAAACAGTGGCTTTCTCAGCCCAGAACTTGGAAGCAGACCCCAAATACTCATAACCAAACCCATTCCCAGTCTGCTCCTCTTGCTGCCGATTCAAGTACTGATACTGATGACGGTGATGATGTTGTTGCTGACCATAATCATACTCACTCGCTTCCTCCACATCACCATGACCACCGTTCCTGTCACTCTCTTCTCCAAACTCACCCCTCCTCGACATGAACCCAATCATGTCATCCCTCTCCCCAACCTCCCTCTCCAGGTCCTCAACCCTAGCCTTGTACTCCGCCTCGACCCGCTCGCTCTCCTCCACTCTCACCCTCAAGTGGGCCATCTCCTCGTTGGCCTCGTCCAGCTGCTGCAGCAGCCTCCTCTCGTCCTGCTGCCACGCGTTCCGGTGGCTGGCGAAGATCTCCACCACCCGGGCGTTGGCCTTGGCGTCCTCCTTCCTCCTCGATCTCATCTGCCTCAGCTGCTCCTCGGCCTGGAGGAGCCTAAAGGAGAGGTCTTTGACCTGGGTCCGGAGGCCAGGCAAAAGGGTCAGCGAGTTCTTGGGCAAATGCGCCAAGAACAAGGAGAAGCCGAGGCCCAAGTAGGTGGACAAAGACAGGCTCCCGTTCCTGCTCCCGTTCTCGTCCCTGTCGTCTGGTCCTTCCTCTGGCGGGTGTTCTTGGTCCTCTTCCTCTTGTTCCTGTTCGCGTGTTGCCATTACTGGGACATGAAACTGGTAATGAGTGTGGGTCTGGGAGTAATGTGGGTGCTTTGAGTTTTGGAAAGAGCGAGCGATGCTGCTTCTTTTGTTGGGTACTTCTCTTCTGAAGAGCTAGCTAACCTTGTTTCGATGTATCAATAATGTTGCAGAAGCAAAGCTTTTTTATTTCTTTATTCTTTTTTGGAGATTTGTCGAAAAAATAATAATATATTTTGCACAAAAGATTGGGTCTCGTGCATTGTGGATTTACTTGGACACGAATGACGGAACGCAGCAACAACGGTCCTTTTCAGACATTATGGATCCGGATTCCGGACAGCGAGCCGGTGAAGATCTTAAAAACAAGTAATAACTGTATATTTTTGGCTCGTAAATTTCAGGATTTTCATTATTTCTGTCGGCCCGTTGACTTCATCAGTATCATCTTGCGCTTGCAAATTTCTTCTTGCGAGCGCCGCTCTGGTGTGATTTTAGGTCCACACAATGACGCAAGGATCCTTTTCTTTTCATACTAGGGAATCAATCCGGATTTTGCATCTCAATTTTTGGGGGTAAATACCAAAGACAAAATGCACCATCTTTGTATCTTTCAACGCACATTATTTGACATGATTTTTCAAATGTATCAGGAAAATGCACAATATTTTACTAGTATGAAAAATTTAACACAATCTTTCAAACTCATGAAAAGAATTACTTAGCATTTTGGTCCCTACAACAAAAATAGCATCTTTTAGTATTTCGTCCATAGCCAAAATGTCCAAACCTTTAACCACAGGGTCCTATTTGGAAGCATATTTTTAAGTGCTCGGGTTTAGGAAGCGAACGCAATTTCGGTGCTTGTCTAGAAAACAATAATGTGATTCCAACGTTGAGTAGAGACTGTGAAATTGAATTAATATGAAACTATTTGGGGTTGAGGATGTGCCGATACTATTCATTACATGCATCGACCCAAAGAAAGTTTGGTGGTCCGGAAAATATTAAATAAACTTTTTAATTTATATAGCCCATAGTTTTGGCCACAAATTGATTCCATTTCCAGATCACTGTAGAACCACCGGTCTTAAAAATAAAATTAAATTAAATTAAAAAAAGCCTCGTGGGTTTTGCAGGTCCTAGGCTTTTTCATGTGGAAAGCCAGTTAAGACAATTTCTGCATCTCTATGTTCTGCTCTCATCAAATACACTAAAGAAAAGAAAGAAAGAAAGAAAGAAACTGACACAGCGACAGTCGCTCACTTAGCAGCAGTAGTCCCAGAATGACTAAAACCATGGAAAGGAGACGGCATTTCTGCGAACATTTTAGACCGAAATCATTGCAACGCCTCTTTTTAAACTTGGCTTCTTTCTGGCAACTGCTTGCCCGGAAACTTTTTGCCCTTTTCAGGCCATGGTGAAAATCTCGAAAGGCCGACCCTTTTTGGCTCAGATAATGACAGAGGAAAGTTAAACACACAAAAAAAAAAAAAAAAAAAAAAAAAAAACAGGCTGGGGAAGAGCGCGAGGACCATCTCAAATCCCAACGAGAGCTTGAAATAGGCAGCGGTCTATCTCATCTTCACATGATTTTGTAAGGACCACCGTGGGTCGATACACAAGAATAGACTGCACTTGCCACCACGGCAGGCTGCGAGAGAGTGAGGGCCGAAGACCTGTCTCGAGCCACTTCGTGATGGGCCGTCGGTCTCACGTCGTGGTTGCACTCGATTTATGAATCCGAGTCTAGATAAGGGTATTTTTTTTTTTTTTTTTTTTTTTTGGGAGAGAAGTCGCCGAGGATTCATCGAATCCAATGCGAGAATTTCTCGAAGGGATGGTGTTGATGACAAGCTAGACTTTCGAAATTACAATGGTAATACATTATTTGAGCATCGAGCTCGATAAGAATTCATTGGTGGTCTGGCTCGGGCTTTTGAGCCTGCCTACTTGTTTTTGCCAATTTGCTTTATGCCCCTGCTAATCACGGGAGGGGAACATGGGCAGAGTAGGTCCCTACTCGTTGCCCCTTTTGCCTTTGTTGTTTGATAGCAAGTGATGACGGATCGAGGAGGCTGACGATGGTCGCCGTCCTTCTTGACTTTTCAGCGCACTCTATAGCGAATACACGCTACATAACCTAGAAACACGTTACATAACATGGTGAAGTCTCGGACCTTCGTTAAAAATTTGTATTATTGGAAGGAAAGGTTGGTACCGTGATGAAGAAAAAAAAAATTGCCATAGACCATCCACACCATAAAAAAATATGATGGATTGGACTGTCTTTCTTTTCCAATATTGTGACGTGGTTTTTTTAATTATGCCTTGATTATTTGAACCTTTCCCATTGCCAATATGTCAAAGAAACAAGGACGCCAGCCAGAGATGTCCTTCTTTGGACCCCCTTCGTGCGTTGTAGTCCCTCTTTTCTCTCTTCTGTCAGCATTATGAAGTAGCAGTTCAGTGAAGAAAATATCGGATAGAAGAAACAAATTTGCAATTAAGACTCCTCGTGATTCACGAGAAGTGGGCCTATTCGGGTCAGATCATATTTGACCCGACTTATATTGAACCCAACCGATCTTGTATGACAATATTATAATATCCTCCAAATGTTATCGAGATCAATTAGTGAGACACCTTATAAACGTTAATAAAGCTACAATGAGACCATAAGGTGTTTTAGTAATTTTGGGAGCGCAATTTGCATCGGCATATCGTCATCACGTTCTTACTTTTGCATCAACCCATGTCGCCGTTCAAAATAATGGCATGACTTTTCATCAATGAGCGATAAGGGCGCGCGTACAAAATTTCATTCAGAAATTGATTTCGGCCAGAAATTGATTTCTCAATTTCTATTCCCCGCCAAGAGTTTCGAAAGAAAGAAACCCGTTTGATAACGACACAAAATTTCTATTTTCGGAATGTAAATCCGTTTGATAATGAATAAAATTTCTATTTCTAGGAATAAAATAAAATAAAATATTTATTTTTAATCTATTTTAATAAATTTATTTTTATTTTTAAATGAATAAAATGAATATATTTATTTTTATTTTTAATAAAATGATATTTAATTAAATTTATTTTTAATAAATAAATTTATTTCGATTAAATTTATTTATTAAAAATAAAAATAATATTTATAATAAAAATAAAAATAATATTTATAATAAAAATAAAAAATAAAAATGAATAAATTATATTTTTATAATAAATTTTATTTTTATTTATTCATTTTTAAGGATTTTTTAAAGCCCGTGAATGAAGAAATGCTCAAATGGAGAAAAAAAATTTATTTATTTTTAATCTATTTTAATAAACTAAAAATAAAATGATAAATAAAAATAATTTATTTATTTTTAATCTATTTTAATAAATTTATTTTTATTTTTAAATGAATAAAATGAATATATTTATTTTTATTTTTAATAAAATGATATTTAATTAAATTTATTTTTAATAAATAAATTTATTTCGATTAAATTTATTTATTAAAAATAAAAATAATATTTATAATAAAAATAAAAAATAAAAATGAATAAATTATATTTTTATAATAAATTTTATTTTTATTTATTCATTTTTAAGGATTTTTTTAAAGCCCGTGAATGAAGAAATGCTCAAATGGAGAAAAAAAAATTTCTATTTCTACTTCAGAAACAGAGAAGTAGAAAATTTCTACTTCTGATTTCTTCGATTTCTCTATTTCTGAAGTAGAAATCTGTTTCAGAAATAGAGAAATCAAATTGCGTTACCAAACGGTTTGCATTCCAAACCCGCTTCTAACAGAGAAACAGAAGAAATAGAAACGAAGTGTTATCACGCGCGCCCTAAGCCACTATCTTGCTCTCCTCTTTACATCTCGTGTTCAGGCCAAACATCGTCGGCCATTCCACGGGGACGGGCCGGGCTTGGGCCAAGAGGCCTCGAATTGGGTCAAGTGGGGGCCCAAGATGGCCATGCACAGGCCCACTCCAACGGGCGGCAAAGATCGTTCCAAACCGTGAAAAGCGTGTGTGTGGCTTTCACGGCGTTTTTCTCTCCTGGGCCCGCCCGATAAAACGGATCCGCCAATCTCGCCCATAAAATAATTCAGGTGCTGCTGCTTCTGCTGCTTCTTCTTCTTCTTCTTCTTACTTCTTCCTTCTTCCCCAAATTCAAAGTTTCAAAATGTCAGAGCAGTAAGTTCAGAAGCCTCCCAGTCGCTGCGGCTCTCTTGTCTTCACTCCCTCGTCGTCCCCGAATTAGGAGCTTCCTCTCACTTCAGGTTCGTCCGAAGCCAGAATTTCCGGGTTATCCTCAAAATCGCAACTTGGGTTCGTTTGGCGCTTTTCTTGTTCGAGCGTTTCCGGCAATGCGCGTCGTCGTCGTGCTGGGTGGGCCGTTCGGCGTCGCTTTAGGGCTTGCCTAGGTTGGGAGCTTGGAATTCTGAGCTCGCGCTTTGCTTTTCTTTTTTTTTCCTTGATTGCCGGTGTTTGTCGGCCGCGGCGGCGAATGAATTTCGATCGTTGTTGATTTTCTTCGTGTCCATTAAAGAAGTTCTTCTCTTGCGTTGCGCGTGAAATGGCAGGTGGGTTTCTGAATGTGATTGGATTGGTCGACCGAAATGTCCCTCCTCAGTAGATTCTTCTACAAAAGACCCCCGGATGGGTTGCTCGAATTTGTCGACCGGGTTTATGGTAACATCTCTCGTTGCCTAACTATAGTTCTCAATGCGTGAGGCTATTTGAATTACTAAATTTTTGTGCAGTTTTCGATTCCTGCTTTTTGACGGAGGTATTGCCGGAGGAAATGTACCAAGTCTACCTGCATGAGATCTTGGGTGAGTTACATGAAGAGTTCCCGGACTCGGCATTTCTCGCGTTCAATTTCCGCGAAGGCGAGAAACGCAGCCAATTCGCCGAAATCCTGTGTGACTGTGACATCACGGTCATGGATTATCCGCGCCAGTATGAGGGTTGTCCCCTCTTACCTTTGTCATTGGTTCAACATTTTCTTCGCATCTGCGAGAGCTGGCTTTTGGTCGGGAATCAGCAGAACATCGTTCTGCTGCACTGCGAGAGAGGAGGCTGGCCACTCTTGGCATTCCTATTGGCAGCTTTCTTGATTTTCAGAAAATTGTACAGCGGAGAACGGAAGACACTCGACATTGTTCACCGAGAGGCTCCTAAAGGATTTTTGCAGCTCCTCTCGCCATTGAATCCATTGCCATCTCAGCTTCGGTACCTTCAGTATATTGCAAGGAGGAATATGTCTCCTGAGTGGCCTCCTCCGGAGCGAGCACTTTCTATGGATTGTATAATCTTGAGAGCCATTCCTAGCTATGATTCGCAGAATGGTTGCAGGCCACTTATCCGTATATTCGGCAGGAATCTCCTTAGTAGAGGGGGCCTTTCAACACAGATGCTTTTTTCCATGTCCAAGACAAAAAAGGCTCTTCGACATTATCGACAGGCAAGATTTCTTCTGTCTTCATTTTTCAATTCCCTATTCAATTGTCTTGGAAGTAAAAAACTTTCCATTAATCATTTTCTTGTGTACCAACCCATATGATTACATCCTATGGAAATTTTCACTGCATGTGTTTTCTGAAATTAAACAGGGAAATATCTTAACATATATGTCGTCCATAATCGGCTTGTTTTTAAAGACAGATATAGAAGATTTATCTGAAGAATAGCTAGTTTAGCGAGCTAAGTCCCCTTTTATCTTTCCTACCCATGTCTTTACATGAGGAAAAATGTCCTTAGAGTGTCTGCAAGAGGTTTTTGACAAGGTGCTAATAGATGACCTATTGCAGCGGGACTGTGATGTCATTAAAATCGACATTCAATGTCTGGTTCAAGGAGATGTTGTTCTGGAGTGCGTTCACTTGGACTTGGACTCAGAAAGGGAAGTTATGATGTTTCGGATAATGTTCAATACTGCATTCATCAGATCAAACATACTGATGCTGAACTCTGAGAACTTGGACATTCTTTGGGATTCAAAGGAGCGGTATCCAAAAGGATTTCGTGCAGAGGTGAGTATTTCTATGAGCAACCCCTTGCTAGAATGGTAAAAGTAAAGTGTAGTGTTAGAGGAGGCTAAAGAATAATATTTTCTATGACCAGACAAATTGCTGATTTCCCTTTAGTAGATTGATTTGTTATAGTATTGTGCCTATGTTCTTTTGATAATCTCTCCAACCTTTGAATTGACTTTTCACATCAGGTATTGTTTGGGGATGTTGAGAGTTTCTCTCCACCGAGAGCTCCGATCACTGTTTTGAATGGAGAGGAAAAAGGTGGATTGCCTTTAGAAGCTTTCTCCAGGGTTCAGGAACTTTTCAGTGGTGTTGAATGGGTCGACAACAGTGATGATGCTGCACTTTGGTTGTTTAAACAACTTTCAGTCTTGACTGATGTGAAAGAATTGTCTAGGTTACAAAACAAAGCAAATTTGTACGCTTCACCCGCTGATTCCGAGGATGAAAATAATACTTCCAGTGCAGCAGATAGTTCGGATGAAGCATTTGAATTTTTCCCAAAGCAGTCAACAGATTCAAGACATTCTGGGATGGAAACAAATTTTGATAACAATAATGTGCTTGATGCCAAATTTACTTCAGAACCCATGGATCAAGAACCAGATACAGGGGACCTGGACCATCCACCTATTGATCAGCAATCATGCCTTGCAGAGAGAACAGCTCAAACTCACTCGCTGGAGTTAACGTCGTCTATGCCACCTTCTGTCTCTGATTATCTACCCCAACCACCAGTATCACTAGCAAAACCGCCGCCGCCGCCGCCACCGCCACCTCCTCTTGTACGATCTTCCCATCAACCTCCAGCTCCCCCTTCGCTTCCCTCTGGCAATGCCTCGAAGGTTCCACCTCCGCCGCCGCCACCTCCTCCACCTCTTTTGCCAACTTTTCATCCACCACCACCACCACCTCCCCCTTTACCTTTTTTTTTCAACAACTTAGCTAAAGGGCCACATACCCCACCCCCATCCCCACCACCACCCCCACCTCCCCCAGCTCCAACATCTAAACTCCCTTTACCAGGTCCTCCACCTCCCCCACCACCTCCACCATTTGCATCAAGATCAAGTCAATTATCTGTGATGGCGCCACCTCCACCTCCGCCGCTGCCACCTCCACCATTCCAATCTGTTTCATCTAAAGGATCTCTCCTTCCTCCTTCTCCACCTCCTCCTCCTCCTCCTCTGCCTCCCTCCTTCACATCATTCCCAAGTCAATCATCCCTGCCTAATCCAATGCAATCACCACCGTTGCCACCGCCGCCTCCTCCACCTCCAACCTTTAGTTCTAAAGGTCCTATTCTCACTTCACCAACTTCCTCGCAGTCCTCTGCACATAGCCAAACATATTTAGGGCTGTCACCTTCATTTCCAGACTCTGGAACTTTTAAGTTGCAGAGACCACCGCCACCACCACCTCCTCCACCTCCTCCAGCATTATCGAATTTAAAGTCTGCCACAAGAGGTGCTGTTCCCGGAGAATCCCCTTCAACTTCCGTAGCAAATATTAGTCCCACGGTAAACCTTCCCAAGCCACCTCCACCGCCGCCGCCACCTCCTTCAGGCCTTGGACAGCCAAGTTTATCCCCATCACCAGCAGCTCCAAAGCCTCCTGGTGCACCTCCTCCACCGCCGCCACCACCTCCTTCAGGCCTTGGACGGCGAGGTTTATCCCCATCACCAGCAGCTCCAAAGACTCCTGGTGCACCTCCTCCACCGCCGCCACCACCTCCTTCAGGCCCTGGACGGCCAGGTTTATCCCCATCACCAGCAGCTCCAAAGCCTCCTGGTGCACCTCCTCCACCGCCACCACCACCTCCTTCAGGTCCTGGACGGCCAGGTCTGTCCCCATCACCACCAGCGCGAAATCCTCCCTCTGCACCACCTCCGCCGCCAGCTCCTAAGCCTCCCGGTGCACCACCTCCACCGCCGGCTCCAAAGCCTCCTGGTCCACCTCCATTTCCAGGAGCTAAGGGGACAAATGTAGCACCACCACCTCTGCCTTCTAGTGGAAGGGGAAGAACTCTAGGGTCAATTAATCAAGGGAGGGGTCGATCTGCTGGTGGGACTTCTATCCCACCTAAAAAATCCTCTCTAAAACCTCTGCATTGGGTAAAAGTAACACGTGCAATGCAAGGAAGTTTATGGGCCGATTCTCCGAAGCAGGAAGATCAATCAAGGTTTGTTGATACTCCATATCGGAGATATCGCTATATTGTCACCATCTAAGCTTCTTTTAGATGTTGCCACTACTTTGTGCACTTCATGTTATTTGAGAAGTAGTAAAGTTTATTAATAATAGGTTTCCTGTCACAATTAATACTTGACAGGGCCCCTGAAATAGACATATCAGAACTTGAGAGTCTCTTCTCAGCAGCTACTTCAGATGGAAGTGGGAACAGAGCTGGTGCCCGGCGTTCTAACATCAATAAACCTGAGAAAGTGCAATTGGTGAGATATACACTTTCTTTCCTACTTGTGTTTTACTTTTCTTAGCCATAGTCCTTGGAACAGAAGCTGTAAGTGATTTGTGATGGTAGCAGTAGCTGGTAGGATATTAATAATGCTACAAGCATGTTATCTGGGTAAAGTATTAGTCTGGGAGTCAGATGAGGTATCCTTAACCAAATAAGTGAATTTTGAAGAACCTCAAGAAGCAGTAAAACCGTTTCATTTGAAATAGCCTGGAGAAATTGTCTTCTGGATTACCTTTCTCATCAGACTAAAAGAAAGCCACTTATTGTTATGTATTTTTTAATTTTTTTTCTTATATGGTAAGGAATTATTGGTGCCTTCCATATATTATCGGTGGTAATATATTTATCAAGGATCAGATGGCAATGCTTTTCTGTTTTTCAATTTTTTTTTTGTGTCAAGAATAATTTGTTTTACTTCCAAATGCAGGTTGACTTGCGTAGAGCATATAATTGTGAAATAATGCTTTCAAAGATAAAAATTCCTCTGCCGGATATGATGGTAAGTTGTCTTTATTCCAGTTGCATATCTGGCTTAAATTTTTCCTGTTTTAATTTGTTCTGCAAACAAGTTGTTATTGCTTCTCAAATACTAAGAAGAATCTGGATGTCCCATTGGGTTTGACTTTCTGCAGCCACCGAACTTTAATGCTTCTTTTGTACTTTTTTCTTTTTGCTCTCCTTTTGTCACGCGGTTCAATTCCGTGGCCTTTGTTCAAATTTAAAGAGGATGGGGTACAGTAAATTTCCCCCTAACCGCACTGTGATGAGGATGTGGCTTTGTTTTGGATTGTTTAATTCAAGTAGACTACGGAAATCACTGGGCATGAATCCACGTTATCAGACAATTGCAATGAAAGTAATTATGCTTTCAAGTTAGTTTAAGGGTCTACTTAACTAAGATAATGCACATTAATGCCACCTTTTTGTACTATATTAGCTACATAGATCAAATAGGTTCTAGGCCAGGGACTTGGGATCTTGTTGTCTTTTGCAGTTTTGCCAAAGCATGGGCAATCTTTGAAAAATATACCTCTTTTCATGAGAAAGTGAGATAAGAAGGTTTCGAGAGCAATTTACTAATTTCCTATCTTCTGGATGCTTCAATTACTGCATGTTGTTTCTGAACTGAACTCCTTTGCTCTATACTATTTGATTATATCATCTTCTTTATTTACAGTTTAATTTGTTATCATTATGAAGTTCAAGAAACATGTTAGGTTTTTTCCACCCCTTAGTTTGACACGACTGAATATTCACCGATATCTACATATTTTGATTCCCAAGAATTGATGTGATTTATGGTTACTAGTTGGTGCATGACCATCTCTACCGAGAAATTGATCTGCTAATATATATCAGACATATTATTTAGCATTAGTTAACTGGATGGGTATAGGTATTGTATCATGGCCGTGAGCTCTCTTTGTCCAGTGCTATGCATAGTACTAACTTTCCCATGAGGCTATTTGAAGAGTTTGTGGGAAAAAAATGTGTTTTCCCCAGAGACCGCAACAATTTCTTGCCAATACATGCATTGATCTCAGACTTTTTATTACATTGTTGAGGATAATGTATATCTATTTATTTGCACCGAAACTGGCGAAAAAAGTGACTTTACTGATGGTGGACTGAAACATATCATCTGCTTTCTTGCCTTTTCTTCTTTAGGATGGTAGGACAATTGTGTTGGTTGATTAAAGCAGTTCCCGCAGTTTAAAATTTTAGGGGTTTGTTAACGTAATCCTACTAGATTCAATTTGTTGGTTGAATTATATCTAGCTAAGCTTTTGATAGATTAAGTGTGATAAATAATCACTTTTATGCAGTATAATATAGAGAAGAAGGGAAATTTCTGTTAATCATGTAACATCCATTCATGATTATTTTTAAGCCTGCATGGAGATGCAAACAAGCATGTTTACCCTTCTGCATCACACACTGTCCTATAAAAAATTAAAAAAAAATGTGCAGACAGCAAGAGCCGGTATCATTTCCACTGTTTTTATGGCTCATGATACGTATTGTCCTATTATCTACCTTCATCTATTTCAAAGGCGATTGTCTTGAAAAGTTGACTCGTATGTGTTGGTCCCAGTAATCAGTACCATTTTTTCCCAGAATGCAGTTCTGGCTTTGGATTCTTCAGCTTTGGACATTGATCAGATTGAAAATCTCATCAAATTCTGTCCCACCAAGGAAGAAATGGAGACTTTGAAGGCATGTACTTTCTCTCTCTATCTTCTTCTCTCTCACACACATATGCACATACATGCATTCACATATGTGCCTGTGTGTAGCAATCACAAATCGAGTTGTGCTCATGCTATCTCCTTGCTTGGCATGCTCTTTCCATATATCTCCTTTCTTGTGAAGAGTGCTTCCCTGCTTGAAATGTCATTGATAGTATAAGGAATTGTCTGAATTTTTACTTGCTGTTCCTTGCCGGCAGTACATATTTTCTTCTATCTCTTTTCTTCTGTTGATAATGATTCTTCAATAACAAGATGTAATAGGTCCCTGGATCAATAGCCTGGAAGCTTTTCTTGAGAACGTTGATACAGTAAAATGTTCTTTTTTTTGTTTCTTTGGACTAGTAAAGTGAAAAGCATCTATAGGTAAATTCTTTTAGCTTGTGCACAAGAGTGGTGTCATCAACAGGTAAGAGTTGTGTATTATGTGCTGATGCCTGCAAGTGCAAATTTTATCTGAATGACAGTCATATGAAAGGTTTCTTTAGAAATGGAACGGAAATTTTCTTTGGCTATGTTAGATATCAGAGGGGACAGTAGGCTACTGTACCTGCCAAATCCTATTATTCTGATTTCATCTATCCTCAGATGCTATTACAACAGTGCACTCTCTTTCTTTCTTTGGAAATCTATCTAGAAAGTCAAAGTTCCTTGAAGTTTTTTTTTTTCGTTTTGGAAGGAGCTTGGGAACGTATTATTGCTTTGGATTATCTTTAAAACAGAGGAAAAATACTGGTTAACCAATAGATCTTTTTGTGCAAGATTGAAGAGGAGTATGTGAATCACCTACGTTTATGCTGGAATAGAAAGATTTGGACTACAGTTTTTGCAATTTTAGGAGTAAATTGGGTGACTTCAGGCATGGTGCAACACGAAATTTGGGCTTGGGGAGGGATTATCTGCTCGTGTGTTGGAAGGAAACAAATTACTACGATGATTCCTCTCCTTGTTTTTTGGCCCATTTGGGGAGAGAGGAACAAGAGGGCATTTCAAGGAGTTGGATCCTCTGGGGATTCTTTTAGGGACAGTTGGTTTTACAGTCTTCACTTTTGGTATAGCAGGAGAGTTCAATCTGATACATTTTGTTTGTTGGAAATGCTAGAAATAATAGTCCTTTGTGCATAATCGTATAAATGGGTAGCTTACATCTGAGGCTGTATAGGGGCAGTACCTTCTTGGAACCTTCTTAGTTGAATTCTATTTGTAGTTAAAAATATAAAAAAATTAGCGCCATTGATATAAAGGCATCTTGCATCTTCTGAGTGTCCTTTGCCAATTATCCTTGGACTGATCACACAAGATTATTTTTGGAGCTTTCCTTTGAAATCATCTACCTAAGGTACTGTCTTCTGCTGATTAGATTTGAAATAATGACTCTTCTAGAGAAGGAAAGAATTGAGATGTTTCTTGGGTTGAAGTGATAAAGTGATGTTCCTACTCAGTGCTGGTGAGTGGTACCCTGATGGCATCTGTACAAGATCCTTGATGCATTCAGTGCAATATACAGTAGCTTGGTGTTGTCCTTTTTGATCACGCCAATATATCTTATTGTGTGTTTGGTAGTAAACTTCTATTTCCTGTTAAAAGTTTATAATTGTTGAAATTGTATTTTCTAGTCGGCTGTTATGCCTTTCTTTTACTAAAGCACACTGCATTGCTCCTCCTTTTCCAGAATTATGCTGGTGACAAGGGATCGCTAGGGAGGTGTGAACAGGTTTCTTTCGAACCACATGTCGAAAAGCAATATTCTCTTCAGTAGTTCAGTTTTGATTGATGAAATTGGCTGTTGATGTTTCAGTTTTTCTTGGAACTGATGAAGGTTCCCCGCATAGAATCCAAGTTACGAGTGTTTGCTTTCAGAATTACCTTTTCAAGTCAGGTGTGTGTCCCATGCTTTAGCTGTCCATGTTAATTTCTTGTTCCCTCTCCTATTATTCCAAAAGATATCCGTGTTCACATGCTTTTTCTGCTTCTAGGTGAATGACCTAAGGGCTAACCTCAGTACTATTAATGATGCAGCTCAAGAGGTACCATCTATATCAAGCATTATTCATTGCAATGAAAAACTGAATACGCTTAGCATCCACTCTTATATGTCAACATAGGTGAAAGAGTCGGTCAAACTACGTCAGATAATGCAGACCATTCTCACTCTGGGCAATGCATTGAACCAAGGAACTGCACGAGGTGACATTCCTTACTTTTTGACATATTTAATTACTGCATGTCGTAGTTGACTTATATTGGTTCTCATACCACAGGTTCTGCTATTGGCTTCAAATTGGACAGCCTCCTTAAATTGTCTGATACTCGTGCGAGAAACAACAAGATGACTTTGATGCATTACCTATGCAAGGTAAAATATTGCGAACTTTTGCCAAGATTTCAAGATATTAACAGACTAGGTGGCTGTTACACATTCTAACCACTGGGAGGAGGGAAATTGGACATGATTATGACTGATATGAAAGTAGGTACCCTTCGTACGTCAAGCTCTAGTGTTGTAGGAGCGTTGATGAGTCCCTTTTGCTATTGTGTACATGCAAAGCTTCATGAGTGAGGAAAGAAATGTGCAAAGCAAGAAGTAAATGACTGCCGCTTAAAACAGTATTGGGACAAAAAGAAAATTACATCAGTATTGGGACAAAAAGAAAATTACATCAAAGTAAATCTTTGTAATCTCCTGATAAAAAAATAATTCGATCAGAAAATAAATCTCTGCTCTCTCTCTCTGCTTATTGGTCAATCATTACATGGTACAATAAGTATGGAGATTGATTTGCTAATGTATTATATGATGTTTGCATTCAAATATGCAAACTTATCAGACCCATAGCACATTGCAATGAATGTCATAATTATTTCTTCGTGCAATGGCTTGAATTGCAAACTGTCATCCAAATACTTTAGATTCAGTTAGTAAATAGTAGTTGTGGGGGGATTTCCATTGACAAGCCATCTGCTATAAGGAATGGGCCGTCATTGATAAAGAAATATGAACATGAGTTTTACGAGATGTGAAACTGGAGAAATTTCTTTCTTGATCTCACCTGCAAGAGATAAGTTTGTCTTAGTCTTATTGAAGATTGGATGCCAATTGAAATCATTATTGGCGTCCTTATGCACATGAGTAGAGGCCCGAGCAAACAAATTGTTATGGATACTTCCATTTTCCAATTAGCCTATTTTCCAATGTTATATTGTGCAACTGGATGATCTTTGTTTATTATATCTTAACAAGAGCTCCGAATGAAATGGTTGGTTACTATTTTTTATTTAATTTAACCGCACTTTACATATTTATTTTTTATGACACTTTTTGTATACAGTCTTTATGTCACTACTTGTTTAATGCTTACATCACCAATCTTCTGAACTTCTTTGTCTTCAATATAAAAGATTTGGCAATGCTATTGAATCAAAGTTTTTTTGGTTAGGAGTATAATCATTGATGGAACTATTCTTATAGTTTTAAGAATCAATAAATTATCCTTGAAAGTTTCCAGCTCTGTCATTGGTTAATTTTGATTTTCCAGCTCTTTACTTATCCTTCAGTTGGTTCGTTTCTTGAGCATGTATTCATATGGCAGTCTGATAATGTAAATTCTATGAACTTCCTCTTTTCTTCTCCAGCTTCTTGCTGAAAAATTGCCGGAATTGCTGGATTTTGGCAAGGATCTTGTTCATTTAGAAGCTGCTTCTAAGGTATAAAGATACTACTTTGGATTTGCTCCTGCCTATTATCCCTTGTTACTAACCCTACTTTACCTCATGTACTCACATTGTTGCCTTTTCAATCTACTTCTTGACTGTATGGCCAGATCCAATTGAAATCTTTGGCGGAAGAAATGCAAGCTGTGAGCAAAGGTCTTGAAAAGGTCGAGCAAGAACTTGCTGCTTCTGAAAATGATGGTGGCATCTCTTCTGGCTTCCAGAGAGTGAGTATTGCTTTGTAACCTTTTAACTCGTAAATGGTTTCACTCCAATACCTCCTTTTCCCTTTGCAGATGATTGGACTATCTCATATTGTTATTTGCCTTCTCACCAAAAGAAAAATATATATTGTTATTTGCCTTTTAACCTCTTCCTTTTTTTTTCCTCATCATGAGATTTTTGTCCATGTCCTACTTTTAACACTACTGTGTAAGTATTCAAAGAAACTGTTGAGATACTTGTGTGAGTTATGTTAAACAAGTCCCACATCGGAGAATTGGTGTGGTGTGGAATAGTCAATATATCCAAGTTGGCCCCTTACTCATTGGCTTAAGCTTTTGAGTGAGGTGGGTCCAACCTGGGTAGGTTAACGGGCTTGGACTAAGGCTCCTTGGTGATCTCCTTGAGTGAAGCTATTGGGGTTCTGCTGCGCCCTTCCAACAGAAATGAGCACTGGAAAAATAGTGATGAAAAAGATGAATTATGTAGAGCTGCTAATTGATGATGTAGTTTTCTGAATAAATGGGGAATGTCTACTTTGGTTGACCAAGTACAGTGACTGACATTACTGTTGGGCTCATGCTGGTCTTGACAGAATTATTGCAGGCTGTATTGGCATTTCTCCAATTCTTAGCTTCAGTGAGATCAAATTTTTTGGTTCAATTATTACAAGGAAGGATGGTAATACTGTCGCCAATGAGTTTGTTTTTCTTCAAGCCTCTTTTGCTCAAGTTCTGGAATTTCATGAGGTCCTCTTTTGTTCTGTGATTTGGTCTCTGGCTGTTTGTATGCCAATCTTAAATAGCTCCACTGGTTTAGTTCCTGTAATCACCTTTTAATTATTAGCATTGTATGTACGAGTCAGACAGAGTGAACGGATCCTTGGCCTTTTTTTTCCTTTTTACAAACCCATGGGATGTTTTTTGTTTCAGGTGTTGAAGAGTTTTCTCGACACTGCTGAAGCTGAAGTGAGGTCACTCATTTCTTTGTACTCTGAAGTGGTGAGTTCTCCTTGGGGGTTCGACTGAACTTCAACGTATGATATCTCTGTTTTTACATGAATCCACTATCTTGCAGGGCCGCAATGCTGATTCTCTGTGTCAATATTTTGGAGAGGATCCAGCTCGCTGTCCCTTTGAACAAGGTACAATTTATCTTTACTATGTACTTGTCGACATATTCAATTCATCATGGCCTGGTCAAATTACTTCTTTGACCATTTACTTGCTTGTATACATCACCCGACATCCTGGTGAGACTACATGTATCACTTGCTATGAGTAATTTCATTTTTCATCAATCATGTTGGTGTAAATATATTTCTTTGTAGTCATATTAGCACCGTCACTTGAAGATCCATCATTCATCAAATTCCATTTGCAAGAAGTTAAATTGTCTGTTGGTCAATTAACTAGTGTTCCCTATCTGGGATGTTCCATGCCGACTGACTCTTTCCTCCATTCTGTGTATGTAATTAGTGAGTTTTTTCTCTGCTTGTGTTTGCAGTGACTCAAATCTTGGCCGTCTTTGTGAAGATGTTCAATAAATCACGCGAGGAAAATGAAAGGCAGGCTGATGCAGAGAAAAAGAAACAAGAGAAAGAAGCTATGAAAGAAAAGACTGCTGCTAATACGACTGCGAGAAGATAAAGGGCTTGTCCGAACCAAAAGAAGCGATATTGCAAATGTCTCCAAACAACCTCCTGATTTGACATGGCATATGAAACTACAAAGCACATGCAAAAGGTGGATTCGGGGTGCAACTCAGTCATTGCATACCCAAGATGATCGGGCTTTATTGAACAATCAATTTTGATTGACTGGTGCGTCCCTTGGGCTCCACTGCTGCATCAAGGCAAACTTCTGCAGATGGAAATGACTTTTTAGAGGCAGAAAACTTTTACAAAAATGTACTTTACTTAGGCGGGATGCGGCATTTTAACCCTGCTATCATGTCTGCTTTTCATCTTTAGTATGATGCTAACTGGGCATCATGCTGAAGGTCCTGTATAGCTCGTCGAATTTCAATTTTGTAGGCAATGAATTTGACTGGCAATACGCGATATTAATGCTGCGCCAGAGGCAGAAGCAAGAAATCCATTTTGAATTCCCAAAACAAATGCAAATAATTGCAGTTATTCTGATATTTTGAGTTTCTCGTGTGCATTCTCTCAGTATTTGCATACTAGCGTTTGCCGAAGGAGGGAATCGCGTCAATGGTCTCTGAGAGCTTTACCCACTTCCATAATTTTATTTCTGAAGGTTGAAGGTCGTCCTTAAGTCTTTAGGAAATTTTTGTTGTTTATACTAGTGGACCCTTATGTCCAACAGGCCAATCATGGTAATCTTCTAATCGTGATGCATTAGACTGTCGGCAGTACAATTGTCATTTGCGTTCTTCAAATCTTTGATGCAATTTTTCGCTTGCAAAAGCTGCCGTTTGGGCTAATCATGTATGGCTCTCCTCACTCGTCCTATGTATGGCTCTCCTCACTTGTCCTTTTGATAACATGGGAAAAACAGAGCTTCTTCATCAATTGAACGGCATTACCAGCTTTTGTCGTGGTCCGTATCCCATCAACTAGGGCAAAATTTTCCAGAGAAATTTGCCTTCCCAAAGCTAGTGCTCACAGTAAGGCAGTAGGCTTTGATTGTAATTAACCTTAATGGGGAAAGAAATAGAACAGCCAAAGGAAAATGGACAGATCGAAACACATTGAGTAAACAATAAACCAAGGCGTTTTATATGTTTCATATGTTTCATACACCCATTTCCGTGAGTGTCGAGCACGATTTTCGAGACTTAGAATGCGTTGGAAAATAAGAAGGTAGTCCTTTTGTCCTAGCTTAATAAATTTAATGTGAATACGACTGTATATTTTCATGCGATCCCCGTGATTTCCAACATTTTTTAAACTCTGTTTTTGATTAAACGAACCTATTTACGCAAAAAAAAAAAAACCATTCCCCTTTTCGAGTATTTGCATGCTGCCGTAATAAATCTATTTCCGTCTCTGAACCAAAGACTACATAAATCACCTCGACCGTCCTCACGTAACAAACTCCTTTTATTGAAATTTTGACAATTTGTTCAGCATCCCGAAAACTTGCGACTTGATATTTTCTTCTATTGGAGGAATAGACAAGGCAGGTAAATTACTCATTCGTAGTCCACACCAAACATAACAAGGAAATTAAAGCTATCTCAGTTCCCGGTCCCAACTCCTGATGAAATGAAAACAAAGTTGACGCTTTATTACAAGATATCATCCTTACAATGGTTCTCAAGTACATAAGAAAGTCATCGACTTCAAATACACCAGAGTACTGTGTTTAACTTCAAACATCAGAACAAAGACTACAAGATGAAGACACAACTGTGAGATAGAGAGAGTGGGATGATGGCATGTTTCACTAGCAATGCAGTCCTCATTCTATGGTGACCATGTCAGCTCATAAGAGAGGCTTCTGAGTCCCGAGTGTGTAGGAAGACTCATCATAAGCTTCCCGAGCTATAGGAGGAGCCCTCACCAGCAGATGAGCCCTCCTGCTGAAGACGCTTCATCTCCTCGTAAGCCCATTCAAGGCCAGGGCAGTAATGCAGCGGTGGATTGAATCTGCAATCATTCATGTCATCAGGCAAGAAGGCTCCATTCTCTATCAAGTATTTGACTGCTTCCCGTTTTCTTTCTTTGGCCGCACTATGGAGAGGTGTCCCTGGGTCAAACATTGAATCAAATATCAGTGAACCACGTAGGATACAAGAGCAATTAAATGCAAAGTTATGAATCCCTCAGTTTCCCAAGGAGTATTTATTTCAATAAAGAGAAGGATTTTAACCAAAACCCATGAGTGAGGAAGGCTTTTGTTGTCGTTATGAAGAGATATTTTGTTGAGAGTTATGTTAACAAGCGCCTTATAAAACTAGATAAGCATACTTGACAGAGAGGGTTTCAATTTCCAAAGCACTAATTATACACATCAGAAGAAAGTCATAAACTAGAAAGTTGCAATCTTCCCTTGTTTGATTACTTTCAAAAGTTCCCTATGTTCAAGCAAGAAAGAAAGTGCATCAAGGATACACTCAGTAACCAAATTCTTTTGCCAAAAGAACAAACATCAACAAGGTACATTAAGATTTATTCTGCCTTCTGTTGAGAAGATCAGAAATTAAGTAGGTTCAGGGTAAGCGTGGGAACATAGGAGAAGGCACTCACAGCCACAGGCTCCTTTTGTTCTAGCTTCAATATTTGCACCTCGCTCGAGCAGTTCATCCATGACTTCCACGTGGCCACCCTCAGCAGCAAGGTGGAGTGGCGTTACCCCTTTTGATTTGGGGCCCCAAGCAGCCACATTCACATCCATTCCTTCATCAAGAAGGCGCCGTACCTGTTCCCCAAAAAAAAAAGCTTAATCAAACTTCTTTCATGAAAAAAAGAACTCAATTAGATAAGAAAAATACCCCCAAAACTGTCAGACAGGACATTGCATTAGGAAAAGACAAACAAAACACAATTCAATTTCATTGACAAATTTCTCGAAAACGGGGATGAAGTGAAAATCAAAGGACAAGTATGGAAATAAAATATATGATATATGTGAAAAATGAAATCAAGCACTGCAAAAGACAAGCAGTTCCAGCATTACATAAATTGTTGTCAACAAGTTGCTCTAATTGAAAACAACACAATAAGTACAACCTCCCTGCATCTGTGAATCGAGCATCATAGTCTTTAAAATTAATTACTACTAAGTTCAATCTGCTTATTTGTAATAGCCATGTATTATACTGCATATTGTTGCAATGCTACTCATCTTCAAGGGACAGCTCTATACTTGTGAAGAAAACAGTTTGTTCTAAGTTGATATTGAATATCTTACGACCAGATTCTCCAGGACCATGCAGAAAGGAATTAAGAAAAATCAGATTAGCTCTCTAATTGCTCAAACTAACTGCACCAACCTTGGTAATCCCCACAGCCTTACATAAGCAGACATTCGATCATCTTCTTTTTTGTCCACTTTACTTGTATGAAGCATCACTACTCAAAATTATGAACATCGCCAGAAAGAAAGGGGAATAAGCCTGCTAATCAAACATGTCCAGAAGGGACTAAGCTCACTAACCAATATTCAGACAGTGTAAGACAAGCCAGGGGACATTTGCAACATTTCGGCGGTAGGGGTCATCCACAGCAAAACCCTCATTGAAAATCGCTAGTCAAGGTCTCAGAATCTTCATTGTTTACATAAGAAATAGGCAGGCAGAACAAAAGTCTTTGGGTAGATTCAGCAGGAACCAATCATCCCTGAACTTTCAGATACCCCAGCTGTACCTCACCGAGTTCAACTCTGGATATGGGGTATAGCTAACTTGATCTATGTTCTGTGAAAACCTTGTCAAAAGTTGCATTCATTATAATCATATTTTTAAGCTACCAGGACAAGGGCAATAAATTCCCAATATTCTTCAAGTAGTGTTGCATAGACATCAGCAAAACTCTTTAATAACCAAAGTTTTATTCTTTCCTTTAGCTAATTGCTTCCCCAAGAGAGTAGAAAAACTTAAGTCATAGACGAAAAACAGCTCAACTAAGACCATTTATAGATAAAAGCATCTCCTAACATGACGTTTTCCTCTTTTCCCTTACAAGCATAATACAAACAAAGAGGCAAGCAAGAAGCATGTTTTCATGAAGAAAACGCTCACGCTAGACTCCCGACACTACAATCCGATAGCCTTTCATCTTACGTTATAATGTAGCATGATCTTCTATCGTGAACAAAGAAAGAAATAACCAAACACGATCAGTATAAACACCCAAGACAACAGGAACAGCATTAAAAAGGTTATCAGGTCACCGACCTGCCTGAGGTCGCCTTTCCGAGCACCGATGTGGAGCAGGGTCCACCCCCTGTCATCCCCATCGACCCTGCTCCTGAACGAGCGCCTCCTCGTCAGCGACAGGTTCCTCCGAATCGAAACCACCTCCCCTTGAGGCATGATCCTCCAGACACTTAACCGCCGAAACAGGTTACCAAGCACCGGTATTATCAATCACCACGGAACCCCAGAGCAAAAGACTCAATCTTGCTCCGCCGAGCGCGAGCAGATACCGGAAAAGCTCCCGGCGGCAGAAAGCAAGACGCTTCAAAAAAACAAAGAGAAAGGAGGAGGGAGGCGGCGAGCGAGCGAATTTAGCGGGAGAGGGAGTGATGGGCGAGGCAGTAGGGGGCGAACGGATTCAAGCCGGGGCCGAACACGCGGAGGCTCACATAGATCGCGATGGAGAGGACGCGACGGGAGGGCGGTGATATGTACATCATTCGATGCAGAGATCACCGGAACCCTAGGTGCTTGATTCGAGGAGGAAGAGAGATCAGTGTCGGACGAGCAACGGGAACGAAGCCTGGTGCGATTGGGAGGTTAATCGGGGAGGACGCGATCGGAGAAGAAGAAGAAGACGACGGCGGCGGAGGGAGATGTCGCCGGCGCTGCTGCCGTGGCCAGACCAAACCCTAGACGACGGACTCGATTTCGCCCCCGCGACAGAAAGAGAGAGAAAGAGAGAGAGAGAGAGAGATTCCCGTGTGTTCACGCGGCGGGGATGCCTCGGGCCAGGAAATAAAAAAAGGGACGCAAAAAGGAGACGAAATTTCCTGTCGGTTAACAAACGCTTTAATTTTTCCTCTCCACTTATTTTTATAAATAGAAAATCTCTAATGAACTAGACTGGAAAAACAGTTCGAATGCTTAGCTTGTTTTGCACGAAATCATTAATTTCGGATACGCTTTTCCTTGATATAATTTGGTTATATTATTTTAAAATTCATGTTAAATATTTTTATGAACAAAATATATGATCATTTAAAAAAAAAATCTAAATTATTCATTTTTCACGAAACAAATGTACTTATTACTTATGTTTTCAATAATTACAGTAGATTTCACATATAATCAATTATACAGATGTATATGAGAGCTAATGTAGCGAAGCATTTTTATTCAATACCAGCTGCACTTGATAGACATCTTTTTTATAGAGATGGCTAAAAAGTAATCACTCTTCTTTTTTCAACTGGAAATGTAACTTCATAAACTTTTCCTAGTAATATATTTCTTTGGTTTAGCGAAAAAAGGGGTACAATTCAAACTCGAAAATTTCCTTAAAGCCAGCCGGTTCTTACTAGATTCTCATGCTAAATAGTTATAAAATAAAGCAGCATATTATGCACATTTTTTGCATTTTGTTATTTACTAAAACACTAAACAACAGGATAATCATTAGAATAGAGTTTGATTGTGATTAATTTAATTATGGCTACCCAAAATATCTTCTTTTTTTTGTTGGTACGCAAAATATCTTCTTACGCAAGTTTTGCAAAAAGCAAAAAGGAAGCACGAGTGTTGCTATAAATTATTAATTCAATCTAATCAAGATGATATTAATGGATATTCCTCGTGAGATTTTATTAACAATTGATTCATGGGAATTTGCTAATCAAATACTTACAAAAATTGATGGTTTTTAATCATTACATTTTTTGTGATGTGTGTATTCACTATCATAATAATTGCACTAATCCTAGTTAAGGATGAGTGCAAGCAAAATTCCAAATAATAGTATGAAGTGTCTTTATTTTCTTAAATAAGAATTTGAAATTGACATTCTTTTAAATAAAAGCTCAAAGTGCTCTTGTTTTTTTTAAATAAGACCCTAAAGTAAACTTTATTTCAAATAAAAGCCTAAACTCATCAAATGTGAAGAAGCATTTCGTATTTTTTAGCTTTTAAAAATTTTCTTTCCTTTTTCCTATATTTTCTTTTCAAAAAATTTTAAAACCTTAAAAAAAGACCCATCGCCAATGGGCCAATGGTGAAAGCCAGCAAGATCGTCGATACCTAAGAAAGGGTCGACGACCCTGGCAAACTAAAGGCAAGGGTTAGGCCCTTACCAGAGGCAGAAGAGGGCAGCAACCCTCTCCCAAATCTAGGCAAGAGTTGCCACCTTCGCCCAAATTGAGTGAGGGTCACTAGTCATTGTGCAAGCCTGGTGGCCTTTACTTAGCACCTTATTTGTGTTTTATCTTTCTTTCTTCTTTTTTTATTATTTATTTTTCAATTTATAGTCTAATTTAATTTAATTTAAATTGTATATGGACGGAAATACTTCTAATCGGCCGGAAGTTTTTGTTGGTCGGCAATATTAAGTCGTTATTTGAAAATGATCATAATCACTTCAAGTCATTATTTAAAATTGATATGGGCATTTTTGACCCTGATTTGAAATAATGTTTACATTATATTCTCACGTGAGAAAAAAGAGGGTATTGTGAGCTTTTTATTTGGAATTTTCCACGAGTGCAGTGACTGCTCTTGTTTTTTGATTTTGTCGATCGTTTAATATTAAAAGGAGAACATCGGGGATAAACAAAGTGATCAGGGAAGAAAACTTCTTGCCCCGGTCCTCTTCCCTATCTCCAAGAACTCCAACGTCTGTTCATCTTCTTCTACTCGGCGAGCGCGCAAGCTGCTCTGCTGCTCGGCCCAGTACACTGCGGAATCGCCCTGAAGGGTTGAAGGAAGCGGTTCTTGTTTCGCTTCGCACAGGTTGTCCGATATGCGTTTCTTCAGCCCAGAATCTATATATCGACGTACTTTTCTTGACGATGTAGCGCTTGCACGCTGCGCATAAAAGCTATCAATTCATGGCCTTCCATTGCGATCTTGGTTCTTCGACCCTCCCCTTTCGCGCATTTCGCAAACCCAATTTGAATAAACCCAAGAACTCGTCTTTAATCCCCACTCGCCCTCCAATTCGTTGCCGGATTCGTGCCCCGGAAAATGGGAACGAGGGGCACGATCCTGAGGACGAAACGAAGAGACCCCAGTTCAATTTCCTCTCAATCCCTGCAACTCTGACCATCATCTACGCCTCCCTCCCTCAGCCTGCCGCGGCGGCTACCAAGGTTTCGGAGAAGAAGAGGTCAGCCAAGAAAGCCCCCGAAGCATTGACCCCGGAGCAGCTGAAATCTTGGTCCAAAGGGCTTCCTTTAGTTACTGATAGAATTCCCTATACTGACATTGTAGAACTAAAGAAACAGGGCAAGCTTAAGCATGTCATAAAGCCACCCGGGATTAGATTAAGGCAAAGGGTAGAGCCTGTTCTGGTAGTTTTGGAGGATTCTAGAGTGTTGAGGACTGTGTTGCCTTCTATAGATGGGAATAGTAAATTTTGGGATATGTGGGATCAGTTGAGTATTGATTCTGCATGTGTTAATGCGTACACACCTCCGGTTAAGAAGCCGGACGTGCCTGCACCGTATTTGGGGTTCATGTGGAGTGTGCCGGGATTTATGTTGAAGCTGATGATACCCAAGAAGGAGTCGAAGCGGGCGATGGAGTTGAGGCAGATGAGGGAGGAATTCAAGAGGCAGAAGAAGGAGGACTTGGCTCGGATGAGGGAGGAGAGAGAGATGATCGAGAAGGCAATGAAAAAGCAGAAGAAAGAGGATGAGAGGCGAAGGAAGAATGAGATTAGGAAGAAAAAGTATGAGGAGTCTTTGCACGAAGCTAGGAAGAATTATCAGCACATGGCAATTGTGTGGGCGAATTTGGCACACGACTCAAATGTAGCAACCGCACTCGGTCTGGTGTTTTTCGTGATCTTCTATCGAACCGTGGTGTTAAACTATAGGAAGCAAAAGAAGGATTATGAGGACAGATTGAAGATTGAGAAGGCAGAGGCAGACGAGAGGAAGAAAATGAGGGAGTTGGAGAGAGAATTGGAAGGAATAGAGGATGGTGATGAGGAGATTGAGGGAGGAGCAGGAGGAGAACAGAATCCTTATATGAAGATGGCAAAGCAGTTCATGAAGTCAGGTGCCAGAGTTAGGAGGGCACGTAATAAAAGACTCCCCCAGTATCTCGAGAGAGGCGTGGATGTAAAGTTTACTGATGTTGCAGGTCTTGGGAAGATAAGGCTTGAGCTTGAAGAGATTGTTAAGTTTTTCACACATGGTGAGATGTATCGGAGAAGAGGAGTGAAAATACCAGGTTTGTTTCTCAAAGATCTCCAATGACACAGCATTGTTAGTAACTAGTAGGGGCAGGTGTATCGATGTCTTACTACTTGCAAACTTTTTGCTCTAGTCATGTTAATGTGATATGCATCATAAAAAAATTGTCGCTACATTGGTTGTGTTGGGCCTGTTGGCTTACTAATGGCATTATCATTTCTACCCTTTCATTCTCCTGGTTTGTCTCTCACGACTTTTTCCCTTTTTTTTCCACTCAGTTAATTTGTTCTTCTCAATCATTGTCTTCTTTTAATAACTAGGTGGTATACTTCTTTGTGGTTCCCCTGGTGTTGGGAAGACTTTGCTAGCCAAAGCTGTGGCTGGTGAGGCTGGTGTAAACTTCTTCTCCATTTCCGCTTCTCAATTTGTGGAAATATATGTTGGCGTCGGTGCTTCTCGTGTCCGTGCCCTTTACCAGGAAGCGAGAGAAAATGTAACTTTCATCTATAGCTGTTCCGCTACACTTTTTGTCCATGGTGCTTTTCTGTTAATACTCATCTTATCCGCCCATTTGTTGCTTGTTTCATTTTATCATCATAACTCATTTGTGTTTTGGCTGATCTTTACTTCTTTAAAGCAGAGTATGATTATACTTCATTTCAGGATACTGTGATCTTCATATCTTGATATTTGGTTCAGTTTCTTCTGTGAACTGTTAGTTTTGTTGCTGATTAGGCAGAGTAGTTTAAAACGTCGATCTTTGTAGGCTCCATCTGTTGTCTTCATTGATGAGCTGGATGCTGTCGGAAGGGAACGTGGATTGATCAAGGGATCTGGCGGACAAGAACGTGATGCTACTCTAAATCAGGTCAGTTGTGATATTGAGTTATGCCACTGTTGCAAAACATCCATGACTCTCTAGATATAACAAGTCCTATCTGAGAATTAATGCCTGTTGCTGTTTACCACATATGTGCTTCAGCTCCTTGTATGCTTAGATGGGTTTGAAGGAAGAGGGGAAGTTATTACAATTGCCTCTACAAATAGGCCTGACATACTTGATCCTGCACTAGTGAGACCTGGAAGGTTTGATCGGAAGATCTATATCCCAAAACCTGGCTTGATAGGTCGTGTGGAAATTCTTAAGGTGATTATTTACACCTAGCAACTTTGTTGAATGAAGATGAGTTATTATTAACTTTTGTGTCATCTGAAGTCCTTTTCTTTTCGACTCTTTATCTCATCGGCTGATACTAATTTTTGGACCATTGAATGGTCTCAATGTAGGTCCATGCTCGGAAAAAGCCGATGGCTGAGGATGTGGACTATCTTGCTGTTGCTAGCATGACTGATGGAATGGTTGGTGCAGAGCTAGCTAACATTGTGGAGGTTGCTGCTATTAATATGATGCGTGATGGAAGAACTGAGGTAATGCTTCAATTGGAGTGAAACTTTTCTTATATTGTCTTGATTGTGGTTTTAGCTCCCTTGTGGAATGAATAGTGACAATTATTACGAATAAAAATTATTACAAATAAAAACTATCTGATGAATCACCTTTTTGAGCAAGAGGAATGGATGTTGAGACAGCATCCAAGATCGGAATGCAAACTCCATTTAGGTATCCAACAAGTTCCAGAAGCAGTTAATCAGTGGAGAGTGCTTAGGGGGAATTTCTTTTGGGCAAAATTATCGAACCCATTGAAATTGTTGAGTAGTTGATTTCATTTGAGGCTAAAAAATGAGACAGTCCTATGATGATAGTGCTTTTCTAGTTAGAGATGAAGTCGTCATCTAAGCCCAAAAAGGTTCTGCATCTGATTGATAATTATTAAAACAGCTTGAAGTTATTCTGCTTGTTATTCTTGGATGAAGGATACAAATTGTCACTTAGTACTTAAGAGATAATACTTAGCTTAACTTAATGGAACATTGACATGGATACAGAAATAACTTCCTTCATTGGTACTAGCAAGAGTTCACGTTCTTTCAGAATCTCTTATTGTATCCAAAAAACAGAAGTTGCTAATCTCTTAGTCACCGTCCATGCCTATGTTTTCCTTGGCCTACCCATAACTTCCTTGTGCCTTCTCTGGGGAAAAATCTAGAATTGTTGAATGTGCATCTAGTCAATGTTTTGGTCAAAGAACTCTTCTGATATTGGTTTCCTGATAATTTCTAATAGAACTCCATATTGGCACTTTAGTCTTGATCATTGAGGAAATTAAGATTACTCACTCAGCAAACTATCTTAGATGAAGTTGTGTAACATTTTCTTTTCCAAGTTCGACATGTGAGTGGGCTTATAGTTTCTCTTGTTATTAATGCTAGACGGTACTTTCTGCCCTGATGCTAGAAATTGCTGCTTCTGTGCTAGTTTTCTGGATTCTTTCATTGATATGTCGTATGGGATTATTTTTGCTTTCAAGCAGATCACTACTGATGACTTGCTACAAGCTGCACAAATTGAAGAAAGAGGGATGTTAGACAGGAAAGAGAGGAGCCCTGAGACATGGACGCAAGTGGCTATTAATGAAGCGGCTATGGCTGTTGTGGCAGTCAACTTCCCTGATCTAAGAAACATCGAGTTTGTATGGTTCTTGAGCACCTTTCTTCTCCATTAATATCTGTGCAGATCCCTGAGCAATTTAAACTTGTCCTGTCTTTATTTCCCTTGTCACTGGTGTTCTATTATTTTCTTCCTGCCTCCCTTGTGTGTTTAATATCCCAATTCCAACCTTATAACCAGAGCTTTTTCTTGGTGTCATGTCCACTGCATGTGACAATGGCAACAGAACAGAAAATGGCCTTTTGAAACACAATTTTCTCCTTGCGGGCCAAATAGAAAGCCGGTTGAAATTTGGAATTTCGCTGCCCTTTGTTAAGAATTATCTTGACCTTCCTTTCAAATTATGTAGTCATATGCAATGCGATACTGGACACTGCTGTATTGTGCTTGAGTCACTGCATAGGACTTCAGAAAACTTATTTGAACAAGAGTCCCAGACTCCCAAGCTAATAGGAGAAGTGTATTTGTGTCTGGACATTGGGATTTACACTAAGTTATAGTGTCTTATTAAAAAGTGGTTTCTAGGTGATTATCCTCCTGTTATCTGTATGTTGCTGTACATATTGAACTGATTTTATGTTTTTAGCCGTGCTACCTTCGTTTTTTCTTCAAAATTCAGTTGGATATGATTTCTGTGGAGCTTCTTGTCTGTTCATTCACTGCTTTGCCATATATCTATTGTGAAATTGGGAAAGGTTATATAACACTTTATCGTTCTGAGCAGGTCACTATCGCTCCTAGAGCTGGTAGGGAGTTGGGTTATGTGAGGATGAAAATGGATCATATGAAGTTTAAAGAAGGAATGCTGAGGTATGAATTCTTTTAGTTCCAAGTTCTGACTTGCTGCTTTTATGAATTGTTATAACAGCATTAAAGCTTATCTAGCTTAGAAGTCATTGTGATTCAAACTGTTAACTGTGGAGTACGTGCACTTTTTTAATCCAATTCTGTTCCAATTATCGTGCAGTCGGCAGTCACTTCTAGATCATATCACTGTTCAACTAGCTCCACGTGCTGCCGATGAACTTTGGTATGGCGAGGGTCAGGTTAGAAAAGCTTCTGTGCTATATGACTTATAGTTTAATAATGTATCATGCTAAAACCATCTCCATCTGTGCAAATTTTTTTGTTCATCTGATAATCAACTACTATTTTAAAGCTGGGAAGCGCATCTGCTTTCCATGATAAAGTATGTTATCTGTGGGGTTCATTGTTTTGCTTGCAGTAAGTGGAAGTGACGATAGAAACTTCTATGATCTCCTTGTATAAATCATTTGAAATATATTTTTGTTTGAATTTTGAATTTTGTTATTTTGTCAGAAAAAGAAATAACCTAAGCAATTGAAAATAACTGAAAAATGCAATGGAAGTTGCAAATAGAGTGCAGCACATCAAAAGCTAGAAAGTTACGACCGTAATTGCTCTGCACCTTGAATTGGCTCTGAAAATATAAATGGGCTAGTCATTTGTTGACATTTGCGGCATGTATAAAATCAGTTGACATTTGCTGCATGTATGGTGCTGCTGCACTAATTCTTTGTGAGTCATATTTATCTGTATTGTAGCCTTTATCTCCATTGAGCTATCTCAGCCGATTAATAAGCTTCTCGATTAAATTGTCCAGTTGAGCACCATATGGGCAGAAACCGCGGATAATGCTAGGTCAGCAGCAAGGACTTATGTTCTCGGTGGTCTCTCTGAGAAACATTATGGAGTCTCCAATTTGTGGGTTGCAGATCATATTAACGTAAGCACAGCTATTTTATTCTTTACAGTTTAGTTGATAATTTGGGTATCACGATTTTTGGGCTGCAGACTGTATGAGTGCATGCAATGAGTATCATATTGGACATCACACAACCTTATAGAGTAGATACACCAGGCAAAATCATGTAGCTCGTGTAGCCAAATTTTTTTTTTTTTTTTTTCATTTAACTTATGGGAGTTTGCTACATAATGTTTAAATCCGGTGCGTGGTTTGAAAACTCCCGTTAGAGAGATTCAACTTTTTGTGCTTTGAATTATGGAGTTACATCCTAAATATAGCCGAAGACTACATTTTAGTGGAATTCTTCCTTTTGAAACATCCCTCAGCCTGTTCCCTTTGCGCGCTACCTGTTTCTATAATATGACTTCTGAGAGCGACTCAAAACTGTCATAACTACTGGTCCAAGTAGATTAAGTCAGATAAGTCATCTAGTCCATGTTACAATTCTTGCGGTTTGCCCATCGATGTGCATATGATAAGCAAATTATGAAATTTCAGGAAATTGATCTGGAGGCTCTACGGATTGTGAATGAATGTTACAATCGTGCAAAGGAGGTAACATACCGTCTTGATGAAATGTTCTGTTCCCCACTTTGCTCTGTCCTTATCCTGTTAACAATTTCTCTGCGTGATCAGATCCTTCAGCTGAATCGGAAGCTTATGGATGCTGTGGTTGACGAACTGGTTCGGAAGAAAAGCTTAACAAAACAAGAGTTTTTCCAACTAGTCGAGCTGCATGGCTCGCTCAAACCAATGCCACCTAGCATACTCGACATCAGGGCTGCTAAACGAGAGAAGTTTCAGGAGATGATGATGATGATGAATCAGAAGGGAGCTGTTGTGGGAAAGCATGTGTGAGCAACATGGCGTGGTTTTGTTGTTGATACAGAACCATTCGCATCCCTAAAAGAATCGCTCTCCAGACACCATAGTGGGCTCGACCATAGCACGGAACGGTCGAATTAGTCACGGCAGCCATCACCATCAACTAACGAATTGGAAGTACCGCTTCGGCTCATTGGCAAGGTTTTAATACTGAGTCCATTTCCATTGCCATTTGAATGAACTGATGGGGGAACGTTTCGAGCTTCTCCGGCGTAGGCCAATTTGTCCGTCGTACAGCTTGGGAAGAACAACGGCATACTCCTTTTTATCTCGTCGTCCATCCTTTTCCTCCGTAGGGTTTTGTAGTCGGTGACATGGAAATGCCTCTCGAATTCGCCCGGTTCTCTCTATCGGCTAATTGTAATGGAATGGCATGACGACAGGAACGAGTTTTTGGCGATCGCGTTTCTGTTCCTCCATTTGTCGATGAATAAGATGATTGATATCTACTTCAAACCGGTGAGATTCATGCAGTCCCAGTATGCATCTCTATTTCTCTCCGTGGCCTCTTTAGGGTGCGCATGACAAAATTTCTAAAACAAAAATTGATTTCCCACAAGAAATTGATTCATCAATTTATAGAAATTGAGAAGTTAAAAATTTTAGCTTATGATTTCTTCCTCAAATTTATTTCAAATCTATTTATGGAATAGAAATTTGTTCCGGAAATAGAAAAATCAAATTGCGTTACCAAACAGATTTCTGTTCCAAACCTGTTCCGGAGAACAGAGAAATAGAAAAGTAGAAATTTTATCATGCACGCTCTTAGTCTATTATGCAACAAAAATAAATCGATCACCAGGCCCTCCCCCAACCGTGCCTCTCTTTAGCAACGGCTCGAGGTCATTTGCGTCCTCCTTAGTGAGTGATGCAAAATCACTAGCACCATAGCTTACATTCCTCTGAGGTGGCTGCGTCGCCACAAGCACCACAGCTTACGTTCCTCCGAGGTGGCTGCGTCGCCATGATCTCCATCTCGACTAATGCCGGATCGTTGGTGGAGTTCATCTAGATCGGTAGTAGTGGTTTAGCATTGGTGGATCTTAGGATTTTCACTGCACCTGGTCAGGGCGGGGGGCCCTTGGTCATTGTACAATGTAACATGACAGGCTGTCGATGTGAAGTGGGGGGTGGGGTGGGCCGCCTCGGCTCCGGAACAACGGATAAAACACATTAGTCAATTTTATAAGAAAAATCAATTTTTATATAAAATGAATTTCCAGCTAAAGGAGACGGAAAAAAAATGAGAATAAAAATAAATTTGGGGAATATCAATAAGAGCGTCGGTTGCACGTACCAGAGGTCTCCGTCCCACGTGCGACGCCACTCGGCTCCCATTGGCTGCTCCGACGTCCACTTTGAAATTCCAAAGCATCTATTCCCTTCCCCGACACCCCCCCGAACACATCATCCACACACCCACACTCTCTCTCTACTCTCTCTCTCCACACTCTCCCTCGCCTCGCAATCGGACCGAATCTCGGCGGAGGCCGACGATTTCTCCGCCGCCCGTCGCCGCCGCCGCCGCCGCCCCGCATTTCCGGCGCGTTTCCTCCGTCGTCGCCCGGATCGGGCCCGAGGTGCGCTCCGGCGTTCTCTGATTCCTACCCCGCCGCTCGATTTCCCGTCGCGATTGTCCGAGAGCCGAGCTCGATTTCGGGTCGGGCGTCGGTGGCCGTTCGGTTTTTTTTCCTTTGGTTTTCGGCTCGATTAGTCGGTTCTAGTCTTTTTCTCCGTTTCGATTGCGCGGTCGAGCGGCATGCGTCTGGAAGCTAGCTAGTGCTCGGGGAACATTTTGAGTAAGAATCAGCTGGGTTGGGTTGATGACGGCGGTTCTTAGTGCCGGTTGCTCGTTTCGAAGTTCTTGGTGCTGAATCGGGGGAAATGTAGGTGCTGTGATCATGATGCTATTGTTGGGATTCTCGTGTTATGGCTGATCCTGTAGCCGCTTCGGTCGTGATTTGTCTGAAGCTCTTCTACTCTTGGGAATTGATTAGATACTGTGCATGTCATGAACTTGGTCCCCTAGGCGTGTCTTTGCAGTATAATTCTGTTTAGTGAATATCGCTAAGGTTGGTAACTTCTGGAAACGAGAAGAAAGCTATGAAACTCCATCTTCATGGCTTGATTTTTCCTGGTTCTGCCATGCCCTGAGAGCATCAAAAGCATTTCAATGTACTCGCGCATTTTGAATTGTCAATCTCCATTCCAATTTTTAGTGCTAGGTACTTACTATTGTAGTTACTGATAGTTTTGTGGGCATTTTGGAAATGTCAAAGCAATTTTGTATTTTCTTCTTCAGCGTGGATCTGAAGGAAGGAATTAGTGTTGTTATCCAGGCACTCATATCATGATGGGATTACTCAAAAGGAATTTACATTGTTCCCCTTGCTTTTTGCTACATTATAGTCCACTTAAATGATTGAAGGGTTTATTGGTTGTCCGTCGTTTATTTTGTAGCAATGTAACTGCTTTATTTGTTTAGGACAGTCGATGTTTTCTGCTATGAGTGATTTGCACATCAGTTTAGTATAAACTTATTAAACTCAATGACTGATGAAGTTTCTAAATGCCTTTAATTAATTCCTTCTTTTTTCTGTCATTCAGGATTTTATCATATTTCTTTCCTTCAGGATGGCATCTTTGCAGTTGTAGCTATATGTGCAATTCAATTATTCTTGAGCTTGGCACATCAGATGATTTGGAGTAGCTTTATTATGCTTGACCAGTGCCATGATGGGCACTTGTCAAATGAATCGCCTAGGAGTATGGTTGCTTTGCCTTTTACTGCTTTATGGTTCAATCAACAAAAGTACAGCTCTCAGCCCTGATGGTACGGTGACCTTTTGGTTTGATCTTCACTTATCAAAATTTTGAATACTAGTGTAAAATCTCTACTCAAAGTGTTGTCATTAAAGTATCATTGTTTTTGCCCTATGCTTGTAACTTGTACCCATTAGGATATTGTTTTCATCAGATATAGTATCATTCAATTATGTTATAGTTGAACTACCATTCCTATGGATCAGATCTCTCGTAGACTCATAGTTGTACATTTCTTATCAGCTCGAATTTGTGAAAGTTGAAACTTTATTCTTTGGCATTCGGGCTAATTTTCATTCTTTGCCATTTAGGCTACATGAATAAAAATGCAAATAGAAAAGTGTCTTTTAGGATTAATGTGCTCATGTTTCTTGAGAGTGGGAATATTTAATAGACACCTTCTTGGATCTACATGAGCATTTTTACTAAGACATCTTACTCATACATTCATAGGTGAGGCGCTCTTGAACTTTAGATCTGCAGTTGTTGGTTCAGATAACATCCTTTCTCACTGGAGACCGGAGGATCCTGATCCTTGTGGATGGAAAGGAGTGACTTGTGATGCTGTATCGAAGAGTGTAATATATTTGTAAGCTCTAAACCTATCTGGAGAACTTCTCATTGATCCTCTTGCTCATGGCTTCCCTATTATTTCTGTAATTATTCTTTTGGGAATAGAGCGGACTACAAGCTCTTCTAGACGTGTGACCTGACTATTATGTGTCAAGTTTAGTTTAATTCACGAAACTTCTGACTGATTCACTTTCTATCTGGTTGAAAAGGTTGTGTCAAGCAGATACTATGTTAGCACTGTGAGCTCAAACCTCAATTGACATACTTGTGCGTTGAAGATCTTGTGTGTGAAATTTAGGGAACTTTGTCAAAGTTGTTATCATCAGTGCTTAGCTATGTTGCCTTAAGAAAATCTTATGCTCCTATAATGTCTCTTACCCTTCGATTTTTCCATGGGTAAGATGAGTGCTTGGGAGGATAGTGAGGCCATTGGGAAATACTAGCAAGGGATTTTAAAATCTAATGCAAGATTGTGGGTTTTCTTTGAAGAACTTTGAGCTTTCCAAAATGAAAAGAACATCCTAACTTGGAGTTTTTTATAATGTACTTAGCTATCTCAAATTTCAGTCGAAGAAGCAACTACAAGATTCCACCGCCTATACACACTGCTCAGAAATGATGGAGGATTACCTACCACTCTGTAGATTGTTAAAATATGCTGTGAGTTTAGCAGTTGGCATGCTATAGTTTGGGTGAAAACCCCCAATAGATCCTCTTATAACCCTTGATAGCCCGGTGCACTCCTAAGTGTCCAGCAGAACAACAAAATGGAGATTTTTTATTCATGCAATGCAGATAAAGTCAATTAACCTCAAAAGCATACACTGGACAATGTTATCCTGAATAGTTTTTAGGAGCTTGTTTAATGCAAGAGTAAAGAGAAAAGGACTTGAAACTGATCGTTGATCTAGCCTGAAAATGGTAGACAAGTGTTAGTGTCTCTACTAGCCTTGCAACCGTGTCATAACCCAAAAACGTTTTTTATATCTTATATACGCAAGGCCATTTGAGACCTTAATTGGGCGTTTAAGGAGATTATGAGAAAACATTTTCACTGTCTGAATCTCATTAAAGACGAGTGAAATAGAAAGAGGATCTATGTTCCTGATGCCAATTGGTGTAGCACTTGGCAGTTGTAGTCTTTCGTGCTTATGGAATATTGCTTGGTAATGGGATGCACAGCTTGCGGGTGATCATTTTGAGGTTCTTTTCACTAATAAGAAGGTTTATGGTGGTTTGAACAGTTTTGCTTTTAGGGCGCTGCCATAACCAGAAAAAGGTTTACGATTCAGGCTGAGCTTTGTTTAACTAGAATTTGCCAGTAATCGTTAAGTTAAACATGATTTTTTCTGCATGCATATCTTGCGTAGATGACGGGATTCTGGGTATGCATTCAGTCACGTGGTTTGATCTCCCATGAATGCCATCCCAAAGATATGAAACCTGCCTCATTTTTCTATTGGATTCCCCTAGACTAGTCCTTAAGATTCATTAGTGTGTCAATGGTATAATAAATGGTCCTATTCTTCTCTCCCTCCTTTCTTTGATACATTAAAATTTTTAATATGTTTGCTTCAAAAAGATTGAAACACGCAAAAGTAAATTCCCTTACATTGATTTGAAGTAAAAACTTCCTCTATGTTGAATACAGGAGTCTTTCTTATCTCAAATTGAGTGGATCCATCGCACCGGATCTTGGGAAGCTTGAGCACTTGAGAATTCTGTATGTATCGTCAATTTCCTTCTGCTGTTTCCTCTCTTCTTCCCTCTATATCTAATCCTTTATATGTGTGTTTTGCTAAAGATCTCTTCATGACAACAACTTTTATGGGGCAATTCCTTCTGAGTTGGGGAACTGCACAGAGCTGCTGGGAATGTAAGTTCTTACTTGGATTCTCTATTGATTGAAATAGCTCTTCATTTGCAGGATGGCTGTGATTGTTGTTCCTGTTTGCCTTTATAGAATCTGGATATTCTTTTTCTTTTTTATTTTGATTCTTATACAGAGATGGGACTTCTTTTCAAGCTGCTGTTGGCACATTGCAGAATTGTATTAAATGAAATTATTAGTCATCACGCATATGGGAAGAGGGGGGGGTTGGGTTTCCGTTTTGGAAATTTTATTCGAGTACCGTCCTGTTTATTTCTAGTTGGTTTTCAAGCAAGCTTGTTTTCTTGGCAGTTATTTGCAGGGTAACTACTTAAGTGGTCTAATACCCAGTGAGCTCGGAAATCTTTCCAATCTACGAAATCTGTGAGTTATTCGTTCTCCTTATTTAGGATCTTGTAGGTGAATTCTACTAGCAATGGACCTCAGCTCTGGGCAACTGTCCTTGTACTCACCCCCATAGACAGGGAGAGAGTGCGCGAGTCATCTAAAAGGGCCAATAGATCTTTTCTCTTGAATTATTTACTTTTGTCTTTGACTTTTCAGGGATATCTCAGGCAACTCCCTAAGTGGCTTTATCCCTCCTTCTCTTGGAAAGTTGAATAAACTTGTTACCTTGTGAGTTTGTTGTTGACGTTAGACAATAGAAGTTTGATTATAATTTATTGGAAACTGTCACTCTAACATTCTCATAATGATTTGATTGTGTGAAGCAACGTGTCTGCTAATTTTCTTGTTGGAGCAATTCCATCTGATGGTGTACTCAGCAACTTTCCAGAAAGCTCGTAAGTACCTACCTCTGCAGTTAAATGATCTTTCTTATTTGTTCCTATTTCTTTTAATGCATTATAATCTACAGCATTATGCTTCATTTTACTGGTTGACGAGAATATTTTTTGCAGCTTTATAGGTAACAAGGGTCTGTGTGGAAAACAGATCAATGCGGCATGTAACGGAGGACCTTCTACGAATCCCCAGTCTCCTACATCAGGTATTGCTGGATGTGCTGATTGGAACTTCTGACAGTTGAATGTGTTCTACTTCTTACCTCATGATGTTATTATGTCTTTCAGCCCAAAGTCAAGGTGTAAAGAAGAACTCTGGCCGACTGCTTATAAGTGCATCTGCCACTGTGGGTGCATTGCTTTTGGTGGCCCTGATGTGTTTCTGGGGTTGTTTTCTGTACAAGAAATTTGGCAAAAATGACGCCAAGGGTTTTGCTATAAATATCAATGGCGGTGTGTGCTGTTGCAAAAAATTCAAGATATTTGTTGAGCATCTTTTATATTGCTATTCCTATCACATAAGTTTGTCGACTTTTGTAATCTCAAACATAATCCTGCTGCTTCAGGTGCATCAGTTGTCATGTTTCACGGAGACTTGCCTTATTCATCGAAAGACATTATAAGAAAATTGGAGACACTGAACGAGGAACACATAATAGGTTTTGGGGGTTTTGGAACTGTGTACAGGCTTGCAATGGATGATGGTAATGTGTTTGCATTGAAAAGAATTGTCAAAATCAATGAAGGATTTGACCGCTTCTTCGAAAGGGAGCTTGAGATTCTTGGAAGCATAAAACATCGGCATTTGGTGAATTTGAGGGGATATTGTAATTCTCCTACGGCGAAATTACTGATTTATGACTTCTTATCTGGTGGTAGCCTTGATGAAGCACTGCATGGTGAGTGTTTATCTCTGTACATTCTCTTTACAGAAAGCTGCAGTGCAGCACATTCACAAATTTACTTCTGCTGTTTGTGTACTAGCAGCACCCAATTTCTGTGCATGATATCGTTGTTTCTGACATAAACAACACTATTTGTTTTGCCATTTATATTAGTCTGATAGGCAGGAAATGCTTATTGATGACATGATGTGCCTTGACGTGCTGAATATGGTGTTACCTTCTAAACAAGGCAGGAAGCTGATCAGTAGCACCTCTGCTTTTTATTGGTTGTAGTATAGGAAGAGATGGGAAGGACAGGGTGAGTGAGGGGGATTATTTTAGGCCAGCGATGGTATCTCAGTTATCGGTGCGTTGGCATACTCTAGGTCTAACATTGTTCTATGACTGCTAAATAGGTCCATTTGATGTAGATACAGGGAGGAATAATCCACCAGATCCTGATTGGTGACGACTAGTGGCACAAATAAAGATTTTTTTGGTAATGGAATGGAACAAGCCTGTGGAAATTAACTTTGTGGTCCATGAATTATTTAAATACCTTGCAGAAGTTGTCTTTTATACCTCTGTTGATTGAAGGATAGTCATGACTACATCAATTGAACATCATTTCAATTTGGGAGAGGTGCTACCCTTGTGTGGTGATATGACCCATCACTGTTTGTTGTGTCATTCTTATTTTTGTATGGCAATAGAAGGAGCTGTTGTGATACCTTCTGTTAAATGGACAACATTAGCCTCATTATTGTCTAGTAAACTATAGTTTAGTTTAATATAAGCATCTTGTAGCACTGCTCATTAATTAGGTAAATTGGACTGTTCAATAACTTGATGTGCTTATGACCCCCCCCTTTCCCACCAAAAAAAAAAAAAGAAAAAGAAATAACTCTATGTGCTTGCTCATGCAGAAAGATCCGAGCAATTAGACTGGGAGACACGTTGTAATATTGTTGTAGGAGCCGCTAAAGGACTTGCTTATCTGCACCATGATTGCTCCCCAAGAATCATTCACCGTGACATAAAGTCGAGCAATATTTTGCTTGATGGTAATTTGGAGGCTCGAGTATCTGACTTTGGGCTTGCTAAATTATTGTTGGATGAGGAGTCTCACATTACAACCATTGTTGCTGGAACATTTGGTTACCTAGCACCAGGTAAGAATGTAACATCTAACCATGAATAGCTGTATTAAAGGACGTTCTGCTTGCCATAGTCTTAAATTGTTTAGCTGTAAGATACCTTGACTTTGCTTTTTGAAGGACATGGTCCTTTCATTTGGTGCTATTACTTTAAGCAAAATCCTCTCTTTGCTGCTCAAAGCATGTCATTCTTGGACAGTGATCATGCAGTTGCCTTAAAATGAGGGAATTGACCTATATCTAAACAATTTTTTAGACAACCAAAATAGTCCATCAAGAAATCATTCAGGGCATCAGCATTTTTTTAATTATTAAGTTCTCTTGGATTTTTGGCATGAAACAAATTGACAAAGTGAATAGAAGTAGTTAACATTAGTAGATTGACTAAATGGACCTTGATGGTAGCTCTCACTGGAAGTCATTGTGGTCGGACAAGGCTTTATGGCTTTAGAAGTTAATTTAACGTTTCAGCAAAATGGTATGTTAATTAGTTTCGTCTGACATTGTGATATTTCACCCCTATGCTGTTGGTTTTTTGGCCTTTATAAGTCCTTTCCGATAAGTACATGAAATCCTTTCAATGAGGCAGTGAGAGTGCAACCTGTAACATAATGAATTGCAAGGGAATGATTCAGCCAGCTGTAAGACAATGGATATAGTTGCAATATCATTCAGTAGGAATAATATTCCCAATTAGTCCTTGACGTGCATGCCTTGCTAGGTTAGTCCACACTCCTGTTGTCTCCATTTTCATCCTGTCATACTTTTTGAGTGTGATTGGACCACTGATGGTCTCCAACTTTGTGAAAGTTTAACTATATGTCAAGTGACGAAACTGCAAGGATGAAAAAGGAACCAGCACCAGAGTAGATGGACCAGAGATTTCTTTACTCGCAGTTTTATATTTTGTTGTACTTCTCATGATAACATCCAGTAAGTTATGGACCGTGTGTTGTTAATTTTGGTTTAGTTGTAGTCTGTAGGTTAACTCTCTCGAGCGAATCTTTCTGGTCTGGCTTATTTCTTTTACTAAGGTTATTAACTTTGACATTTCCTGAATTCCTTGACTACTATATATGCAGAATACATGCAAAGTGGTAGAGCAACTGAAAAGAGTGATGTTTACAGTTTTGGAGTCCTGGTGCTCGAAGTACTGAGTGGAAAGCGACCGACTGATGCTACGCTAATAGAGAAAGGCCTTAACATTGTTGGCTGGGTACGTATAAACTGATGGTCATTCTGCTGGCTCTTATTATCTTGAATTATTGGAATTGCATAGGATTCTAGTTGAGACGCGGCAATTAAATTGAAATGAGTTACTGAAATTTTTCTAAAAATTAGTTGAAGGATATGTTACTGATCACAGGAAGTTAACTACCTGTTGATCTCTCGTTCTTTCTAAGAATTACGCAAGAATGTTCTCTGAGTGTGCTTTTTGGGTGTATAAAACTTTTAAGGCTTAGCAAAGAGCTTTTGTCTGTCACACGCATTAAATCAACCATGGTCCATGAACCATGGAAAACCATGATTCTTTTACTTATATGTTCTAGTGCATTTGATGCTTTCTCTGCTGAGTGTATAAAATGTTTGCTTCGCTTCTCCTGAGAATAACAAGATTTTGAATGTGGAAACTGTAAATGCAGAGGAATGCTGCAAAGAACCTTTTGCCTGCTATGGTAGCTTTACTGGAATTTTGTAGCTTATTGGTACTATTAGAATTTGTTACCTGATCTAATTTCTCATTAAGACCTGAATTGCTGTCTATTCTGCAGAGAAGAATCAACTTTATCTAGATGTCTAGCTTTCTTCTTTCCTCCTCAAAACTTTCAGGATCCTCTAATACCAAGTATTAAATAAGTGAAAGCTGGATGCTCTTTTCTTATAATCTCATTGGAGTGTACTTCTTGTCCGAAATCGAAAGTCCCTCAGGTCTTTCTGTGTAATTAATTCCACTGCTTCCAGAAACCACCCAGATTAATGCCTATGCATGTGCTTGTGTTCTACATACATGCATGTGTGTGTGTGATTGTGATTGAGTATAGGCGTAGTACTCATCCATTTTCCTTGGCAGTTAAACTTCCTCCTCACAGTAAATAGGCAACGAGAGATTATCGATACACAGTGTGAGGGTGTGCAGACGGAAAGTCTTGATGCTCTGCTTGGTATCGCAATTCAGTGCGTCTCCTCTAGCCCAGAGGATAGGCCAACCATGCACAGGGTGCTCCAGTTACTTGAGTCTGAGGTCATGACCCCTTGCCCAAGTGATTTATATGATTCCAACTCAGATTGAATTTTCTGATGAGAAGACGGATATGTTGAGATTCACATCCATAAATGTAAAGTTGGTGAACAAATGGAGTGAGAGGGGAACTCAGGCATCCAAGCGGTTCTCTTCTCCAAATTGGCTTCATTCTTTAAAATGGATATGTGGGCAATCAGAAACACGCTGCCACTGAGCTCCCTCGACTTCTGAGCATTAGGTCGAGCATCAGCAAGACTTGCAGCGTCATTATTTTGCACAGATGCGGTCCGAAATTTGTTTCTCCACGGCAACAAAACTTCCACTTGTGGCAAGTCATATATTCAACCCCCTGTTTTCTTTTTCATTATTATTTTTTTCTTTTTTGTGATTCCCTCGGGCATTTATTTTGTCAAATTAAAATGTATATGACATTGTAAAAGTTAAATTTGTGTACCTGCGAGAAGGAATCTTGTTCTTCATGCCATTTTTGTAAAATATATTATGATTAACTACAGTAGTCGATTTGTTGGATATGCGTCGACAGCATCTCTTTTTCTGCAATTGCTTATTATTATTTATCCTTTCCAATGACGAATTTTGCCTTTCTTTATCTCCCTTTTTGGTAGAGAAACAGGAATGCGATATGCATCAAATCAGGGATTTTCTGTGCTGTCACCGAATAAGAGAACTTTCGAGCCAAACTATTCTGGTGCCGTGGCTGGCACACCGGAAAATTCCTTGAGCCTGCTAGCTTTTGTCTCCAACTTGTTGATTTTGTGCCAAGTCTTAATGGCCGGTATGAAGCACCGATCAATTTGTAGTCGATATTATATCAGTCGCACCGCATGAAGAATTCGTGATTTAATAACAATTGTCAAGTGCACGAGGATTTGGACATGATAGAACAAGCACTATATCTCTCCGTTTTTCTGTCAAGCGAGCTAGTTTTGGAAGCTTTCTTAGTGAACTTATGCTTCACTCTCATTTAGGGCAATTCCAAGAGATCCGGTGACATTAATGTGGTAACTTGATCGTTTGGTTCTTCTCCTCCACCTCCTGCTTTGTAACACCTCGTGAACATTTCCCCACTATGCCATCCGAGTCCCTCCACATGACTCCGCTTCGGGTTGGCGACGGGCCATCCGGCAAGGTTTGGACTTCCGAACCAAACAAAAGCGATGCTAAGACCGCCAGTATTAAGATCAAATCTTGAGCCACTCGAGTTCACTGGAGTGACTTCAAGAGCTCCATTCTAGCACTGGCGGATCATATCAAGTGACTTCAAGAGCTCCATTCTAGCTGCTACGAGAAGATCTGCCACCATGGAATGAAACTTTGGTTTACTTGCCTTGTATTCGCAATGGAAAAAAATTGAGTGAAAGTTGTCTTCTCCAAGTTCTACAAATTTTTTTAAAAAAAGGAGGTAAAAGTTGCATTTTACAAAATAATGGAAAATCAAATCCCATTGTATATGCTTTAAGGAACAACCGAGTCACTCGATTCTCTTTTATTTTAAAACTATGAAAATTTTAAACGCTATACAATATTCTATTAACATTTTTATTGCACATGGTTAAAAATAAAAAAAATTGAAATGTTGAAATCCTACTGAACAATGAAAAGTTAAACCATTGAATACACTTTAAAAAGCCACCTAATTTGCTCGATTTTCTTTTACTTCAAAACTATGTATACAATTTTACCATTAGGAAGTAATTCAATGCCTCGATCAAGAGTTTTCATTAATGTTGGATAAAAGATGATTGCTTCAGTTCCAAGACCATCACCCCACAATAATGGATGTACTCGCCAAAACACTCTAATATTTTCTTTTTGTCCTCGAAGTAAGGAAAGCTTAGTAGTTAATAAGATCATATACGTGCCATTGGACAACATGTTTACCATAATCTTAGTTCATAACTAAGTAAGAGTGTATTCCGAGCACGTCCATTGTTGCCTGGTGATGGTCTTGGAATTGAAACGATCATCTCTAATCCATTGTCAATGGGAACCCTTGATCGAGGCATTGAATTACTTCAAAGTATTAAAAAATACTTCATGCGAGTTAAAGAAAAGGCTAAGTACCATGAAAAATCCCAAACTAGTACATTTATAACAAATTTATTCCAAATTAAATTGTTGATCACGAAAAACTCCAAACTAGTGATCTGTAATAAATTTATCTCAAATGACTATAAAAAATCTTAAATTGATACAATTACAATAAATTTAACCCAAACTATTTTTTTGATTGCTAGAAACCCCAAATCAGTAGATTTGTGATAAATATACTATTCGTTAAATTATATTAATACTACAAAAAAAAAATCATAAAATCGATACAACTATGAAAAACGAAAAGTAAAATCCCAAACTGGTATACTGTATTATCCAACTCAATAATTTGATAGTAAAATTTAATGGAAACTAACATAAAATAAAATTATCGAAAGTATACCAGTTTGAGATTTGTGGTGAAAAAAAAATTAGTTTTGAGTAAAATTATTACAAGTGTACCGATTTAGGATTTTTTTGTGGTATTAATCCTAAAAAAAATCTCGCCAAAACCATATTCGTCTTTTATGAACCAAATAAATTTTCATGTTGTACTTGCCTCCCAGCCATAGATATTAGTTTGACCTGAAGTAGAACATAACTGTCCGAGAATAGAAGTATCCATTTGGGTTTGACGGCTTCCGGTAAGACGTTTTTGTTAAGATAGCGCCCTTCATGGCTATAAGGTGATACGTTTCTTTGATTATGCAAAATTACAATTGAATTGCAAATATGTATAATATGACCAAATACTAGACGAGATTTATTTTTTCAACATTTGAGCTTTTAAGAGAACTTTTCCTACCATGTAGAATTTACCATTACTAGACAGTTATGCCTCATAGTTTCTTTCTTCTGTTTGATTTCTTGCAATGAAAATAAAATAAATTTCTCCTATCTTAGGAGTGGAATTGCATTTAGAGAATCTCTCTTACCAAATACTTAAGAGTGCGTTTGGTTCAGCATTTTGAAAGCTCATTGGGAAAATACAAAGTAGTTTAGCCTAAAGGGCTTTAGGCAAATGCAAAGACTGTTTGGTAAACTATGCTTTGATAAGCAACTTTGACAGAAATGCCATTTGGTAGAAAACACATTTGAAAAGCTATTTGAGTGATTAATATTAATTTTTTTTAATTTCATTTGTTTAAAATTGAAAAAAAATAATGTATGCAAATTTTTTAAATATAAATTTTGACAATAATGCTAAAAAAATCAAATACATATATACATACATATATAATTTAAAAAAAGATCAAATCCTTCATTGAATTTTTTTTTTTTAATTTTTATTTGTTTAAAATTGAAAAAAATAATGTATGTAACTTTTTAAATATAATTTTGAAAATAATGCTAAAAAATCAAATACATATATATAATTTTCTTTTTAAAAAAGACCAAACCCTTCGTCGGAATTTTTTAATTTTTATTTATTTAAAATTGAAAAAATAATGTATGCAATTTTTTAAATATAATTTTTGACAATAATGCTTAAAAATCAAATATATAAATACTTTTTAAAAGACCAAAAATATATATATTTTTAACATTTATATAAATTTGATTTTTTTAGCATTATTTTGGCATTTAAAAAAATAATAACAAGAGCAAAATAAGAAATTTGAAGAATGAGTTATGATAGTTTTGGAAAAAAAAATTAAGTTTCAATATTTGGCCAAATGTCGAAAACTCAAAGCTAATCCCTACGAGCATTGGGCTTTCAGCCTTCTTAATGCTGACTTTCACTTGAAAGTTACTTCAAAATGGTTGCCAAACGGTTTAGTATTTCCTCAAGGGGCTTTGGAAGCTGAAAGCCCATTGGGAATGCAGAACTAGATGCACCCTTAGCAGGTTTGTGTACTTGCCTATAGACAAAAAGCTTCAAGGAAAACCTTTACCGTGTTGGGTAAAGCTAATGCTCCGAAATAGAAAGGGTTGATGCCACTCTCTATCAAATATATCATACTAGTCAAACCCTCTTGGGCCAAGGGCAAAGTACAAATTGCGGTTAAATTTCTATATATATATATATATATTTTATCTTCATTTGCACAATGCTAATATGGAGGCGCAATTCAGGCTTTAACGTTAGAGATATATAAGGAAACAATTCGTGATTTACTGTTTACCAAAGTGGAAGACAATACAAATGGAAATGCCTTTTGTACCTGACCTTACCATAGTTAATGTATGTAGTATCAAAGAAATTACCTTGCATTTGGAGCAGGCTGCACAAAGCGAGCTTGAAAGCTCATTCATGTTGCCTACTTATTTCTTTGTTTTATTAGGTCCGTGGGCAAGACAATGAATAAGCAATCATCAAGAAGTCACATTGTTTTCACATTGTGAATATTTGTGATAACTAAGGTAGAAACATTTTTGTTACTATTTTGTTCTATTCATCTGTGTGTTACTATTATGTCTACTGCTTCAGCAGTTCCTCCAATTTTTCTTTTTTAAATTATGCACTTGTCTCTGGAGCACTGAACAACAAGAGTTCAACATTCTCAGAATAAGCAGTTGATTACTTCTGCCGACTCTCATTTGAGTTAGTAAACAACGTTTATATGGTGGGTTTCAATTTCGCTATTTTTTATTATTAGATTATTTGAACGGAAGTAAAGTTGGTAAATCACCAAATAGAGAACCGTGATAAATCAGTAGAGTATTGGACATTTCAATTTGTCATAAAAAAAAAACACCCGAATGGACTGCATCCTTGCTTTTGTTAACAGCAGCAGAGTGCCAACTATACTCAGAACTATGTTGTCCCATCTCACCCTCTCTCAGGACTCCTAACCAAAATTTAATGATATATTCATACAGTCAATGCTGATTGGGGTAAGCACGTACTCGAAATCTAAATTAAACTGTAATCGACTTTCCCTATCGATTTCAAATGCATTATTGCCCTAGCCCCAGTTGACTCGAGATGATCCGATTGTGTTCGAACCGATCGTAAGCGGGTCGGGTTCTCAAGAACAATAGCAAACTACAGGCTAATCCCACAACCGAAAAGCATCCCCACCACACAAACGTTAGGAAATAGCAGTCCTTCCCTAGGCACACCATCGACTCGCTGACCATGCTTATGCCGTAGCCAGATCCCGTGTTTGCATCGTAGACAATGGCCGCGAGGAGTCCATAGAACAGCGACCCGAGGGGTATGTTGGTGATGAGGATGTTGTGGTTCACCCCAACGCTGTTAGGGCCGAACAGTTCGGACGTGATCGAGACTGCCACTGCAAAGATGAACCCCGAGCTAAGCCCAATCAAGGCGGTGCTCACGTGCAATGCTGCACTGCTGCTCGACGCGGCTAGCAGGAAGAAAGCGACCGGAGTGGGCAAGAGAGCGAGCGTCAACCACCCGGTCCTTGCGAAGTAGAATTTCCTGTGAAGGGACAAAATTCGGGTTAGAGGCAAACCCTTGATTAGATTGGTTAGCGAGTTAGCACTATTACAGACAATATAAGTACTCCTTTTACATGTAACTGGAAACGTCAGATTTGAAATTGAGTGCAATGACCTTAGCGTACTTACGTGCGAATGTAGTCGGGAGCGGCAGAGAGCAAGCGGCCGAAGAAGGAGAAGGATGAGTAGAGCGTGACGAGCGCCGTGGTGTTCGAACTCTGTCCTAGGGATTGAGCAATCTGGCCTAGGTTGTTGCTGTACACTAGGCCAATGGTCCCTCCGCAGAAGTACGCAATGTAGTACAACCAGAAATCCAACCTCCTCACAAGCAACTTCGCAGGATGTTCTTCACCGAGCATTGCCAATTGATGACTCCCCACGACGCTCTCGCAGCACCCCTCGGCCTTGTGCCTCGTCAGCCCACACGACGACCCGTTATCGCTGATCAGGTGCGTCAGCCCGTTCTCGTGAATGCTCGCCTCGCGGTTTATCAGCTCTTTATGCAACTCTAGGCCATCATCGTCGACCAGGATGAACGACGAGCCCTCGATGCGGAAGCTAGAGTGGATCGCCTGGCGGAACCAGCCCCGAGCGTACACGATTCCAGGGATGAATAGCGGGAAGATCAGCAGAAACAGTGCCCCACCGAGGAGGAGGCGGGCCGAGGTGGCGTCTGACGAGGATGAGCCTGTGAGGAGGAGGTAGACGCCCGTGATGACGGCGAGGACGTTGAGGATGAGGAAGATAAGGGAGTCGCGGCCGACCGCATCGGGCGGGAGGGGGTCGAGGGAGGGCTGCCGAAGGATCGGGACGAGGGACATGAAGGAGGTGATGAGGGGGACGATGGCATTGAGGAGGAGGTAGAGAGCACTGGAGGACGGGTTGATTGCGTCGGCGATCAGTGTGTACAGGGCGGCGCTCACGCCGTTGAAGCTGATCGTGAGGGACAGCGCGAGCGCCCGGTTGGCCGGGAAGTTGCGGATGCACAGGACGAAGCAGACGGTGTTGAACCAGCAGATGCTGCAACCGGCCAACAAGCACAGAAGAAAGACCTGCCAGTTCACATTGGTCATCAGCCCTAATATTAGAATTAAAAAGAATAGTCAATAATAATTCATCAATTCATCGCCCAATATAAATTCGCCAGATATATAATTTCATTATATCAAACATTTATCTACACCGTTATAATTTATGTATGCTTATAATTAAAAGTTAAGCGCGCAGCCTGTGGTTGTATTAAAATAAAAGATACATCTACAGTGGTTAACGCTTTAATTGCTAATATTAAGTGTAATACCCGATATGTACCATCAAGGTAGTACAATTTAATATATAAATTATATTAAAACTTTACAATTCAATACATAATAGTGCTACATACTTATTAGTTTACGAGAAAAAAAATTATTCATCACGTATTTAATAGTATGCTTTTCTGTCAAATAAGCACCCTGAAATTACACGTGTAATTCTTTGATTGGTACGTGAGAGGTGCGGAGGGATTGATGTAAAAGATTGTTTTGGAAGGGGACGAAAAAATCCATGTGGTAGGTGCGATCGTGCCACCAACCTCACGGGTGGTAGAGTCACATTCACTGAATTGGCCTCTATATCGAGTAAGCTCACAAAATTATGCCCATTCTAATTTGTGAAAGCAAACACTAATCACCACTTAAAAGATAGAAACATGAATTCTTTGCAAGCATAACATCCGGATGACGACGACGACAATAAATTTGAGGGTTGGTAGGATTTAGCTTATCACATATTATCTCTTAAACAATATGTTTCATCTAACTATGTAGAAACTTCAAATTATCTCCGGAACAACCCGTTCCATATTATCTCTTTTAAGTTTATTTAGGTTCCGAATTGACCTAAGAAAACATGGCTTGTATGAATTTTATTGGAATACCCATGTCAAGGGAGAAGCTCATTGCTTTTTTTCTCCAGAAATTATATATGCATGTCGTCGGGATCAAACATGGTGCATGTGAAAATTGAACAATAATATTTGTTTCTTTCTATATTGACATATTTTAGCCAAAACACCGTTTTGTGTCACTTTTAAGATTTCCTATTAAATTACTCTTCCAATACCACATATCTTCCATAAGCACCTACTTCATAAATTAAATACTCTCATCTATATCTGCATTATTGAGGGGACGGTTGTATAACTTATGTCTGTCTCACTTCTTTGGGTATTCCATTATTATCCTTACATCAGAATACATAGAGTACCAATAGTCACTTTTGAACCCTCTACTTTATAGTATATCAGTTATCATCCTCTAACAAAATCCTCTACTTTATAGAATTTTCCGTCCCCCAAGTTACCCACAAACCCTAAACTCAATCATCCACAAACCCTCGCCTCTTGCATCGGCTATAACTATCCAACGCCATCGTGACGGTGGGCACAGCGTCGGAAGGCTTCGGCGGCGGGCCGGTGGCGCAATCAAGTTTAGGGTTCAGCAGTTACTTTTTGAGTTTAGTTTTGGTGTTCGGTGCGGTAGGAGACTTGGGACTTGGGCTCGGCAATTTCGGAAAGAAAATGACGTTTTTGTAAATAAGATTACTTGTGTGGAGCCGCCATAAGTAGTCTCTAATGGAAAAATATATGTGCCAATCGGAGGTTTTCAAAGTAGAGGAGGGTAAGTGGTAAAGAGAGAAAATATCAATATGATTTTATGTGTTTTCCCAAAATAAAGTCATGACTCCTTCCTTCTTCATCAGATAATCACCCAGTTGACAGACATGTAATAACTAGGGACTCATTTAATTTAGTTAGATAATAACTCAACTTTGAAAACCAAAAAAGGATCTCTCTCTCTCTCTCTATCCATAACCTCAACACTAGTTTCCCTTAAATCGATAAGATAAAATTCGGAAGCAAAGAGCAACTCCACTGCAAAGAGACAAGAAGAAGTGAAAAAGAAAATTATATCGCATTTGAATACTTTGATGGGATCTCTGGCGGCCACGACATTCAACGTACCACCACAAATAAAAAAGAGAAAAGAAACTGGGAAGCACGAATCCCTGTTTTTGCAAAGAGAAAACAAAAAGCAAAGGAAAAGAAAAGGAGGGATCGAAACCCGAAAAGTCCAATAAATTATTGTCATCGTGGGGTCCAACTGCCAATCAAAATGACAAACTGCAATAAATCCCATGAAATTGCGTAGCTGGGGAACTTTCTGACGCATGACGTGCCAGCTTTCGATTGCCCGCAGATGGATTCGCGATGGCGAAACTACTTGCCCAAACCCTAATGTTGTTGTTTTCTCTGAGCTCCTAAATTTGGAAACGAAAAGTGTCGTGGCCAATAAAAATTGAATAAGACAGTTTTAAGCAAAGAGATTGGGGTACGAAATCTGTTTTTTTTTTTTTTTTATATTACACATTTACAAAGACAATTTACGAAAAAAATAATAAAAACAAGATTTCCACTTGACGCACGTTCATCGAGCAGTCCACATTGATTATTACTATGTTGTCGTGTCACACTGCGTATTTAATATCCTACAAATTTCAGCTGGACTTGTAAAAATTAGCCTTGGAGTGCCCGCTTTTTTGCAGCCATAGAAAAACAATTCCTGGACAGCCAGAGGATATATGCAAGCGAAGGAAGCAAAATTCACCCCTTAAGATGCATTCAAATTGCAAGATGAAGATCTTAAAGACGTGGCTATGATTTATTGAAAAAGAAAGAGAAAAACAGAGAGAGAAGAGGAAAGAAAACTGAACCAATCATTTGTAACTAAGGAAGAGGTCAAAATCTATATATGGACGTCTAGAACGGCAAATCTGAAGCTCTCTCAAAACATTTCTATTTTTCAGGAACCCAACAGAACCTAATCAAGAGCAGGATGTTAAGAACATCGCCGGCTGAAATTTTCGTACGAGCCCGAGCACCACGACGCAAGAGAAACGTGCAACGTGACTTAATCAGTAAATTTTAGATCACCGACGTTTTTCTTGTGCATATGATTAGGGTAAGTGATGACGAGAGAATGGTGCCATCTCATTTTCCGCTGTCTGATTGAACGCGCAGTGCCACTGTAGTTACGACGAACTTAGAGTCAAAGCAATGATTGTTTTTAATCAAAAAGCAATTAAGAAAAGCAGCATCAGCATAGAGAGAGGAGAAAAAGGGCACCTAATCTTCATCACTCCCATTTAGTGGACCAGAAGATCCAAAAAAGCGAGACCCCCAAAAAGAAATAAGAAAAACGCTCAGATCCTCCCAGGTTCTTGCGATCACACCGCGATTTCAATCGCCCAAATCATTTGTTACCCTTTGGTTTCGAGAGGGAGACAGAGAGAGATCGAGATACATACCAGGATATAAGGAAGGGTTATGATTTCGCTGATGACGAGCCACTGGATGCCATAGCCAATGAACCCCATGATGGCCGACATGAAGAGCACCACCCACAGGGGCAGATACATCAAGGCCAGTCCCGACGACCACCCGAAGACCTTCCCGAGGTCGGAGGCGACGGCGAGGTAGTTGAGCTGCACCTGCGAGACCCCCAGCACCGACTTGAGGCTCGACGAGTAGGCCGAGAAATCGAAGTTGGTCCCCGTGAACGCCTGGATCCAGATCGTCGCCACCAGGATCATCCACTTCCGCGACTGCCCCGCCATGGCGGTGACGGCGGCGACGGCGGCGACGAGCGTGAACGGCCTCCCGGGAGGGCGGAGGAGGAGTTTCCGGTAGGCGTGCGAAGCGGGGCAGTGCGGCGGTGGGACTCGGCCTTGTTGGTGAGCCTCTGCGCCTATCGGGCTCTGTACGTGGCCTCTCCCAGTATTTTCTCCAAATATATAAGGTCACGAGAGAGTTCGCCTTTCGCTATGGAGATGGGACCGGCCATCAATATTCTTTTTTTTTTGTGGGCAAGAGCCATCAATATTCGTTGAGTTGCTTTTTCTTTTTCTTTCGCACTTTTTTGTTTATGAATATTGTGTTATATATGCCTGAGTGTCTTTTGGTATTTGAGGATTGTCATTGTGTGCTTTTAGGGTTTGTGAGAAGCTAAATTTTTCATAAGTGGTGATCTAATAGACATTTTTCATTATCGCGGCATGCGGGTCTAGTAAATTCAGATATAATTACTCACAAAAATTGATTTTTTTTTTTTTTAAGAATCAATATGACGAAAAATTCAAAACTAATATGTGATAAATTTACCTCGAATTAAATTTCAGATTATTAAAAATCTTAAATTGATACACTTGTAAAAAGTTACACCAAATTAACTTTTTAATTATATTTATCATCCGTTCACTTTCGCCAATTGATATAATAAATTCAAATAGAAATTTATATTAATTTAAGATAAATTTATAAAAAATATAATATATAATAAGTTTAACTAAATTTTTCATAAGTGTATTAATTTATAATTTTTGATGATCCAAAATTTAAATTTACTATAAATTCTTTTTTTTTTTTTTATATTAACTCTTCTTTTTGTTACTAGGTGAATGGAAATAATTTTTTATTGTTACAGATTGATGTGACAAGAATCCGCCAAGAACAGGACAGAGATGCCTACGTCCGCTATTCACGTGGCGCACCCATGTGGAAGCGAGAGCGCGCAGAACTGAAGCCGATCTGGTCATATGGGAAGTCTATGCCAGGAGAAAGTATCTCTCTCTCTCTCTCTCTCTTTCTTTCTTTTATATATATATAAATTTCAAATTTTAGACAAATTCGTTATTTAAGTATCAATGTACAAGAGTGTAAAAAAAAAAAAAAATGACTGAGATTTGGAAAAAATATTTCCTCCATGTGACGGCATTTTGTGGGATGGTGAGGAGGGTATTCAACTACAAGTCAGCATAGAGCTGGCACGTCTATCAAGAATGTTAGAGTCCGACGTGGATGGATTATGCCATGTTTTGCTATGTAAAACCAACTAATTAGGCGCATAATATCATCTTGATTAGGCCCATTGGATTTCAGGAGGAGTTTGTTTAGAAATCTCTCTCTGTTCCTTTTTTTCTAGATATTTATCATTCTCAATAAGATCAAATTAGTCGCATGCATAATTTCGAGAGTCCCGTTCGTCGATAATTTTAGAATTCACTCGATTCTAACTTTCAAGTCACACAAATACTTTTTCGAAATTTTCTATCATATTTTGTATATTTGGCATCGTCAATAGCCATTCTTACAAACAATTTAATTTGCTTATTCTATTACGTTACCATAATATGTGATGCATAAGATAATATAGATAAATGTCCATGATATTTTCAAACTCTCTGTAGCTATTTTTATCCTAGATAATCAAACCTTGCACCATAACCTAGTTATCATCTTGTAACTTCATTTGTCACTCTTTAAAGAACAAGGTAGGCTTTACTTTTATCATTAGACAAAGTCTTATTCACGTTTTTCAAGTATCACGAGTTTATTAAACTCATCTAAATGCTGTTTGATAAATGCACTTACAACTACTTGGAATAGAAATATCGCTTTCAGCATGTATAGAAGTGAGTGTTGAAACCCTTAATCAGATAAAGTGTCTAAAGTTTTGTCCAATTATCAATTTAATTGAAAAGAAATAAGGGATCATTTCTTTCCCTATTTGTGGAAATATTGAAAAACTCGCTCGACCCTCTTAAATTTTTTATACGAATTGTTGTTGAGATGAGATCAATCTTCTAGATGGTTATTACTTCCGGGTCAAATGACGGGCCTTGGACCTTCTCAATGTATTGCTCTTGATTGAACAAGTTTCCTAAGTCGATCAAATCATTTCCTCTTATGATAAAAAAACGTGAGTAACCACTACTTAAAAATCTCTTGCACAATTAGCGCAAGGGTGTACGGAATATCATTGTCGTGCATCATTGACTCGGAAGATTAGGGCTAATTAAATACGGGAACGTGGGTGTGCTTGTCTGTAGTCGGACATTAACTGGGAAGACATTGCATGAAACCAAAATGAACCGAGATGCGATTTGTATACAGCACATGGAAACGGACCTGCAATGACCCTGGATTTGTTGAAGTCGCCAAATCGAGAAATTGGAAAAATGGTTGAATTCAAATTTGATTGCTACTTTTGTTTGCATGGGATGAGGATTTGAACTAATTTTTTTGGTTGGCATGCCCTAAATTTTGACTTGGACACTAACTAATTAAATGAATCAAACTATGATGACGGCGATGCTCCAGGCTTTCCAAAACACATTACATTGTGAACATAGAAGAGTAAGTGGTCCTAAAGAGGGAGTTGGTGCAAAAGCTCCATATATTTCCAAAGTACAAAAGTTCAGGAGCTTTTTTTTTTTTAGACTGAGGAATCGCCGGAGATCACCCTTCGGGGATCACACAACCCTCCAGTACCCGGTGGCATCGTTGGTTCTGGCCGTAAGGCGCTATTTAGACGTAAACCTCAGGAGAGGCTAGCCCAGAACCCCTCACTTTAGACACTTTAGCAACAAAAAAGAAAAAATAATAAAGTCAATTGCGGATCATTAAAAGGAAATTTAATTAGCAATATAAAATTTAAGTTTACCCAATACCTTTAATTTGACATTGTAACAATCTGTCAACTATTCTAAAATCTTAAACTATTAGATTAAAGTATGATTTATTATTTAAACAAAGATTCGAACTCATTGACGTTTTTCATTTAGAAGAATATCCTATTTCTCATCTTGTAACTTCTTTTGCCACTCTTTAAACAAAGCTTCATTGACTTTTCCAAGTCTGTCGTGAATTTATTAAACCTATCTAAATGGTCTCTTATAAATGTACCTACAACTACTCAAAATTAGATGAATTAAACTATAATGACAGCGATGCTCTAGGTTTTCTAAAATATATTACGTTAATATGCGATTTGTAAACAGCACATGGAATTGGACCCGTGATGACCCTCAATTTATTAAAGTCGCCAAATTGAGAAATTGGAAAAAAAAAGGTTGAATTCAAATTTGATTTCGTTCCTACTTTAACCAGCTGATCAACCTGGGGGAGCTGCTTTTGTTTGCACGTGATGAGGATTTGCCCTAATCTTTTTTGGTCGATATGCCCTAAATTTTGACTTGGACACTAACAAATTAAATGAATTAAATTATAATGACGGCGATGCTCTAGGTTTTCTAAAATATATTACATTGTGAACATAAGAAGAGTAGGTGGTCCTAAACGAGGAGTTGGTGCAAAAGCTCCATATATTTCCGAAGTACGAAAGTTCGTGAGCATTTATTCAGCTTTCTTTTGAACAAAAATATTAGAGTCAACTTGGGTCATAAAAAGGAATTTTCATTTGCAATTTTAAAATCAGGTTTATTCAATACCTTTAATTTAACATGATGAGATTTTGTGGGATCTATTTAGCCCTTCTAAAGATTTTAGCTATTAAATGAAGATATGATTTATTATTTAAATAAAGATTTGAATTCAGTACCTTCAATTTTGATACTGAAATTTTTGAGGAATTATTACCGATTAGTCTAAAAATTTAAAATTTTAAATGAAAATATAGTTTATTATTTAAATATTTTAATAGAGACTTCTCATTTTTTTTTCCATTCCTTTTTGTTGCCAAAACCAGCTATAGTCTTTCATTTAGAAGAACATACAACGTGGTTTTGTTCAAGAGCCTTTCGATACGCCGTTAGTACCATCAGTTACATCAAATGGCACATCATTTTGCACAAACGGACACCCACTTGAGCGGTGTGCATGTTCATTCCTTAGGCCGTAAGTTTTTATTGGTTTGTTTGAAAACCGTGAATATTTTTGTCTTCATGCGTATTTTCTTCCGCGGGGGATTTTGCCGAATCCAAGCATCCCGACCTTGAAAGAACATGCTATCAAAGACATCAGATCAAATCAAGCATTAAACGATCCCTAAGTCAGGAAAATTATTCAAAAAGCGAGTAATTACTGTATAACGGTCTATTTAATCTTCGACTATTTAATTGTACTACTTCAATCTTAAACCTCTTCGTAACTTATCAATTTAATTATAAATCTTTAAATTTTTTGAAGATTTACCAATTTAATCATAAGTCTTTTGATAATCTATCAATTTAATCATTCTGATTAATTTTGTTAAGAAATCATTAATGTAGACATCAAGCATCCTACGCAACATGGTTGACATTAATGCAGACAATTTTTGTCTTTTTTTTTTTGTTTTTTCATTTTCTTTCCTTTTGGTTGTGGCAGATACTCGGCCATGGCTAGTGACTAGCATTAGGTGAGGGTTGCCGTTGTAGACCATGGCTAAGTATCAGACATAGACCAAAGGGAAAGAAATGGGGAAAAAAAAAAACAGGAAATGAGAGAAAAAAAAGGATTTTTTTTTTAAAAAATGCAAAAATTATCCATACCAACGTTGGTCCATGTAGGATGGTCAGCGCGATTGGCAGGCGTCCAGGTTACCATTTCCAACCCAAAATTGATCGAAATGAGTAAATTGACAAGTTGTTAAATGGTTTATGACTAAATTGATAAATTTTCAAAATGTTTAGATTAAATTGACACAAACGAAATGTTCATAATTAAATTGGTAAATTGTCAAAATGTTTAGAATTAAACTAGTATAACTAAAATTTTATGACTAAATTAGCTGTCATATAATAAGTTTATGATCAAATTGATACTGTTGAAAGGTTTAACGTTGAATTAGTCATCATATAATAGGTTTAGAACTTATTGAACAATTTTCCTAAAGCTCACTAGTTGGCTCTGGCCCTATACATGGGCAGGCTATGTCATTTCAACTCGAGGGTCAAGGTACATAGGTCCGATTGAGCCTATGTTTGGTGCAACCCTTGTTATAGCATATGATAGTGCTAGGCACAAATAGCTAGGGGTGAGCATAGTTTGAGTTGGGCCGGTCCAGCACTTAACTAAGGGAATAATCCGCTTAGTGTTGGTTCCCAATTTTTGAAATAGAGGAATGAGCCTATGGGTTTGGTTCTTCCCAGGTCAACTTGGAACTAACAGATTATTTTTTTGTTTCATTTTTTGTACTTTTTAAAAGGATAGATGTACTATTGCAAATTACATATCCATCAATAGTGCTATATTAACCAACCAAATTATGAACACCACTATATATCAAACATAAATATAAGATAATGTAACAATATAAATTTCACACTTATTAAAAGCAACAAATCATAAAAACCAAACATGTGAAGTGAGATGAGTGGATAGAGACGAATGGAAAGGCAAGTGAACAAAGGCGAGTGGGCAAGTGAGGCCGAGGTGAGCGAAGAGGGTTTTTATTTTTTATTTTGGTTGAATTAGGGTTTGGTTTCTTTTTACTTTCTAATTTTCACAACAAACTAAATTATGAAGAGAACACCAAAGGTAGTGCCAGGTTTTAGAGTAGACAAAAGCATATGGTATATTGTTGTAATTATGGTTAATGGATCAACGAAAGCCAATAATTATGATACGTCCTTTCTATTCACGTATCTATTTTGGATTCATGTATTTCCTAATCTTTTCTGTTCACGTATCTATTGATTTCATGAATTTCCTAGATTCATGTATATTTTGATTCATGTATTTATTGAGTTCATGAATCTCTTGAATTCACGTATCTTTGGATACATGAATCTCTTGGATTCACGTATCTCTTTATTCATGAATCTCGTGGATACACGCGTCTATTTAATTCATGTATCTCTTTAGTACATGAACCAAAAAGCTCTATAAATAGATAGAAGCATAGAGCTTCATAACATACAAACGGTTTTTGGTTTACTTGATTCCAAAAAGCTTTGAATTACTTTCTACTCTTCTTGTTTTTTTTCGAGTGTGCTGGTTCAATTGAACGGTTCGATTGAGTCATGTTTGCATAGTGTTGATCCAAACAGGTTCGAGGTGTTGTATCTTGGGAGGCATAGTTCGTGAATCTGCGGGGCACCTTTGGCAGGAACTAATCGCCTTAAGGAGATTCGGATATCCGTACCTCACCTCCAATTTTATATTCGATTACAACAAACGGTGTGTATTTTCTGGATTATATTTCCAACAATCTTAAGGCGATTATCTTACTCACTTGTGTTTGTTGTTCTTGTCGATTATTGAGATGGCTGAAAACAATCAAGTGCCCTTCAATGTCCCGAATGTTTCCGGAGACGTTCCTTTGGTCAATTCGACCGTTGCTATGGAAGATGTTCAACCCTCAGGGTCTGAATTTGTAGCAGCTTATGCTACGGGCCCTTGGGCTAACACCAATTTTGGTGGTGCGGGTACAAGTCATTCGACCTGGTATACCCGGATCGTTTTTGAAGCAAGATACAGGCCAAATGGCTTTTGGCTCCGTTTCGGAGGAGTAGTTCAACGAACTTTGCCGACTTGTGATGGCAACACCTTCAGTTACAACTAATGAAAAACCGGAGAAATTCACCGGAGTGGGCTTTAAACGGTGGCGGCAGAAGATGTTCTTCTATCGACCATGCTCAATCTCGACGAAATATTTATCGGAGGTGTGCCCGATAATTAGTCCAGATGAGCAAGATGTCACGACGCTCGGTGCGTTGGAGGCTTGGAAGCATGGGGACTTCTTATGCCGAAATTATATCCTTAACTGTTTAGTGAATTCTCTTTATAATGTTTATTGTAATATTGAATCGCTAAACTTGAGTTATGGGAGTCCTTAGAGAAGAAATACAAGGCGAGGACGCCGGCACCAAGAAATTTGTGGTTGCCAAATTCTTGGACTACAAGATGGTGAATTCTAAATCTGTCATGAGTCGGGTTCAAGAATTGCAATTAATTCGAGTGACATCTCTCTGCCGAGAGAATGATTCTTAGTGAATTATTCCAAGTGGCGGCTATGATTGAGAAAATGCCTCCGGGCTGGTCAGACTTCAAAAATTATTTGAAGCACAAACGGAAGGAGATGAGCCTTGAAGATCTCATTTTGCGCCTCAGAATCGAGGAGGACAATAGAAGGAGTGCGAACCATTTGTCTGAGCCAAAGGCCAACGTTGTGGAATCTTCCAAATCCCAGCAAGATAGAAAAAGGAAGATGTCTTTTCAAGGAAAAGGCAAGCAGAAGGAGCAGTTCCAGAAATTTCAAGGGACGTGTTTTATATGCAACAAGCCTGGCCATCATGCTAAGGATTGCAAGAAGCGCCCGCACAAAGGCAAGAACGATGGTGCAGCCCAAAGAATCGAATTTGACAGAACATGACAACTTTGGAAGACTGTCTGCTGTGGTAATGTCGAAGCATCCCCGGTGTCCAACACTAATGGCTGGTGGCTAGACACAGGTGCCACAAATCACATTTGTGCGAGACAAACACATGTTCTCATCTTATGAGAAGGTTGAAGAAGATGAGAAACTTTATATGGCGAATTCTGCATCGCAAAAATTGCCGGAAGAGGAAAGGTGATCCCTGAAGTTTACATCGGCAAGGAGGTCGCCCGCCGGACGTGCTTTGCATGTACTAGAGATTCGGAAAAACCTAATTTCTGGCCCCATACTTGTCAAGAAAGGTTTCAAAGTTGTATTTGAATCTGACAAATTTGTACTTTCTAAAGGAGGGATGTATGTGGGGAAAGGGTACTTGTGTAATGACCTGTTTAAGGCCAATGTGGCTGTCATTGATGTAAACTCAAAGTATGTGTACCCAAAGACTATTAATAAAGAAAAGTCTTCGTTTACACTGTTGTGTCTCCTTATCTATGGCATGGTAGATTAGGACATGTAAACTATGGTACAATGAAAAAAATAGCAAATTTGGGGTTAATTCCAAGATTTGAGTTGGATGCCTCGTTACAAGTGTGAGACTTGTGTTGAGGCCAAGTTTGCTAAGAAACCTTTCAAATCCGTTGAAAGAACAAGTGAACCTCTACAACTAATCCATAGTGATCTATGTGATTTAAAATTTGTAGAAAGTAGAGGTGGAAAGAAGTACTTCATCACATTTGTGGATGATGTACTAGATTTTGCTATGTTTATTTACTAACTAGCAAAGATGAGACTATGAGCATGTTTGTCAAGTATAAAAATGAAGTTGAAAACCAACTTGATAAACGAATCAAAGTGCTTAGGTCGATAGAGGAGGAGAATACAGTTCAATCAAGTTCAAAGAGTTTTGTGCTAGTTTTGGAATAATTCTCCAAACGATCGCACCTTATACTCCACAACAAAATGGAGTTGCTGAACGATTGAACAAGACACTAAAGGAGATGGCTAATGCCATGCTTTTGAGTTCAGGTTTACCTCGAACTTGTGGGGGAGGCGGTTTTAAGCGCAAATTATATTCTTAATAAAATACCCCACAAAAAGACCGGTAAAACTCCATACGAGTTATGGAATGGAAAGTTGCCATCCTACAATTTTCTAAAAGTGTGGGGGTGCTTGGCCAAGGTGGCAATTCCTCCTCCTAAACAAACTCGATTGGGACCTAAAACGGTGGATTGCATATTCATCGGTTATGCTCAAAATAGTAGCGCATATAGATTTTTGGTTCACAAATCTGAAAATGCGGAAATCCATGTCAATACAATCCTAGAATCAAGGGATGCTGAATTTTTTGAGGATATATATCCTGCAAAAAGAAATCAAGGAGAACTTTCTCAGAAAAGGCTTAGAGAATCGGAATCTGAGAATGATGAAGTTCTGAACCAAGAAGTCGAACCTCGAAGGAGTAAAAGGTCTCGAATTGAAAAATCTTTCGGACCTGATTTTATAACATACATGTTAGAATGTGAGCCTCAAACATATAAAGAGGCAATGTCATCTCCGGATGCTCCTTTACGGAAAGAAGGCGTTGACAATGAAATCCATTTTATCCTAAGTAACCATACTTGGGAATTGGTTGATCTTCCACCTGGAAATAAACCAATTGGATGTAAATGGATATTCAAGAAAAAACTAAAAGCTGATGGTTCCATTGATAAGTACAAAGCTCGGCTTGTAGCCAAAGGGTTTAGACAAAAAGAGGGTCTTGACTACTTTGATACTTATTCACCTGTCACAAGAATAACATCAGTAAGGATGTTGATTGCTATAGCTTCGCTATACAATTTGCAGATACATCAAATGGATGTGAAGACTGCATTCTTAAATGGTGATCTCGACGAAGAGATTTATATGGAACAACCTGAAGGGTTCAAGGTCAAAGGACAAGAACACAAAGTGTGTAGACTTGTCAAATCATTGTATGGACTTAAACAAGCTCCTAAGCAATGGCATGAGAAATTTGACTGGGTAATGATTCAAAATGGGTATAGAATCAATGAGTGTGACAAATGTGTGTACACTAAATCCACAACAGTTGGATATGTACTTATTTGTCTATATGTCGATGACTTACTAATTCTTGGAGATAACATTGAGGTCATCAAAATCACCAAGAACATTCTCAAGAAGAACTTTGAGATGAAAGATTTAGGTGTAGCGAGATGTTATACTCGGCATCAAAATTCTAAGGAATTTCGATGGCTTAGGTTTAACACAATCTCATTACATTGAAAAGGTAATTGAGAGATTTAAAGGATTCGACATTAAAGATGCAAACAATCCTTTTCTTTCACACCTAACTTTAAGAAAGAACACTGGAAATAGTGTCAGACAGCTGGAATACTCTCAAGTAATCGGCAGCATCATGTATATCATGAATTGCACTAGACACGATATTGCGTACTCGGTAAGCAAGGCGAGTAGATATACCAAGTAACCCCGGTCACGAGCATTGGGATGCTTTGATGAGAGTCTTAGGATATTTGAAAAGGACAAAAGACTATGTTCTACAATATGGCAAATATCCATTTGTTTTGGAAGGTTATTGTGATGCCAACTGGATTTGATTCGATGAATCGAAATCAACTAGCGGATATGTGTTCACGCTAGGAGGTGCCGAGTGTCATGGAAATCCTCTAAACAAATTCTAATAACACGCTCTACAATGGAATCGGAGTTTGTTGCTTTGGATAAAGCTCTGAAGAAGCGAGAATGGCTTCGACAATTTTTAGAAGATGTTCCAGTGTGGCCAAAACCTATTCCCGCAATTTGCATACATTGTGATAATCAAGCGGCAATTGCAAGGGCACATAATGTGATTTATAACGGTAAGTCTAGACACATTCGTCGTAGACACAATACCGTAAGGCAGTTGCTCTCAAATGGGATAATTTCTTTAGACTTTGTAAAGTCAAAGGAAAATATTGCGGATCCGCTGACAAAAGGTTTGTCAAAAGAGCAGATAAAGCTGCGCATCGAGGGGAATGGGTTTAAGAGCCTTAACCCAATAAAGAGATTCGTGGTGGAAACCTAACCTATGCGATTGGAGATCCCATGGACTAGGTTCAATAGGACAACGCAAATTTTGGAAACTCTAGTGTGAGCACTGTCTCCCATTCCTATGATGCAACGGTGCTTTCCTACAAAGCATTATTAAGGGTACGCTATGCGTTTAATGATTCCTATAACTTGGGATGTAACATCCAAGTGAGATATGGTAGGCTATCTTTAAAAGGAATGCACCTATATGCGTGGAGCTGGCCGACTCTATGAAAATTTTTAAAGGCTTGATTTTCTAAAGCACGCATGAATCCCGAGAGGTTCAGGGCCGAAAGAACGAACACAACGAGAACCAATCTTGAATTGGAGGTACTCCGTGTGAGGTTTATTGTCTAGGCTTACACCAACAAGCGGCGATTCAAGACTTAGTCCATCGACTAGTTAAGTAAGTCCGATAGGCTTTCACTAAAGAAGGTTCAAAACGAAAGCTACCTATCTTGATGCGGTGTATTTCATCAGGTATGCTCAGATTCCTTCGAGCCAAAAAATGTTTTGTTGATCCATTAATGTGGGGGATTGTTGTAATTATGGTTAATGGATCAACGAAAGCCAATAATTATGATACGTCCTTTCTATTCACGTATCTATTTTGGATTCATGTATTTCCTAATCTTTTTCTGTTCACGTATCTATTGATTTCATGAATTTCCTAGATTCATGTATATTTGATTCATGTATTTATTGAGTTCATGAATCTCTTGAATTCACGTATCTTTGGATACATGAATCTCTTGGATTCACGTATCTCTTTATTCATGAATCTCGTGGATACACGCGTCTATTTAATTCATGTATCTCTTTAGTACATGAACCAAAAAGCTCTATAAATAGATAGAAGCATAGAGCTTCATAACATACAAACGGTTTTTGGTTTACTTGATTCCAAAAAGCTTTGAATTACTTTCTACTCTTCGTTTTTTTAGAGTGTCTTGGTTCAATTGAACGGTTCGATTGAGTCCTGTTTGCATAGTCCGATCCAAACAAAGTTCGAGGTGTTGTATCTTGGGAGGCATAGTTCGTGAATCTGCGGGGCATCTTTGGCGGGAACTAATCACCTTAAGGAGATTCGGATATCCGTACCTCACCTCCAATTTTATATTCGATTACAACAAACAAGTGTGTATTTTTTCGGATTATATTTCCAACATATATAATATAATATAATATAATATAATATAATATATAATATATACAAGGTTAGTCCAACCTAGACCAACTCTAAACTCTCAGAACTGATGACCAATTCGCATAATATAAGGTTCAGAAGTCTCGGGACCAATGACCGATCCAATCCCCTTGAGAACCGGAATGGTATCGATTGGGTTGGGCCAATTCATGATTGGTCTAGGGTTGACCTTGGATCGATGCTCAGCCCTACAACTAGTAGCATGTGGAGTTGGGTCATGCTACAAGAATCTAGCCCATTTGCCTTCAATACTTAGATTATAAATGCTAGAGTCTATTTTCTTTTTATTAGTCGAGTTATGTTTAGGTTAGTTTTCGCATATTTTGACTAATCTATCCCCTAGGGTCTTTAGGGGGGTATATTCGGAATTTGAACTCATCTAGAGCTAATAGGAAGATTTGAATCCAAAATAAAAAATAAAATAAAAAAAACTGTTTTGCCATTTAATCAACAACTTATTGACACTACATTTCGTTCTACTCGTGATCTAGATTGTGACAGATCTTTCTATTAAAAAAAAGGCTCAAGACAAAAAGTACATATGTGGGCCCAAATCGCATCGGGCAGAGAATACATACGTACATTCGCAAAAGGCAATCGAATTTTTGTTTTTTTGTTTTTATTTATGATTAGACCCGCAACATTAAAATAAAGGTACGTATCCGCTAAAACTTCTGAGCTAACCAACCGTCAACGCATTAAGACCTCCCGTTAGCAACAAACTCAAATACCGCTGCAGCAAATACGAAACAAGAAAACAATTCATGTCCACATGACATTGTGTTCCTTGCAGTTGTTTAGCACGTCACCCGATTGAATTCCACATCTCATCATGTCACGACAATCTATTGTAAGTTCATTCTTCTCAAAAATAGATCAAAAGGCGCTACTGACATTCGCCTTTCTTTTCGAGGGCGACGTACATATTGTATTTTGCAGATAACAGGATCGGAAAGAGAGGAATGAACCAAGCAAACTACCGAGTGCTGAAAGTTCAGCAACCATGTGAACTCCACAACCATCGAAAGTGCATCGGTCCGGATGTAGTTTTGGGTTGGGGGACCGCATGCCAGGACAAGAAAGCGGCCCTTTGATTCGTACAAACAGCCGACTCATGTCATGAGTCATCCCATGTATTTTTCTACCTGTGCGTTTGATGGGAAGATTGATACTTGACAACAACGAGAAACTAAGGCAAAACCATGTGCCTTCACTGCACTCAGCTCAATCACCGCCATGCTATCTCTTGCAACACTCATTTAATTTTGCGGACCAAGACGTGGGCGACAGCATCGATCGGATTGCAGGAGGTTTCTTTGACAGATTTATACGACTTCCGGTGCATTAGAGGTCTCCTTCGTTGGATCTGTCAAATGATTTCCAAAAGAGAATTTTTCTAAGTTCCGAAATCCATCGTGTGTACGAGCGCGCCTCCGTCTATACGCCCATCACATGTGAAAGCTATCCATTATAATACAGTGCTCCGTATATATGCAAATATTTTAGTGAATAGTAAAATGATTCGAATTTATCTTGAGATCATAGGACATAATTGAGAGATAATTGGGGCAGGTGCGATTGGTATAAACCGGTGGATCCTCTAATAAATATTAGAGAAATGGAAATTGTTAAAAAATTCGAAACCTTGATTAATTAAACATGTGGCGAGTAAGTTATTACTTGTTGACACCAAAATGTGATCTTCGTGGGCCGCAACAAATCAGTAAGGTCCACCAAGCTCCATTGGATGACCGCCCACGGATTTGAAGAGAATTCGCAGATAATGGTTGTGGTTACCGACGGTTCGGCATCAGCCACAATTTGGGGAGCAGCAAGATAAGGGATAGACGAGTTATTAAGGCACCCGTTGATACCATACCCAGGTTCAACTGCCTTGTAGATAACGTGGTGCAGTTATTAGGAAATATTCCGAATGTCCTAGGAATAGTTTAAATTTGAAATAATAACCACTACAATAGTTATCTATTCAATTTGGCTATAAATGGCCGCATTGTTGTAAAATGATGCACAGATCAATGAAAACAACATATGTTTGTTCTCACAAGTTATTTCCTTATTCGTATTATAATTACCCTTTACTAGTTCAGTCTTTTAAGTTCGTTTGCATTTGTTGTCTCCTTTACCCGTGGTTACTGCCATGAGGGTCTTTTCATCCTTTACGAACTGACACAGAACCCAATTCACATAAAAAAGAAGCCAAATATCCAATCTTCAGTGAAAGGTATTTGGTCGGATACTATTTTCGGCGAAGCATACTCTCAAATCGAAGATTTTCTTCTTCATTAAATCAGTAGACAAAGTGTGTTTACGAGCACTCGTTTAGATGAATTCCAATAATTAACGCGGCTAGTTTGATTTTCGTTTACACAATTATTAGACTTCAGATCAACACAAATGTCCTCATTTTCATGCTAATTAACAACCGTTTTTTTTGTTGTTTATATACATGTCTGTATCTCAAGATTATTTGTACGAAATCTCCTTATACAAAACACGAACCTTTCTCCCTCGGTTGTCGGCTTTAACTCATAATTTTATTGGTAGCATGTGAATGTTTGCAGCGAGAGTACATCGATCAGCATAGTGCCCTCGTTGTGAAGCTTTTTTGTTTCGCCTCTTTTTTTTTTGCTTAAATTAATTAAAGACATAAATAAAATCTTCTTTAATTAAGGATTGACTGTTTTTTTAATACTTAATCAAAGCAAAATCCCAAGATCCGCCGTTCCTAGCGAGATCGCCATAGTACAATATACTCATCCTTAATGCATGTCCATTTTTGAGATCCCCGTAGTATTATACACTTATCTCACGCTCTTTATGCATGTGCATTTGGGTTTGTCTATACACACACATACAAATTTGGAAAATCATAAAAAATCCTAAACCTATTATACTTTTGTTAATTCAATGCTAAACCTTTCTATTTTGCCAATTAAATCATGCAAATTTTCATATTTTGCCAATTATATTCATTCGGCCAAATTTAGCTGGAAATCGCTAACGTGGATGCCAATCATCCTATATGGCATAACCAACACTAACATGAATAATTTTTAATAATAATAATAATAATAATAATAATAATAATAATAATAATAATAATAATAATAATAATAATAATAATAATAAGCTTGTGCAAACTGATTGGAGGAAGAGTTGCCAAGCTTGTCGAGATCTGAAAGCTTGGCCATAGCCGTTGAGCTCATTGAGACATCAATTGCCATGAGGTCAACAAGCATGGAGGAGGTGGGTTGAGATCATGAGAGGGAGCTTCGGCGGTGGCGACATGGCGGTATCGTTTGGTGGAGGTTGTGATTGAGAGTGGGATGGGTCTCGCTCCAAGCTAGGGCGACCTTGCCCAGGCCAAATCTAGCAAGGCCGAGTGTGCTGGCCTCACTTGGGCAGGGGTGAGCGCCAACGATGCTCCCCTCGCTAGATTTAACGAGGTTGACCCTTGCCTTTGCCAGGGCAGCCTTGCTGGGCATTGCCTGAGTGAGGGCAAGGCCCAACAAGGTTTGGACAATTTTCCCTATACAAATAGTTAATGGCATATGGAAAGAAGTATATCCCGAGTGCTAAAACTTGACACAAGTGAATATATGTGTCAAAACTTCTAAATGGTACACTTAAGTGTTATTATTATTATTTTGAATTGGATATTTAAGTGCAAACTCTGGCGAGATTGGCCAGAAATCCAATGTGGCATTCTGGTCGAGGTGGCTCGCCAGAGTATCCACTTAGTAATGCTTGTCCCAAAATGAAGTCCCCTAAATTTTGATTTTTAATATAAATAATAATTAAATTAAAATAAAATAAAAATTTTAATTTAAAAAAAAGAAGAAAAGGGCAGCAAATCGGCAAGGGCCTCTATGGCCCTCATCGATGATGTCCCACCACTGCTAGAAAAGGCCAACGACAATGGGGTGGAGGTCAGTCGAAGTCGTCGGGCCTTAGCTAGTGGCCGACCTAGTCGACTACAAGCCAGGGCCTGCAAGCCCTTGCCTAGATTGGGCCAAGAGCCACCATTGGCAAGGGCACCACTACTAGCGACAACCTTGTGCCTGATCTAAGCGAGGGCCAATGACTCTCGCCCTAGATCTAGACGAGGGCCTAGGCTCTTGCTTATGGTTGGCCAAGTTTGCCAGTTACTAGCTAGGGCTCAACAACTTCGGCTGACCCTTGACCAACCATCATCGACCCTTTCCAGTGATGGTGGGGTGGCGGCGACCCTCACCAATTTGCTGCACTTTTTTTTTAATTTTAGTTTTTAAAATTTGATTTAATTAATATTTATATTTAAAAAATCAAAATTTGGACCTCTAACCACATTGGCACTTAAGTGTTTCTTTTTTTCCTCAATTTTGGCATTTAAGTGTATTTTTTAGACGTTTTGGTACTTATATGTTCACTTATGCCAAGTTTTGGCACTTAGAGTATTTGGCACTCGTGACATATGTGTATTCATGAACCAATATTATCATTGAGAGTTAGTGACATTCCCATCTTATAAAGAATTATGTGGTCAACAATTCTTAAAAAGGATGATATATAAATAAATAAATTTACAATCTTCGATCTTCTATTTTAAAAAAACCTTCCTCAACGATAACCTAATTTTATACACACTATTGAATGGACTGACTTCATTTCTCTTCGAACATATGGTTAGGCGATGACAACGAAAAGCTCCGTCGATATTTCATGTCATGCTTGCACATAGGTTCTCGTAAGAAGAGAGCAGCTGTCAAAAAGTCTCATTCAACTATTTATTTAGTGCTCTTTCCCCTGGTGAGAGTTAGAGCACCGAGGATTGATCACTCTTTGTTTCGATAAGGGATATTGGAATCACGGCGAAGGAGGAATCGGAGAACGAGTAACGTAGAAATCAGCCAAAATCAAACAAGAGCATCATATGCACTTTGGGAGGATTTATTGGATTTTGCTTGTCTCCTTGTTCAAGGGAAATCAATCAATTCTTACAACCATGCGTTTTGTCTTGTATCTTAATTCATAAGTTCGTTTCCGAGAGGATTATGAATCCGCGTTCCCTTTTATTTCTTTTATATAATTCTATGCAAGAGAATTCAAATGAATGAATAAATTAATGAACTAAAAATTTGGAGAGAAAAGAATCATATGATATTAACAAGAAAAAAAACCACGAAAAACCCTAAACTTTGCCTAAAGTGACAGATTTACTCCAAACTTTTTTTTGTGAAGTAAAAAACCATGAACTTTGCCAACCGCGACACATTTACCCAAAAAAAAAATTTTGTGACACAAAAAGTCCCGAATTTCTGTTGTGTGACACATTTACCCTAAATTATAGGGTATTTTGGTCTTTTTACTTTTAATTTTTTTTTTCCTTCTCTCTTCCCTTTGCCAAAGTCGGCGGAGGGGGCGACCCTCGGTTGGGTCGGGCAAGGGCCTCCCTCGCGCCCTCGCCCAGATCTGGCGAGGGAGGCCCTCGCCCGAGTCCGGCAAGGGCATCCCTCCCGGTGCTAGCGAGGGGTGCCCTCACCGACGTCGCGAGGGCGACCCTCGGTTGGGTCGGGCAAGGGCCTCCCTCACGCCCTCGCCCAAATCTGGCGAGGGTTGGCTAGGGCGGCCCTCACCCGATGCCAAGGAGAGATGCCCTTGCCGGACTTGGGCGAGGGCCTCCCTCACGCCCTCGCCCAGATCCGGCGAGGGCCGAGGGCGGCCCTCACTTGACGCCGAGGGAGGGATGCCCTTGCCGGACTCGGGCGAGGGCCTCCCTCGCGAGATCTGGGGTGAGGGCCCTCCCGGTGTCGGCGAGGGCGGCCCTCGGTTGGGTCGGGTGAGGGCCTCCCTCACACCCTTGCTTGAGTTCGACAAGGGCAGCCCTCCCGGCGTCGGGTGAGGGGTGCCCTCACTCGACACTGGCGAGGGCGGCCCTAGCCAGCCTCGGCGAGGGTAGCCCTCACCTGACGCCGATGAGGGCTGCCCTCGCCGGACGCCGGCTTCCCTCCGCCATGGCCGACGGAGGGAAGAAGAAGAAAAAAAGAAAAACAAAAAACAAAAAAAAATAAGATAAAAATGCCATTGATGGGGTAAATGTGTCACCGTTTAAAAAGTTTGGGGTTTTTCACATCACAAAAAAATATTTTGGATATATTTGTCACTTTAAGTAAAGTTTGAGATTTTTTATAATCTTTTTTCCTGATAACAAAAATCACTTTCAAAAGAAAAGGGACAAAATGTTTTTCCCGACTTTTTGTTCGACGTTAATCAATGTGGATGTGACACCGCGAAGGAATTAGACACAAACGTCACACCTTGAAAATGTGAGGTGCAGAATGGCTGATGATATTCTAGAGATTGAAAATTAATTTCCGTTGTATTACCCCGCTTGTTATATAATGCATCATAAATTATGATGACTTGTTTTTGCTAACTCTTAATATATCTAGTTGCCACTTGCCCGTGTCTACATTTCAAACTTCTCTGCAAGATTTACGACGTGTGTCATTTATAAATCTATTCGGTTAAAACTAAATACTAAATGAACAAATTATATGCGGAAGAACCCGTTACATTTTTATCATGATTGGTTTTTCTCTTTTATTTATTCTAAATTTTGTGACTCGTACACTTCTAACTTTTTCTACATATGAAACTTCCAAAACTTTCGTCTCACCCAAATGTGTTGACGTGGCTTACATATTACTACATATTATTAGTAACGAGGGTGGAGAGAGGCGTTCAGTGCTAATAAACTCGTCGAGGTATCATCATAAGGATTCCATCCCCACGACTTCTGGTGATAACACCCGGACAAGCCCAGTTTCAATGTTTGCGTCAGAATCGAGACCTAGGCTGGGCTTTAAGAAAACTCCTCAGACCTTGTTTGGTACAAGCCCGTCCACATTCGATGTAGGAGTGGAAAAGGGCAGTCGCTGGGACCTATGGAGGTGATTGGTGGCACCGCCACCCCCCTTTGCCCCAAAAATTTCTGAAATCTGTCTCAATCCCTCTCGAACATCAAATCCTAGGACCACCAGACCAATGAATTCGTGGTCCGCTGGACCTTTGGAAAAGGCAAAATTACATCCAACCTCAAATTCTTGGTCCACCAGACCATCGGAAAGGGTAAAGATGCATGGAGACATGAACTTTCCCTTTTCTGGGTGGGACCTGTTCGTGGGGCATCAGATTGCAATTGACGTGATTTGGTCTTTTGTCGCCAAAAGGAAAACGACTTGTGTATGAATATTCCAGATTTTACCCGATTACCAGAAGAGTATTCTATTAAATTGTCGAAGCAGTGCTAGGTTTACTAGGCATTTACCAGTTGGTTATGTAAAGATATAGAGGCTACAACTATATAATATTATACACTTAGGCCTTTGGCTCTCACGGCTTTAAAATGCACTTCACACAAGCTTCCGTTGTGCTAAGAACAAAGCCTTGAGAGAGGCCCGTATCTAGGATGGTAGTGCGTCTGCGCTAGTGTGGGAGACCCAAGAGGATAATATTGGGCTGGCATAAGGGTGGCAATGTAGCTGTGCCTCTACCCTAGATAATGCGTTTTAAAGCCGTGAAAACCATAAGCCCAAAGTGGACAATATTACACAATGATAGCTTCCAAGTTCTTATAGGTTATTACTTCCATAATTGTTGTGGCATTAATAGGGAAGCATTCTTGGTTATGAGCGGAGGATTCTTTTGGTTAATCTTGAAATATAGGGTTTCAACTTTCTAGATGGAAACGAAGCAAGAAATCACTATTGCCGACTCGCTGCAACCAATCAATCAATATTGTCCATCTATTAAGAATCTCATGGAGTCATTTGTGTGCGTGGATATCACTTTTGATTGGTCAGTTACAAGTTGATTAACTGGATTTACTTAAAAATACTTAATTGGCACTTCAACCGTATTTTTCCCTTTTATCTATTTTCAAAAGCTTAATTTGACATCTATATATGATGATCATCAAATTGAAAAGATTAAGAATGATTAAGGAATTAAAGAAAATCAATTAAGAAATGCAATACCTGATTTTAGTTCGTAAGGATGATCATTTTATGGACTTTCAAAGAATAGACATGGCAAGAATAGGATTTCACAGTACCTTGATACTTACTTGACATGTTTTATATTGGACATCAGGTTCCGCCCTCACTATTATTTGAGTGCGGTTTGTACCGAAATTCCGAAAAGTCAAAATTGGTAAAACCCTAATGCAAGCGGCTTACTTTCCATGATGAACGCACTTACGTCAGAAATATGTATGTGCATGCGTTCCTAATTATATTGATCGTAAAACCCAAGTTAATAAATTGACCGTGGATATTTTGTCCGACCTTTTCCATTGGTTCCAAGAAAAGTTCGAGATATTTCGTGATGTGACCATACGGTTTAACAAGGTAGAGATTCTCTAGAACTTTTGCACCAAGGGAAGAACTAATATCTTAGAGAGGTATCGCACGTAACATTGAAAATGACCATACAAGTCCGCCATTCAAGTCTGGCCCTACACTTGACGTGCTCACGTACCATGACAGAAAAAGTTCACTGAATCCACCATCTCCAAAACCATGACCGACAAAGTTCATTGAATCCACCGTCTCAAACACCATTCTCTTCTACCCCTATATAAACCCTCGAACGAGGTCCAAAAGATTCCAACTTTCAAGAGTTTTCTAGCGATAATAAAACATTAATAACAACACACTCTCCCATCTTCCATGGCCACTCAACTTGCCACTCTTGCCAACCTCCAAGAACCAAAATCGCCTTCATCATCTTGCGAGAACAAACCAACCAAGAGAAGTAAAGTTCGCCATTGCTCGGAGAAAGATGCAGGTCATCATTGCTACTGCGCCGAATGCATGGGATTGCACAGCAACACGGGATTCAGGCAGAAGAAGTGTCGGAGTTGGGGCCGTCGAGCTCGGGAGCTCCCTCGGCTATTAGGGTTTCAGTACTTGGGGAGCTCCATAAGGTACATCTTGATGGAGACCAAGGCTTTCTACAATGGGTTTTGCTCTGATGCCCTTGAGGACTCGTTGGTGGTGAAGGACGGAGCTGTGTCTTTGGTTGATCCTTACTTCGCAATCCCAGTGACCCCTCCCCCATGTATGTGTCCCTAAATAGTTAGGGGACATTGGCTTGCTACACGGACTGTGTAGTCCTTTAATTACACAAGTTACGTTTAGCACCGTTGACTTTTGGAAAGAAAGTTAATTCTTTGTGACGGCTCTGTCAACGGTAATGGAGGTAACTTGTGTAAAAAAAAGAAAAAATAAGTACACAATCCGTATTGCTAGAAGATACATATGTATATGTACCCCTCCCCCACTATTTTTGTTGATAAAACACGAAGTGCGCTAGTTTGCAATGGTTGGGTCAAGAATTGTGACTTAGGCTGGGCTTTAAGAAAACTCCTAAGACTTTATTTGGTCGGTCCATGACTCACGAAGCATGGTCCAAGCCTGTCCACCAATTAGAAAAAATAAATGATTTAACACTTACAATCCTCTGAGTATTCACCACAGAAATATCGTTACGAAAAAGTTGTGATATTACCGAGCATAGTTCTCTGATTCTTCGTAAAAAGACATGGAAAAATTATGTTAAAGATCATGCTTTTGTAACATCATAAAATGCCGATGATGAGATCTCCATGTCATATCTCTTACTTAAATGCAGTAAAAATTGTCTTCTCCCTTCGGTCCGATGTCTCCGTTGTTGCTCCCATGCACATGTTCTTGTAAATAACACAAGGTTCCAAATCTTACAATTCGCCTGATTCCATGGATGCACTGCAAAAGTGCCCTCGTTCAAGTGCGTTGGATAAAACTCTATCTACAGGATAACGAACATGGCTCCCAAGGCCAATTTGTGTGAGTGTCTTTGTGATTTGAACACAGGATCTGTCGGATCGAATAAGAAGTTAAATCACAGCCAACCCTTTAGAGCTTATTGCACTCATGTACTTTAGAATTCCTGTTTTAGAGAAGATAGAGATGCATGAGCTATTCGATTGGTACCTAAGTTAACCACCATGCGTTTTGTCTTGTATCTTAATTCATAAGTTCGTTTCCGAGAGGATTATGAATCTGCGTTCCCTTTTATTTCTTTTATATAATTCTATGCAAGAGAATTCAAATGAATGAATAAATTAATGAACTAAAAATTCGGAGAGAAAATAATCATATGATATTAACAAGGGAAAAAATCACGAAAAACCCTAAATTTTGCCTAAAGTGACAACTTTACCCCAAACTTTTTTTTGTGACGTAAAAAATCATGAATTTTGCCAACTGCGACACATTTACCTCAAAAAAATTTTTGTGACACAAAAAGTCTCGAACTTCTGTTGTGTAACACATCTACCCTAAATTATAGGGCATTTTGGTCTTTTTACTTTTAATTTTTTTTTCTTTTTTTTTTTTCCTTCTCTCTTCCCTCCGCCGAAGCCGGCGACCCTTGGTTGGGTGGGGCGAGGGCCTCCCTTGTGCCCTCGCCCAGATCTAGCGAGGGAGGCCCTCGCCCGAGTTCGGCAAGGGCATGCCTCCCAACGCCGCCGCGGGGTGCCCTCGCCGGCGTCGGCGAGGGCAACCCTCGGTTGGGTCGGGCAAGGGCCTCCCTCACGCCCTCGCCCGGATCCGGCGAGGGCAGCCCTCACCCGATGCCAAGGAGGGATGCCCTTGCCGGACTTAGGCGAGGGCCTCCCTCGCTAGATCCGGGTGAGGGCGTGAGGGAGGCCCTCGCTCGAGTCCAAGAAGGGCATCCCTCCCGGCGCCGCCGGGGTGCCCTCGCCGGCGTCGGCGAGGGCGACCCTCGGTTGGGTCGGGCAAGGGCCTCCCTCACGCCCTCGCCCGGATCCGGCGAGGGTTGGCGAGGGCGGCCCTCACCCGATGCTAGGGAGGGATGCCCTTGCCGGACTCGGGCGAGGGCCTCCCTCACGCCCTCGCCCAGATCTGGCGAGGGCCAGCGAGGGCGGCCCTCACCCGACGCCAGGAAGGGATGCCCTTGTCGGACTTGGGTGAGGGCGTGAGGGAGGCCCTCGCCCGCCGGCGAGGGCGGCCCTCGACTGGGTCGGGCGAGGGCCTCCCTCACGCCCCCGCCCGAGTCCGACAAGGGGCATCCCTCCCCGGCGTCGGGTGAGGGGTGCCCTCGCTGGACACTATCGAGGGCGGCCCTAGCCAGCCTCGGCGAGGGCAGCCTCGCCGGACGTCGGCTTCCCTCTGCCATGGCCGACGGAGGGAAGAAGAAGAAAAAAAGAAAAAGGAAAAACAAAAAAAAATAAGATAAAAATGCCATTATGGGGTAAATGTGTCACAGTTTAAAAAGTTTGGGGTTTTCACATCACAAAAAAATATTTTGGATAAATTTGTCACTTTAAGCAAAGTTTGAGATTTTTTGTGATCTTTTCCCTATTAACAAAAATCACTTTCAAAAGAAAAGGGACAAAATGTTTTTCCCAACTTTTTGTTCGACGTTAATCAATGTGGATGTGACACCGCGAAGGAATTAGACGCAGACGTCACACCTTGAAAATGTGAGGTGCAGAATGGCTGATGATATTCTAGAGATTGAAAATTAATTTCCATTGTATTACCCTGCTTGTTATATAATGCATCATAAATTATGATGAGTTGTTTTTGCTAACTCTTAATATATCTAGTTGCCACTTGCCCGTATTTACATTTCAAACTTCTCTGCGAGATTTACCACGTGTGTCATTTATAAATCTATTCGGTTAAAACTAAATACTAAATGAACAAATTATATGCGGAAGAACCCGTTACATTTTTGTTATGGTTGGTTTTTATCTTTTATTTATTCTAAATTTTGTGACTCGCACACTTCTAACTTTTTCTACATATGAAACTTCCAAAACTTTCATCTCACCCAAATGTGTTGACGTGGCTTACATATTATTACATATTATTAGTAAAGAGGGTGGAGAGAGGCGTTCAGTGCTAATAAACTCGTCGAGGTATCATCATAAGGATTCCATCCCCACGACTTCTGTTGATAACACTCGGACAAGCCCAGTTTCAATGTTTGTGTCACAATCGAGACCTACGCTGGGCTTTAAGAAAACTCCTCAGACCTTGTTTGGTACAAGCCCGTCCACATTCGATGTAGGAGTGGAAAAGGGCAGTCGCTGGGACCTATGGAGGTGATTGGTGGTACCGCCACCCCCCTTTGCCCCAAAAATTTCTGAAATCTGTCTCAATCCCTCTCGAACATCAAATCCTAGGACCGCCAGACCAATGAATTCGTGGTCCGCTGGACCTTTGGAAAAGGCAAAATTACATCCAACCTCAAATTCTTGGTCCACCAGACCATCGGAAAGGGTAAAGATGCATGGAGACATGAACTTTCCCTTTTCTGGGTGGGACCTGTTCGTGGGGCATCAGATTGCAATTGACATGATTTGGTCTTTTGTCGCCAAAAGGAAAACGACTTGTGTATGAATATTCCAGATTTTACCCGATTACCAGAAGAGTATTCTATTAAATTGTCGAAGCAGTGCTAGGTTTACTAGGCATTTACCAGTTGGCTATGTAAAGATCCGGAGGCTACAACTATATAATATCATACGCTTAGGCCTTTGGCTCTCACGGCTTTAAAACGCACTTCACACAAGCTTCCGTTGTGCTAAGAACAAAGCCTTGAGGGAGGCTCATATTTAGGATGGTAGTGCATCTGCGCTAGTGTGGGAGGCCCAAAGAGGATAATATTGGGTTGGCATAAGGATGGCAATGTGGCTGTGCCTCTACCTTAGATAATGCGTTTTAAAGTCGTGAAAGCCGTAGGCCCAAAGTAGACAATATTACACAATGATGGCCTCCGAGTTCTTATAGGTTATTACTTCCATAATTGCTGTGGCATTAATAGGGAAGCATTCTTGGTTATGAGCGGAGGATTCTTTTGGTTAATCTTGAAATATAGGGTTTCAACTTTCTAGATGGAAACTAAGGAAGAAAGCACTATTGCCGACTCGCTGCAACCACTCAATCGATATTGTCCATCTATTATGAATCTCATGGCGTCATTTGTGTGCGTGGATATCACTTTTGATTGGTCGGTTACAAGTTGATTAATTGGATTTACTTAAAAATACTTAATTGGCGCTTCAACCGTATTTTTCCCTTTTATCTATTTTCAAAAGCTTAATTTGACATCCATATAGGATGATCATCAAATTGAAAAGATTAAGAATGACTAAGGAATTAAAGAAAATCAATAAATTAAGAAATGCAATACCTAATTTTAGTATGTAAGGATGATCATTTTATGGACTTTCAAAGAATAGACATGGCAAGAATAGGATTTCACAGTACCTTGATACTTACTTGACATGTTTTATATTGGACATCAGGTTCCGCCCTCACTATTATTTGAGTGCAGTTTGTACCGAAATTCCGAAAAGTCAAAATTGCTAAAACCCTAATGCAAGCGGCTTACTTTCCATGATGAACGCACTTACGTCAGAAATACGTATGTGCATGCGTTCCTAATTATATTGATCGTACTATAAACCCAAGTTAATAAATTGACGGTGGATATTTTGTCCGACCTTTTCCACTGGTTCCAAGAAAAGGTCGAGATCTTTCGTGATGTGACCATACGGTTTAACAAGGTAGAGATTCTCCAAAACTTTTGCACCAAGGGAAGAACTAATATCTTAGAGAGGTATCGCACGTAACATTGAAAATGACCATACAAGTCCGCCATTCAAGTCTGGCCCTACACTTGACGTGCTCACGTACCATGACAGAAAAAGTTCACTGAATCCACCATCTCAAAAACCATGACCGACAAAGTTCATTGAATCCACCGTCTCAGACACCATTCTCTTCTACCCCTATATAAACCCTCGAACGAGGTCCAAAAGCTTCCAACTTTCAAGAGTTTTCTAGCGATAATAAAACATTAATAACGACACATAAAAGCCCTTCACTCTCCCATCTTCCATGGCCACTCAACTTGCCACTCTTGTCAACCTCCAAGAACCAAAATCGCCCTCATCATCTTGCGAGAACAAACCAACCAAGAGAAGTAAAGTTCGCCATTGCTCGGAGAAAGATGCAGGTCATCATTGCTACCGCGCCGAATGCATGGGATTGCACAGCAACGCGGGATTCAGGCAGAAGAAGTGTCGGAGTTGGGGCCGTCGAGCTCGGGAGCTCCCTCGGCTATTAGGGTTTCAGTACTTGGGGAGCTCCATAAGGTACATCTTGATGGAGACCAAGGCTTTCTACAATGGGTTTTGCTCTGATGCCCTTGAGGACTCGTTGGTGGTGAAGAAGGACGGAGCTGTGTCTTTGGTTGATCCTTACTTCGCAATCCCAGTGACCCCTCCCCCATGTATGTGTCCCTAAATAGTTAGGGGACATTGGCTTGCTACACGGACTGTGTAGTCCTTTAATTACACAAGTTACGTTTGGCACCGTTGACTTTTGGAAAGAAAGTTAATTACTGTGACGGCTCTGTCAACGGTAATGGAGGTAACTTGTGTAAAAAAGAAAAAAATAAGTACACAATCCGTATTGCTAGAAGATACATATGTATATGTACCCCTCCCCCACTATTTTTGTTGATAAAACACGAAGTGCGCTAGTTTGCAATGGTTGGGTCAAGAATTGTGACTTAGGCTGGGCTTTAAGAAAACTCCTAAGACTTTATTTGGTCGGTCCATGACTCACGAAGCATGGTCCAAGCCTGTCCACCAATTAGAAAAATTAAATGATTTAACACTTACAATCCTCTGAGTATTCACCACAGAAATATCGTTACGAAAAAAGTTGTGATATTACCGAGCATAGTTCTCTGATTCTTCGTAAAAAGACATGGAAAAATTATGTTAAAGATCATGCTTTTGTAACATCATAAAATGCCGATGATGAGATCTCCATGTCATATCTCTTACTTAAATGCAGTAAAAAATTGTCTTCTCCCTTCGGTCCGATGTCTCCGTTGTTGCTCCCATGCACATGTTCTTGTAAATAACACAAGGTTCCAAATCTTACAATTCGCCTGATTCCATGGATGCACTGCAAAAGTGCCCTCGTTCAAGTGCGTTGGATAAAACTCTATCTACAGGATAACGGACATGGCTCCCAAGGCCAATTTGTGTGGGTGTCTTTGTGATTTGAACACAGGATCTGTCGGATCGAATAAGAAGTTAAATCACAGCCAACCCTTTAGAGCTTATTGCACTCATGTACTTTAGAATTCCTGTTTTAGAGAAGATAGAGATGCATGAGCTATTCGATTGGTACCTAAGTTAACCACCATTTTTGTAATGTTAGAATAGATATGCTAAATAGCCAAGTGGAATTAGAGGCAAGCCTCCTTCAGCTCATGGCCTGTGCTATCACAAAAAAGTCAATGTCCCATCTCTCCATATCATCAGGTTCATACAATGCAAGGGGCCTTCAACCTGATTAAGACCTTGCTTTATCAAAACGTCATTCATTTTTGTGAAAAGTCGCCCATCAACCAACGGCCCCTTTAACATGACATTTGGTATTAGCAACAACATAATGGAGACGATCAATCAATATAGATGTATTCGAAATCTAATTGAAATCCAATATAGCACCTATGGGTACATAGGAGATGCATGGAATAAAATCCTTTTCAATGAATAGATCCGATCGCAACTTTGAATATGGATTTCAAAGGGATAAAATAGGAAATGTTTTTTCTGAATCACAGAACAATAATGAAATTAATGCTCTAATATATTTATTTCATCTTGTCTTTGGTATTAATCTTCTCGAGAATAAAGATGTAAACCTTTTTAAACCTCGAATCCATCCTCAGAATACACCTAATCGAAGTGGAGACGCAATACGGACGCGACATTGCAAAGAAACTTACCCATTCCCTAGCACCATCGGGCAAACCATAATGAAACCAACTGCGTACAACTGCTCCTAACTTCATGTACAGGTAACCCTTCGAGGCATTCATGATGTTGTCATTGTTGCCATTTCTGGGCCTTAGCCTCTCCCACAAAGACTTGCAGTTTTTATCGTTACATCGGCTTTCAACTTTGCTTTTGGGAAGTTCCACAAGTGACAGAGACGCACGAAACAATGTAATCCAAGAATGCCACATGATAGTGTCCTTCGAGAAGTATCGTGGACTAACCACACGATGAATTCAAGACATTGATTCGCAGTAGTGAAAACAGTTGGTTCCATATGTATCGATGATCATCCAAACCAGAATTCATGAATATATAATTAGGAATGTAATTAGATTCACCCGGCGAATATATTTATTTTTGCCATCTTCTCGCATGTGATGTGGACTCCATTCCATGCAACGGTCGTGCAGTTGTGTGAGAGTAGGCAGAAAATATACCGAGCATATCTAAGATAAATAAGATCAGTTAGAATCATCTTGATGATCTCATTACTGACCTAAAAAATTATTGTAATAGTAGCAGCATTGCATGAGGAAGTGGAAAAGGACTGTCGCCGACTTAAGGAGAGGCGTGGTGACACCGGGCCCAAAATTTCTTGTATTTTTGGATAAAGAATTTGAAATTGTGATATTTCAATTGAAAATTTGTCTCAGTCTCTCTTGGACCTCAAATTTTTCATCCGCCGGACCATAGGAAAAGGGCAAATTTGCATGAAGACACAATTACTTTCCCTTTTTTGGGCGGGACTTGATTGAGGGGTGTCAGATTGCAGTTGACATGATTTGTCATTTATTGCCAAGAGGCAAACGACTGTCTTCTTTTACCCCTTCTGTATATGAATATTCTAGATTTCACACGTTTACAAAGAATATCTATCACAAAATTGTTGAAGTAGTTCTAGGTTTCGTATTGGTTATTACTTCCGTAACTGTTGTGGCAGTAACAGGGAAACCTTTTTGGTTATGACGGGAGGATTCTTTTGGCCAATCTTGACATGCACAAGATTCTAGCAACAACAAAAAAAAAGTGGGTTTCAACTTCCAGAAGATAATAAATAATTTTTTTAATAAAGCAAATGGATAATTTTGACAAATTTTGGGTGAAACTAAAAGTTTGGTTATCATGTTATAATATGTAGCACCTTCCTAATTTGTTAGTAGTTTTGTTATAATTCTAGTCAAGCGCATTCAGGTGCCACTACAGCTACCAATCAGCTTTTAGGTTGTAATTATGAGACGCTAAAATCATATTTAAAAGGCAGTCAGTCTTTCACGCGCGATAGGATTTTCAATGAAGAGCACACCATATGACAATATTGATAGACTGTAGTTGATCAATCCACATTATACGCTTGCTATAAATCTCATCCTAATATGTGCAATGAGTGGGCGTATCTTATTTTTCATCAATCATCTACCATATCAATTACAAAAAATTTCGTCGCCTTTTATGCTAGTGGAGTAATTGGGTCAACATAAAAGTACTTTACTTGTGCTGCCCTAGCCTTTTGTTTTCCTCTCTTTTATCTACATTTCAGTAGCATAACTTTTATGTATGAAAACACCCATACTATCTATTTATGTGATGGGATGATCATCAAATTGAAAAAGAATCAACATGACGCGGAGATTAAAATTAGTATGTTAAGATGATCATTTTGAGGGCTTTCAAAAGATACACGCGGTAAGAATAGAATTCATAGTACCCCGACACTTGCCGTCTTCTATTTTAGATGTTAGGTTCCTTCACTATCATTTTGTGGTTTATACCAAAATTCAAAACAGCCAAAAATGCTCAACTACACAGAATTTTACAATAGTAAAAGTAAACAGGGGTCGTAGTTCATTTATCATGATGAAATGTACTACTTAGAAATATAAATGTCTTTCTAATTATAGTGATCGTACCAAAATTGATGTATCAACCAGGAATTTTTTTTCCCAATATATTCCGTTGATTCGACAAAGATTGAGATATTTACAATGTAACAATGCCATGAAATACCCTATCGCTCGATTTAATGATATAGAAATTCTCAAAAATAGTTTCACCAATAGAAGGACTAGGCCTCAGCTAGGCATCACATAAAATCATTGGAAAATGACAATACAAAATCCACCATCAAGATCTGGCCCTACACTTCACGTGCAAAGGTAGCATGACAAAAAATTCAATCGAATACATCATCTCAATATTCTCTCTCCCACTATATAAACGCTAGAACAAGGTCCAAAAAGTTCCAGGTTTCAAAAGCCCTCCGGTAACGATAAAACTTTAATAACATTGCATAAAAGCACTTCACTCTCCATCTTCCATGGCCACTCAACTTTCCACTCTCGCCAAGCTCCACGGACCAAAATCACTCTCATCATGTGGCGAGAACAAACCCATCAAGAGAAGTAAAGTTCGCCACTGCTCGGAGAAAGACGCAGGTCATCATCATTACTGCATCGAATGCACGGAGTTGCATGGCGACACGGCTTTCGGGGAGAAGAAGTGTCAGAGCTGGCGCCGTCGAGCTCGGGAGCTCCCCAGGCTACTAGGGTTTTGGTACTTGGGGTCGTCCATAAGGTACATCTTGATGAAGGCCAAGGCTTTTTACAACGAGTTTTGCTGTGATGCCTTTGAGGACTCCTTGGTGGTGAAGAATGATGGAGCTGTGTCTTTGGTTGATCCTTACTTCTCAATCCCAGTGACTCCTCCCCCAAGTGTCTCTCCCTGAATATCTACGGGACCTTTATTGCTACACAGATTATGTAATCTTTACCGTTGATTTTGAAAGTTGGTTAATTCCTGGGACTGCCCATATCAACAGTAATGGAGAATAATTTGTGTTTAAAAAAGAGCTACACAACATGTGTAGCTAAATAAGACACGTATGTATATGCACAGTAAATCTTATCTGAAACAGTGATGCTGATGAAGAGTGAAAAACTTCGATTTTCATGCGTTATGAAGATTAGGCATCGCTACAAGTACTTAGAATGGATCATGGGATGTGTAAGATGTTGAGCAAGCTATAGTCTGCATCTCACATGCACACGCCGTAATCTCCTTCATCTAAGTTTAGGGTACAGATCTTTCTATCCAAATCCATCATATCCAGTGATCTTGGCATCACTCGAACTTCTTTTGAGGTATTGGCTATTACAAGCAAAGTAGATAAAATTTTCGATAGCTTTTGCTTCTGTTGTCTGTGTAACAGAAAGCATAACCTCTGCCCAATGCGAAGATCTGTAGAATAATAATGAAACAATAGTTGAAAATTACCCGATACTTGTAGCAGTTAAGTCGCGACAGTGACTCGACATATGAAATGAGAGCTTGCGCTTGAGTTGGAGCATTCTCGTCCCCGGTTACATGCACAGGAACGTCAGATCGACTTCACTAGGACGCTCGTACGAGTGCATGATTGGTACTGAGTAAGCTTCCACCATACATAATACAAAATAGGAGGTTCAGTTTTTCCACCATGACAAGCCCACAATGCAATTTGAATAGCATTATTGCTGGGGAGAAACTAGAGCTTTCGTGATTGTTGATTGGACTTGAGTATGATCTAAAACTATTTCGTTTGGGACATAAAATTTGGAGGTACTCTCAGGGGCGAAAGAAGAAAAACTTTCTCTTCAATTGGGAAATAGGAAGTGTGGGCACTGGCACGTGTTAAGCTAAGCACTAAGTTACCGGATTACCGTTAGAAGGCCCTATCAGAAGCTTGCTTCTTGCTGATTAGACACGTGCTTCGCACAATATTTAGAATCGACGCGTCTAACCAGTACTCGGTTCTAGACACTTTGCGAAGGAAGCAACTAGAGCTTTTGCGAAGGAAGGAATTAGAGCTTTCGTGACTGTTGATTGAATGAGCAATGCAACAAGACAAAATAGTAAATCGCGGAAGGAAGAAATTATTGTTCCAAGAAAAGATTCTAGTTTCGGAAGGCAAGGTTGTGCATCCACATAGCACCATTGATGAACTTCCAAGTTGGTTTGACAAAAAGAAAATTACATCATTCGTTTGTTTACGGAGAGAGAGAGAGAGAGAGAGAGAGAGAGAAGAGGGGCGATTGGTGCTGAAAATTTCAATCAACAATGGCCAGCCATAACAAATACAACCAAGAGAGAAAGCTCGAGACAGTTTTAGGTTGGCCAGAAACAAGAAAATGACTTAAACCAACATTATTCGCCCCTGGGCCTAGGCTATGATTTTAGCTAAAGCTAATATACACCTATTAAATGACCAACATAAAGTTTCCTTAAAGTTGTCAGATTCATTTCAAAAAAAAAAAAAAAAAAAAAACCCACAGTCCAAATTTGACGGAGCATAACTTTTGATTTAAATGTAGCCACGAGTCCATGAAGTACCAAAATATGAAAAGCTCATTGTGAGCCTTTCGCCACAGAGACGAATGCTAAAGGCCATTTTCCACATTAGAAATTATTTTTCGACGTGTTTCAGGCAACTTTTTCAAATTCACACTCGTTTTTATATTTTAATCAACTAATAAGTTCAATTGAAGAATTAACTATTTTTTCACCTCGAAATAAAAGGATATTAATCGTTCTTATGTTTATTTTATTGCAATTGAACTATCAAATATTTCGAACTGGGCTGGGCCGTTTGGAAGCCCAAAATTCTAGCCCGGCCTAAAACACAGACATACAAAACCGCCCATAGATGGAACGGGACATTTTCGGGCTTATCAGGCTAGGCCGATTTAAGTTTCGAGCTCTCAATTTTGCATTTGCATCTCTAATGGGTGGGCCTAGGCTATGATTTTAGCTTGATCCAAAGGTGCAACTTGGAACCGTGCACCTCTAATCATGAGCAGAAGTTTTAGTGAGAGATGAACATGAATTGAAATAAATAAATAGAACTATATATGGCGGTATAAAATCGGTTGAGTATAGGCATTTTACATTTTCATGATTTTAATGAAGCGAGACTGTTTTCTCAATCTCCTAAATTTTCTTAACCTCAACTGCTTGAATATAGTGGGACAGTAACTGTAAATTGCAAAAGTTCGCGTGATCCTTGATTACCTCAATTTGCTAGGATTAATTTTAGATTATTATGAGGGTATAATAGTAAAGTAACAACAGAGACATTATAGATTCAAAGGATAATATAGATTGATGAAAATAAAATAAAAAAAGAAAGATGCAAAAGCACTTGCATACACCTTGCGTGTGTGAGGGCTAATGAGTAATTATAAAGAAGGATTAAAAAAAAACCCTATATTGATATATGTGTAACATATTTACCTTTCGTTAATTTCTGTCAAATTTTATCATGAAATTGTTAAGTTGGATAATACATAACATTATGACATGGCAATTCCATATGGTAATCCATGACTTTTAAGAAGATTATCAAAGATAAAAGAGTGCTTGGATGAGTTCCAATGTCTAATCACAAAGGCGAAGGTGATGATGAAGGAGTGTGCTCGATAAAGACAAAGATGAATAAGGATTAGAGTGCTTGGAGGGGGAGAGAGAGAATGATCTCTATTTGTTTTCAAGTTAGGGTTAATTGAAGAAAAAAAGAGAGAGGGTTATGACTTTCCAAGTGAAGTTAACGTATCTTTCAGTTCAATAATTTCATGATAAAATTCGACAAAAATTAATAAAAGATAAATATGTCAGTTTGGGGTTTTTTTTATGATCCAAAATTAGTTCTGGCAAAGTTGATGTATTAGTTTGAGAATTTTTGGCGATTCAAAAATTAATTTAAGATAATTTTATTACAAGTGTAGCTGTCCGGGTCTTTTCGGTGGTATTGACCATAGAAAGAAAGTCGGTAGTCCTCGTGAGGTCACCCGAACCGGGAGAAAGAATACCGGTTCAGTTCGGTTCAATTTATTACGACGGTTTGAGCTTTGAACCGTCGTTAGGTTGCGTCAGCCGCTGTCGACGCCTCAGCCTGCGACGCGCGAGCCCATTCTCGTCGCCGCCGCTCTCCGATCCGGGAAAACCTCCGCCGGCATCGCCGCCGCCTTCGAGTGTCCGCTCGATGCAGAGAATCGCCATCGCCGTGAATCCGCGTCTCTCTCTTCCCTCCGCTGCCTTCGCCAGGTAAATCATCATCTTCCGACACGCGAGCAACCTTCGTTTTTCAGACGAATTCGGTCACGAGTCTCGCGTTCGCGCCAGCAGAATCGGCTCCCGCAAGATGAGCGGCAATCCTTCGCCGGTCTCTCCGAAGTTCGTGCCGGTCGATGGCGCCGATATTCACTCCAGGAGCAAACCTGACGGTGCGTATGCGTAGCTCGTGACTTTTCGCCATTTTGCTGCTTCTTTGGTGTGAGAGGAGCGTGTAACTGGCGTCTTGTTGCGATTCGTGTTTCGAGCTGTGCTGGAGGCTGATTGAGTATTATGATGAATTGGCGATTACCCCGAGAGGAGTGTTCTAAGTTGAAGTTTAGCGAGAGATTTTGTGATCTGAGCTGGAATTTGAAGCTAGTTTGAGTAAAAGCATGAAAGATGGCGTGCGTGCTTGCTTATTATACTCCGTCGACAGGCATTTTTTTTTTTTTTAAGCTTATTGCGGTTTAGTTTTTGCTGAAATTTGTTGACTTTGAAAGGAATTGACGATGAAAAATGATGGATGCTTATGTTTGCAACATATCAATATTGGAAGTTGGAAATTTACTCTCATCTCAGTTTCTGCCTTTTTCAGGTTCGAGGTTCCGCCTTGTATCGTATAATGTATTGGCTCAGGTATGCTAAGCGTTATTACCATGTATGATGGTAACAACTGACTCCTTGTGTAGTCTCAGTTAATCTTCCATTTTTTCTTTAAGTTATAGCTGCATTCACTCTCACTTGGGTTATTTTGGCAACTCTATAGAATGGGCTGCATATAGAGGAAGCTCTCAATACATATTCTCATGGTTTAGTATTTTGATGCCTTCCTTGTTTAATCACTACGCTGAAAACTGTCTTTTATTAGTCCTTTAATGTAGGAGCAATTTGATTTCTTCTCGTAATCCACCTTTGCTGTTCAATTTTTGGCCTTAGGTGTACGTGAAAAGTTCCTATTTTCCACACTCTCCATCGCCTTGTCTCAGGTAATCTTTCTAAACACGATTCTCTCTTTGTGGAAGTGTCGTTTTTCAGTCATTGTGAAGGGATGGCTTGGTATTAGTGTTCTGGTTTTCTACCCCTGGAAGATTTGTTGTCAATCAGCATTAGGTTACAGCATTTAATGAAACTATCGCTCCTTGATGCAGAAGCTTGTAAGTGTTGAGAATGTTTCTTTCTTCACTAATATGACTCCACCTCGTACGATTCACAATCTGGAAGTAGTCACATCATTTACTCTGAACTTTTGTGTTAAACACATTGGAAAGTTTGATACTTTGGATCACATTGCCTGGTTAAAATGTATTGTAAAGGCTGCTGTAGTTTTCTGTCTCCCTGAAGTCTCTTCATGTGAATTTCAGTCATCTCCTCCCTTCCCATTCTCGCCGCCTACCCTAAAATGAGGGAGGAGATCATGAAGTACTTGAAAAAAGGATATAGCTAAGTCTATTAGTTGCATATAGACATTATTAGCTCAAGTCATGTTCAGCTGAATGCCTTTGCAGGTGGAAAGCTCGTTCTAAGGCAATTTTAACCATTCTTAAAAACCTTGGCGCTGACTTTCTTTGCCTACAGGTCTCGAAATTACTTTTCCTTCTAGTTGGTTATGCTATTTTCATGTTCTGCTGATTTAGTCTTTTTACATTCGTTGTGCTCTCTTATGTGATTCTTACCTGATATTCTGTGGCATAGTTGACAATCCAATCTTCACCAGGAAGTGGATGAATACGATGGATTTTACAAAGGCAATATGGAAATTCTTGGTTACTCCAGTCTATATATTCAGAGAAGTGGACAGAAACGTGATGGTTCTGGCATATTTTATAAGCAAGACAGGTAGTTTGGCTCTCATTTGTTTGTTCTAGTATATGATCATAGAATGGTGCATGCACGAAAATTTTTTATCGCATATTTTAACAGTACGATTAGTCAAAAAATCTGAGTTTTTGTGCATTAAATGGATGTTAAAATGATGCTCAATCAAATTCTCAGATGTTACTTGCATGGCTTGGCTAAGTGCATTCATGTTGTTTGACTTGGTCTTTGCTCTCAAAGTTTCTTTTCTGGTGCCACACCTTTAAAAAGTTCTGGTGGGAATGGAAAAGGGATCTTTGTTGTAATATTTATTTTTGCAAGAGAATGTATTCGTTAATAACCTTATCCATTGGCATAACATGTAGCTGGTTTCTTATACAGTAGGGCAGCATTTTACTGAAAGTTATAGAAACCTTGCTTTATCTGAATCTTCAGTCCTGTAACCTATTTATGCTTCATTTTCTTCTTGACTATATATGTTGTCTGTGTTGGGAGTTGATTTTTTAGGGGCTGTATCATAGTTTACATTGAAGTGATTTTCTTCCTATTCAATTGTAAAATGAAAGTCCTTGAAGTGATATTCACGTTAAATGATTACTGTGAAATTGATGAGATGTTAAAGAGTTGACCCGATCTCTTGAATAATTCATCGAGGTTTTTCGGTTTTGTTTCGCTCATCTTCTTTGTTGCTCAAACTCGTCTTAACCTCGTAATTTTATGGTATAAAGAACTAATAAAATTGTTTATTTACAAAAAGAAGGAAAAAGAAAAAGGCATCGTGAAAGGATATGACTCTGTGCAACTTTCCTGTGTAGGCCGTCACAAATATGTTTTTTTATTGCCATCTTTTCACTAATTGGATGGGGAGGTTATCTCAAGTGTTGAGTGATGATGGTGAATTGTCCATTAGTCTAGATCTGAATCTGACTTCTCTTAGTTGCTATTTCATGAAGGGCTGAGTTAGTTTTGGAGGAGAAGATAGACTACAATGATCTTGTGAACTCAATTCAAGATAATGAGGATGGAAGTGCTTATAAGGATTCTTTTGAGCAATCTAAAGGAAACGGAAATATTCATTCAAATCCTGGTAAACTATTTTGCCCCTTTTATTACGTTAGGTTGTTCATCTTCTTACATTTTCATCATTGGCTAATTTTCTGGTAGCTAACTCCACAAGTCATTGGTTCGTAATGGACACATATTAGAACAATCAAGCTGTTGCTGGGGTTATGAGAAGAAGCATTATTTACCATTGCCTAGTATGCTTTAATATTTTCCTTAACAGAGCGTATCAAAGTGAGCTTAAGGCTTATGGTACTTTTGAAGTCAATTGTGCAATGCTGATTCTAATGTATGGCCTAATAAGCCAGATGCATCCAACTAGGGATAGCTGATGGAGACATGATCGCTTGGATATACAAGAGTTAAAATCCAGAAGAGGAGATCAGCTGTTCATGGATTATGAAGCAGCTTTGATTTCTTTTAATTTGTATGCCTTTTTTTAGTCCTAATTGGGACCTGTTTTATATTGAAAAGTTGCGATTTGTACCCATAAAGAATTAGTTTGTATTCAATACTAATATAAGGCTGTAAAACACAGTGTGGAATCTTTTATCCTATCCTCTTAAAAATGTGAGGTTCATTTTTGTGTTGGCCTTACAGACCAGAAGAGCTGGTTACGAGTAGTTTACAAAGTGCCTGAGAATGTATTTTGGCTGCTTTGGTCTTTTTGCTTCACAGGCAAAGCAGTCATTAAATTGTGAAATAACATGACGGACAATAAATTAAGGCGGCAGCATTGTGGTGGACATAACATGACTTTCTCATGATGATTTTTAAAGGTTGGTGACTTGATTTTCACTTTGGCCCTAGAAATCAGAAACTCATTTAAAAGCCATTAGTTAGGATTTCATCAGGGTTTGGGCAGCCATTTTTAAACATTTTTCTGCAGTAGGAAATACATTGTCCTTTAAAGAAAGAGGAGAAGGATAACTTATCCTTATGCAATGGCATTTGGTGTGATCATTAGGTACACTGGGCTGCTGTTTTTGAGAATTTTTCTTTGCATAAGAGTTCACCGGTTCCACTTGCTTTTTCTGGATGCATCTAACATTTGATTCCATCAGCAGAAAAAGGTGTTGCTGTTTGTACAGAACTTCCTTTGATTCAATGGCCTTAGGACTACCATATTCATCATAGTTTTGTCTCTTCAAGCTAAGATCAGGGGCAATGGTGCATGCATGCCATTTTGTATGTAGATGTTTTCCATTTCTTTGGTCTATGTAGCAATTTCCTATAACCTGAACAATCTTTGTAGCCTGCTTTGAGAAGAAATTCTCACAAGAATCTTCTATTTATAAACTCACGTCAAGTTTTTTCATTTCAGCTTCCACAAATGCTCCTGAGAACCGCGGAGATCCCAATGATCCTCGTGTAAGATTGAAACGTAATTGTGTTGGAATTTTAGCTGCATTTAGACTCAAGGATCCGTCTTGCCATCTTATTGTTGTGGCAAATACCCACATTTATTGGTAAATTATTATTTTGCTATCATCTATGGTATCCGCTTTTAATGACTTATTCAATTTGTAGAGAATACTGAGATTTGTGAGTTCAGGGATCATGAATGGGCTGATGTTAAGCTTGCTCAAGCCAATTATCTTTTATCGCGGCTAGCCCAATTCAGGGATCTGGTTTCAGAAAAGTTTGACTGCATTCCGTCTGTTATTGTGGCTGGTGACTTCAATTCAACTCCAGGAGACAAGGTTCATTTCTATATTCTGGGTTGATTGTATCATTATCTTTCTCTTGTGGCTTTTGGAGATAAATGTTCTTTGTGATGCATGTCTTGTGTTTATTTATTTGGTGGATGGATCCCTAGTTAAAGTCGATAACCTGCGAAGGTTGAGTGCATTTCTTGTCCTTACTAATATTTTTAGTGGCTTCCACAATTCATCAGTCCTAACCAAACCAAGCTAATATTCGTTGTTTTCTTTTCCCTAGCGTTCTAGATAGAACGTACTTTTCTGTTTCTGACAATTCTACTAAACTCATTTTTAACTACTTCCAGCTCCAATAAGCCTTTTTAGGCTTACAATTCTTGGTACAAGAAGCCAAGCTACTCAGACTAGTCTACTAGTTTGTGTGCTCACCATTGCTTTTTTCCGATTCAGTGTGCATTGAGATTAACTTAAAATACTTTTTCGATGTGCTTTGTTCTTTCAGGTTTATCAGTGCCTTGTGTCAGGTGACCTTTCGTCGACAATACCAGAAATAGAATGTTCAGAGGAGTGTCCTATTCCTCTGCGAAGTGTTTATGCTTCTACTAGAGGAGAGCCATCATTCACCAATTGCACTCCCGACTTCACCGGTACCCTGGATTATATATTCTTTTGCCCTTCCTCAGACATCAAGCCCGTCGGTTTCCTGGAGCTTCCTGGATCAGACTCAGAGGAGGTGGTTGGTGGGCTGCCAAACTACTATCATCCGAGTGATCATTTGCCAATTGGTGCTGAATTTGAACTTGTTTGCGACAAAGTCTGTTGATCTTGCTTGCGTGGCTTTGATCAACCTTTTTGGATCACCCATGCTCGGTTGAGGGAAACTTTTGGTTCCAGGTAATTGGAAAGAAGCATAAACAAGAGGTTGGCGAATAAAATTTAAATGAAGAAATGAACTTTCTTTTGTACACTCTCCTTGGTTTTCAATTACCAAAATTTATGAATGACAGAGCTGGAACCAAATTTATGTGGAGAGAACCATGTTAAGGAGGCTCTATTCCATCAAGAGACTAATCTATTTTCCTGGATACCTCTCTTAAGCGGGATTTTTCTCATCATAGCTTCATTGACAATCATAGAACTTAGCATGCCTTGTGGTGACCCCCTTCGAAATCGAGAATGCGTGGAAAATGTTTTGGACCTTGTTTTTGGAAAGTGCTTCCTCCTACGATAGTGTGTATACTGGCTGTAGACCCCAAGATTACATTGGGATTTGTTCATGGCAGGGTAATTTCGTGTATCTATCAACATGCTTTATGGTAATGTCTCGTAAGTGGCACGGAATTGATACTAAGTACCTAAAACACACAAATAGCCTTATCCTTGATTGTATCTTTAGCCAAGCTATGCTTCTCCTATGGTCAGCAAGCCGAGGAAATCCTGGTTGGAGGGATTGCAAAAGATTATCCAATTCTGTAATCGCGGTGGCTTGGTGGAAAAGGATTTGTTAAATCATGCGTTAATCTATCATTTCAAATTTTAATAGTACTCGACAATTATCTCACAAATTTCTTTCGATTTCTCCTGTGTTTCTCTTATACTTTCTACTCAAATGTGCATTGAAAGAGACTTCTTTTGCATTACAAGGACACAAGATCCAAGCGATTCTACCACTTGGAATTAATATGCATAATCTTTGATGATCTTAGCATGTCCTGGCACATTGGAACTTTACAGCTTAAAGCAACGCTCAACCTACCTAACCTCGGCATGGATATGGTCATGACATTTCTAACAGTGTCACAAGAGTTACGTGCAAATTATTCAATGAACTCACATGCGATTTTTCGTATCAAAAGTTGCTTGGAATATTTTCTTTATTTTTCCTTTCTACCGTGATACCATTGATACAGATTGAAATAGCCTACACTCTCATATGCTTATCGAGCTTCTAAGTTTTCCATGGCCTGAAACTCTGTGAAATGTCGAACTTCTTTAGCTGCTAAAGGGAAGGAGCAACCTTCATAGGATAATATAAACTGAAAAGAGCGAAGTGTCATGATACGTTTGAAGTTGCTTTTTGCACCCTCGACTATGAGCCCGTTTGGTTTGACTTTAGGAAAATGCCATTCGAAGAATGTAAATACCTTTGAGGTAAAGGGGTTTTCCGAAATGTTATACCGTTTGGTAAATTGTAGCAATGAAAATTACTTAGCATAAATATCGTTCGGCAAAATTCACCATTGTAATTGGCTTTGGCTATTTTTTTTTTAAAGTCTAAAAATAAAATCCGGTGGCCAGCTAACCGCCGGCCAACTGCCGGACGGCCAGATCTGGACGCCGGACCGCTAGATCTGGCGGTTGGGGTCGTGGGTCGCGCCACCGCAGGCGGTGGTCACCGGGGATGCACGACCCCCACACGGCAGTGGTGGCTGCTGGAGAAGCCGAACTCTCAGGTGGTGGGGAAGACGAAGATGAACGGGGAAGGAGGGGGAAGAAGATGAACAGTAAAGGTGATGAACAGTGAACTTGCATTTTCGAAAATGCCTAATGCTCAAAGCTGGTTTGGATTTGCATTGGGCTTTCAACATTGAGAATGCTAATATTTGGCCAAGGAGCTTTCGAAAATGATTGCCAAACACTAAATATTTTCCCCAATGGGTTTCGGGGGCCCAAAGCCCCTTGGGAAAGTTGAACCAAACGGGCCTATATTAATCATGGGCAAATGTGATGCAATTACAAGAGGGAAACATTCGAGAGTTCTAATCACCTGCCATCGTGTGGGAGCACCATCGCTGTCGGTTCGTTAGGTTAGGAGATGGTGAGGTGGGTCTCGAATTTTGGGAATTAGGCTTTCGGGTGCGAACATCTCTTTCATACCAGCCAGGTCAGTGATGAGAAATTACTCAACTCAGAATGATGATGACAAAAGTAAGGTGGGGGCTGCTCTTGTTAGCCAAAAAAGTCTCCTCTCATTACCAAATCATAATGACTTTTAGCTGTTCTTAACGCTTTTGAGAAAGAAAAAGAAAAGGGATTGCTCATGCCGCTGGACCATACCATGCTACTGCTATGCGCTTTTGAATTTGGACAAGGTTTAGGTATTATTATTGTCTGGGTCTGGGCTCCCGCATTTATGCTGTAGCCGAGCTCTGGTTGGTGGTTCGTATAACACATTAGTGTAACACATTAATAACAATTATCATCTGCACACCACATAACCCTAACCTCTCTCTCTCTCTCTCTCTCTCTCTCTCTCTCTCTCAACCTTCTTGTGCCTAGATTCTTCCATCTCCCCCGTAGAGCTGCCTTCACCGTATCGTCATAGCCTCCATTGCTGCCGTTGCCGCCTCCGGATCAGCGCCGCCTCTTACCATCGACGGGTCAAGATTCGATTTATTTTTGTATTAAAGTTATATTTACAAATTTAATAAAATTAATTTTACCCTTTTAAAATCTTCTTCGTTTTTCTCACCACATTGCCCCCAAGAGTCTCGACGATAGATGACAAGAGGGTTGACCCATCAATTCTTCTAATCCCTAAATGCTTGGTAACATTGAAAATTTTGTACAATGTGTGATTGAAATCTCTATGTTTTACCCTCTTAAGAGTTTGGAATTGCAAATTTTCCTTGTCTTGCCCTCTAAGCTAGTAGTACCTATCCATGTTCACCGCTGTCGGCAAAAATTGCGCATTGCCACTAAGATCTGGCGATTACCCTCGGGATCTTGACGGTGAATGCCAAGATCTGGGGGAGGGCCCCTCCTCTGGAGCTCATCATGTCAGCAGCAACGAGACAAAACTCGTCCTCAAAGCTAAAATAATGTACTATTTGTCTGTTTATGATCGATCAGTACTCCAATGGCACAATCTAGGAAGAGATTCTCATACGCGGAGTTCCTTATCTTATGTATTGTTACTTAGAACTTCATCTTATCTTCAATATAAGTTCGATAGACCGTTCAAACTCATCTAACTCATCAATTACATCACCAAGGCAACATCCCATCGGCTGCATTTTTGGCCGAGCCCACTACTCACGTGCGTCCAAGCTTCATGCAATTATGCCTTTGCTTATATCCACATCGCAATCGCATTCCAATTAATCGACGGTGGTCTCAATTCGATCACGCTTTTTCATTTATGAGCATTTAAATTGGTGGGCGCTTTGATTCCACCCAACTCTTATCATCGTAGAATACGGCGTGTGGCCAACAATTTTCAAAATCGCTACCTCGAATATATGCTTGTGATAATAGGTAGCGTTCATCATCAAATCCCCCGCCGTGGAGGTTTATTAACGGTCCGTCATGTGCACTTTTTTTTTGGGTATAATTGGTCTAGATGGATCGCTTTTAACCGTCACAAGTAGGGAAGTTTTTCTCCTGTAAAAATGTAGTTTTGCTTTGCTGAAAAATGTGTTGGGAGGAACTGAATCGGACTTCTGTACAAATTGGAGAGGGAAGAACTTGAAGGTCAAAGGCCATTTTTAAGTGCCATGAGAATGCCGAGAACATAATCTTCATGGAAGATTTACCGAGTCCTTTCACAATATGTATTTTGTCCCATGATTTTCATTTTTATATATGCTGTAACGAATGGCTATAATCGGTTATGGAATCGAGCCAAACTTGTTGCCTATAACTTTGGATTTTACTCAATATATATGAATTGAGGCAGATCGAGCCTTATAGCTAAATGCCATGTCCATGCTTTCTTGAATTTATCTTTCGGCCCTGGTGGGGGCAGGCAAGTCTAGCCACCATTCTAGGCCGTCGAACTCATGATCAATTCTGCCTTTAAAGTGCCAAGACAACACTCCAAATCATCCAATGTATTGTAAAACCTCCCATTTCTCGAACTAATAGGCCAAACTCAATGGACCATTTCGGAATCATTGTCACTTTGTCAATTCAACTCCCGTGTAAGGAATGTATTCAATCCACGAGAACCTGTTCTCTGTTTGGAACCTTGCTTTTTTGAGGACCAAGCATGATCATGAAATGATGTGGCTCAAGAGCGACGTGAGAAAACGAGATAAGCCTCATGTCATATCCCTTCAATGCCGAGTCGTGAATAGCTGCTTTGAGATTTTGAGCTAAAAGCAGGCTCATGGTGATGGCTTTTTTGGCACCTTCCCCTTTGAAGATCAAGCTGATGACCATGCAAAAGTGTGGCTCAGAAGCCATACTACATAAGCTTTCTCTTTATATATCGGATAATCCTCGAGATAAGCCTCAAGTTGTATTCCTTCGATGATGAGTCTTGACTCGAGTTAAAGTAGAATTATCGATTGCAACATTAACAGTAAGATTTGTTAGTTTTTTTTTCCTTTTACTTATGAGCTTATCTTGCTGATTCTCGGAACTTGTTTTCAACATATCACTTATTAAAAAAACATATAAAAAATCTTTTGAAAAGCGCATTTTGCAAGACCCATCTCAATCTAATTTGAATTTAGTGAAAAAAGAAAATGCCAACGAACTTTTACTTGCTTCTTGAAACCTAACTTTGGCCATTTCAACTTTTAATTTGTTCAAAGTATATCAAATGCTCTATTGAAGCTAAAGCATAATTAATGGAAAAAATGCCAAAAAGTTTCTATACCTATTACATTTGTGCTAATTTATGTTTAAAATTTTCAATTGTGTTAATTTAATCATAAACATTTTCATATTTTATCAATTAGAGTCATTTGGTTAATTTAGATAAAAAATTATGGACATGGACGTCAATTGTCCTATACGATGTGACTTGCGTCGACATCAACATTTTTTAAAATAATTTAAAATACTTTTTCTTTTTTTTCTTTTTTTTGCTAGTAGCCGGTCGCTAGCCACTGGCAGCAAGCCATGGCGAGCGGGGGCTAACCTCACTTGGGTGAAGCCTGAAGGCAGTGTACTGGTGGGGGCCCCTAGCTAAATTTGATTTGGTAATTTGTTTGGTCGAAAACCATAGTGCAATTTGACTTTTCTGTCCACAACTATGATTATACTGCTACTCTCCCATTCTTTTCTCATAACATTTTCGAGATTCCAGAAAAGTTTCGACGGTCATGATGACGACGACGTCCGATCATTGGCCCAGTGTGCAAGTTCAGAATCTCCGTGCTCAGCAGGGGCCAAGAGCAGCGCGTGAACCGACGAGATCCCAGTCCTTCCCACGACACGGGCCGGGTCGACCCGATATCCCCCCGTGACACGACCCGCATAGAATCAATCACCAAAACCGAAAAAGGACCGAAAAGCAAGTGTCGGTTCCAAATCCCGAAACAGAAATAAAGAAGGAAAAAAAAAAAACGTGAGATCGCGAGGTAAATGGAGAAAACAACATTTGTTTTTCGCGGCACATACGAAAAAGGCGCTTTTCCCCGCAGCCTCCCTCCAATTCGAGAATCTTTCTTTCGCTCCCACTTCGTTCCCTTTTCGGCACGGCTCCCTGTCCCCACCACCGCCCACCCGCCGATCACCAATCGCCGTTATAAAAGGTCCGACCTTTCGTGCTCCTAGTCCTCGGAGCGCGGTTAGGTGAACTGGGTCGAGCGCAGAACTCGCCATTTCCGTTCAGATATACTCAAGCTCGGTCCTTTTGTTGGGTACATTACTTCATACAGTTCGTTCCGGTTCAAGAGGTACGTCCCGTTGCTCGTCTTGATTTCTCCAATGCATTCCGTGCGCTGCGGGCCAGAGGGACGCCGACAAGCCGATCGCTGTCGTTAATTCTCTGCAGAAACATTTATTGGGACTGAGTTTGTGGTTTTTCTTGCGTCTTTTCTTGGTTCATATGCGTTGATGGGCTTCATAGGAAGCGAGTAAGCTGTCTTTTTAGTAACGTTTTGGGATTCGTTCATCGCGGTTTGATTGGGGAATGTTGCGTTTCTTGAAGATCTCGGTGAGTGTGGTTTATGAGGGTTTAGTGGCTAGTGATGTAATGCTACCGGTGGTACTCGCAATGTGATTAACTTTTGGTTACCTGGTGCGGTTCTTCTCGACGATGTGCAGGATGGCCGCAGCGAGATCGAGGCTGTGGCTGTGTTCTTTGCTATTTCTTGTGGCGATGCTCCAAGCGCGAGGAGTCCCTGTAAGAATTACTTACGTCCGAAACAACGCCGTAGCCAGAGGAGCTGGTAAGGGATTGATTGTTTGGGGGCAAAAAATGAATGCCTCATTGCATATTCGAGGTCTTCACGTTTCTTTTTATGTGCTTGTATTGGGATTCTTGCGATGTAGTTTGTTTGGACGGGAGTCCGCCAGCTTATCATTTCGATAGGGGGTTCGGTACCGGCATCAACAATTGGTTGGTCCACATCGAGGTTTGTCCCCACTGTGCTTGAAATCGAAAATGCTCCATAGATATGAAGTGATGATGAACATGTTTTAAGTTTGTCCCGTCCCCTGTTTTTCATGTTTGCGCTAGGTCTGGTTTTCCTCAATGGGCATGTGGAAACGAAACTACCGGAGCTTTTTTAAGATCAGAAATTGCGATCCAGTCTCTCTTTCCTTTTAATCGAATAGGTTAAAATTTAGTGATCAGGGCAACCTGATGTCTAGCAGAACTCACTTAATTCTTGCCTTAGTGACTAGGTCTCTTCCTTTCGTCGTGATATTCCGTCTTCTTTTGCTTACCCTTTTTTTCCGTTCATTAAAGGGTGGCGGATGGTGTAACAATGTCACGACCTGTCTCGCGCGCAAGAATACCCGGCTAGGTTCATCCAAGCAGATGGCCAAGGAAATACCATTCTCTGGGATACTCAGCAACAAACACAGATACAATCCCGGTACCCCATCGTAGTTCCTCTTGGAAAGTTTGAGTCTTGAAGCAGTCTGCATGAAATGCATTACCTCCAAGAATAACTGAAATCTGTTCCAATCCAGACTTTTACAATTGGAACAGAATCAAAGTCCGATACTGTGATGGGGCATCATTTACCGGAGATATTGAAGCTGTAAACCCAGTGAGTTTCAATATTTATGCATCTTTTTCAAGTAAATAGGAAGCAGAACCAAACTTTCAGATCTCTTGTTCTTCAACTTTGATAGAACTTTTCCTTTGGGAGATCTCAATATGTGCCCACATTTGGTTAGGCAACAAACCTGCACTTCAGAGGAGCAAGGGTTTGGCTAGCTGTGATGGAGGATCTGCTATCTATAGGGATGGCAAAAGCGGAAAATGTATGCTGGCAATGATCTTGCAACTCACAATTTTTGTTGTCTTTTCTCATCATCATCATTGTGAGGGTACCGGAAACTCTTTGACAGGCTATTCTTTCTGGCTGTTCAGCTGGTGGATTGACTACCATAATACACTGTGACGGCTTCCGAGCTCTCCTACCGATGGGAGCTAAAGTGAAGTGCCTCTCAGATGCTGGTTTTTTCATAAACGCGTAAGCTCATGCATATGCGTCCGATTGACTGGGCCTAACCAGATTATTTTTTGGGGCAGTTTATTACCATCACTGGATGATTTTCCAGGGTGGTTTATTACTGTCGCAAGAAATCTAAAAGAGGCTTCAATTTTGTCAGGAAGGATGTTTCCGGGGCGCTTCACATTGAATCCTACTACAATCAAGTTGCTGCAACACATGTACTCTCTCCACCATAACCCCGTTTTCTTGTTAATTTCTTGGTTAGCGCTTTGGTTTCTCACATACAATGGGTTTGAGCAGGGATCGGCCAGGCATTTGCCACGATCCTGCACTTCGATATTTAGCCCAGGATTGGTAAGCATCAGTTCACCTAATTTTTAATTCAATAAACGACGTCGATGCTGACATAAAATAATTAACACTCCCGACCAAACTTTGCAGTGCTTTTTCCCTCAGTACATGGCTCAACAGATGCGGACACCGCTATTCATTCTCAATGCAGCCTATGATTCTTGGCAGGTCGGTTAAGTTCTGATTTTGAAGGAAATTTATGGTGTTACCAAGAAACATCTGCATGTGAAGCTTTCTTCTTCTTCCTCAAATTATTTTTGCGCAACTTAAAATGAAGTGTGGTGTTATATTATAAAGAAATGGCAAGTTGGTGCAGAGATAGATCCATGCAGATATCATCCTGAGCTCAACACCAGAGACAAAAATAAGGAATTTCAAGTGTTAGCTTTTTATGACATCCGGAATTCATTGCATATATATTTGGCTTAATCCAGATTAAGAATATTTTGGCACCCGGAGTGGCTGACCCGCAGGGGACCTGGCACGGCTGCGAGCTTGATATCAACAACTGCTCTCCTAATCAACTCAAAGTCATGCAAGGTAACTTGAGATCTGCTCTCTCTAATCGACTCAAAAGTCCTGCAACAGTACTTGTAAGCTTGTTATTAACAACTGCTCTCCATCAAACTCAAAGTCGATGCCGCATTTTCCCAGATTTTAGGTTGGAGTTCATGTATTCATTGGCCAGACTGGGTAGCTCCTCATCAAGAGGATTGTTCATAGACTCATGTTATGCGCACTGCCAATCCGAGACGCAAGAGACATGGTTGTGGGGCAACTCTCCTGTACTGGCGAAGACGGTAAGAAACCCTGCCGGGCACCCACTTTAGCCTGGGAACACTTCTAGGTTCTGGCGAAAGCCCTGAAACACTCTAATTGAAAAAAAGCAGAGCCCTTAGGACAATCCCACATGCTTGTTCTTGTACCTTCGAAGACGTGAGACATTTACTTCATATTTTTCTTGTGGATCATCTAACTATGAGTACTAGCCAAAAATAATAATAATGATAATAATAATAATAATATGACTATGAGCAGTGCACATCAGTTCACCATCGTTCCATAGAAAAAGTCTTATAAGTGCCGAACATTTGTAATGAGGGCAAAGCTCGAGTTCCACAAATAGAAGGCATTCCCTTATAATCCTTCTTAACTAGCTTTAAGCTTGAAACTATTTTTCTAGCTTGATCAGTATATTTAACTATGCATCTGTATATATAAGGATAATCATCAGCATGCATAATGTATTGTTCATTTTATGTCTTGTGCAGTCCATAGCAAGGGCAGTTGGAGACTGGTTTTTTGACAGGAAACCCTTCCAGAAGATAGATTGCGCATATCCTTGCAATCCCACCTGCCACAACCGGGTCTTTGATCCCCAAGAACACCCAAATCTATAGTTTCATCAGCTAATTAAACATGCATCGGTTATTCTTTTAAAGATTCATAGTCATTGATATTAGTTTTAATGAGGGTGGGTGTAGAGAATCTGTTAAGTCATAAAATAACAAGGGTAGCCCACGGCACCCAAAATTGGTGCTGGGCCGATTCCCAATTATTAATTTTTATGTAAGCAATTGTTTCAACATGCAACTACAGGTACTCGGACCATATTGAATATGAATTGGAAAAGTATGAATAAACATACGTTACATTCTTATATTTTTTGTTTCTGCAATTACGTCTACCGTATATATATATGTATGGAGAAGAGTGTACGGAATAAATGCGATCTCTTTGCACAGATTAATTTTTAATGAAGTCGTTGGCATTATTCATAAAGATGAAATTGTGTGTGTTTTCAAGCATTCGAAATGAAAAGGTGCAGGAAAGTTGATGTTAATACATGAGTGTCGCAACCTCCCTTTCGAGCACCATCTTATGCGCGGGAGCACGTGGAGGCTCATGGTTCGCTAAGTGTTAGGTTTAGCCCGGGTTTTCCCAAGCTCATCAATTCATGACTTATGGTTCGAGTATTTAACTTGCAAGTCAATATGATTTAGGAGTTACCACTAATTGATTAGAAGCGGGTCGATTAGAAGTCTAAGTGAAATATTGGGAGAAATACTTCACTCCCGCGTCATTAGAAAAATTAGAATCGGGGACTTGATTATATTAATTAAATACTAATACTCTTTCAGTACCTAATCTTGTTTAAATATAAAGTAAAGCATTGGTGCATCATTTTATACAAATTACGAGTTTTAGGATTCAATTCCTAAAAAGAAATCCATGCATCTATGAGCATAATTGGAATAAGCTAATATCTCGCTTCCAAGAATTTAAACATGATTTTTTAAATTTTATTTTATGGATTTTCACACATTTTAAGGAAAAACACTCAAAGACTATATTTTGCTTATTTATTTATTTATTTATTTTTGGAATAAAAATATTTTTGGGATTTTTCTGATTTTTTTTCGATTTTTTAATTAAGACATATTTTTTTATATAAATATTATATTATGAGAAGGTGGGTCCGAGTCTGGACTGGCTCAGGTCGGATGACCCAAGTTTGGACCGGCTTGGGTCAAATGACCCGGGTCAGTGGAACCTTAGCCGGGCTAGGCTTGATGTGCAGGCCCAATCTAGTCTTCCCTTCCCAAAAAAATAGGCCCAATTGACAAATTAAAAAAAAAAAAAGCACCAAGTAGCCCACAATTTAAACTAAACCCAATCCGGCCCATTACAACAAAACCTCAGCTCGATTAGCGACCTGTGTTCGACTCGGTTCTGCAGCCACTGACTTGACTCGGCCTGTTGCTCATCGCGGTTCAACGGATGGGACGAACGCCGTCACCCATCCGTGCCCAACCACGTGACTCCTCCGGCGCTTCCTCAGCCAGCCCTTTGCTAGGCTAGCCACTGCCGTTAGCCGAGATGCAGCTTGATCCTTTGCTAGGTTATTGTTCAGTGACCAAGTCATACAATTGCTGTCGACAAATCGGGGGCAGTACGACACGATCGAAGTAGCTAAAGGGAAAAGTAAGAAGACAGAGGAATGTCCAAAAGGATCAAAAGGTGGTTATCAAGGAAGGAGTAATTGCTTGATGGTTACCAAATTATTCTATAAATACCACGAGTCATCCAACGAAGAGCCCCCTAACCATATATCAAATGCCTTTACTTTAACTTTACTTTATTGTACTTTAGTTTCATAGTAGTTTCCAGATTCCCGTTGTTGATTAGATTCTAGCGAGTATTTATATCTTGGTGTAGTGTCGTTGATTAAATTTTGACGTTGTATTATGAGCTCAACGTTATTGATTAAATTCCGATGTTGTATTCCTATCTAGGGGCATTGCTGTTGATTAAATTCCAGCTTTGCACTGAACTATTCCAAAGCTGTGTCATTAGAACAAGAGGTGGAATTTAGCAAGTCATCAACTATTAATGTCTGGATTTGGCACGGAATCCGAGTCTCCTCTACTAAAAATCGAAACATATCATTCAGTAAAAGATATTTCGTTGCCGAAACAAAACTGGCAAGAAGCACAACCACACTCGAATCACTCAAACGCTCTAAGTGTTTCTCAGCTCCAAATTGCATCAAGTAACTCAAGCGATGTTTAGCCCCACAATATCTTATGAAATAATCTCTTGATCTCACGATCTCACGAATGAATTAACAAATTGACCACAAGATTTAATCGATTTTCAACACTAAAAGTTATCGGTGTAATTGCATGAACAAAACCAACCGCCAAGCACTAAGAAAACGGCGTTTCAACATTTCTTCGTTGAAAACATCCCCTGACCCGCGAGCACATACATGTATTATTGTGGGCCTTCTTGGACCACGTCAACATGAAAATGGAAACTTCATACGGAATCATAATAGATTCGGCCAACAAAAAAAACCCAGGAGTTGACTTTCCTTTTCTATTTTATTCTTCACCGACAGCACTTGTAAAGAAGATCCAAAGTCCTAGTCTTGACCGCTTCAACACTAACCCGATAGATTTCCTTCCATAGAACGAGTCAATACTCAATAATGTTGTCCCGGAGTTTATCGTTCTTGTCATCATCTGTTTTACTTCTTGGTTGTTTTCCTTTTGCAAACCTAACTTTGGATCATATTATTGACGGATATACTTCCCACATAAGAAACATTCGTTCCCCAGGAATGTGATGTCTTATTTGTATTTCTCTTTAAGAGTTAGCTAATTTGCCACTCGATAGAATTATAAGTTGACCACAGCAATATTATGATTGGGAGATATATCAAAGAAATCCTAAACTTATTACAATCGTGTCAACTTAATCCTATTTTCTTTTTTTTTTTACCAATTCAGTTATAAACATTTTGTGATTGTGCCAATTCAATCGAACCAGCCAGTTTTGGCTTGATAATGCTAACGTGAATGCTTTCTGATCAACGCTGATATGGACAATTTTCAATAATAATTTCTTTTTTTCTTTTTCTTTTTCCTTTTCTTCCTTCTTTCATTTTCCCCCATAGTCCATTAGGCAAGGCTTGGGGGCCACAAGTGAGGCGGCCATGGCCTCACCAATAGCGGGTGAGGCCGCCTTCACTTGCGGCCGACGAGGCCATGGTGAGGCTGTCCTTGCCCAGATCTGATTGATAATGTGAGCCCACCATTTGAGGCCCTCTCTCTCATGTCAGTCTTGTTCCCAAGAGCAGGAACCTTCCAGTTTATCAATGGATTCTCCTTTATTGCCCATTCTCTATAGCACTGGAATGATGGAGACCAAGCTTGACTCGACTATGTCTTCTTTCGAGAAGATGAACCCCAAATCCATGAACCCTTTTGGCTCCTTGAATTCGAGCCCCGACAAGCATACAGCCATGTGAATAAAGTGTGTCGATATCTTACTGGCCAAAGAAAAATTGCACCAATACCTTTCAAATATCTTCACCAATTTAACTTGCCAAAAACTTGTAAATTCATTTATTGCCTCCTATGTCCTTTTTCCATTTATTGCCTCCTATGTCCCTTTTCCATGGTCACCCAGATATTTCATCACAGCATGCAGGTTTAGAATGGAGAAATATCTGCTTTGAATTCTCCAACTGCTATTGGTGTTATGACAGAAACTTAAAAAGAGAAAAAGTCAGATAAGAAGATACACAAATTTTTAAGAGAAAATCTCTTCAAAATCAGATGGGCAAAAAATCACGGTACCACACTAATCAATCGTTTCACTATTTGTATAAAATGAATACAAGAGAGATTGCTCCATTAGATAACAGGAATTTAGAGCATACAAAGTTGCAGTGAAAATTAATTATGTATATATTTATATTATAAATATTCACCTTGGGGGTGGTAGCCCCAAACAATTTGGGGGTGGGTTGGATCTGCGAGTTTTTGGCTTAAAACTATAACAGTTCTTTCCTTTGAAGACTCCGTAACTCCATGAATTGGTGCCCTGGTGCTTTCGATTAAATTTCGAAGGTCGTCGACTACATGATTACATGATATTGCTTTTGTCATGATCAGAGGCGCTGCCTTTTTTGAATCAAGACTAAGTTTATCGAAGCTTCTATCAGGTAAGTCTGTAATATGCAGCATTCCTTGTGCACCAGTGTGATGCACTTCAGGTCAGCCTATCGGTGATCTCTGCCACTTGATCGGGATCAGATTGATCTGAAACAAATGCAAGCCCTCGGTCTTGCAGACTGAACATTTTGCCTTGGCGTTTCGTGCTCTTAACTAATATTACTTACCTACAATTCTATCATGTGCAGCCCCCAATTTCAAAAAGGAAAGTTCACCTACAATTCTGTTGAGTAGGTCACTCCCAATTGGAGAGGCCAACGCAATTACGTATATCTGTAGTAGAATATATATAGTAGTGAGTGTGTAAAAGTAAAAAAAAAAAAAAGGAGAAAAAGAAAAAGAAAAAGAAGATATCAAAAGAGGTTGGGAGATATATCGACGTGATATTCCACATCTAGAAAATCAAGGGAGATTGGAAAAAGTGATATTCTCAGATCTACAAAATCACGAGAGATTAGGGGATATATCTACGTGATTTTTTTATATCGTACAATTCCAATTGGGATTGCTTTTTGCTCCTATAAATAGGAGTCCTCCTCAACGGAGAAGATGTGACACACGAGCAAGAATATCATAGCAGCGTAGCGGAAGAAACAGTTTTCTTCTTCCAAGAAAGAGAGTTATCTTTGAGAGTTATCCAATTTATGAGAGGTTCAGATCCACAAATTGAAGACAGTGAGAGATTCACCTTTGGGTGAAGTTGTATCCCATTATTTATCATAGTGGAAGTTTGAAGTGGACTACGGTCCCGTGGTTTTTCCCTTCACCTTGGAGGGTTTTCCACGTTAAAAGTTCTAGTGTTATTTACTATTCATCTTTACTGCTTTCATTGAATATCCTATTTAATTTCACAGAAATAGTAGCGGGAAAAATTATCTGGGCATTATCCGCAAATATTATTTTCTTTTTTCCCAACAAGTTCGTAAGTGCATGTTCTAGGACCTTTACCTGCAACGGGAACTTATTCATTACTCCATAGAGTGTATGAACGTGCAACAAAGTAATAAAAAAAAGTCCACCGGAGTACCAGTCCAGCCAATAACTTTAGGTTGATATGCGCTTACACGCTTAAACGTTTGAATATGAGGAATGGAGGACCTATAAGTACCCATTCCTTATCCAAGAAACCCCAACCGTTAACTTTAGAACTTTACATGATCTCTCGGTCTCAAACCATCAGCTTGATCCTTAAAGAGCATTCTCTCTCTCGCTCCTCGCCTCTTCCCTTCTCTTGATTAGACAGCCTCACTTAGTGTAATGGAAGAAATGAGCGTACCCCTTCTAACTCCAACTCATGGAAACCTAATTACAATTCTCAGCATTGATGGTGGAGGGATAAGAGGGATTGTTCCCACTACTATTCTAAGTTTCCTAGAGTCTGAACTTCAAGTATAGAACTAATGCTAATGCTGCGTGCATGGTTGGTATCTGTTTTGCATGTAATTCTAATTTAACGATATGCCTGAATCCATTTTGTAGAAGTTGGATGGTAAAGATGCAAGACTTGCGGATTATTTCGATGTGATAGTGGGAACAAGCACAGGGGGTCTTCTGACTGCCATCTTGACCAGCCCTAATGAAAACAATCGTCCCATGTTCGCTGCCAAAGACATCAAGGACTTCTACCTTGAAAATGGCCCTAATATCTTCCCTCAGGACAGGTCTGAATTCAGTTTCTCTTCTTGTCCTCATCATCATGTCAGAAGCTTCCTGTATATGATTAACATTTCTTGGTGGACTCAAGATTCTAACTTGTCCTTTCAATGCTCAATCAACTGGGGTGCAGTTGTCCATTTGCTCCATTTACAAAAATGATTAGGGGTGATCGGGTCCACGGTGGGTAGAGTCTAGACCTGGACTCTGTACTCAACCCTATTATAACCGGTTCCCCTTTTTTGGACCCTATACCCGACCCTATTTGTATTAGACCCTGTACCCGACCCACCCTATTTTCTAGTCCTGTTCCAAGGTCAACCATGTTTCCACTGGAACCTGTTTTGCAATTTTCCGATATTCTATACAACTTTGAATTTTACATTAATACACGATAAAATAACATAATCCTCATAATTTGTATTAAAACATTAAGCACTTGTAATAAATAAATACATGAACTTTTTGACTAAACGAAAAAATTAAGGATCCACAGAGCTAATTATCATAAATAAAATCATAAGGCAAAGCAAAAAATCATAACATTACATAAACATTAGTAATAAACACGGGTTTAATATTAGTCTTATTTCCACAACTACTACATGAAACTGTTCATTTATGCAAGCATAACTCCTCTTACAAAAGAGAACTTAGGCGAGCCAATCCACATGGTACACAAGAATTTGGTGGCGACAAATGCCGTCCGTCCGTTGGACAGTGCGAGAGGGAGCCGGTGAGAGAGGAAAGCGAGTGAGGAAGAGGAACGATGAAAGAGGAGTGTCGTATGTGTCTGAGAGAGCCAAGAGGAAAAAAACGTCGTGTGATTGCGGGAATAAGAATAGAAATTAGGGAAAAAATAGGGTTTTAGACCTCCACTTACAAAATCGATTCCCAAACCGGTCCGAGAACCGATTCCTGGGTTGGTAATCATTTGGAACTGGTTCCCGACCTTATTTTCCGAGTGGGCCGGTCCAGTTTCTGAGTATACTCGGTCAGTTGCACACCCCTAAAGATGATGAAGACTTTGACAAGACCAAGGTATGATAGCAAATACATTCATAGCCTATTAAGGGAAAAACTAGGGGACACAAGGTTGCACCAGACATTAATCGATGTTGTGATCCCAAATTTTGACATCAAGCGTCTCCAGCCAACAATATTTTCTACCTACCAGGTGTGCATCTTGGCACTGCATTGTAGTGGACAACCTCACCAATTATGTATACTCGATCGCTTTTTTGTTTATTTGACTTTTTGGTTATTATCTAACAGATGACGCTCTCCTATCAATTGTTTTGGACAAGTGAAGAACAAACCATCCATACACGCATTGCTCTCTGATGTATGCATCGAGACTTCGACTGCACCAACTTATCTCCCTCCCCATGATTTCAAAACCGTCGATCACTCGGGAGCAGTGAGAGAGTTCAATCTTGTAGATGGTGGGGTGGTTGTGAATAATCTAGTGAGTGCAAAAAAGAGAAAATGTAACTCCACTACGATGATAAATAAATTGTGCAGGCAGTAACTTGCATGTTAATATACGTGACGAGAAGGAAAACTTACTGTTATTGCTGTGAATGATATGCAGACTTTAGTTGCTATAATTGAAGTGACGAAAGACATAAGGAGGAGGAGCCTAGAGTTCTTTCCTATAAAGCCGATGGACTACGGGCGTTTTTTGCTTATATCTTTGGGAATTGGTTTGCCAAAATCTGAAGAGGGGTATTGTAGGAAGAAAGTTGGCGGAAGACAACTTACCTATTTCTGATGCGTAGTCAACAATTTACCCCGGAATGATCGTTGAATTGCGGATGAATGACGAACAATATTACTTCATGTTGGTGAATGTAGCCACGAGGAAAACATCCGATTTTCAGAGAGTAAATGCCAATTGTTCTTGTAAAGGAGAAAATGAACGCCTTCTTTTTCTTTTGATGGAAAGGGGACAAGAAAAAGAGAGGAATTTCTGAGCGTACATTCTGCCAACCGTGTCAACAGTTATCTTAAAAAGAATTTTATATAAGTCCCTCATGCCCTTTCAAAGGGTGTCTTTTCATCGTAGTGTATCAAGACGAAACGTTGCATTCTCATCACACCCCATCATGGACGTGCTGATTAAGTACAATATCTCCCACTCGGACATGATGGGCTTGATAGCGCTCTATCAAGAATATAAGGCATTCAACATTTATCAACTTTACAAAACAATTCATACTGGCAAATAAGCCGTGCGACCAATGAATACACCTATACTTGAGAGCTCAAATTATGCACCTGTTAGGGATGACATAATGGCTATAACCCTAAAAACACCATGTATTTACAATTATATCCGCAATCACATAATGCGATATAATTGGTCTATCAGTAAATACATGTGATAGATGTAAAACAACAACAGTATTCATTTGCAGTCATGTCTGTCTCCATTTCAGAACAATTGCTTTCCTAGACACATCCCATAAAGCCATATCTATTCATGACCGCTGGTAACATGCTAAAGTAGCAACATTAATCTTTCACTTCGAGAACATAGTCAGAAGTAATATAGGGCACAAAATAAGATAAATTATAAATTAACTCAAGGGCTCACACGATGAGTAAACAAGGATAATTTTACTTACCTTCCATTGTCGGTCGTACAAAGCACATGTAGTATGAATTACATGCTATAGTTGATTTCTCTTTCTATAAGAGCGTATGTCATTTATTAAATATATATCTAATATATGGATCTTAGCCTAAATATAGTCATGTGCTTCTCATGTACTCATGTTTAGCTCGAGTGCTATATTAGCTTGCTTTCTATAGCGCCCAATTAAGTACTTGCATTCGGTATCTTTCAAGCATACATGATTGTGGGATTATTATATTCGGTCTTATTATAAACAAATCACAGACCTCATCTTGACTCCAATCAATGCGACATATTATTTTATGTACTAAACTTGTTCTTCAGCATTTATTTGTACATAATGTCTCATCTCAACGTGCTAATTATAGCACTTGAGGTGATTGCTCGTATGAGCGAGCCAATCATTGCCTACTGATATACATTTCAATAATATGTGTGTGTTTGTGCTAGTCTCATAATAGATTTGTACTTATTGATAAAACATCGAGTCACTAATAAATAATCAAGTACAATACATATGTTCACATATACATAAACCAATGATCCTCTACAATAACACATATCACATTCTACGTAATCTTAGTGACATCCTGTGAGTCAAGAATATGTCTTTAAGAACAGCATTTGTAAATGGATCAGCAAACATTCTATTGGTTAAAATGTATTGTAGGATCACTTCTTTCTGCGCTATAATATCTCTAATGAAGTTGTTTTTTTTATGTCAATGTACTTCTTCCTTTTATGATACTTGGGATCCTTCACATAGGTAATGGTTGCTTGATTATCGCAATAAACTATCACTGGTATTGAAACCTCAATAACAGTGGCTAAATTTTCCAAAAAATGTTTTAGCCATATTGTTTCTTGCATTGCGACTGAACATGCAATAAATTCTGCCTCCATCATAAATAAGGCCGTGCATGTCTGTTTCTTGTTATTCCAAGAAATTGTACCTCCATTGAGCAAGAACGCATATCCAGAAGTCGATTTATGCTCATTGAAGTCTCCACCCCAATAGTTATCTAAATAGCCTAATAGGCGTAAATCATTCCCTTGATAACAAAGTCGATAGTCCATGGTGTCTTTTAAGTATCTCGGGATCCTCTTCACTACTTTCGAGTGTGCTTAATCGGGATTTGATTGATATCGGCTCACCAATCCTACGGCATAAAATATGTCGGGTCGAGTACACATCATAGCATACATCAAACTTCCGACCGCACTAGCGTAAGGAACGGTTTCCATTACTTTAATTTCTTATGGAGTCTTAGGACACATCTTAGTACTTAGGTCTTCACCTTACATGACAAGGGTATCGATGAGATTATAATGCTGCATATTGAAATGCTCAAGAATCTTCATTATATAAGACTCTTGTGATAAAACAAAGAGTTTCATTGATCGATCTCTTTCGATTTTAACTCATAATATATCAGCAGCTTCTTCCATATCATTCATTTCAAAATTGGAGGACAACCATTCTTTTATGATGATAATCAAAACCTTGTCGTTTTTAGCCAATAGAATATCGTTCACATAAGATGATAAAATCACAAATTTATCTTTGGACCGTTTGACATATACACAGTGATCTTCTTCGATCATCGTGAAACCAAAAGTTGTTATGGCTCGATGAAAATGAAGATATCACTGTCTAGATGATTGCTTAAAGTCATATATTGAGGATGAAGTTTGCAAAATTTATGCTCTTGACCTTTAACTATGAAACCTATTGGCTGCTTCATATAGATTTCCGCATTTAGTTTTCCATTGAGAAATGCCGTCTTTACATTCATTTGATGTAATTCAAGGTCCAAATGTGCAATGATGGCTAGGATAAGGCGATTGAGGCAAACCTTACAACTGGTGAAAATTTTTTCTCATAGTCTATACTTTATTGTTGAGTATAACCTTTCGCCACCAGATGAGCCTTATACTTTTTAATGGATCCATCCGCTCTTCGCTTAATCTTAAAGACCCATTTGTTTCTAATGGCCTTGCGATTGGGTGGTAGATCAACCAAGTCCTAGACGTGATTCACCCTCATTGATTCCATTTCATCTTCCAAAACTTTTCTCCATTGTTCCTTATTAGAGGATGAGAGAGCCTCTTGAACAGTCTTTGGCTCGGTATCGTCTTTCTGAGCAATCATAAATGCTTCCCCTTCAATCCCAAAACAACAATTGGAAATACTTTTATAATTACTTTTATGCAACTGAATTTCTCTTGAATTCAGTTTGCTAGGCGATATAACACTCTTACTAGGTCTTGCATATTGAGGTAAATCTTTATTTCCCTCTACAACATTAGTGGGTGTGTTATTAGGATCTTCTAACTTATATAATTGGAAATCCTTATCAATCTCACCTCTACCATAAAAATCGTTTTCCGAGAACGTAATATCTCGTGACTCCATTTCGGTCATACTTCCATCAGCTTGTTCACCTATGAACACGTATCCTTTGAAGTGTTCTGAATATCTTATTAACATACATTTCTTCCGTCTAGGTCCTAATTTGTCATATTTATGAGAATAATCATGAACATAAGCTGTACATCCCCATGGATGTAGAATATTTAAGTTTGGTTTCCTACCAATCCATAATTCATAAATGGTGGAAGTGATTGATTTTGAGGGCGCTCGGTTAAGTACATAGGTAGCAGTCAATAACGTATCTCCCCAATAGGAAATAGGTAAATTTGCTTATGTCATCATAGACCTAACCATTTTCAATAGGGTTCTATTCCTTCTCTCAGCTAGCCCATTTTGTTATGGAGTACCAATAATAGTCAATTATCGTACAATTCCATTTTCATCACAAAGAGTTTTAAATTGCTCCGATAAATACTCACATTCGCGATCGGTTCTCAATGCCTTTATTGTTTTATTCAACTGATTATCTACCATCATTATATATCGTTTAAAGTAGTCTAATGCTTCTGACTTATGAGAGATCAGAAAGACATAATCGAAACGTGTGAAGTCATCTATGAAAGTGATGAAATATGAGACTTCATGCCTCGCCCTCACATTCAAAGGACCGCAAATGTCAGAATGTGTGAGTTGCAATGGAAATTCAGCTCTAGTCCCTTTACCGAATGGTTTTTTAGTTGTTTTTTCCGCTAGACAATATTTACATATGGGTAGATTAACATTAGTGAATGACCCTAAAAGGCATTCTCTAGCTAATTTTTGCATTCTTTGTAACCCGATGTGACCTAATCTAGCATGCCAAGTACTTGCATTAATTTCAACATTACTAGAAGATGTAATTAAAGAAAAACAACGATCAACATTAACATTGTACTGATCATAATCCATGTTTAACACCATAAAACCATTCAATACATGACATGAACCATAATAAATTGTTCCAAACAAAATGTCAACATAATCACCATGATCCTACGTTTTTTTTTAAGATTATATTACTAAAATACTTCCAAGCTTATTTCTTAATGGAAAATTTTTAAAAATGTAATGCTAAAAAATATTTTTATACAACACAAATTTAATGGACAATTTTTACAATTTTTAAAATAATTATTTTAAAAAATCGAATTTTAATTATTATTTTTATTTTTTAAAATTATTTTTTAATTTTTTAAATATACTTTTCTTTTTCTTTTTCTCTTTTCTTTTTTTCTTTTTCTTCTCCTTCTTCTTCTTCTTCTTCTCTGGTCAGCCGCTGGCCATGACGACAGCCGGTGACCAGCCACGGGCGAGCCTCGACTCACCCGCATCGGCGAGCTCGAGCTTGCCGGCGGGCCGTGCCGGCGACCAGAAGGAGGAAGGAGAAAGAAAAAAAAAAAGGAAAGAAAAAGAAAAGAGAAAATTAAAATAAAAAAATTATAAATTCGATTTTTACAAAAAAAAAAAAATAATATTTTTGTTAAGTTAAAGAGGGAAGAGAGAGATTATAAGGTTTTTGTTGAAAATGGGTTCTCCATGCAACCCATTTAAAACCCACTTAAAACCTACCTATCTTGAACATTTAATTGTGAAACCCATTTAATTACTTTTGATCAAAAACAAGTGATTCATTTATAACTCATTTATGATTTAAATGGGTCATATATGGGTTTATGACCCATTTTAACACCTCTACTACTGCCCAAGGTTTGCCATGTCCCAAACCTATGGAACTTATGTGCTAGCAACGTTAGGATTGGGATGGAAAGTAACATCTTGCGATCTTTAGAATTAAGGAACTGGGAACAACCTTAAGTGATGAGTGTGTTCTGTTGGCAGATTTCTTATTCCATATCACCTTGCAGTCATTAGAGTAAAGTAACATCTTGCAATCATTCAAAAGAAGAAAGTCATCAGATTTCTCATTTCATGTTATTTTGGCAGTTTTCCAATCTTGATGCCACTGCTGGCTTCTTTATTTTTACTTCTCTCTTGAATATTTCATGCCATTTCAAGCAGTATGTTCCCCTATCGCAAGATGCTCAAGGACCTTGCATATTCCTCTGCATACACGGCCTAAGCACATCATATTTAATAGACAGTCCATTGGTAAGTACCGGAAACTGGTCTCTAAGTACTAGGAGCCATTGGTTAGTATTCGGAGATTGTTTATGCAACTCTGAAAGCTCCAAAATTTTGACATTGAACATTTGGGAAATAATTCAACGTTTGCTATTTAGAGAATTTTTCTTTCCCCCATTTTCTCTCTTACACTCCTATCCATGCCCTCCCAAGTCCCAGATACGCAGAGTTATCCTCCATTTGGGTTGATCTCATCCTGCTTCCTGTCGTAAAATTTTCACCTGTGTCATTTCCTTTTTTACTTGTTTCGTTTGGATGGATTTACTTTCTTGACATCAATCATGTCATGTCTGCATAGTATTTGAAGCAGCAATCTCGTCCAGTCTAGAATCTCAAGTTCATCTTAGTAAACATATATACAAGTAACAACAAGCAGTAGCAATGCACCAGAAAACTAACCACGAGTTAGCTCCTGTGCAGGCAGCCGCATTCATCTTGTAATTCCCCTAACAAGAGACGCCTCAGGGAGTTCATTCAATACCCAGTAAGCATAAAATTCTCTCGACAGCAGTGAATGGAACCATAAAAAATGTCATAAACGATTAGGCTGCTCCGATTTCTTCATAAAGAAGGATAGGAACTTTCTTCAGCTGTAGATTGCACAGGGACTTGGGTGGGTAAAACCGTAAAAGTATAATACTGATTAAGGATAATGGTGCACCTGTCACCTTCCATAGAACGAGTCAATACTCGATAATATTGTCCCAGAGTTTATCTTTCTTATCATCATCTGTTTTACTTTTTGGTCGTTTTCCTTCTGTAAACCAAACTATGGATCATATTATTGATGGATATACTTGCCACGCAAGGAACATTTGTCTTCAGGAAATGTGATGTCTTATTAGTATTTCTCTTTACGTATTATCAAATTTGCAACTTAATTAAATTATAAGCTGACTGCAGCAATATCAGATTAGACTACTCCTAGGAGACTTGGAAAATGCAGCAATATCAGAGTAGACTACTCCTAGGAGACTTGGAAATTTCAGCAATATCAGATTAGACTACTCCTAGGAGACTCGGACTACGTTTTTTCTCCTTATCCTAGTCTGCCCCATCATTCAAGTTTCTTTGCCTGGCAAATGATTTTTGTGCATTGGGTCAGTCTTCCACCATAGGCTATGTTAATTTTCCTTCTCAGAATTTGATGTACGTCTTCATTCACTGTTCACCATATAAGCTGCTGAAGAAAGGATAAGTACTAATAATAAACAACAACACAACAGGGGAAAAAAAAGCCAGACATGAGATTATGTTACCTTTTAGATCATAGCAACATTAAGGAGAACATATTTATGCACACAGCCATGTGAAATTGTCTGTAGAGACAGTAAATAAAAGTGCATCGATATTTTACTGGGCAAAGAAAAGGTGCATTTGGTGTTATGAACAGAAACGTAAAAGAGAAAAAGTCAAGTCAGAGGATTGACAAATTTTTACGGGAAAACCTCTTCAAAATCAGATGGCAAAAAAACGACGGTGCCGCACTAAACAATTCGTTTCACTATTAGTATCAGGTTACAAATACAAGAGAGATCGCCTATGTTCATAACAGGAGTCTAGCACATACAAAGCTGTGGCAAAAATTAATTATCTATTTATTTATTTATAACTATTTATAGAAATTCACCTTGGGGGTTGTTGTCCCAACCCCCCCCCCAAACAAAATGAGGGGTGCTGCGGAGTTGGAGCAACGAGTTTTCACAGTACTTTCCTCTATTAGAATCCATAATACCTTGAATCGGTGCCTTGGTTTCGAAGGTCAATCAACTGCGTGATTACATCGTATTGCTTTTGTCCTGATAAGAGGCGCCGCCCTTCTCGAATCAAGACTAAGTTGATCAAAGCTTGTCTCAGGTAAATATGCAGCATTCCTTATGCACCAGTGTGATGCATTTCAGATTGTTCTATCGGTGATCTCTGCCACTTGATCGGGATTAGATTGATCTGAAACAAATGCAAGCCCTCGATCTTGCAGACTGAACATTTTGCCTTAGCCTTGAGTGCTCTTACCTAATAATACTTACCTACAATTCTTCCATTTGCAGCACCCATTTTCAAAATGGAAAGTCCAACCTACAATTCGTGAGTGTATGTTCTAGGACCTTTTCCTGCAAGGGGAACTTATTCATTACTCCATAGAGTTTGTGAACGTGCAACAAAGTAATAAAATAATGTCCACCAGAGTACCAGTCGGGCCAATAACTTTAGGTTGATATGCGCTGACACGCTTAAACCTTTGAATATGAGGAATGGAGGACCTATAAATACCCATTCCTTATCCAAGAAAACCCAACCGGTAACTTTAGAACTTTACATGATCTCTCCAGCCTCAAATCATTAGCTTGATCCTTAAAAAGCATTTTGTCTCTCTCTCGCTCCTCACCTCTTCCCTTCTCTTGATTAGACAGCCTCACTTAGTGTAATGGAAGAAACGAGCATACCCCTTCGACCTCCCACTTATGGAAACCTAGTTACAATTCTCAGCATTGATGGTGGAGGGATAAGAGGGATTGTTCCCGCTACTATTCTAAGTTTCCTAGAGTCTGAACTTCAAGTATTGAACTAATGCTAATGCTGCCTGCATAGTTGGTATCTGTTTTGCATGTCATTCTAATTTAACAATATGCCTGAATTCATTTTGTAGAAGCTGGATGGTAAAGATGCAAGACTTGCGGATTATTTTGATGTGATAGCAGGAACAAGCACAGGGGGTCTTCTGACTGCCATGCTGACCAGCCCTAATGAAAACAATCGTCCCATGTTCGCTGCCAAAGACATTGAGGACTTCTACCTTGAAAATGGCCCTAAAATCTTCCCTCAGGACAGGTCTGAATTTAGTTTCTCTTCTTGTCCTCATCATCATGTCAGAAGCTTCCTCTATATGATTAATACATCTTGGGGGACTCAAGATTCTAACTTCTCCTTTCAATTCTTAATCGACTGCGTTGCAGTTGTCCATTAGCTCCTTTCACAAAAATGATGAAGACGCTCACAAGACCAAGGTATGATGGCAAATACCTTCATAGCCTTGTGAGGGAAAAACTAGGGGACACAAGGTTGCACCAGACATTAACCCATGTTGTGATCCCAAGTTTTGACATCAAGCGTCTCCAGCCAACCATCTTTTCTACCTACCAGGTGTGCATCCTGGCACTACGTTATAGCGCACACCCTCACCAATTATATTTACTCGATCGCCTTTTTGTATATTCAACTTTTTTTTTATCATCATCTGACAAATGATGCTCTCGTATCAATTGTTTTGGACAGGTGAAGAACAAACCATCCATAGATGCCTTGCTCTCTGATATATGCATCGCGACTTCGGCTGCACCAACTTATCTCCCTCCCCATTATTTCAAAACCATTGATCACTCAGGAGCAGTGAGAGAGTTCAATCTTATAGATGGTGGGGTGGCTGCAAATAATCCGGTGAGTACAAAAAAGAAAAAATGTAACTCCACTGTGACGATAAATAAATTGTGCAGGCAGCAACTTGAATGTTAATATATGTGATGACTAGGTAAACTTACTGTTATTGCTGTGAATGATATGCAGACTTTAGTTGCAATAAGTGAAGTGACGGAAGACATAAGCAGGAGGAGCCCAGACTTCTTTCCTATAAAGCCGATGGACTATGGGCGTTTTCTGGTGATATCTTTGGGAACTGGTTTGCCAAAATCTGAAGAGGGGCACACTGCACATGAAGCAGCAAACTGGGGAATCATTGGTTGGTTAACGAGCGGAGGGTCCACGCCTCTGGTTAACGTTTTCACCCAAGCAAGTGCAGATATGGTTGATCTCCATCTTTCTGTTGTTTTCCAAGCTCTTCATTCCAGAAATAGCTATCTCCGCATCCAGGTATATGAATACTAGTATAAATAGGGCATATATATGTAGGAACATGTACATGTGCATATGTTTACCTCCTTACTGTTCTTTTGCCTATATAAGATGTTGATCTATATTTTCAATTATTTTTGTAGGATGATAGGTTGAGTGGACTTGTATCTTCGGTGGATATAACCACAAAGAAGAACATGAATGATCTGATCAAAGTAGGGGAAAGACTACTGAAGAAGCCGGTGTCTAGGGTTAATCTGGACACCGGAACCTTGGAGCCGCTGAATCAAGAGACTAACGAAGAAGCTCTCAAAAGGTTCGCCAAGCTACTTTCCGAAGAGAAGAAGCTTCGCCTTGCTCAGTCTCCTCACGAACGTGCTCACTTTGCGAACCCTCCCGCTTCATCAGCTGCATGATCTTGATGTCTCGAGCTTTCTAAGTTCTAATAGCACCAAACTAGTACAATAACTATACCAGTCAAAGTTGGAAAATAGTGGATCAGACTCCATTATTCTTTATTATTCTTGTGTTTATCAATAAAAATCATAACGGAATGGTGTGGAAGATAAAAAAAATTTCAGTATAATAAGGAGAGGGAAAATGCCCTTGATATTCTTTTTAGCCGTAGATAGATGTTCTCATGATGTTTTGCATGGTTGAATAAAAAGTCGTCCCTGCATGACGGCCAGTCAAGTCGACCAATACTGTAATGGAACGAAACTTCGAAGTTATGTTGTTTCTTTCTGGTCTCCCCTTGATTTTGGTATTATTGATTAGTTTAAACCTGATCCGCATGTAGACATTCTCATTCTGCTAAATGAACCTTTGATGCTAGGTCCACTTTCTTCTTTCTTTTACAAACAATACTTATTTCTTTCATTCACCTATGTGCGGAAAAATGATTGATTCGCACGACATTAAAGGGAAAATTTCAAAATGGGACCCGAAGTACCCTTTTTTTTCTCAAATAAGGATCCGAAGTGAACTTTGTTTCAAATATGGACCCGAAGTGCTATCACTTTCTCAAATAAGGGCTTGAAGTAGATGTTGTTTCAAATAATGACCTAAAATGGTTATATTTGTTTCAAATAAGGACCTAAATTTTCGGCAATCAAGGGTATTTTTGTCTTTTGCCATTTTCCACCTTTTTTTTCTTTCCTCCTTTTTTCTTGGGAAAATTTCAAAAAAGGACTCAAAATGCCATTATTTTCTCAAATAAGGGCCCGAGGCCCCGAAGTGGATTTTGTTTCAAATAAGAACCTAAAGTGGCTTTGGTTGTTTCAAAATATGGACCCCACCTCGCCGGTTGCCAACCAACTAAATTTTTCAACTGGTCAATGGTATTTTCGTCATTTGGCATTTTCCCATTTTTTCCCCTTTTCTTTTTCAGGTTCTTCTTCTTTCTCTTTGTCGATGGCTGCCGGCCACAAAGGGCTAGGCGAGGGTCGCCTTCGCTAGTGAGGGCCATCCACGCTAGCCACAAGTGAGGGATGGCGTCGCTTGGGTGTGGCGACCCTCACCCAAGGGCCATCTATGAGGTCGGCCCTCACTAACTACTAGTAAGGACCGGCATGGGTGGCCTTCACTAACGAGGCCCAGCCCTCTGTGGGCATTGCCGGTGGTTGGCCGGCCACTAGCAAAGAGGAAGAAGAAGAACCAAAAAAAAAAAAAGAGGAAAGAAAAAAAGGTGGAAAATGGCAAAAAAACAAAAATATCTTTGATCGTTGAAAAGTCAGATCCTTATTTGAAACAAACATAACCACTTTAAGTCATCATTTGAAACAGCATCCACTTCAGGCCCTTATTTGAAAAAGTGATGGCACTTCGGGTTTTTATTTGAAACAATTTTCACTTCGGACCCTTATTTGAGAAAAATATGGCACTTTGGGTCCCATTTTGGAATTTTCCCGACATTAAATGATCTTATATATTTATAATCAAGTATATAAACCATGGAGAAACGAAAGATCCTAAAATATCAAAGATCATGCGACATTTTCTTGTATCCAACGTACCATTTACCCTTGAGAAAAGAAAAATTGCAGACGTAAGCTCCTCATTCATTTAATTAGTAAGTAAATATCAAACTCTCACGGGAACATCAAAATAAATACATAATCTTATTTATATCAAACACTCAGTTATACCATGAAGTTAAGTTAAAACAAACACAATGTTGCAATACTTATTTTTACGTATTTTACAAGAAAAAACACCACTAATTGTAAAACATGTAGAAGGAAATATATAAATTTATTTAAAGATATGTTATTTAAAATTTCAATTAATAAATATATTTTTGTTGTGTAGACTAGAAATCATAAAAGATAATTTTTTAAAGATTTATATAGTTTTACAAAATTATACTCTAAACCATAATAAAATTATTTTCAAGCCCGTGGAATGCACAGGATATCAATTAGAACTAAATAATATTAGAAATATAAGTGCGCGTGTGTCTCAACAAATGGGCTTTATTTAGTTCCCAACAAAAACACGTCACCCGACTTCATAAACTAATTTTACAAGCTGATTTTTGTATACATAATATTATCCGTGAAATTTATGTCTGTGCATCTAATCCTTTACCAATCAGTTCAATCTGCAATACGACGTCCACTCTTTCTTTAATTTATTTTATTTTGGAAGCGGATTGCTGTGGGGAAAAAAAAACTTTGGATAGAGTATATTATGAATGTCGTGATGGATGACGTCAATTATAACACATGAATTGTGCGGGCACTTGTATTTTCTGTTAGACCTAGTGTGATCAATTATTTCAAGTGATTCACATAGCCCAGTGAACTATTTAAGATATACATCATAAATTTTCATTTCCAGCATTTGCAAAGTTCATAGTCAAAATCAACCATAAAAATGAGGGAAAATCCTACTAAGTATCCCAATCATTTTTTTTTTCCATTGGACACTAATACTCCAAAGATTTTTTGCCTCACCAATAGCACCAAACTTCTATTAGTAACTCAAAAATATATTTCGTCACGGTTTTGTTCATAATATGCCGCAGAAAATTTGATGTGGTAACACGTGTGAACAACACTAGGCAAACAATCTGACGTAATTATACACATCTCTCAAGTCTCTCCAAAAAAACTACGCAGAGCTCTCTATATATTATATGGGATTTATTGAAGGTCTTTGTTCCATGGAAAGGGGAAATCTGTCTCCTTGCCAAATCCGTGCATGAGGACTAAGATTTTATCGAAATAAAGGCTCCGATTAAATGATTTTTTGGTTATAAGGTTCACATTGTTCTATTTACCAATTAGGTCGACATTTTGGGGTTTTTACTGGCAATGACGAAATGTAGGTGTTTATCTGTGGAAAATAACGGCATTGACGACCTACTCAACGTCTAATTTACTGGTAAGCCTACTTAGACTATGTGTGGTTCAGTATTTAGAAAAGGCCATTAAGCAGATGTAAAAAACTTTAGCGCAAAAGGGTTTTCATGAAAAGAAAAAACTGGTTGGTATTGTAATTGAAAAGCAACTTTGAGAGAAAAATCATTTAGTGGAAACATACTTCAAAAGTCCTTTAATGTGACCAACTAATAATTTTTAATATGTTTAAAACTCGCAAAAAAAATTGCCGCAACTTTTATATTTAATTTGTGTTGAGTATAATGTAAAAGAGATGTATTGGCAATTTATAAATTAAAAAAGTCATGTTTCTTTTTTGGCGAAAAAAATCAGATGGAAAACAATCACATCAAAATTGACTCTTTCTCAATTTTTCTTTTTAAAAAAGGCTAATTTCATTATAACAAACATGGCCACAATGCCTCAAGGAAAGAAATACACCATACCTAATAATTAGATGCATCCTTATATATTTTCTAAATTTAAGGCTATTTGATCGCGTAAATTTGCCATATTAGAATAAGCATCATGGCACTGACCCCCAAATTTTATGATATGTTATTTGATTAGCATCTTCACCCATCAATTCTCATAACCATGCTATTATGTGCATGTAAGGTTTTTGGTGAATGTATTATGCTTGATAAGCATCTATAGCTTGAGCAACTAACTGAAACAAATTGCCAAGATTCTTCTTCCTCTTTTTCATGTTATTCCTTTTCAAGAGAATTATTCATAACTGGTTAAAGTAACAAAATATAGAGTTAGAGTAAGAGAGGTAATGAATAAGCTTGATCATCTATCAAGAGAACAATTATCAACTATCATATATATGCAAACTCCAAAAAAAGAAAAAAAGAGAATACCAATAAAAAATAGGTCTCGCATAGAGCACAAATAAAAATAGAATTCACAAGTAAGGCAAATAGAATATGAATAAGTAGTGCAAATAGATCTCACATTTAAACAATGTAGAATATCAAAGAGTTCAAATGAGTTGCTTAATGTGACTAAGCTCTTCAAACCCATACTTGAGTCACTCGACTCTTACATCGTTGCCAATCAAATTCATGAATATTTACCTATTGTTTTTCTTTTCTGCAAAATGAAAGAATGGCAAAAAGAATATATATATATATATAACTTCAGACTTGCGAAATCTCAAGTATGGCATTTAAGGTCTCTACAATTTACACAATGGGTTGCTTAGGGTGGATTTGGTAACATTTCTATTTCCTGAAACAATTTTTATTCAAAAATAATTTTCTCTATTTCTATTTTTTGGATGAGTTCCTGAATAGAAAAATGCATTTGGTAACTACATAAAATATCTATTTTCGGAATAGAAAAAGAACATAAATGCATTTGGTATGACCCTAAAAATTTCATTTTCTAATATTTTCATTTAATTATAAAAATGTTAGTGGAGACTTAAAATTTCATGTTTGAATAAAATTGGACTTTTATAATGATTTCATTGATCAAGATATTCTAAGATAGCCTAAGAAAATTCAACATAATAGTTAGTCAATGCATAGTTGGAGAATGGGAGCAAAGAGTCACACTAGTTTATAACCCACAATATGATAAGTTTGATAGTAAATCTTTGGTCAATAATTATAAATAGGTACATAGACCTTTTGAGCTTTTTTAGTTATAAGAAGAAGAGCAAACACTCCTTGAAGTTGCTAAGCTTTCATGACCTAATATTATCTCTAAAAGAAAAAAAATTAAAAAATCCATATATTAAACCTCTAAAAGCTTATTCAATTTTCATCAAAATCTCCTTTTTGCTAGACTAAAATCTAAAGATTCTAAACTAGATAATACTAAAATCTCGCAGAATTGTTCAAAATCTAATTTCTAAATCTTTATTCCAAAAAGTGGGGACTTGAATTGGGTTAGGCGACCGGACTTTGTACGAATGTATAAAGGCGAGCATCGTTATGTTGAGCTCATTTTTTTAAATGACATTATTTCTCCTTTTGTTTTCAGGAACTAAAAAGTAAGTTTTTTCTATTTCTTACTCTTATTTCAAATCCATTTTTTGGTCATTGATTTGTTTTGGGGAGTAAAAAAATTGACTAACGATATCAAATAGATTACTGTTTTTCTTTTTTTATTTTAGAGAAAAAAAGAAGAGAAAGATGGAGGAAGAAAATGGTTACTAAAACAAGGCCTTATGATAGGATTCTAGGCGATTCGCAGAAGTGCCGTCGGTTCCGTTTAGGAGGTACGGTAAAATGCACTTGAAGGGGGCAAAAAAAAGAAAGAAAGAAAGAAAGAAAAAGAAGCCGCATATCTTTCTTACCAGTCGTCCACTGCTTGGTCTCGGACCCGCACGAGTCACCACAAAACAAGACACGAAAAAATTTGAATCCTGAAAAACAGGCCGAGAAAACGCCCTGTCTTGTTCTCCACCACCCTTGTCTTCTCTTCTCCCCAGAAAAAAGAACTTAACCATCTCTCTCTCTCTCTCTCTCTCCTCCTTCTCTCTCACCGCAGTCGCTGTTCTCCAGCGAGAGTGAGTGCACTCTACTCTTCACCTCTCTCTCTGCAAGTTACTTTGTCTCATTCTTCATCTAATTCCACCCCCCTCGCCACCATCATTATGCATTACCACCATCTCGAATCCTCTCTCCCTTTCTCCCTCTCTTTTCACGCCCCGTAAATTTCAGCGCTTTTTCCCACACCCCCCACGACCCGAACTCGCGCTTAAAAGGGGCATCATTCGATGAATGCTTTTGCTTTGTTCCCGTCGCGTGCGCTCGTCCAGATCTGCGACCGAAATGGACCCGGGTTTTCTCGCTTTCTTGATTCTTGATTCTTGATTCTTGATTCTTGATCCTGCACAGGTTTCGGCGTCGAGAATGCGGACGTAGGGTTGCGAATTTGCTCCGTCTCTTTTCTTTTCTTTCTTTGGCCTTTTTCTTGGAGCCGTTTTTGTGATCGCATTGCTTGGATTTCGCCGGATGGGATCGGGCGCTAGCAAGGCGTCCCCGAGCCGGCCTCGGAGGGATCGATCCAAAGGGAAAGGTAGGGTTTTCCAGTCGTCCTGCCTCGGGACCCCCTCTGGATCTCACGACAATGACGATGGCGATCAGGTGGGTTTTCCCATTTCTTTCTTTAGCTAATCCAGCCGGCGTTTCGATCTTTATGGGTTGCGTCGCTTGCGTTTTCGATGCGCGGCTTAGTTTCGGGTTCGATTTTGCGTGTGGTTTTTGTTGGGCAAAGGATCTGTATTGGCTACATTGCTTGCATTTCTGGAAAATCAGTGATTTTGATTAGGACAGGCGGTCCATTGGGCTAGTTTCTATTCGTTTTTATGCTTCAGTTTCGATTCTTGCATTTCGAGGGCCAATTTAATCAGAAGCAGGTGGACTATATTGGCCCTGTGGAGCATGATATCTTTAGCTCTCTTCTTTGTGTGGTGAAACTGGAGCGCAGAGTCTTATGGGGGAGCGTGATCTTCCGAATGTCATTAACTCGATTGTCCTCTTTCAGGTTTTCGAACATCATGACAAAGATGATGACTTCGGTTCTTGTACAAACCGGAATGGAACAGTGAGGGATGAGGTTAAGGTCGAATGTCACAGGAAAGCTGAAGTTGATTCCTCAGCTGATATGTCTTGTGTGTCCTCTGATAATGAGTTTCAAGAATGGAACCCACCTAGTGGGGCCGATCCTGTTGCTAGCGCTGGAAGCAGCTCTATCCGAGCTTCTTCATCTCAGTCCTTGAATCCTACCAATCGCTTCCTTTCTCGCTTTAGTTTTTTTCCTGGCAACATGAGCTTCAGACTGAGCAGAGCAACCAGCTTACGATCTTCAAGGGATTATAATATCTCTCCAACAAATCTTACAGTAGAGGACGATGAAGAGGACTTTCATTTGCATGGATCACCTCCCAGTGGGTTGGTGAATTTGAATGGATCTCAACAAGGTAGTTACTTTGGTCCTATGTTTTTTATGACTAGAAGTGACACAAAATGCAATGCACACACTGCCGACTAACAGGTCGAATCCTGTCATCCAATTGTTCGAATGATTACTTAGCCAAAATTTTCAATCTTTTGCACACATTACTTAGTTAGTGATGTTAGCAATGCCAAAATTGGGGTTGACCCACCAAACTCAATGTTCTGCATCGACATTTATTGAACCAGGGAATGTAGAAAGTGGACTTCCTGAAAGACGAGCCGGAGCTCGCGAACCTGTTGAAAGGAATGTCCGTTTCAGTAGAACCCTCAGTGTGGGAAGGCTTCGTGATAGAGTTCTCCGTCGATCATCATTATCTGAATTGTCATTTGGCCCAGTGCAGCTTGGAGAGGTGAGAACTGATACTGAAGGTAGTGAAAGACAGGTCTTGAGTGTTGAGACGACAGATTCAGCCCCTGCTGATATTTCAGCACCATCTGCATCGACATCAGGATTCTCTCCTTCTGGCCTGTCTCGCACCTTATTTAACAACCGAGATCATGACATAGAGGCAACGCAATCAAGGGAGCCTAGGTACCGTGATTTATTGGAACATCGGACAGATTTCCTCGAACGTCGGAGGCGAATACGTTCTCAGGTGAGTAAAATTTCTTCTTTCTTTTCTTGATGTTTGTGTATTCTTACTATTCAACAAGGTACATAATTTTTACAGTGACAGAGGAGCATTTATCATCTATATATGGAACTGCAAAGTCCATTCATGTCATCTTGATTCTCATTATGAAAGGAAGAGTAACGAAAGATTTGGGAATGACATAAGGCATGAAAGTAATAAATGACCTTTTCGTATTTCGAGGTTTGCTATTATCAAAGTCCTTTTGCAATATTACAGATATTTAGTACTTTTACTTTTCAAGAAATAACTTTTTCAATGCCTTTGTAGGATATGCATTGAATTGTGAAATTCTTTTAATCCAAAATCTTGCATTATGGGTATTTCGTGCTTATGTGCGTCATTCATTTCTCCATTGTAGTTCGTTTGTCATTGTCACTCTTAGTCACTCTAGTTGAGTTGAACGAAGCCACATAAAGTGTGGTCAATTGACTAGTTTCACTTTCACATCCATAGTTACCTCTAAAATGCTTATCCATCGATCTGCAAATCTTCCTTGTCCTGAAATTTTCCAGTCATATATGTAGGGGAGCACAAGTTAAAGTCTACTGGTTAGAATTAGGTGATATGCAATGCTTGAATTAGGGGAACCATGTATAGCATCAGCTTGTATGTTACCTGAACACCATCACGTGGTCAGGCTATTTTTTGAATTTGCTGGATAGTTGTTGATCTTAGGCCACGGTATCCTTCTCCATTGTCTTCTTACCTAGCTGAAATTAGATTAAAATCCCCTGGGACATCTTTAATATTGTAGGTTCGCGCTCTACAGAGATTAGGAAGCCGTTTTGAGAACCTGTCTGGCCACGAGAGATCTTGCATTCTATCTGGTCAGCATAGGACAGGTCGCTGCACGTGTCGTAGCAGTACTCGTGATGCCACTTCAAATGATGATGCCAATGCTAGGGCTAGCATATCAAGAATCGTAATGCTGGCTGAAGCTTTATTTGAGGTACTTAGGTTTGATTACCATTTCATAGTAATTTTTACGAATTTACTGTTATCTGTTTAAGTTGAATATTTTCATACTTAATTTACTTAGGTTCTGGATGAAATTCACCAGCAATCAGTTGTTTTATCCTCCCGACCTTCTGTGTCTTCAATTGGATCTGTTCCTGCACCAAATGAAGTTGTGGATTCTTTGCCAATCAGATTGTACAAAAAGTTGCAAAAGAATCAGAATGAAGAGGCTGCACAGTATGTCTTGTTTATTCTACTCATGAGCCTTAGCCTACATTTCTAGTCTTTTGTGGATGAACCATTAGTTTGCCCATTCTGTATGTTAAGTCATGGTTTCCCCTTCCAAAAGCATATTCTCCTAGATATTAATTATCTAATAATGTGTTACCATCTTATTATGATTTAGTATTTAGTGCAATCTAGAGTCCTAGCTTCTAATTAAATTTGGTATATTGCTGTTGAATCATATAATTGTTTTTAGAGAATGACCTGTTTTGACTATATGTTTGGGTGGATGGACATCATTTGTAGTCATGCGTGTATCTATGTATGTATCTGCGCATCTGCCTCTTGCCTGCATCTGTGCGTGCACATACTTATGTGCACTTCTTCCTATCAATAAGTATTACTGGTGAATTTGCTTGATTTTGCGGGTCTTCTCTTTTCTTTGAGTTGAGTGTTTTCCTGATAAATTTGTGTTTTTGAAGTTCTTAAGTTTAAAACATGCCATGATGTTTCGCTGGCACTTACATCTGATTTGTATTCAAGTTTCTGGAGTCTGACCCTCATAATGCCTTCTGTGTCATGCAAAATGCGACAGATGCTACATATGCCTTGTGGAGTATGAAGATGGTGACAGTATGCGAATACTTCCATGCAATCATGAGTTTCATAGGACATGCGTAGACAAATGGCTTAAGGAGATTCACAGGTACGTTTCTGGCTAGGGTGTTAACTGTGTACGAATTAAGCACTTCTGCAGTCAGTGTGCTACCAAGAGGGACAGAGTTTATCTTCTCCAGCCTACCCCATTTATTAGTTTTTTAATTAGTTGCCATGGCTGGCTAAATAATATTGATGGGTACATGTTCCACAGGGTATGTCCACTTTGTCGTGGGGATATATGCCGGTCTGATTCATTTTCTGCTGAAGATGAAGCGAATCAGTTAGCTATCTGATTATGAAAGATTATGGCCTTTTTCTGCGCTTGACGGTGAAAGGCTATGCAGACTCCTGAGGATTGACAGTAAAGCGCGACTCATTGTTAAGTTCAGTCCTTTTCCACCAGTATGCAGTTGGCTTTCGATTTATTGAGAAATCCACCACTGGTAGGAATGGACTGAACTACTTGCCATCTGCAGATCTCCTTGTGGAGAGAGAGAGAGAGAGAGAGAGGGTTTCCTCTTTTATATTCTTCTGCTACATCATTCCCTCAATGAAGATGCTGGCTTTTTGGGTTGTTGACATGATTGTCAGGGAAATTGCCGGCCTCTAATCATGAAGGACCGGCAGAATTCCTTACCCTTTTTACATTGATACCGGAGATTAAAATAGGGAATCCACAATGTTTGCATTGTGTTCATATGCAAGTTCAGTGCTCAAGATGGATCTTTTTATTCAGCTTCAGTTCACTTTCGGCTCCAGCATAGTAGGGGTCATCAAGCGACTCGACGCTTGAAGCCGAATGTGTTTGCTATCCCTGTATCATGCGCGATCCCTTGATGCCTTCTTGTTTGGGGAGTATTTCACGAAATGAACGAGACATTACTGGATCAAACATGTCAACCCTCTCTTCCTTATGACTAATTACTTCGGTATTTTCTCTTTTGATTTGTTAATTTCTTCCTAATTTTCGAGTTTTCCAATTAAAGGCGTAAGCTCGTAGGATCGGATGAGGGACTTGCCATCTTTCTACCATTAGTGGTAACTTTTAAGTGTTTTGATTCTCAATATCTGTTATTAAGTTATGTAAATAAAAATTACCCAAGAGTGCCTTCACGAAATTATTATTGAAAATAATGAAAACTACCATGGTTGCGATTCATCCCATTCGCAATGGATATGATCCATTGAAGAATCTTTCACTTTGTGATAGCATTTTTGGGATGATAATGGAGATCAAATCAAAAATCCATTGCGAATCTTTCACTTTGTGATAGCATTTTCGGGATGATAATGGAGATCAATTATCAAATCAGATATTTGAGTGATTATATGATTGAAACATTTAAATCGAGCATAATTGACATTCGACTAAATTCTATTTTCTAAATAACCCTCTTTAGCCCCTTACAGAGAAGGTCGTTACACCCTTCCCATTGAGCATGTTGATAGTACAATTTAATGGGTTCCAAATCATTTGCTCTTTCGAATCGAAAAAAAAAAAAAAAAAAAAAAAACCCATTTATTCCAAAATAGCCCTGAAATAAAAATCAAAATCGAAACGGTTCAACCATTTAAACCGGTTCACATACCCAAAAAAAAAAAAAAAAAAAAACATTCAAACCGGTTTAGAGACGAGAGGATCCCCGACAGACACCTCCTCTTCTCAGCAACAATCGAAGCGAGAAATTTGCAGAGAAAAAGGTAAGAGAGCAGAGAGCTGGTCGGAGCTTCCGTTCGCGGAGAGAAGACGATGAACTCGAACGCCGGCAGCTTCTCCGACGACCTCATCAACAACCCCCAAACCGACCACCCTCCCGACGTCCTCCTCCCCCACCCTCACCTCCCCCAACCTCCCCCTCCTCCCCAGCAGCAGCAGCAGCAGCAGCAGCATCGCCGCCCTCGCGGGTTCGCTGCCACCGCCGCGACGGCGGGCCCCGGCAAGGGGAAGAGGGAGAGGGAGAAGGAGAAGGAGCGCACCAAGCTCCGGGAGCGCCACCGCCGCGCCATCACCAGCCGGATGCTCGCCGGGCTCCGCCAGTACGGCAACTTCCCCCTCCCCGCCCGCGCGGACATGAACGATGTCCTCGCCGCTCTCGCCCGCGAGGCCGGATGGACGGTCGAGGCCGACGGCACCACGTACCGGCAGTCCCCGCCGCCTTCTCAGCTGGTACGGTCCTCACCGATTTTTGCCTCCTTCGTTGCTCGATACGTCGCGTCCGCGCAATGTCTTGACAGGAATTGAGGTGGAATTACGAGGGGAAGTGGAGAGATCGAAAGAGATTGCTTTAGCTTCTGATGCGATGGTGGTGGTTGTGTGACCACAGGCGACATTTTCTGCTAGGTCGATGGATAGCCCTGCGTCTGCGGCTTCTTTGAAGAGTTATGGTGTTAAGACGACTTTGGATTCCCAGCCTTCTGCTGTTATGAGGATGGACGAGAGCTTGTCGCCGGCTTCTCTTGATTCCGTTGTGATTGCTGAGAAGGATCCGAAGAGTGTGAAATATGGCAACGCTAGTCCTATCAATTCGGTCATCGAATGCTTGGATGCTGAGCAGGTATCATCCTTTTACTGCAATCATGGGGGTCATAACCTTCATCACGTTGATGATAATTTGTTGAAGAATAGAAACAGTTTGGTGAAGCGAACAACAGCTGATATCAAATTGGAAGAGAATCTCACAAACCAATGTTTTTTTACTAAAGGGGCGCTTTTTTTGGTTGTTGAGTTAGCTGCTCCACAACTCAATAATGGGTTGTTGCTGTCTAACTTGAATATGATTAGTTTTTTATCGAATTGCTAGATTGAAAATAATTTTTTTTTCTTCAGTAGGCAGTTGATTTCATTCTTGATCCAATAAGAAAATAAGATATCTAAGAGGGTATTTAATATGTGCAGCTAATTCATGATGTCAGTTCTGTGGACCAACAAAATGTGTTTACAGACACAGAGTTTGTTCCAGTTTATGTGAAACTAGTAAGTACATTTCCTACTTCAGCCTGTAATGTATTGATATTCACAAGAGAAAATTTTGTTTTTTGTTTTGTTTGTCTGTCTGTTTGCCATTTTAATATTTTTCTCTTCCACAAAGATATATCTTTTTATTTATAATCTGAGATTACTCTATATATTCATACCAAGACGCTTGAGCTTCTGTGACAGGACGGTACCATCAACAATTACTGTCAGCTGGTTCATCAGGAGGTCATGAGACAAGAGCTAAATCATATAAAGTCATTAAATGCAGATGGTGTTGTTGTGGATTGTTGGTGGGGTATTGTTGAAGGCTGGAATCCTCAGAGATATGTCTGGTCTGGTTATAGAGAATTATTCCACATCATCAGGGAATTCAAGCTGAAACTGCAGGTAAGTTGTAAGCCTCTATCTATCAAATGATAATTTTGATCTTTTGTGTTCATATAAATTTTCATTTTATGTGTCTTTTGTTGATTTCAGTTTAAAGTTCCATTTCATAATTGTCTTTATTATTTTGGATGGTAAAATTCTATCTTTCCGTTTTTCGAGAATGTTGCTCCAGAAAAGTTTTTGTTTGAGCAAGAGCAGGAATTATGTTTTTTTTTTCTGTTTTGTATCTCAAGTTGGGTTTGGCTCCATGTCAGGTCTTTAAAGGATTTGCCAACTTTTATATATTTACGGAGATTAATACTTTGTATCCTTGTATTTCAGATCCAATATATAGTTGTTTATCTGCATTTATGTGTCAAAATATGTTTCTCTGATGGAGTGGATGTATTTTGATATGTTTTCCCAATCTTGGAGGTTGTGTTGGCATTTCATGAGTATGGAGGAAATGATTCAGGTGATTTCTCAGTCTCTCTCCCTCAGTGGGTTCTGGAGATTGGAAAGGAAAACGAGGATATATTCTTTGCAGACCGCGAAGGAAGGAGAAACACTGAATACTTGAGTTGGGGCATTGACAAAGAACGAGTGCTTAAGGGAAGGACTGCTATTGAGGTGTGTAATACTTCAATTTCCTCTCAATACTTACCAATTGTTCATCTTTCATTTATATTCTTATAGATATTTCTTTGCAAGAAAATTATTTGTAAACTAAGAGTTTTTTCTGTTGCAAACCTGCTGTGCATAAGTTATGGAGGTACAGATAGTATACCTGACAGTTCTTTATGGATTGAGTAATACATGCAGGTATATTTTGATTTAATGAGAAGCTTCCGAACAGAGTTTGATGACTTGTTCTGTGAGGGTCTCATTACTGCGGTTGAAATTGGACTGGGACCAAATGGAGAACTTAAGTATCCTTCTTTTCCAGAGAGGATGGGATGGAGGTACCCTGGTGTTGGTGAATTTCAGGTATTGGTTGCACAGTGTACATTTCCTTCTTTTTCGATCGGTGTATTGTTGGAAGCTCTTAGGCTGTATCTGGGAAATACATCTAGGATGAATGACTATCGTTTTAGTTTTAAGTACAATTAATACCCCATAGATTGAATGACCATCAGTCTGGATCTCTATTATCGTACATCCTCAGATTGGTGTTGTTTAATTGCCTTCTGCTCTCACATTGGTTAGTAGAACAGTGCATGTTGCACGGATGTCATGATGGGTACAATCATTCTGCATTTCCTTCTCTTTTGTGATTTTGTCAAATATTGAGAGCTTTTAGCTAGGGCATACTATTGAGGTCAATTTTCGATGCTTGTTATAAGCTGGCTTCAACATTACTATATAAGCAAAACATGCATTTCTGCAGCAGTCCTTCACTTTTGAATCCTTACATTGGAAAATCCAGATGAAGTAGTGTATCTATGAAAGTTAAGCTGATCAAAACTTGGATTAGGAAGTGAATTAGTTCATCCTTTTGTGCATTATCTTTTGAATAGACCTGAAATTTGTAGCCTAGTGCCATAACTAATTACAATCACTTCTAAGTTAAAAAAAGAGAGAAAAAAAAAGGAAAAAGAAAAGAAAAGAGATGAGGATATAATAGTTATTACTTGGTGGAAAGTGTAGCCAGGTCATTGCTACTGGCAAAGTTCGCTTTCATTTTGTGGAGAGCGGCTCACTCAATTTCTGTAAAACATTAATGATGGCCTAAAAGTCGAAGCTCTACCCTTGAGAGTGGTTCAAGGTGATAGAGTCTCTAACCAATATTGTTTCAGTGACTCATGTAAGTGAAAGATTTGTTGTGGCATACTCATAACCATCATGAAGTGACCACACGTTGTGCTGCTCATGGTAACAAAATTCCTGATAGAGAAAATAAGAAAAACAAGCCACAGGAACAGTAACAAACTTGGTTTGCAACTATAAAATCTAAGTTGAACTCCACCTTCAAAGTCCTTTTGCAAGCCATGATAATTCTTCATAAAATGCTTCTTATCCTGTGGGCAATTGCTTTATCTATTTCTTAGAGCAGCTGCTGGGCTTCATTTCTTTCAGTCCTATTAGCACTAATCCTCTTCATTTTTATTAACATAAACTTCAATGTGAATCTGTGATGTAGTGTTATGATAAGTATTTACAGCAAAATTTGCGGAAAGCAGCTAAAATGCGTGGGCATTCCTTTTGGGCTAGGGGGCCTGACAATGCTGGTCAATATAATTCAAGGCCTCATGAGACAGGGTTTTTCTGTGAACGAGGGGATTATGATAGCTATCATGGGCGTTTCTTCCTCCACTGGTATGCACAGACTCTGATGGACCATGCTGATAGCGTTCTGTCTCTTGCTAATCTTGCATTTGAGGAGGCTAATATCATTGTAAAGGTAGACTCAATATGTTCTTTTCTTTAAATATTTAGCTACATTCCCATTGATTGGTAAATCTATGGTTCTATAGCAGTGTTGTTGTTAACCTTTCTGATATCATAAGCTAGACTTGTATCCTACGCATTATGGAATCCTAGTGCAACCCATAGTTTTGTTCAGTGCTGCACATAGGGTGAGCACGGTTCAATTTAGTTCAGCTTGGATGCTCCAAATCCTATTAAAGAGATTTGATTTGGGAAATTTGGAAACTAAATTCAACTGAATAAGGAAGTGAAACTGAACTCAATTTGACACTTTTGTTTGGTTCCAAACATCACCCAACTGAATTGTCATTTCTCTTTCACTTCATTGACCACAAATTTTAGAAATTTGGATTATTCAATTTTAAAATATTAAAAGTAGGCCTCTAGAACAAGAACAACAATGACGAAACATTAAACATGCGAAAGGTGCTAAACAGATCAACAAATAGATGAATTTCATAAAAGTGGATGGCTAAAGGTTAGAACAATATATTTTGAGACCAGAGTGTCACAGGCTCGCCTGCTTTAACCACTCTAGAAACCCTTCAACAAGAACCTCCACATCAGAGATAATTAAAAGGAGAAAAAAGAAAAATTCAGTTTTGTTTGACAGTTGGGAGTTTTCATTTCTTTGAGAAAAATTTTGACCAGCCTCCAGATTTGCAGTCCTGGCAGCCACCTACTACTTCACAGCTGCCAGTTTTTGCGAGTTATGCCTAAAATGGCTTGTGCTCATTTCACCCTTCAATGTACATGAAGATCTCCATTACCTGTAGTTTGTACTATTATGGTCCCTATTAGGGTCTTGCATGCCCTATGGGTTCTAAGAGGTTCTAGGCAGTTGATGAATCTTCCTTTTCAGATTACAAATGAGCAAATTTATCACAATTGCTTACATATTTAATTTTATCAGGAAGTTTCTTGCTGCCAAGTCCTGGTATAAGGGATATTGGTTTGTCTCGCCCTGGTGTCATCAGTCGAATTTGTAAAAAAGTATAATAAAAGTCGAGAACCTTGTGCCATCAATTGTTTAGCCTTTCAATTGGTGTGATCAAGTGCTAACCTTTTCAGAAAACTGCAGTCAAGTCTCGACCATCATGTTTTTGATTTCCATCTGTGGCTGCCTCAGAAGTTGTCATGTAAGCCATTTCCACCTGGCAGACAGGCAATTTTTGTGAGGTCTTGATTGCATTTTTACAAAGGATTGAAAAATAAAGTGTAATTTTCAAAAAGAATGTTGAACTTGATTGCATCAATCGAAATGCCTAGGATTAAATTGCACAATAAGATTTTAGGCTTCCAATAAACTTTTCTGCTGAATTTGCACAATACTCATCAATATAGTTTTTTTTAACCCTGAGCCTATCTGAACCTATACTTGAAGTTCAAACGGATGGATGCATCTCATTTCTTTCTCTGTGTTCTGTTTTTTTATGCATTAAGTGCAAGAAGTATAATGCAAAGATGAATTATGAGCAAGTTATAATGTGGAAAAACAATGCAATTTGCAGGTTCCTGCAGTTTATTGGTGGTACAAGACAGCTAGTCATGCAGCAGAGTTAACAGCAGGATACTATAACCCTACGAATCAGGATGGCTATTCTCCTGTTTTTGAAGTTCTTAAGAGACATTCTGTGACACTGAAGTTTGTTTGCTCGGGTTTACATTGTCAGGAAATTGATGAAAGTTCTGCAGATCCAGAAGGTTTAAATTGGCAGGTGTTGATCTTATTTGTTTTTTGTCCTATAAAATTGCTATCTTACCACGTGTGTATAGTTATTTTCTAACTCTCTTGAAATGCCTTAATGGATTGCCTCTACATATGCAGGTTTTAAATTCTGCATGGGATCGAGGTTTAGCAGTAGCAGGCGAGAATGCACCATCATGTTATGATAGAGATGGGTTCATAAGAATAGTTGAAATGGCAAAGCCAAGAAATGATCCTGATCGCCACCATTTCTCATTTTTCGTGTATCATCAGCCATCTTCTCTAGTTCAAAGCACAATGGGTTTCTCAGAGCTGGACTCTGTCATCAAATGCATGCATGGTAAGAATTTTGAAAGGAATTTTTCCCGGCTCTCAGATGAATAGAAGTACACTTCAAGGATATTGAGTCAAAGAAATGAGGATTAGTTTTCTATTTTTGTCATTCAATGAACATTTCATTTTTAATTTTGGAGACCAAGAATCGACGTTAGTGGGTCACTTGGGAGTTAGTAAATAGGACATAGCCAATTAAGAACTTGGCAACCATGCTTGGAATGATATCAAGTTCAGTATCTAAGGAAAGCTTTCCTCGTGTTAGAGAAGAGGATAGAGTCCCTCAAGATATTGTCCGTTTGTAACATGCTTTCTTTTCTGATCCACAGGAGGAATTCTGGAAGATCTACTACCATGTTGAAGCATTGACTACGCCACATTGTATGCTCGCGAATAGGCAAATACCCCTTAGAAAGATGAATTACCATGTTAATGCATCGAACCGGGCACACTACCTTCTTCCCCATTTCTTTGGAAGTTTGATTCATATCCACATCGGTTCCAGCTGTCGGGACCCATGCCCAGCCATCGGGGGAGAAGCAAGAGTAGAATATTAGCAGAAGTAGCAGAGTCTTCTGACCTTTTCGGCTTCCCTCAACTTACGTCTTTGATCGTAGCTAAGTTTTATCTCCACCTTAAGAGGGAGCTTGGACAGACGCTGGAAGGATATGTTTTCTTTGTTTAGGCAACGTAATGAAAGTACGAAACATAGGGAACTCGCTAGGATTTTGAGGGGCGCTAATCCTCTTCGGGTAAGATAAATTTGGAAGAAAACGCTTAATCTTGGTACTTTGCACACGTGCTCTAAAACAGTAAAATCCTGCCGGGTCAGCATTTTCGATCACTAAAATTAGATAAGCTTATTAGAATTCAATTACACTTTTATAACAAATTTTGATATTTTTGGATACACTTGTCCTTTTAAAAATCTAACAAAGCAATGTAATATTTTCTCAAGAAGAAAGCGCAAAGAAACGAGTCAGTGGGAACAGATGCCCCCGCCAAAGATGCTCATGCGCGGTCGCCCAAGGAGTCGACGCATTTGATGGTGGAAGATTTTGTCGATTGTTGATGGTATAAAAATGTAGGAACCATGGAGAATCCATCAATCGTATCTGCTCATGAGATATGCATTTTAAATCAAAAGTTAACGCTTAAATTCAAAGACCATCCGCCTACCGGCCACGTCTTTTCTTCTGGGGTCATGTGTTTGTAGGATTCCCCGATATTTTGAAGATAATTCTACATACCATGCTAAAGACTAGAGGAAAAGAATCTCGCCATATGAAACGAAGCAGTGGCTAGCATCCTCAGATCTGTAATCTGTAGGGTATGCAACCCTTTGCTCTGATATTAATTGTAGAGTGCGGAGCTTATAAAATATGCGGAAGCGCTGTGGTGGTTACACGAGAAAATTGTAATAGATAAACTCAAGACACTGGTTATGCTAAACTACATGCAATTATAACATTCAGAATAATCACTCTTGACACAACTATTACAATACAACTTCCTCTCACACCATGTATCACACTCAAACTAGTTGATACATGCACATACACAGTTATTCTATTTTCCCTTCTCGATCACGGAGGGATAACTCTCGCTCTGAGGCTGCAGTGCCTCTCTTTGAAGTTCACCTTTGCACCTGGTGACTTGAGGCCCTCTCTGGCCTGAGGCTCACACCTTGGTTTCTCTCTGAAGAAACTCTCTCTTTCTCTTAATCTCTTCTTCTCTCAATTCATGTGGCCTACCTTACGTTTGCACTCCCAAGCCCTATTTATAGACTCAAGCTTCACCGCCTCACGTCAATGGACTTTCATTTTCTTCTTGGCTAAGGAGTCAACAATTGTGGGCTGCAGCTTTTCTTTTGACTTTCTTCTCTAACAACTTGCGGCTTCTGGCTTTACCAAAAAAAAAAAAAAAAAAAAAAAAACTTGCGGCTTCTGGAGGACAAGAGATAAATCTAGACAGAGAGAGAGAGAGAGAGAGAGGCGGTTCCTCTGCTTTTTGACCAAGAGTTCTTCACTTTTGGTTTCACTCACCGCCTTTGAATATCCAGCATTCTCACTGGAATAAGTCGGTATATCAGAGGCAAAGTTCAACTAGAACTTATCTTATTTTCATATTAGGTGTTGACTCCAACACTCCCCCTCAACACCTAATACTATTCTCCTATGGCATTTGATATTCATCTCCTTTAGTTGCCTCGGCAACTGTGACTTCCACTGAGCTTTGCGAAGCTCAGATTTCATCAATGCCATTTCAGTTTGCGTATCAGTCTCTTTTTCCTTCTCATGGAGCTTTTTCTCTACAATCTTCCATTTGTTTTTGCCCCTGGGGATCTTTTTCTCTAGGCAACATTTCTTGAGCTTGTATCGGAGCTTCTCGTGCTCTCTTTCTTTGAGCTTGAGCTTGAGCTTGAGCTTCATCAACCACTTGGAGAACTTGGAGCCTTTCTTTTCTCGACCTTGCTGTCTTTGCTTACCTCCCCTTTCTGCAAAACGTAGCATCTAGACTTTTGGCCGCCTATGGAAAACAAATGCCTCTAAAGAGGCTGTGCAGACATTGTCTCGCAGTCAGTATTAACGCCAACTTTACTATTCAGAGATACAAATATGTTAACATTCTCATTCTAAATGAAGTATATTCATCACTGAATTGAATAAAATATTTATTTTTCAATCAGTTCAGTACATTAAAAATAAGATGGAATCACAAAGTAAAGATACACGAAATACCAAAGAGCTCAATCTCTTCATCTGCAAACTAATGGGACAGCAGATCTTATTGGCTCCTCCTATTTCAAATCCCAACCTTACAAACAGAGAAGAACTGAGGGAAAATAATTACTCGATCTCATCTTTTCCACGTCCTCTAGCAGTCAGATTTTATAAAACCAGGTACTGTTTTTGAAAGAGCAATGTAGCCCACCAGACTGTCGAGACAGCGAGTCCCTGCTACTTGGCAATAGCATCATCCCAGCTACAAACTTCTACATTGGGCCTTTGATGACATGAATTAACCCATGAACACCTTTCTACGCCAGAATGTGGGTAATGGTCAAACGGTAGGACCAAGCAGCCATGCACTTCCAAATCTCGAGAAGTGGACACCACAATGGAAGGAATCAGCACTAATTGCTTTCAATGTATTATTTAGGGTCCTGGTTATAATGACATGCTGATTTGCAAGGACAAAAGCAGCCTTGCTAGTATTAGGAGTGTGCATTCAGAAGAAAAATCCCAGTATCAGCAGTCCATTAGCCAGCTTAACCTTTCTCACTAAAAGAGAATGGCGATTAGACCAAGCTATATCGATTCATAAAAGAAGAACCAGAGGAGGGAAAAAAAATGACTACAGCATACCTGAATTTGCTTTCGAGCGGCTCGCTTTGCCTCAAAAGGCGAGAGGAGAACCGAAGTTTTTGAAAATGAGCTAGAGGAGACAAGTTTTTAACAGTTTCTGTTTCAACTGGCAGCTGAGTGTCAAACAAGGTGAGAATTAGGCCTTCGTGAAAGGCAAAAAGATAAGAGGTGAGTACTGACAATAGATGCAACTGCCAAGGATGCAGGAACATGGATGAGAAGAGCACCATATCAGCTCATGGTACACAATACTACAAGAGACTCAAAATACATCAAGCCAAGAAGGGGAGTACTAAGAGAAATACCACTCCAATTAGGAAATGGGAACAAAAAGGACATAGATTACGTACATAACGCCCTGCTTGGTAAGTATATTCATTCTAAGCAGCAAACAACTCAAATAGGTAATTTCCATGAATTTTGCAGAAAAGACAATAGGTGCAGAAAAGACAATAGGTAATCTCCATGCAATTAACATAAAATCAGAAACAGAAAACTTAATAAATTGTGCTCCTGACAAGAAAATGTGGGGACTAGAAGAGAACCATTTGCAAATGAGCAACTGTGGCATAAGAATCCAACGCAGAAACAGGAATGGCATGAGATGAAAAATGTGTTCAAGAAAGAACAAGAGAAAAAAGAGGAGAAGATTACACTTAGCTAGAACAATTGTACAGAGCTCTTCTACCCCGAACACAAGAAGTGCCCGAAGATATGGACAAGGCAAATATACGGTTGCCATAAAATAGAACCAGTGCCATTTCTCTTCTACAAATTGGGAATCAAGCTCATATATCCTAACTTCTTTAAATATTCTGGACAACCTTTGTATAGATGGAAGATAACAGAGAAAATATAAGAAGTTTAGCGCTCTGGAAGGCCCTATGGGGGAGGGTATAGCATGGTGCCGAGTAAGGTGCATATTTGTCAATGCTGTTCTTAAACTCAAAGAATCAAGATAATCTTTTACATGGAAAATGCTGAGACAAGACACACTCATATGCATTTATTGATATTGCGAAACCTTAAGACATTTGTTCCCATAGAGGTTCTCCAACTGAACTCATTCTCAGTTCTTTCAATGAAAATGTGCTGCTGTCATGAATCGAAGGTAATTATCACATACGCCAGATACTAATAAATGTTGGCACCAATCACGTGGGAGATTATATACAAGAGGCAAAGAAGCTGAGAGAAGTGTAGATGCATACCAAAATGAAGGAGCTACAAGAGGAATACCAACAAAGAATGACCATTTTTTGCATATACAGCTCCATTCAATGCACCAGTTCATTTCGTTCTCCAAAATGAGAAATGTGTTTCACAATTACAATTACTTTGCCGTCTTTTAGGACAATCTGGAATGTAATTCCAGACAGTGTTCTGCCTAATCAATTAGCAATAACTTCTAGAGAGGGATTGCTCCTTAACACTCTTTAAGAATTTCCATATCATCCCTAGACCATAGATATGAAGTGCGTAACTATACCCGATGATGATTATAGAGACTTTCGCATTGGACGTGGCTAATACAGGAAATACCATCCGAGCACAAATGCAACTCCACGACGCGCATGAAAGAACAAGTCGATTGATCATATAACAGGAAGCTAAATGCAGAATAACCCGAATAACCATTCCAAGATAAAAGCGAGAATATTCCTCTGCACTATTCTGGTAAGCCGAACCACCAGCATCAACCATCAGCAGAGAAAAAGAAAAAAGTGCACTCCTTTCCCATAGACAAAAAGGAAAAGAAAAATCGCATCCAAACATCAAAATAAGCGAAAAAAAGAAGCGAGTTCAACAAGGAAAATGAGAGATTAAAATGAAATCGCCCCTGTTAAAATATCCACGTTCTATTCCTAGCTTTCACACACACACACACCTACCAAGCAGCTCCCCACCTTTTTTCTCTTCCCCTTTCTTTAATGACCAGGCCGTGCGACCTCCAACTCAATCCAGCTAATTCGTCGGCTCAAACATTAAATTCACGTATCCAATCTCTCATCTCCTTCAACAAAATACGCAAAACCCGAGATTTCCACAGAAAACCGCCGAAACGATGATCCGCACAGATCTAGTTCCGAACCGAAACTAGATCAGGCACCGAACTCCGACGCGAAATCTAACCCTTCGAGCTAAACGCCGATCGAAGTTAAGCCGGAAACCTCCACCGAACCGAACAAAGAAGAAGCACTACCAAAGAGAGAGAGAGATCGCCGAGCTCGAGATCTGAAGCGGCGGGAAAGAAGAAGACCTTCATTCACCTCGGCCTCCGATTCAGTTGATGCAAGGCGGGATCCAATTCGGCCCCCTGAGCCCCGTCGGAAGCTCCCCCGCGGCCCGAAGCGGTCCTCGAATCGGGGATGGATCGAGAAGGGGGGGAGGAATCATCGACGGCGGGCGGAACCAGGTCCCGACCTGCACCAAGCGAATTAGAGACCGCCGGTGAGCACCAAAGAAATGACGGCCGGGCGGAGGCGGCCATTGACGAGGCCTTCCGAGCTCCTGCTTCATCTTCCTCCCTCTTCAACCGGAAGAAGAAGCTGCTCGTGCGGTCGAGCATGCACAGGCTCGAACCTGGATTCGAAAAATCTTAGCCAGGCTCGGCTAGAGAGAGAAACTGAAGAGGGAGGAAGAGAGAGACACAGCATTAAAACCCTATGTAGAAGATGGAGAGGGGGGGTTAGGCGCGGCCCCTGGGTAATTTATAGGCACGACAGACCAATGGGACGGCGACACGTACCCAGGGGGCCCCGCCCCCGACCGAACTCTCGGGAATTGGGGGAAAAAATGAGCAGGTGCAACCGTCACCAAAAAAGAGGCTAATAAAAGGGCTGTGGGCACAACCGGTGGTTGGTTTTCATTAGTTTGGCATTCGATGCCGCGGAAAATTACCTGTAGAAGAGGAGAATTTTCCAAATTAGATAAAATTACTCTCAGTTTCAATAACTAATTTTTTTTAACCTTAAATAGATATATTCATAACAAATTTATTTTTCATTAATTTTTGTTAAATTTTATTATGAAAATATTTAGTTAGATAAAATGTGACGGTAGACAAACGCATCAATTTAGAATTTTATCATCACGTATCAGTTGTGATTTTTTATAATATTGATTTAATTTAACAGGAATTAATGTTTAGTAAATTCGTTAATTTAATATTTTTTTGTAATTTTAAATTTTTCATGATTTACATTTCCGTCGTGCCGATAATATCACTAGGAGAGGCGACAGGCCACGTCCCGTTTCCTAAGTTTTCGACGCTCCCAGAAGCAGAGATTTCCTAAGACCGCTGTCGCGCTCAACTCGCGCGACGGAGTAGAAGGGCCCCTCGATTTGATGGGATTCACGAGACTGCCATTATGGGGGGGGGTGGGGGGCGGGAGGGAAGCCAAGTTTTTTGACAGCGTGGAAGCTACAGTGCGCGCACGTGCTCGCGAAACGGGAACTGGCCAGCCCGTACAGATTCGCTCCAACAGTGGGGACCCGCTGGAAATTTATTTTATAATTTTTAGATTCGTCCGACATTTTTTTTAATTTAATTTTAATTATTTCCCGCCCCCACTCCTCCGAATTATCCTGCAATAAGCCTATTTATTAATAGGCCCCGCTGTCATGTCCGCCGTGAAATTTAGAGGACATGATATTCTGATTTTTTTCTCTCTTTATTAGAGCCATAAGCCGGGAAGTTTTTGGAACCCCTCAGATCTTCGTAAGCATATGCCGAGATTTGAACTTTCTTGATTTATCTTTTTTTCGACTATTCTTTTCGTGGGAAAAAATTATTAAGATTTTTCAATGCGATGGAATCTTGTTTTAATTGGAAAGACGACTTGATGATTATGATTTTCGAATCGAAATGTGACTTTTTATGATATGCAAAAGGCAAATCTTTCATAATGCTAAATCTTCGCTAAGCCTACTTTTGTCCTATGGTGGCTTGAGCATCTTTGGATTTCTCCTTTTTTGACTGAAATCCGGATAAATTCTTTTTCCTATGGTCAAAAGGGTGTCTCTAGTTAGGTTAGCCAAATTGCTTGGCCAATCGAAGAAAAAAGGGGTTTTAGTTTAATCGACTAAGTTTTTCATTATATATTTAAAATTATGTAAGCGAAAGAAATCACTTGATGTTTAAAAAATAAGTAAATGTATTGAGTTTATAATTCCATTTATTTCACGAAAAATGAATGATTTGAAAAATATTTTTTTAAAATAATTATTTGTACTATTTGAAATAATCGCTCAATGAAAAACATTTAATGATTGACAATAATTTATTTATAAATATAATCATGAACAATAAATCTGTTTTTCATTTATTTATTTTTATAAATGATTATTTTTTATAAATATATAATTCAAATGATTTATTTTTCGTGAAAAAGTTGCACCATAAATGTAGGGTATCTTGTGCCCCAATTACGGAACTAGACCACCTTTGACTCGGAATAGAGCGTCCCAAATGATGTGTGTGAGAGAGAGAGAGAGAGCATTTCAACATAACAAGCCTTTCTAGATGCCTTTGGAAAATTCGTGATGCTATTTTTTCCGCATATGCTGCCTTTCTAGGCGTCAATTTGTTCATCTTTCGACTTGATGGCTCCGATCCGCTATTGATGAAACCACATTAACGTTCCATTTATTTTATGAAAAATAAATAATTTAAAAATATTTTCCTAAAAATGACCGCTCGTAGTCGTATCACTTACATAAATTTTTTCATCATTCACAAAAATATTTAAATAGATATAGCTTTCAACAATGAAAATATTTTCTAATGACTAATTATTTCAAATTATTTTAGAAAATTATTTTCAAAATCATTTATAATCCGCAAAATAAAAGGATTATAGGTACGATCTCACCTTCCCAATCATATCAGGGTAATTACATAGTCACTTGGCTTTGTAAATCTTAGAAGTCGCCCCAAAACAATTAGTGACAAAAAGGTTGAAACTTCAGATCTTTGCTTCTTAAAGTGAAAGGTCCAAATACTTAGGCTGCATTTGGTAACGTTTCTATTAAAAAATTGTTCCTGGGAATAGAAATAGAAAAAAACTATTTCTATTTCGGGAACAATTTTTGAATAGAAGAACGCGTTTGATAAACTTGTATAATTTCTGTTTTCGGAATAGAAAAAGAACGTAAAACACGTTTGGTAAACTTGTATAATTTTTTTGTTTTTTTGTTTTAATTTTTAAATATTTTTAAATATTTTTATTATTTTTTTTCTTTCTTCCTTTTGGCGGCCTCGCCTTGGCTGGGCGAGCTGGAGGATCGGCGACGCTCCGGCGAGGTCACTGGCCCTCAACGGCCGATCTCCGGCCATGGTCGAGGCCGGCAACCGGCCAAAGAAAAAAGAAGAAGAAAAAAGAAAAAGAAAAAGAAGAAAAAAAAAGTGTTTCTCGGAAGTGTTCCCGGAAACAAAAAACAAGTTTTTCTTATTTCTTATTTCTGTTCCAAATTTGTTCCAAAGAACAAAAAAATAGATTTTTTGTTCCTGGGAACAAAAGTGTAAACAAACGCGATTCTGTTCTTTTTTTGTTCTCTAGAATAAAAGAACAAAAATTGTGTTTCGAGAAACAGAAACAAAACCCAAACAAACAAGCCCTTAGTCATCCACCAATACTAAAGGATTAGAAAATGGTCACACTTAAATGAATTTACCAAACGTTATTAACAACTACATGGTAGACAGTCACGTCAGCATTTTCCTTCAACTAAATTAAATGGACTTGACAGGTTTTAGAGCATGATTGCACAATATGAATAAACACTTTCAGTGCACCATCCCTAAAAGAAAATCACAACAGACTTTTCCGTTTGGTCCAAAGCTAACAAAAACAAAATTGATTGCACTTCTCAAATAAATAGTAGGATTGAATTGCACTTTCATAAAATTTTAGGAGTTCAATTACATTTTTGTTACAAACTATAAAACTTTTGGTTTCCAAAATATAAAATAGAAGGTTAGGCGTGGCTTGAGACGTGCTACCCTCGAGACACGCTAAATATTTTATTTCCTCTTTTGACAACTTTAGTAAAGGACCAAGAAAGGAAACATTCACAAAGTAGAGAGTTTTAAATTTTTAATAATGGTGAACAAGCGTTACAAATATTATTTGCCTCTTTTTGGTTGCTGATGCTAAGGGAAAAAACAAAAAAAAAACAAAAAAGTTAAGGTCGGAAAGCGATGGTGGGAATTTCGTGCTATAAAAAATTTATTTAATTATGAATGGCGAAATAAAGTATCTCTCCTTTTATGCCGAAAACCAACCTCATTCATCAATATTCTAATCTAACCCTAGAAATGAAATCGAAATAGTGTCCCGCCCAACTTCGCTGCGGCTAAGAATGGACGCCAAAAAGTGGAGTGCTTACCAACTTTTCACAGGGTGTTTGGCAAACCCTATGTAGTCATTAGTTATCGGACGTTGCAACTCCTTTAGGGCAATCTGTTGCCTCCAACTTCAAGTTGTCGCGGCCTTCTAACGTACGTAGCCTGATGCATAAGTTACAACGCATGATTGTTACTTCAGGATTGATTAAAGTATCATTGCTCTCAACTTCTTAAGGTCTCATCTTCAATCGCTTTGGCAAAGGAAATTAAAAGAAAAAAAGGTATGATAGACCATTCTTGAGTACTACATATATGGAGCTGGAGCCTCAGTTTATTTTACGAGTGAGGCGAATTCTAGAAAATGGCCTAAACCGTGAATGCCCAGTGGTTTATGTCCATGAGATAATCATCCAAAAAATCCCGAGTTTATTATTCAACAACCATTATAGTCATAAACTTTTAGATTTGGGAAAAAACATCCACGACCACCTCATCGATTTTCGGTTCAAAATTGGCAAAACATCAAAAAGATTTACATTAAATTGAAGTGTAGGACTGAATTGACCGACATACAATAGATTTAGGATCTTTTAGACAACTTTTTCCCTAAATTAGCAAACGCCGACACATCATCGATTTTTGGGCCCAAAATTGTCATCGTATTAAAAGATTTACACTGAATTGACTAAATTGAAAAGTTTACAATTAAATAGCAAGACTTTTTGAATAATTTTTCCCCACAGCACGTGGACGGACACTTTCCATTTGAAGGAACCGCTCGCTTTGCACGCCTTGCGTAGCGACGACATTTTGGCATGGACATTTGCAGATACAAAATGCAGGAGATGCGACGCGCCCTCCCTTCAGGTTGGCAACCGATACAGAAATGGCCATGCAGATCACGGTCCTGACTCCTGCTCCGCTCTCTCTCCTCTCTCTCTCTCTCTCTCTCTCGTGCCAATCTGTACTTGAAACCGCGTCCTCGGATTGCGCGAGCGCGCGTGGCACGGGCGACGCACGCACCGCTACTTTGGTCAAAGACCATGATGATGAGGGGCCACGTTCTCTTTGACCGGCGCCTCTGTTTCGGTGCAGCCAGTCGTCGGAAAGGGCCGGCCCTATAGTTAACCGTCGGCAAAGATTCTTCTCTTCTCTTCTCTTCTATTCTCTGTTATTTTTAAAGCCCTGGTGCACGTCCCATCGCCTCCGTCTTGCATTTTAAATAAAGACCGGCAAGGAATTATCCTAAGATTCCAACCCCCCGGATAGATTTGATACCCAGTCAGAGCTCCTGGATCGCACAGAACGTTTCCATTTACGCCAAGGCAAAACGACCAGTCGAGGTCGTGCCTCATGCTGAAATCACGCGTGAGAGTGTGTGTTCAAGTACGCGAGTCCGCGGCGTTCGAGCCGGCGATAATTTGAGAAACGTTCCCCCTTTTGATTCTGCATCATCGCGCTTTGTCTAATTAAGATCCTGTACTTTCAATTTGGCTGATCAAATCCCCCCCCTCTCTCACAAATGTTTTCCAATCGAGTCCCTCTGGCATCGAAGTTGGCCCTGTTATTTAAATCTTGAACGCATCATACTCTAATGTCGTTCACATGGGCGTCCCAACATATTTGAGCCGCACCATACTTTGTTGGCGTTCGACGGCTGTGTCGACAGAAAACAATGATAATGACCTAGACGTTAAACCATGTGGAACTTATGTTTCATCTTTAAACACGAGCTATTGAGTTCTTTTTGAAAATTCAGGTGAACGGGCCCGAAGATCTGACTATCTAGAGAATTATTTCACAATTTTAAACTGCATAACCAACCTGTTTTGCGGGTGTTTCGGCGGAATTTGTTCCACGATGAAATGTCTTTTATCGAAAGTTATTCTTCAGTTTTATTTGGAGAGACAAATTCTGTGATGATTCCGGATAGAAAATATCATAGGTAGACAAAAAACAATGATAACTTCACTTCATATAGAACTGTGCAAATGCAAATCGCGTCAGAATTTAATCGACTACAAATCTTGAAATATACAACCACTCTAATGGAACTAACAAACTACAATGGAATTTAATCGATGACAAAACTTAATAATGTAAAGATGTTTATGGGTGTGTTTGCTTTGTGAAAAACAATTTCGGGGAAAACGTTTTTCTCATTTTCCAGCGTTTGGTTCATTTAGGAAAATGAGTCAACAGAAAATGTTTTCATTCCAAAGCTTAAATTAAGGAAAATGATTTCCCATTTGAAAGAACCGGAAAACGTTTTCCAAAATGTTTTAAGGTCCTTGCTTAATGAAAAATTTATTATTAAAAAGAATTTCTAATTCAAAATTTTGAATTTGTTATTATTATAATTTTTTTTTCTTGTTCTCTTTTCTTTCTTTGCCTGTGAACATAAACCCTAACTCCTCCTCCCCTTTCTCCTTCTCCTTCACCCCCTCCCTTTCGTCACCGCCGCCTCCTCCAACCCTAGCCCCTCATGCGCTCCCGTTGGCTTCGCTCCCTCCTCTTCCTCTTCATCGGCGTCTTCTACACCTTCAAACGTTTTTCAAATGCAATCCAAACACCAGAAAATATTTTCAGTCACGTATCACCAAATAAAGGAAAACTAACTATTTTCCTGGAAAATTGTTTCTTGGAAAACATTTTTCAAAAACGTTACGTTTTTCGTGAAACAAACACACCCAGAAACACGTTGGAATTTAATTAACGGCGCGAGTCTAAAAATTGAAAGTACAATGTAGGAAAGTAAAGGTAACTAATAGATAGTAAATTTATTTGTTTATTCGTGGGATTCCAGTAGACAAACAATGGTATTTATAGTGATTGTGTCATAACTGTCTCTGAGCAGTTTTCTTGTGGTTATAACCGTGTTCCCTCTTCTCCAAAAGTTTTGTACCCATACTCTCACAATACCATGATCGTGTTTTCAAAGGGTTGTTCTTTTAAAATCGAGTGTTAGTTGCTCCATCACCTACGTCACTCTATTCTCTAGTGACTTCAATCTTATAACTGCATCCCGATACCCTTTATGCATTCAACTTCCTCCTGATGTCTTAATTGATACTCCGATCTATTCCTTTCTATAGTTAATCATTCTTCATCGTCTGTCAACTGCCGGTCAGCAATGTTCATCGATGTGTGTTAATATCAATAATAATTATTACGATTGTCGAGAACGGGTCACGTGTTTAACACTTTATGCTCTAATCATGTGCTTATATATTGACGCGCCAACCAATTTTTGGTGCCAACAGTAGGAATTTTGTAACCCACATCTCCAAAGGGCAATTCTCATGTTGAAATCGAGTACAGATGAGAGGCCCCTCTTGGGAATTCAAGTTCGTAGATAGAATTATTTGTGAGCAGAGATTCTCGTTTGCAGTGGGGCAAAAGGAGACCAAAGTTTCAAACGTTGGATGTCCTGTTGTTACATGTGTGCATGAGGGAATGGATATCGGCAATGAATGCTGAGTTTGGCATATTATGGACTTTTCCGAGCCTTATTGTTCTCATGCCACCGGTGCATGTGGTCCGCCTTTGCTTTTGCATGATTAATGCCTTAGTCAAACTGAGTGGGGAAAGAGAGACATATGCCGAAGGATCAGCAAAATGTGACCGACAAGAAGAAGTGCATTACGTGGACAAATACTCGCCTGATTAGTTCGTTAGGGAACGAGTCGATCACAGCCATTGATAATTCCATGAGCGGGGTTGCACACCTGTTTCATGTAACACGTAAATGGAATGCCCAATAAAAAGTTTTGTCATGACGATATTTTACTAGAGAAGAAGCTCCAGTTTGAGAAGGTAAACCATAACATAATTCAGTTTTTTCCGTAGCAAACCTCACTAGTGGACCGCCGATCGGGACTTCGACTTGCATTTTATCCCGATCCATAAGGTTAGTAGCATATTTCAAAAAGTTGGTGGCTCGTGACGATGTTGCGAGCACAACGTGAGAAGGACTAGCCGAACGTACTAGCCTGGACAGCATTAGAATTTTGGCACAGGAAGAAGCATGTGCCAGGGGCACGAGAGCGACAAAACACATAGCGAACTCAATAGCAGCACTTTGGTGTTCGCGAATCGAATTCCACATGACGTGAAATTCATGTCCAAGTGCAAAGTACACACATTCCGGTCCAACGCACAAAAGCTCCTCCTCATTGGAAACTCGAGCCTTTGCTTTTTCCCCCCTTCTTCGATTATAAAAACCCTCCGTGGAAAGGTGCGGATCCCTTCCAATTTACTTCACCAGGAAGCACGCAATAAAGCGAGCGTCTTTATTGGGGGAAGTAGCGGGAACGCGTCCTCTTCCTCCCAAAGAAAAATCCCCAACCTTATCCAACTCGCAAGGCCACCACCGTTTTGCAGGAATCGAAGCAAAACCACTGATCCCTTCCCCATCAAGCTGAAAGGGACCTGCGCCAAAGTGGAGCGACCTCCTCTGAAACGCACAAAATAGAGAGAGAGAGAGAGAGAGCAAAAGGCGAAAGACGATCTGAATAAGATTGAATTTGGATGGACTATACTTTCGACGCACCACCCACCGATGGTCCCCCCACCGAAAGAAAATACAAGAGGGTGCAATGAAAAGGAGCCAGAATTGGTTGGGGCCGAGAGAAAACGAAAGCATCGTCTGCCACCGACGTTGTTGGGTGAGGAGGACCTGCCGCCCTGATCGAGTCGCGACGTGGGCTCTTTATCTGTAGAGACTTTTGTATGGCTTGGGAAATTCTTGTGGGATGCTCCCGTTGTAGGAGCAGCCATGTGAAGTTACTGCATGAGCTTAACTTAGAGATGGATCCACATCATTATAACCGGTAGTCATGCGGGACGTCCCACCCACATGATTAACGATTGTAATGAAATTTATTTATGTAGAGTAAGGCTTTGTTTGTTTCGTGAAAAAATGTAACATTTATAGAAAATGATTTCCAGGAAGCTATTTTATAGGATAATGATAACATCTTCCGTGTGTTTGGCCGGAACTTGAAAATGAACTAGAAATTTTTTTCCGTCATTTGGTATCTAATTTGGTTTTATGGGGAAATGACCAAAAAATTCAAATTTTATATAAGTTTTCTTTCTTATTCTTTTTGCTTCTTCCTCAGCCAATTGTTGGCCACGGTGACGGCCAATGACCAGCCACAAGCGAGCCTAAGCCTTGTGTGGCTCACCAGATCTGGCGGAACCTGAGCGTGGGCAAAAGAAAGAGGACGAGAAAAAGCGAAAAATATTTTCCCCAATTTTGAAGGTGTTTTTTCTTTCATTGGTGGAAAGTGTTTTCTCTGACTATTTTATTTTCCATGAACTGAACACTGAAAATTCGAAAAATATATTTTTGAAAGTTTTTTTTTTTTGTGAAACAAACGGAGCTTAAGTTTAAACAATCATTTTTTCACCTAATCGGTATCAAGTCACGAGTCTGAGAAAACATGGAAAGATCAGTAGTGTCTTGGGAATCAAGGTTAGCTGCTCGAGGACTACTCCATGAGGAGGTAGCTGGTGCATGACTTGTGGAGTGTGAAACGCATGAATGGTAAACTTCTAAATGAACTGAGCAGATCTCGTGTAGTCTGGAGCTGAATTGGCGAATTTAAGAAATAGCCACATGGGCAACGTTTACTAGATCTACTCAAAGACATCTCGATCAAAATCAAGAATAATGAGGACAGAATTGATTGTGAATTTAAAAAATAGCCACCCGAGTCATGTTTTCTGTGAAACGAACGGAAAGTTCATACAATATTTTTTTCACCTAATTGGCATCGGGTCAGACAGTGAACAAACGTGAAAAGATCATTAGTCTGTTGGGAATCAATGTTAGCTGCTCGAGGACTGCTGCATTGGGAGGCAGCTGGTGCATAACTTGTTGTGTAGTGTGCAACACATGAATGGTAAAATTCTAAATGAACTTGTATAGCTTCGAGACGAATTGGCAAATCCTAGAAGTAGCCACATGGGCCACGTTTACTAGATCTACTCCAAAGACATTTCGACCAAAATCTGGAAAAATGAGGACAGAATTGATTGCGAATGTTGCGGAAGCGGGCTAAATTTTAGCGGGGTCGATAGTCAAGAGCAACGTGCATGCTACGTAATCTATGATGAGACTAGTCACGACGAGTTTCTTCTTTCAGAATTAGTGAAGAGAAAAGAAAAAAAAACAGCAGAAAATTTGTAAAAGAAGGCAGTGGAAAAACATGTTCTTGTTCTGAAATACCAGACTATACAATTAGTAAAGTTTCATTTGTAATATTTCTTGGGATGGCCAAGCTAAATTTCTGAATATCTATTCACCCGGGTTATAATTTTAAATCATCTAGCCTTTCAGAGACGTCTGATGGTGTGGAATGCACTTGGTCGTGTGGAATCGAACCTGTGCGGACGTTGCGCATCAGAATGGAAATCCAAATGCACATGCGATTTGATTCGCCACCAAGCCCACCATCGCATTTCGCCAAAAGTCAGAAGAATATATAGGGCCCTCAACCGAGACATTGCAGGTCATCCGTGGGAAAGTCTCTGAACAAGGTCAGAGAAAAATACAGATGGGTTTGGCTCAGATGCATTGCTTGGAATGGCCTCCACGTGCGGACAAAGTTTTGAGTTTTTCTCTGCAGCCATCCTTCAAATCCAGTCGAGGTCCATGTCATCTCCAATCATGAACATAACAATCACGGCTAAAAGAATGCAACGAACAGAGAATGTAATTGCAAAACAGCGATGAGCACACCTCAAACACCTGCACTTAGTACCCATTTCTTTCGCACTCGCTGGTTAAACACAACATGTGAATGTTCCGCTAAACGTGTGGGAACTCGAGGAAAGATAAGATTGGAAATAGAGTTTACTTCCTGCCACGCCGATCAAAGATAAAGTTGAAGAAAGATAGTGGAGTTTTTAGATCTTGTAGAAACTTCATACAGAATCGAGAACAATGGCGATAACGAATAAAGGACTGATTTTGTATAGCCGAAAAGAGATATGTTGATATTCTAACATAACCAACTGACCACATTTACAGATAATAACAAAAGTACGCATAAAATGCTGAAAACCTATCAAGGGAAGCAAACTGGAGCAGAAGTAAAGCTTCTACAACTTGCACAAAATACTCTTGAAAACACGTACTTTAGCTATTGGGAAGAAGCACTGACCCACCTTATTGTCCGGTCCAACATGCTCACGATTGCGGGGACTAAAATTCGAGCAACCCTTGGAAGAGTCGGATAAGAAAGCATGCCGAGGATGAACCAGTTCAAGCTCAAGAGAGCGACAGCATCGGAAGCAGGTTTGTTTTTTATGGTGGAGAAAAACTGAACCACACTCACCAGCGACATGCCGACAACAGTGAAGAGCGCCATCACCAGCGGCATGCATGGGTCCTCAGCTTCCCAAATTGTCATGCCGACCATAAAAGATAACACCGAACTGAAGAGACTCCGCTTCAGTGCAACTTCCCTCTGCTGGGCAAGAGCCCTGTTCATTTCTGCATTGGGCGAAATAAAGCTGCCAGGACTCTTACTGCTTAGTACGTTGAGCAGCGAGTCTATGCTTTGCCTGTCCCCTTCCCATGAATCTTGGTGCATCAAAAGCTCCCGAAAGAATGCACCGCTTCCACTGTAGCTGGATATTGATGGCAGGCTACCGTGAGGAACACCATAGTTGTCACCTCTGCTGCTGTTTAGGCCATTTCCAGATTCCGCCTGAGCTCTAAAGTTCCAACGTTCCTTGCCCTGAATTTCCTTCAACCTAAGATTTTCGGTTTTCAGACGCGGAAGCTGTTGAAGAGAAACCCTGATTAAAATTGTCCACAAGCATATCTTGAAATATGAGTTGTAGTAAAGAGGACAAATAGAAATGATTTACAGGAAGAGTATATATCTTCCAAGAAAGAAAACCATCTGTTAGCACCATTCAACCAGTTCCAAAAACGAAATTCTTGCACAACTGCATAGAATCTGGTAAAATTCATACAAAACCAATCAACCACTTCCGGAAACAAAATTCTTATACAAAGCATAGAATCTGGTAAACGCTAGGACAAAACCATGGTCCCAGAAAATATTTCAAACCTAACAACTTCTTTATTTTAAATAACATAGGCTTGACCAATCCTCTCAGATGCAATGCAAATCGCCCAATCCACATGCACCATCCTAACATTTGGACACAGCAAATCTCATTATATTTCACAGATTTTGAGAAACCGCTCTTGGCTCTTGCATAAGAGAGATTCTACCAGAATTATTAGGTAGACAACCTCGAAACGGTACACCCTTATGGTCCCCTATGAACTGTCAGACATGCATCCCCCACCCTCCACCTGCCCTCCTTCCCCTTCTTCTCCTGAGTGATTAGGCATGCGTAGAAGATTCATACAAGTAAATGTGCAACCAGCATTCTGCCACTTCCCATAGCTCATGCATTAACGGTACAACCAGTGATTGAGAACTTACAAAAGAAGTCAAAGCCAGATAACAAGATTTATTATGGAAAAGCAATCAGGCCAATCGCTTCAACATTTAAAAGGAAACGAACCTCATCCTCTAACACTTCAAGTCTTGCCATGGTCTTCTCATGCTCGTCTTCAAGTTCAGATAAAATGAATTCCAACATTTTCCGTTCTTTGACAGCTTTACGGTAACGCTCTTCAAGTTCTTTTCTCTCCCACACAAGATTTTCCAACTCCATCTGCATTGCTAGTAAATTGACTTCCAGCTGCAGAACAGAATAGCTATCATCTTGAAAGGACAAGAAAAGAGAAGATAGATTTGTACATGAAGAACTGGATGAAGAAGCAATCTTTTAACACAGCATACAGAAGGAATTGAACAATATTTGTTCAAGATAGAGAAGATAAAGGTACAAGGATAGGGAGAAACTGATCATCTAGCAAACACATATATGTAAGGGAATATTATGATTATGAATATGTTTGATCTCTCCAAATTACTTAAAATATCCTAAAGAGGAGGAAAAATAACACTTTTTGATCATGTTATTTTAAACCAGGAGTGTATTTAACTCAAAATGAGTCCAGACATCGTGAGAGTGTAGCTGTATAGGAGGTCATTCTCCTACTTTCAACCCATCTTTGAATCTAAGCATCTTATTCAACCGATTAACATGACTGCTGGTGGCTCACTAATCGCACCTGCCCAAGTTTAAGTTTGATTATATAATCAGTGATCTATTATTGTGAACAATTAGAGGAGAAGTCAAAGTTCAAGTAAAATTTGACAATAGGAATGATATGACAAACAAAAAAGTTGCACACTTCTTCATTACCAAAAAATTAATATCAACAGTGAGAAACTGCTAAAGAAATCCTACCCTCTCTCTGTTTTTCTTTTTTGATTGTGTGTGTATAAATGGAGTTTATACTCTGTTCCTGTTCTTTCTCATTCTTCCTTCCTCCTTACCCACATTTTCAGGTCATAATGTGGCACTAAGTGCATGATTCCCATAGCAGTCCAACTAAATGCGCCTGGTTTCCTATTCCCTTTTTATATTTCATTCTACACTCAGCTGGAACTTCATGAATTCGTGGCAGTGTTTCTTGGAAAATGCAAGACGCAAGAAATTAGTATGTGCACGCAATGATAATGAAGCAAATTTAACAAGGGTATGCTTTAATAAACATACCTGCCTTTCCCTCTGAATGGCAGTCAAAATCCGAAATGGAAGAGTTATAAGAGCAACCATCCATAGAATCACTTTCCAACATAGGTTCACATGCAACGAGATTGCAGCCATTGCTAGCTCCATCCAGGTCTGAAGGATAATCAAGGTAGTCTTCACTCCAAACACACATATTAGCTTGAGTAGGGAGAAAGGCTTTGTCACCAAGATTATTGTAGTGTTGACTAGCTCGGAAGCTGATGCCATTGGACTATAATATTATTCACCACCACTCTCAACACCCCTGCAAATAGAACGTCACTCTGTTCCTGAGTGGCCTTTTGAATTTTCCAAGAGTAATATAGGGATCCCAAGACTGATACAAAAGAATGGTTTACGAACTTATGTGGCAAACTATGAGTGCGTATTTTCGTGGGTTTTTAAACAAGTATGCCATATGCAACACCCAGAAAGAGGTGAAGAGAAAGAACTGCTCGCCAAATTCACCAATCGCACCTTACTAACGTCAGATCCAAATGTAAACTTTCCAAAAATATTTTAGGTCCAAATGATTGTTTCCTCAAGCTGGACCACTTATGCTAGGGTAATAGCACCAGCCCCATAATGGGAGAAAGCTTCTCCCACAAGCTAAAACATAAGCACTTAACTGAGTACCTCCACATGTTAATTGGAACAGCAGCACTCTTTGTTTTATTGTATCTCATCAATCGGTCCTCCACCAGTCAGTCTAGTCCATTAACCTTTTCTCGAGTTTGTGCAGGAGAGATGAAGCACCCGTGTACACGAAAACATTATCTGTCCCAGCAAACAAAGTCGGCAAATTTAACCAGGAGTTGACGTCCTAGACTAGCCATGGTGGAGCACTCATGTCTGCGAGGACGTTTGCATGTTCGAGTTCACAATTTTCCATGCTAATTAGTGGAATAACAAACCTTTCATGTATGAGGATTGCTAGAAAACAATGGGAACTCTCTTCCTTGCACTTGCTTTTCTAATTACAAAAGCTATCGACGCTCTATCTTTACCAGTTAGTTTACAAGTACTTACCACACTCTGGAACTGAACATAACCGACGAATCATCTGTCTCTTGCTTGTGAGAACTAACAACAATTCTATACTCGACCAGCAAACAGATTAATCACAACTTTCTCAAGCAAGCATGTTGCAAGACCCCAATCATTATTCCAATTAAAACACTCAAAGCTTGATCAGCTGGATAACTATACATAGAGATCAGCATCAACCCAGTAACTTTGAATGTGAGCCCCCACACGTTCAACGTGGAATGCATGATAAACTTCCAAAGAGGAGGCCCACTAAAGGATCTGCATTAAAACAGAGCGTGCACACTTTCACGCCATAGTTTCTTCACACAGGAGAGCTAGACAGATTAGTATCTAAGATTAGCCGAAGAGAAGCACCCAGAAACGAGGATTGCGAAAGAAACATAAAAGCACAGGCACAGAATGAATTCGAGCAACCCGATGATGGGTGCAGAAAGGAAGTCGAAACACTCACAGGGGTAAAAGCAAAGCAGCAAAGGCAGGTTATCGACTCTGAGAGAAAGAGAGGTGAGGAGTGGGCAAAGCGCAGCAGCGGCAGCGGTCGTGGCGACACAAAGCATCTGCATGAACGCCACGTCAAAGAAGGGGAGGCAGGAAATTTAAATGAACCTTTCTCTTCTGCATTTATCCTCGTGTTTCTTTTCTTCTTCTTTTTTTGCAATTATTATGTCCACATTAACATTCGTAATTCTATATTATTTCATAATTCAATCCATTTGGATTAACTTGTACTTTCTTATATTTTGCTTCATCTAACTCGCGCGATTAGTGTTCTTTAATTTTTTTTTTTTTTTTTTATAAAAGGACGAGTCTACACGCCCAGGTAAATTTCTAAGGTACTTTTTGAAAATGATTAATACCTTAAAAAACCCCAAACTAGTACACCTATGACAAATTTACTCCAGACTATTTTTTTGATCTCCAAAAACCCCAAATTGATATACTTTTGACAAATTTACCCAAAATTGGCACACTTATGACAAATTTACCCTCCGTTAGTTTTTGTTAAATTTTACAATCATATTATTAAGTTAGCGGAGGGTATATTTGTCATAAATTTACTAGTTTGAGATTTTTTGCAGTCAAATAAATTAGTTTGGGGTAAATTTGTTATTAATGTACCAGTTTAGGGTTTTTTATGGTTAGTCGTGGTAAATTTGTCATAAGTATACCGGTTTTGGGTTTTTCATGGTCAAAAAAATAATCTGGGGTAAATTTGTCATATATATACCAGTTTTTGGGTTTTTTAGGGTATTAACTATGACAGCCTGAATTTTCTGAATTGTTTTCAATTAAATAAATCGGGCTTTTCGTCGACGTGTATATAGTGCTATTCTCTGAGTTGGCCACTCATGAGATAACTGGTCTATCTGGGAAATCAATTAAGGAATCTAAATGCAATGGACTTGAGAATTCGAACGGGAATCGACTTGCTCGACCGTGTGTCGGCCTACAAGGGTCATTGCAAGACTGTCGGAATCGATCGAAATCGAGATAGGTCGATTTGGTTGAGATATGTGATCGAATGTGGGTGATTCCACCTGATTGCAAAATTCTCACCAATCGACACTAAATTGATTTTCTGACGTTTTGGGTACCCTGTGTCCGTATTTGAAACCTCGAGATTTTCACGACAACTGAGAGTCGCCAATGTGTCGAAGATGTACAATGTGACTCGAGATAAATCGATCACGAGTCAATTGCACCAAAAATTCCTAAAAGTGACCCAAGATTAGGTCACGCTAAAAGCGCGCCGGATTGAAATTAACCGCTTATTTGAACCCGATTTCGAAATTGAAAGTTCGTAGTATCACGAGCTATATTAGGGACGTCGACTCATCCTTCGAGAAATTTTGAGAGATTCCAAGATTTTTACGGAAAATCGAATCGGACACCGCGGAAAATTAACGGAAATTCGGATTGGCCGAATTGAAGAGATTTTCGACTTTCAAATCGAGCCATATGACGATGGGGACTTGTAGAAATTATGTGGGCTTTTTCTACATCAAAATTAGACGTTGCACTTGGGAAATTGTTGATGAAATCGAAGCTTAAAATCCAATGAAATTCGGATCTAGAAGAAGAAAGCAATTTTTGGCTTTAAATTGGATTATTTATGGAATTCCAAGCAAGAAAGAAATAGGGGACATGAGGATAAGCTTGAAGACCAAAAAGGGGACCAAGCTTTAATTGAATCAAGATATTTTGGTGGATATTTAGCCTTCTTCCTTGTCTTCCCGTGCAATCCACCTTGACCGAATTCCCCATTTGCAACTTCAGCTTTCATTTTTGTCTCCTTCTACTTTGCTTTCATTTTCTTTCCCTGGTGGCCGCATCCTCTCCATCTTCATTTCTCTCTCTCTCTCTCTCTTGATTTCTTTCCCTTCATCTCCTTTGAACTCTCACGCCAGCAAGCTGTTCAGTCAACTTCAACAAACCACGAAGCCATTTCTTTTGACCGCCCAATCCTCACGATTTTAGCCCAACATCCACGAATTGCTTCCTCTCGATCAACTAGCGAGCTCCTCAACCTGTTGACCGTAAGTCTCCACTTTCGGCCACGTTTCTCTGCAGCCAAAGCCCACCGAAGCCTCTCTTAGTTGACCGTGAAGTTCTCTCGCCCAGCATCGACGATCGAGCAGCTTCCCATGAATCGAAGCCACGCGTTGACGCCAGCTTCTTCGACCTCTGCAAGCTGCCTTTCGGTCCAACGCCAGCAAGCTGCCCCCATCGTGCGCGTCAATAGCCCAGTGAATTTTCATCGGGCCCAGCAGATTTTCAACGGCCATCTTCAATCGCAAGACCCAATGCGGCAGCCCACTTCGCAAGCCCAGATGAAGTCTTCAGCCCAGTGATTTTTGGCCCATCTCCAACAGACTTTGAAGCCCAAGCTCTGGCCTAAGTTCAGTTGGTTTTGGCCCATTTGAAGTTTAGCCATTTTGGGCCCGCGAAGAAGACCCAAGCCCGCGACCAGCAGCCCAAGTTGAAAACAAATCTCAGTTGGGCTGAGATTTGTTGGCCCGTTTTAGGCCCGGCCCGAGAGTTCGCCGACACCGCCGAAAATTAAGATTTCGGCCGCCGTCGCGTCGTCGTCGCGGTGAACCGGTTTTCGCGTTACACCGGTGAGTTTATTCTCTAAACTCTTCTTAGTAGGCATTGATGCTAAGGGGTGTTTAGATTTATTTAATTAGGAATTATGTGGTTAGTTAGATTAAATTAGTGATTTAATTATTTAATTGAGCATGTTAGATGGTTAGTATGGTTGGGCTAAGGCCTATTTAAATTGTGCTATTTATCTAGAAGGGTTCGGGAATTTTCCGGGTCCGTATTGGTATTTAATTAATAATTTTGGCCTAGGTTAGTATTTTTAGAAATTAAATTGAATTAATTAATTAATTTTCGAAATTAATTAATTATTAATTATTTTTCCGGAAATTAGGCCGGGATGGCCGGTGACCAGAATTTCGTGCTGATTGCAATGGTGTCGTTAGTTTCTACAATTGAGTGTTAAATTATGCAAATTGAGTGATGATTGGATTTTTGGTATTTAATTCCAAAAATTGTGAATTTCCAATATTTACTCAGAAAATCCCGGGTGTCGGATTTTAACACCGAAAATGGTTTTATATACTATATAAAATAGTGGGATTTTAAAAAGAAAGAATGTCAATTTTTAAGGTCGAGTTGACCGTGTACCCACACACGACTATTTTCATGCGTATTTCTAATACAAAGAAAAATGCCAGGTTCACCATTTTAATTGAAGCATTTGAGTGCAATGCACGGTGCCCTGGGCCATATTTAAGTGATCGTGTGATCATAAAGAGAAATCGTCCCGGGCTGTTGAGCTGGACGTTATCCCTATTTGGGATACCCTTTGTTAAAGGGAAGCCGGTCGCAGTAGATTCTGGACCCTATGCTCCTTCGGGAAAGACGTCGACGAAGTGACGTACCGTGCTCAATGGGGTGAGACGAAGCCTGGCAATACCAGAAGACCGCCGAACTAAGAGTAGGCCGTGCTATATGCCGAGATCAAAACTAGGAACGCATGTTTATTTGAGTATTGTGTTCCAATTAATTGAGCTTGAGTGATGCTCTTATTTGTGATATGAAATATGCTGACCTGCAGGGTGGAACTGAGACGAGGTAAGTCTCATTGATTGTGTGATTGCGTGCTTAGAACGCTTCTTAGCGTCTTTTCCTCCTAGCCGCGCTTAGTTTAGAGCTTAGACTTCATTTGAGACATTGTCTCACTAGTTATTGTATAACCACTTTCAGGGTCATCAAGTGGAGGACCTGGAGCTGAGAAGAGGTGATTTGAAGCATAGGTCGGATAGGACCGCTTCTTTTTGGAGAACAGTCTTTTGTAGTCTTTTGATCATAGACTCTTGTACTTGACTCATCATATGTTTATAAAGGCATGTTTGTTTGTAAACTTGTTGTTCTGCTTTTCTATCCCGAGATGGTTACTGTCAGGGGATTATTTTTCGCTTCCGCATGTGCAATAAAGAAAAAGGGTCGGCGACTAGTCCTGGGAAGTCGCAAAATTTTATCGATTAGAGAGGGATGGGTACGTGCTCAGGGTTCGGGGTGTGACATTAACCCTTTTGGAAAACCGTTTATGAAAATTCATTGTAAAGCCATAAGTTTGGTCTACAATAGATGACATTTTTGTATTTAATTACGACGACAAATCGAAATATCGCAGAGTGCACAAAGTCATTTCAAGTGCTCGTTACATGGTATTAGTGGTTGCTGGTAGTTTATGAAGCACTGATACTCTCCAAGAGCTTTCGCGTCGTGTTGGACATTTTGACACGTGTCCGATACTCTCCAACACTCTCGGACACTCTTGAACACTCGGTCTACACGTGTCGAAAAATCCGACATCTGGTCAACTTTCTCGACACTCTCCGACATTTGAGTCGGAATTCTGATATATGAGTTTCTGTCACGTAATTCCGATATCGAGGTCAATTTTAAAAATTCAATAAATAAGATGTCAAAATGTGTGTGTGTGTGTGTGAAAATATAACACAATAATAGAAATAATAAATTGAGAAAGAAGAAAAACCTAGTATTCTCTTCTCTTCTACTCCCACTTCTTGCGATACACAATTCATCTCTTAAGTTTTTTTGTCTCATCTTTCAACATATCTAACATGCGAGTCCAGAATATGGATTTTTTGTTTTTTTCTCAAAGTTTTATGAATTATTGAAATAAAGTTGAATTTATCAAATTGAAACAATGAATAATATTAATAAATAGCGGATTAATGTTTTTAGTATAAATTCATTCTAGGCTTTTTTAATTATTTAATTATTTATGAATTTGATTCAAATTAATTTGATTGAAATAATCATAAAAAGATCATTTATTATGTATATATAAAAATATATATTTAATATACAACGTGTCTCAAAGTGTCGGAATTCTCTATTTTTTGAGAAACGACGTGTCGAAGTGTCGCGTCGCGTCGCGTCGAATGTTGCGTGTTAGTGTCAGTGCTATTTAGGTTGGCACAGCTTTGCTGATTGAAAGGACAAAAATACCCTCTTCGAGCAAGGGTTTGGCCGTTCATGACGAGGCAATTGTCAACTTATTATGTCGTGAATTCAGAGCACAACTTACCCTCGAAGGAATATACTTAAGATGGTGACCAATTTGAGGTGGTTTGCATTAGACTTGACGAGGTTGAACCCATTTATATAAGTTATTGGGTATATTATTTAATATTTGATATGGGCCCAATCTAATTAAGTATATTATGAGTAATATATTTGTGATGTCCAATTAGACATATAAACTCCACATCTTAAACTTGGATAATAGGTTGAGATTTGACAATTCTAGAATTGGTCATATCACTCCTTCTATATAAGATTTCTCTTTGTTTGAGAATGCTAACATCCTATTATCGCGCTTCCACTATTTCCGTAAAATTATCGAGAGAAAAAAAACACACTCATCATAACCATATGAAGGAGAACAGTGAAGATTCATATCCACAGTTAAACATCTTCTTTCTTATTGGACCAATAATGGCTTCCCTTAATTTAGGTATGTCATATTTATTAATTTGATCTCATGTTTACACTAAGTTCTCTTTCATTTATACAGGATTCAGAATGTCCCATAATTTTTTAAATAGATTATTACTCGAATACAAGTAAACTTTGCTAAAAATTTGTCCGCCTTATATAAAACTACTTTTGTCAATGATAAATCTTTTGAAAGTTAGGGTATAATTAATTCAAGTCGACATAATCAACCAATCTTCATATTTCAATCTCCGAATTGGCTCGAAGAGGTGTTTGAAGCTTGACTTGACTAGACCAAATCAACCTAAAAGAACCCCATCTTTGAGTAGAACTTTAGCTCCACCTCTAACTTGAGTGTTAAAAACATAATAAAAATAAGAATAACACTATATGATATATATTCCAGTTAGTAATTTTAGTGGATTGATTGAATAATTAAGTAGTTTAGTATGAAGAAGGCAGATCCTCATTCAAATTTCAAGATATCCTTTTGAATAACAAAGTAATATTAAGAGTCACGTTCGCCACCTCACATATGGAGTGTGATCTTATAGATGTTGAGATAAAGGTGTATGTGCATCCACAAGAACTAATTGAGTTGAATTACGGCACGTACTAATCATTTTGCTTGTAACTTATAGGGCGCGTTCGGTAACGATTATGTTTCCAGGAACAAATTCTGATAAAAAATGATTATTTTTTATTCTGTTCATAGAAACTGATTCTGAGTAAAAGAACGCGTTTTGTAACTATACAAAATTTATAATTCTGAAATAGAATTGCGTTTGATACCGTGTTCATTGATTATGTGCCAAATCAATTTATTTTAAGTTTTAAATAATTTTAAATAATTTTTTATAATTTTTTCCTTTTTTCCTTTTTTCCTTTTTTTTTTTTTTAATTTTTCTCCTATTCTAATTCTTTTTCAGGCCGGTTGCCGGCCCTCGTTGGCTCGGCCTTGCTGGCAGTTGGGCGAGGCCCGCCTGGCCACCGGTGGGGTTGGGCGAGCCTCACTGGTGGCTAGACTTGCCTCCGGCGAGCTCACCGGACCTCGCCCTAGCTTGGTGAGCCTTCAGTGAACTCGTCGAACCGGTGGTCGGCGACCAGCGGCATCGGATAGCGGCGGGCGGCGGCGGATGGCGACGGGCAGCGGCGATGGTGGGCGGCGGTGGTGGGATGGCGGTCGATGAAGAAGAAGAAAAGAGAAGAAGAAGAGTTTTGATTCTTAATTTTGTTCTCGGAACAAGAATCAACTTTTTTTTTTTTTTTTTTTTTTTTTATTCTCGATTCTCATCCCAAATTGATTCTGGGAACAAATTTGTTCCTGGGAACAAAAATTTTACCAAACGCGATTCTCGTCTTAAATTGATTCTGGAAATAAAAAATCAGAATCTGCCGCTGTTGGGGTGGTTATCAAACATGCCCATAGTCTATGCAATTAGAGTATTCTCAAGCCTAAGTCGGTGCACGATTCAGGAGACGAGCTGCCCCAATCCGGCCCGACATCAGGGCCACGTTCGGACCATGGCTTACGAGCGGAATCGACTCGGAATGTACCCCTACAATGCACCAACTCTGACGTTGACCGGTGCGTGAACCTCCGCGGCGAAGTGGAAAGCGTACCGTGTCCCGTCCCGGAAGGGAAGGAGTGGTGGCTCCGATGTCCACGTACGACGCCCCCTGTCGCGCAAGACCACGTCCGTCCATAGCCATCCGAAGACGGTGATCCGACGATGCAGATGTCGCGTCGCTTCCGCCGAGGCCGGTCCTTTCGTCACGTGCCCCTGAGAAACTGCCAAACGAGGACGAAAATATCTCTGCAACTGCAGCCCCCGCACAAGAGATTACCCAAGTGGAATTTCCCCGGCGAAAGTCTTTCCTATTTTAGTTAATATAATTCTAACTCATGAGGCCATCGAAATGACAGCGTTCCTTGGGCTTATCACTTTCCTTTTCTTCTTATTTGTGCCATTCCTCCTTCGCAACAAATTTCGAAATCCCATAATCATCACGTGAACTAATTAATGATACGTCACTTGTCATCTATCGATTTAAATCGGTATTTAAATAAGTCGTCCATGTGTATTTACACATTCCAATTCATACAACATAGCCATCGTGTTTCATGAATATTATTATCAGACGTCGGAAAAATGGAAAATTGTAAGCTAATTTTCCTCGAATAATTTCGACGGACGAGTCTTATTTAATTGCTAGATTTATGTTTTCGTGAAAATATTGAAAATCGAGATATTTTATTTTTCTCTTCTTTCGAAAGTAGAAGTGGCAGAAGAAGGTGAGTCATAAGCGAGCGGTCTCCTCCCGAGCACTCCGTTTCCGGCCCGTGCAACGTTCCAGAGATCGAGCGAGGCCGACCATCCTCCGCCGCGCCGGTCGCTCGCCGTCTCTGCGCCGACCGCCGTCGGCGCGCCGCCATCCTTCCTCCTCTCCGCGAGCGTTGATGCCGGACCGTTGATCCTCCCCCTCGTCACGATCCTCCTCCCTCCCCTCCGGCCATGAATCCGCTGCGGCCTTCGCTTCCGAGGCAGTCGAGGATCGCCCCGCATTCGACCCTTCCCTCGCCGCTCCGGCGCCCGAGCTCGGGCTCGGGCTCGGGCTCCCGCGGCGAGGCGGCGCCCCTCTCCCGGCCCTCCCGCGCTCGATTCCCCGCCGCGGGGGGCGCCGCCTCGAGGGCCCGGCGGGGCGGCGGCGGTGGCGGCGGCTGCGCTCCGTCGTCGGCGGCCTCCGCGGTGCGGCCGTCGTCGTCGCCTACGCCGGCGATCGCCCCGACGTCGGCGCCGGCTCCAGATTCTTCCGCGGCTCCCCCGACAAGTCTGAAGTGTGGGAGGAGAACATAGAGAGGGTGATCATTTCATTGAGCTGCCGTCTTTCGCTTATTTCGTGCGTCTGTGTGTGTGTGTGTGTGTGTGTGGAGGCTGCAGCACTTCACTCGAGAGTGATGAGCGCCTCGCGATTGGCTTTAAACTGCTTTATTAGATTGAGCGCTGTTGTGTGAGGAAGAAAAATGAAAACTTGGTCCTCAATTTAGGAATCGCAATTCCAAACATTTTGTTTGAGATTGGTTACGACACTTTTGACGCGATTAGAGCGTGACGAATTTTGCACTGTCCTGATGGGATTTTGTTTTTTCACTCATGTGAATGTTTAGGTGATATATGGATGCCGGTTCATGACGCTTCTCGGAGTTTCAGGCTCTTTGGTAGGATCATTTCTGTGCTTTATCAAGGTATGCAATCTCAAATCAAGGAGATTTCAATTTTACATTCCCCACAAAATCACATCTCTAGTTTTGTTTTCACATGTGGATTTCGGACATTTTCTCTGACTGTTGGCTGTTCTCATTGCCTTTTGAGGATTAGTGCCCTCTGGGGGCAAAGAAAGAGGACAATTACGAGAGGTTTTGGAGTATATATCTTCATTCATATATAACCCTCCCCATGCATACCAATCGTAGTTCTTTTTGTATGCCAGAGGACGGGAAAGAAAATGTTGCATCGTTTGGGTTGGCTAGAGCATAAGTCTTTAGATAAATGCAGATATTATAGCCAATGATCTCAAAGCTTCAACCGGTTCAACCACAATTCTTGACAAGCTTTCTCGAATTCTTTCAACCATAGCAGTTCGGGGTAAAGATTGAACTGTGTTGTGGACTAATCCGATCTTATCTCATGTCACCTTCACCATCTTAGATATGTAAGACCCTGTGGCTTGGTCATACCTTGTCATACCTTGTATCCTTTAGCTCTAAACTTCTGCTTGTAAAAGGTAAAAACATATGTTTAGATTCTAACTATAGCATTGGTGATCGAATAGGACAGATTAAACTGTATCCATCCATCCCTGGTTCTTTCTTCATGATAGTTCTATAATATTTGGTAAAAGGAAATGTAGCACTAGCTTGTCCATAATGAAAGCAGGAGACTTTTGTATTTTGAGATTTTATAGTACCACTACCAGCTGTTCTAAAAGCTTAAGTTGTTTGATGAAGGCGTGATTTATTATTTAAATATTTTAACACTCTCCTTCACACTTAGTCTAGTCGGGGAGGCAATGGAGCCTGGTAAAATTTGAACTCGGGATTTCCAGCTTTGATTTCATGTGAGATTTTGTAGGACCACTACTAACTGTTTTAAAACCTTAGGTTCTTAGATGAAGGCGTGATTTTTTATTTAAATATTCTAAGATTTACTACTTTTTTATTTGACTAGGAGGAAAAATAGAACCATTACAAATAATTGAGAGATATGTGTATGGTGTAATGCTAAGTGTAATGGATCTTGCTTTCAATGCCACAGATAATAGGTCTTTTTTGTCAAGTTGCAGCTGACTAAGTCTTGAGAGTTTTCTCTTTTTATGGAATTTGAAGTAGCTACTCCATTTATGTGAAACATAAATGGCTTATATATAGGTTTCAGGGAAGCTCAGATGCTGAAATATATTATAATGTTTACAAGCTGTGTGTTTGTTAATAAAGTCTTAAAGTGGTCTACAGAGATGAGCACTGGCATATATGTATTGGCAACATCTTTGATAATAGAATTTGAGCGGTTAGACAGGTCAGTCAGTGTATTTACTCCAGTGAAAGTGATTATATTTTAGACATCTTCGTCCATTTCGCAGCATACGTCGGAGAAAATGAAAATCAGTTAGCGGAAGGTCAACTAATATTCATGCTACTTTCAATTGGCTGCAATTTAGTAATCCCAAATTTCTTGCTATTGATGATTCATTATTTGAATGTCCCATCTGCCTGGCTTTTTTAACACAAATTAGTGACGTGTGCAGGGATGTACTTATGTGACCCAGTCTTATATGCATTACTTTGTGAATCGCAACAAAGTGATCTTCTTGCTTGTTGAGGCTATTGGTGAGTCAAAAGTATCTGTACATACTAGTTGTCGCTATTTTTATGTTGCTGTTATGGTACACTCTCAATGGTGCAGATGTTCTTAACATATTTTGTTTTGTTGGAGTTTTGTCTTTTTTCTTAATCTTTGTTCTTTTCCTCATTTTTGTCCCCTCTCCTAAAAATAGACTAGTGAAAAACTTGGACTTTGTAGCAGGTGTCGTTTTTCCTTAAGTTTCTATGGATATTCTCTAAATTTTGCTGTAAGGATCACCTCACCCCATTAATCCATACATTTTTAGTCGTATGTAGATGTTTACAATAGTTATTGTGTCAACCAAAGATCGTGATATTGAATCACATGAGTGAATTATTTCTGATTAAATCAAGAACTATGAAAGTTTATTTCCCTTTATTGTACCTACTGCTCTCAGTTGCTAGGATTGATCTCTCGCCCCTAATATCATGAACCTACGGAGCTTCCCCAAAGGATTACCAAATAATGAGATGAGATGAATAACAGCGATATATACTTAGCTAAATAGTTGGCTTCATGCTTAAAATTATGCATCGTATATGAAAAGTGTCCAAATAAAGCATGTCATTTCCTTCAAATAGTGGAAACTTGTCTAGCAATTTATGGCAGGAAAATATAATTCAATCTGGAGAAGAAAGATGTTTGTCATAAAAAGAAAAGGGAATGAAAAAAACAAAGGAAAGAGAACAAGAATATTCGACACCACACGTTTTTAAAACCCTCTTTTATATAATAGCAATGCCTTGAGTGTGACAGAAAAATAACAGCTAAAAAGAAAATCCTGTCTGTTTGCATGTTCGTTATATGAAAATCCGGACTTAGGTGGACATTGGACAACACTCTTTGGGATCGAAGTCCTTGTCTGACCACTTTTAGCTAATGATGATCCCTGAGTTATCTAACGTTGTATGTCTCTTGTTCAATTCAACGTACACGTGAAGAAACTGATTGTGAGACCGTGATTTTAAAGTTAATGTTGGTGTTTGTGTTGCATAGTGTTAAGAAAACAGTGATTTCGTTTTAGGAATATGCTGTGAGTATATTAGGAATATGCTATGAGTATATGGTTGAGTAAACAGTTTTGAAGACGATGGTTAAAACAAGCCAGCATGGAATAACACAAAAAGAACTCCTCCGAGAAAACAAGTATTTAAGACACAATTTATTTTAATTGGATATAAAAAAATTCTATTTTATCGTTTGGATAAGAATTTGAGTTGTTTGGCCAATGGTGTAATAACATGACATGAATTATTAAATAAGATGGATGAAACAGCTTGTGATTGCCATCCTGTAGCATTTACCACTATAGTTTAAAGGTTGATACTTGATTGCCTTTAACTTTCAACTTTCTTGTAATTCTTGTTGAGGGCACATGATTTAGTTAACAAAAATATTTGCGTCTGTAAAATTCATTTTCAGGGCTATATCATATGCCATTTTGTTGATATTGTTACTTCATCTAATGTGATAAAACCTGCATAGTTGGCTAAAGTAGATTTTCCAACTGACCATCTACTCTGGTCAAGTTACATGGTTTATGCAAATTTGATTTCTTTTTGTTTACTGTTGCTGTTATAGGTACTTCATGTAATGTGACATGCAATTCTTTTTGGCAATGTCAGATGTATATCTTTTAGGAACAGTGATGCTTGTGTTTGGAATGGGTCTCTATGAGCTCTTTGTCAGCAATCTTGACATTGCGAAGTCAGTGTCAGGGGAAGGAAACCAACAGACGTCAAATCTTTTTGGTTTATTCACTTTAAAGGTCAGTATTGTTTTACATATTGGAATTGTTATTTTCTTTTTCAGTTTGATGACCCAGGTTCCTTTCACACTGTCTCAGTTTGTGGGAAAAAAAATTAAATTTTATAGTGCTAAAGTGAATTTGTGCTATAAATTGCTACTTGTCTCCTATCAGTTATCAAGAACTAGAAGTAAAGAGGGAAGTGATATGTTGCTACCTTCCCTTTAGACATATGGTCATAGCTATTCTTTGATCATGTCTGAATAGCGTTTACTTTGCAGGAGCGACCAAAATGGTTAGAAATAAAATCTGTCAACGAGCTGAAAACCAAGCTTGGCCATGTCATAGTGATGCTTCTTTTGATCGGCTTGTTTGACAAGAGCAAGAAGGCGGCTATACATACTCCGGTCGATCTGCTTTGTTTCTCTGCATCTGTCCTCCTATCGTCCGGCTGCCTCTATCTGCTCTCCATGCTCAACGGTTCTAAGTGAGAGAGTTCTTGTGCATAGTTCAGCAACAGCTAGCTAGCAGAGTACTTTTGTGAGAAAGATGATGTAATATTGTGGAATAGGGAACGATACTTGATGGACATGCTTGTATCATACTACCTGTTTATTCAGGGGTGTCGTTCCGCAGATATGTAATGCTATTTGCCATGTTGCTGCTGTTCTCGAGCTGTAATTTGTGTCAATTCCTCCTAGAGAGTGGTGCTATCGGAGCTAACATGCAAAGCGAGATGAAGCATCCGGAGTTTAGGTCCAAATACGTATAACATGATACCACAGAGAGCGGTCCATCGTCTGATTATGTTGAATCTGGGTCGTTTTCTTTGAAAGCTCTGGACATTTCCATATTTGAGTTTCAAATCACTTCGTTAATTCGATTCGTTTTGCAACCTCCACGCAGTTACACACACAAAAAAATAAAAGAGAGAAAAAGTCTTTTATGGTCTAAGAAGAGTGCTGAGCATCAGTTGTTTTGATTAGCAATTTGGAAAGGGGAGATCCCTGATGCTTAGGCAAAAAAAGGTGTTACCATGAACAAAAATAAGTACATTAAAAGTAAGGGTATTAAAAGTAAAGGTATGCAAAAGAATTAGGAACCATTCAAACCGCCTGAAATCGGATCGAATTGGCCTAGAGCCAGCAGTCCTAATGGGGATAGGTCCGGTTCTTGACTTCAAGTGTGGAACCGTCCAACCGTTCACCCAAACCGAACCGGTATATATGTAATTGTTTATTTTTGAATTTCTTTCACTCTACTGGAGAAGCTCCCGCCCTGTTTATTAAACTAAACAAAGCCCTTCGCTCGCATCCATGACAGCAGCCTTGCCGACTCATCGAAATACATGTTTTTGTGTCGCTCAACGCGTTTTGCTGTCCTCATGCTGTGCCCAAGCTCCTGCATCCGCGACGGCAGCTTTGCCAACTCATTCTAACACCACAGCAACAGTCCCGGGTGGTTTCCAGTGATTCTAGTGGTCATCCGAGCTCTACTTGATATTATCCCATTTGATATCACATCATCAGATATGTTTGTGTTTTTGGTTCCAACCATATCAGAGAGTGCGTGTTAGGAATGATATTCGTTCTTGGACTTTTGTACTTTTGTTATGCCTTGACGTTGAATGAAACCACAGTTTACTGGACCACAAGGCCAATGGGTGTTAGACGCGCCTTAAATTTATCTACCAATGAGAAATTCTCATAATACAAATTTGGTCTGATCGTGTGAAGCTTGGTGGGATCAGTTCCATAAACCCACCCGGGAACCAGATTGGACCGGTAGTCTAGTTCCCAGGCTAGTCTATGCAACTAACAGGTGGTTCCCAGTTCCAAATTTTCGAATCTGGTTCTTAGTGGGCAATTCCCAATTTCAAGGAAGGAACTGTCCACTCATACCATACTTGTCCTTAATTGAAAGTTTTAAAAGTTGTCATGAAAATGAACTTGAATTATAAAACTTTCAAGAAATGTAATAAGGTCTTAAAACTCGTTACGAAAATGCAATAGAATGCTAAAACTTTCAAAAAGTGCAATTAAGTCTTAAAATTTGTTAAATTAACGTAATGAAATCCTAAAACTTGTTAACTTTTTTTTTTTGTTAAGTTGGATGGAATTAACGAAATGACCTGATTGTACTAGCCTGACAAATTTTAGCATTGAATTGCACTTTTGAAAATTTTAGGACTCAATTGCATTTTTGTAATAAATTTTAAGACTTTATTGTATTTTTGAAAGTTTTAGAACTCAACTATACTTTCATGATAAGTTTTAAGACTTTTAGGATATGTTTTGTAATATTTATGTTCCCAGGAACAATTTCTATTCTCTGGACGAGTTATTGAGCAGAAGAACGCGTTTGGTAATTGCAAAAAATTTATATTCTTGGAATAAAAAAAAAGGAATATATTTAGTACGACCTAAATTTTTTTGTGATGTAGGATTTCTTTTAAATTTTTAATAATTTTTTGATTTTTTCGTCCCTTCTTCCTCTAATTGGTCGTCAGGCTTTGGCAATGACTGGTGACCTGCTAGAGACAAGAGCTAGCAAAGCTCTACCTTGCAATGTCCGGGTGAGGTCAAGCCTTGTTGGTCCTTGCAATTGCCAAGGCTTGTCGATTGGCTAGAGAAGGAAGAAGAAGAAAGGAAAAAAAAAAAGAAAAATAAACTTAATTCAAAAATTGTTTTTAGGAACAAAGAAATAGGTTTTTTTCTACTTTTTATTTCTGTTCCAAATCTATTCCCTAACCATTGATCTATTCCGGGTAATAGACAAATTAGCTGACGTTACTAAATTAATTTTTTTTTTCTATTCTAGAGAACAAAGAACATAAAAATAGAGAATAGAATGATTACCAAACATGATCTGAGTGCACTTATCTCATACGATATGAGAGGAAGTGCAAGAGGAAGTTTCAAAAGACAAATGATGCGCTTAAGACTTCACAAGATTAATGGACACTAAGAGAAGATAAAATTAAAAAATTATGCTTCATTTGGCCAATAACAACACCAGGAAAAATTTCCAAATCATTGCCCGAAATCAATTGCCTTGTAAAACTTACAAATTCAATCATTTCTCCCAATATGCTCAACCCAAAAGCATCGCCCCGAGGGTGTTTTTTTTGTTTTTTTAATTCTTCTTGGGTTTATTAAAAGATAGATATTGCACCAAATGATGTCCAAGGGAAAGGAGATTTAGTTGGCATTTTGGAAAATTTGCGCATCAGCTTCCTGAAAATTATGTAGCTTTCGGCTGTAGTATGTACATTAGTCATCGTTATCAGATGGATGATGGCATGAGTGATTTCTAAATTTTTCTTCAACGTTCAGTGAGGTGTCTGGACTTTTTGTCCATTCAATTTACTCTTTGAATTATCAAATAATCACTTAATGTAGTCCTTCTGTAAAATATTCTCATTGTTAGCTAACGTGATTATGTTTTCTATCAACTAGACATTGGTTTTCCACGCTGACATCCACATAACTTACATGTGGCTACGTCCCCAAAAGAAAGGTAAAAAATAGAACAGAAAAAAGGATTTTCTGACTTGGAAAATCAATGTAATAGCCCACATCATATTTTGGTCCAAAAAATACCGACATGGCAGTCAACATAAAAAAAAAATGTCCATGTGGCGATGCACTTGATGGAAATAGTACAAGTAATGAAAATATGAAAGTTTAAGGATTAGATTGAATAAGAAAAATTAACTGGCCATATTTTTATAATATTGAAGAAAAATTCATGGACCATTTATATCATTATCTCTTTTAAAATTGAATTTTATAAATTATGCTAGACATTGCTCTTAGTTGTGGTGTGGCTGCTGCCTGTGTTACTTTAGTGAGCCCCGCCCGTAGGAAAAAGGTTGCCATGCTCCTTTGACTTCTATCTACATGTTTCCAAATTATCATAATTATTCCTATGTTGACTCATTAAAATGCTTATGTCTGAAATCGATGCATTTTGATTGATCGCTATAAGTGACTTTTAGCATAGCCAATCATTATTCAAACATTAGTTTGATTGAGTTTTTGCCATCGTATGCAAAAGATAAAATCCCACAAATTTTTTTTTTTTGGCCGATAAAAACATTTCATAATATTAATCATAGTGTTTAGAAAGAAGAAACTAAACTTTAGAACATAGATATCCACTAGGGGCTAGGGAGTTATTGGTCGTCAGTTTCCAAAGTCACCATCAAATCGCCTCTCACGCGCAGATAATTTTTTCGTTCTAAGGGCAAATTAGCTTCCACGAAAGCTAGGGTTTCGACCGCAAGGGGGGATGGCTTTGACCAATTTTGAAAACCCGTTCACGAGGTTTTCAGTGGAATCAATACACGCGCAATTGCGCCTCCGGAAGCTCCAATTAGTAGTGATCTATCGATGTTAAACTTCAGACCTCCTTGTCCAGTGGGGACCATTTTATAGGTCGGCAGCATTTCTTTTTCACTTTACTTGATGCTTTTGGGTTCCATCTCAGCAAATTTGTATGCGTCACAAGTGCTATGGTGACGATTGAGGTTGAATCTGGTGGTCGGTGTTGGAAGATGAAAGTGTCGCGAGTGCAATAACACTACAGCAACCTTAGCCCTCAGCGGTAAGTCTGTCTTTGTTTAAAACATTTGCAAGACCCACCTGTCCATTTTGGCGATATTCTGGGGCGAGAACTGGATCTTCAATCGAGCGGCTTTGAGTAAAAGTAGCGCCGGCTACAATTGTAATAACTCAGAGTTATTAATGAAATCTAGCCTTGTTGGTGACTATTAATCTGTGAGAGTGGACGAAAACTTAATCCAAATCGAATCACTATAAATTTATGTATTTCTATCTCTATTTCTCTACTTGTTTTAACTGTTTAATAGAAGCATCTCACTCAATACAAGCAGTTTATGCTTGCATACGTCAATCTATTGCTACTTATATTAACTAACTCAATTTATTTCTGTGATAAACTTGTTAGGTTTCAATATACAACCTATTCACCCCCTCTAAATTAGATCATCAACTATATCAATTGGTATCAAAGTAGATTGCTCATATTTTTAAAAAGTGATGCATTTCAAGAGCGCAAAAATCTTTTATGGCTGGTCATATTGGTGTAGGAGTTTGAGAGGGTCAAATAAGCTCGAGACCTCCATTTTGTGATAAAACAAATTATAGCTATTGGCAATGAAAGATGAAGGCAACGAATCAATGGATCCGGCAATATGGGAAGTTGTTGACAATGGTGTATCCGTCCTACTTCAACAGTCACAATAACAATCTCATCTGCATCCTTTGGCACCGGTGAAAACACAGGTGAAGCAAGAGCAGTGCAAGTAATTATATCTGTTGAACAATTAGCGAGAAGAGAAGCTCATGATGCGAAAGCTCTATATTCCCTTTAATAGGCCTTATTACTACGTAAGTTTCATCGTATTTCTCTGTGTAGTTTAGCTAAAAGAAATTTGGGACAAGGTACAAGTCATATTTTGAGGAACTGATAGAGTTAAGGAAATCAAGATGAACATAGGAGCTGATTAAGGAAATCAAGATGAACATACTCTTGGGGAAATATGAAACATTCAAGATGAAGTCTGATGAAACTGTCACTCTATACATAGAGATAATAAATGGTCTTGCCTACCAAGGAAATGCATTCACAAATTTGGAAAATGTGAACAAAATCCTAAAAGCATTACCAAATGTGTGAATCATGTGAAGACTTCAATTTGAAAGAGAATTGAGAATTATGCCTCAGATGAACTTGTGGGAGTACAAATGACATATGAAGCTGAAAATTTGATGAAGGAGAGCAAAAAGGCAAGAAGTCATTTGCTCATATTAACTGGCTCTATTATTCCACGAAAAATTTATCATATTTCGATACATAAGCTATTCATTGCCATCACCCACCAACCATCTGACTTCTTTAGAGATGCTATCCCTATTAGTTAATATACTTTACCAACCCCAAGAGGGATGGGAACCCTTACTAGTATTCTAGAAATCTCACATAGGAAAATAGATTCCTTTTAACAATTGACTCAATAGAGCTAACGGAGATTGTCATTGTCTCCATGCCTTCTCTCTTAAGATAGCCTTATTAAAGGTGATAAGAGTCTAGACCACCATTATCTTTCTTGGGTTTAAGTACCTCATATTTCTTCTAATTTATGCCTAATACCAGATTATTTTTGTTTCCATCAAAAGGATGTCATTTTTTGCTCAATGGCTCAACGGATTGAGATGAGGATCTTAAATATAGACATTGCATAATGAGGAAGAGCCTGCACCACAATCTTAATTATAAATTCTTTTCTTGCTCTCAACACCAACTTTTATTTCCATCCTCCAACTTCACCCTTGCTAGAATCTAGACAAACACTTGAAACTTTGATTGGCTCCAATCTAAAGGGATATTTAGATATTTTCTAATTTTCTCAATTTATGGCACTCCTCATTCTAACCGAAACTTATTTTCGCCTTAAAAGAATCCTTATTTTCACTCTAGTCCCAAATTTGTTCATGCATAAAAAAATCCCTATCAATTTCTTAAAGATTATCAATATTAGGAGGTTGTTGTTGTACCATACGAAAATGAGAGGATTGATGAAAATGTGGGTTTTGATAATGAATTTCTAATTGGTTTTAATATTGATATTTTTGAAGAAATTATTTGTGATTTTTGGATGTGAGGTAAAATTGGGATTGGACTTAAAGTAGGGTTTACTTTAGGAAAATAGGCCAAAAAAAGGTATAATAATATTATATGGGGTAAAATTCACCAAAATTCTCAAACTTTGCCAACTGTGACATATTTTCTCCAAACTTTGTTTTATAGCACTAAAAACCACAAATTTGTGCCTATGTGACACATTTAGCCAAATCTTTTTTTTTTTGTGATACTAAAAATCCGAAACTTGAATTTATGTGACACATTACCCTAAAAATTTGATGTCACAAAAAAAAAAAAAAAAAAAAAAAGTTTAGTGCTTTTGGTGTCACAAATAAAAGTTTGAGGTATATGTGTCATACAAACATAAGTTTGGGGTTTTTGGTACACAAAAAAAGTTTGGGATAAATGTGTCATAGGAGTAAAAGTTTGAAATTTTTGGTGTCACAAAAAAATTTGGAGTAAATGTGTCACAGTTGGCAAAGTTTAGAATTTTTTTTGTGGCTTTTTCCCTACTCTAAGAACAAGTGAATCCACGACTCCCAAAATAAGCTCTCCAAATCTGTACTTTAAGATTTGTCGTCCATACAATTGCCGCAACTTCAGAAATCGTCTAACCTAAAAAAATAAGAAATGAGGGGAAAATTGCAATTTCAAACCTAAATATATTGTATAGATTTGAATTCAGTTCTAAACTTTATAATTGATTCCATGTATTCCTAAATCTCTGAGTGAATATGCAATCAAGTGCTCTTGACCATGTCTTACTTAACATTGTTGACATCGGGATCTAATTGTTGCCAATTATTCCATGTGTCACAACTAGCCACTATGGGTGAGCAGATCTAGATTTCTTACAAGTTTCATCTGGAATTTGAAACCTACTTGTTAGTATAGGTTTCTCATTTTTTGGAATCTAGAACTTATTCGTCAGACCTAGAATCTATCTTATCACAAGTTCTAGAATCAATTCCATGGTATAACATGTTCTTTTTTAATCAAAACAAAAGTGAACACAACAACAACAAAAAAAAAGCTTCTCATTTGTCAATGGCAACAATCCATAAAAGATGATTATGTAATATAAAATAAATAATAAAATGTTTAAAACACGTAACATAAAACCTAAATTACAGAACTTTAGTCCTCAATCATCATAAAAAATTATTCCAAATTCCAACCACTTGAAATAAAAAGAAACAACAATCATAGTTAATCACTTAATAATAGTTTTAAATTTCACATTACTATTAACTAAACTAAAATAATTATTAGAAAGCCTCATCAATATATTCACTCCACTTAAACTAGTAAACTTTATTTACCGATTATAATCTCTTCATTAAGACAATCCATATCTTAAAAAAGAAGAGATTAAATAAAATATTCACTCATAAATATATAAAATAAATTACAATATATAAAAATATAAACATCACTTTAGGTTCTGGTTCGAGAGAAAAATGAGGGATTTTACATTACATTCTCGTTCCGGTTCTGATTCTTGATTCCCGATCCTGGTTTCAGTTCGATTCCTATGGGAACCAGGAACTGGGAACTAGGAACAATGGTTCCTATAAAAGTGGAACTTGGAATTGAGCCATCTCTCCCTAGAACCTAGGATTGGACTGATTCTCCAGTTCCCTAGAACCATGCTCACCGATACTAGCCATATGACGTGGAAATTTTACTCAAAACAATGCTGCGTTGCTTAACTTTTTGAATATTTTACTCTCTTCTTCCTTATTACTCTGTTTCCTTTTTTTTTAAAAATCTTTTCTTTCCCTATTTAACTTCTTCCCATTTCACCTCCCACCAAACTTGTTTTGTGTTGCAGCATAAACAAATGGTGGAGCACGATCAACCTAAAGAAACTTAAAAATTGAGTTGATGAAGCGTATATATTCATTGATATGTTGTACAATATATATAGAAATATCACTACCTATAATTATGGTGAAAAGTAAAGTTAAAAGAAAACAATTTTATCTACAAGGAAAATAAATCACAAAAGATCTCCAAATGATCAACTTGTTGATATTTTATTTGATTTATAATCTTCTTTGTAAAAGATTCTGCACTGCAAATATTTTGATTTTTTCCCTTCTGATTTGCTACTTCAATACAACCCACTCCTAGTCACAACCTAAGTCTCACACCACTGGCACGTCGCCGCTGTTGGACCCCTCTCAGCGAGCTCAACACTCTTCCTCCATGCTCGTCGAGCTTATTGCCATCAAGATCTCAAGTGCTCGAAGGCCATGCACCGAGCCTTTAGATCTCGGATAGCTTGACAACTTCCCTATGGCCATCGAGCTTGTGGCTGTCGAGATCTTAGCGAACTCGACGTCCAAAGGTCGGGCCTCCTAGATATGGATGGTTACGGAGCCGTCTCATCCAGGTCTGGCTTTCTTGAGCCGAGAGCGAGAGCAAGATGTGCCTCGTTGCAAAGGATGTTGTCCCACTCGCTGTGCGTTGTAGATGAGTTTCAGAAGGCAAGAGTTTATGGGTTCTCAAGGCCATTCTTGAAACTAACTATAACATGGACGGTCGGGGAACAGTAAAATTGTCCATGTCGGTAACCAAATGTTGAAGACTAATAGTAATCAGAAGGAAAGAAAAAGAAAAAGGAAAGAAGAGGAAAAAATGAAATTAATGAAAAAAAAATCAGAAATATAAACAAAGCTGCATCGTTTTGTCTAAAATTGCTCATGTCAAGTCATGTGTGGTGACACAGCATGATGGTTGATGATGAATGGACTACACCGTCAACAATTTCGAGCGAGATTTGGTCCGAAAAACTTTATCGCAGTTTTCTTAAAGGTTTAAGACTACATTGAATCAATTGAAATGTTCATGGTCGAATACAAACGTGTACAATAGATTTAAGATTGAAATTGCAGTTTTCTATGAACAAGTGAGCAGCCACTACCTTATTAAATAAATTCTCAAGATCTGGAATAGGAGAATCTTCTCTTACCTTATTATATCAAAGAAACAAAAATTCATTCAAATAAATCAGGCACTTAAATAGGCATAGCTTTGCTTAGCTTCAATTCGATTATAACAATAACTCGTAAATCATTGATTAATGTCACTTCATTTCGATCCACATAATGTAGACATTGAACAGCCTCATGTCAATGATGGAAAAATCGAACGAAAACATGGGACCTGTATCATATGAATGCAATTCATGGACAACATAGTGGCCCATCCAATATACACAAATAGAGTCTAACAATTGACTTTTCCGTCGCTAAGTAAAAAACCCACCTGCTGTTCTTGGGCTTGGAAAAAAAATCCTATCCCTCAGAAGCGAGATCCGCAATGCCTTCTATTGGAGGATTGGAGACGGCCTCTCTACCTCCTTATGGTTTGACAACTGGCACCCTAGGGGCCCCTTGAACTTAATTTTTTCGGACTCGTTTATATACAGTTCAGGGCTTTCTAGGCAGGCAACAGTGGCTGATCTCTTCTCTGATGCTGGGCAACCTCTCAAGTTGGTGCTTGAGTCTTGGGATCATTCCCTCCCGAGTCTCTCTCTCATAATTCGGATTGTTTTTGCTGGAGGGAGAATTCTTCAGGACACTTCACTGTTGTGACGGCTTGGGAGACTTTCAGGCAGAAGAGGACTCAGGTTTTTTGGCATATGTTCGTCTGGAATAACGAAATTACACCACGGTATCAAGTAAACCTTTGGTTTATAGCTAAACGCAGGCTACCCACTCAGACACTCTTATTGTCGTATGGTAGAATAGATAGTGGTGCTTGTGCCTTCTACAATGATGTACCAGATTCTATTGACCATCTGTTTTTTGGGTGTCGTGTCACAGCCAGGGTTGCCTTCTTTTGGGCAACCAAATGTAATCTGCCTTGGTGTAACAGGGCGTGGGAGGATAATCTCCGGTGGGCCATCACTATGCTTACGGGAAATGAGTTTTATAAGTGCATAGCCCGCTTCTCCTTTGGAACACTGTGTCATATTATCTGGAACAACAGGAACAATATTCTATTCCGAGAACAAGCTCTTTCTGTCCCGGCTATGAAGAATCATCTCTTTAAAGTGGTCAGAGATAAGGCGATCACTGTTATGAATGTTGAAGATAACTTCAGGAATAGAAGGTTACAACTAAGATGGGGCATTGACCCGATCATCTTTTCTGGGGAGCGTTAGATGCGACTTGATTAAGACGGTTGGTGCAGTTGGTGCAGTTGGTACATGTGCAGCTGGTGCAGCAATTCTCACTGAATCCGGAGGATGGTTCATTCCCTACCTGTAGGCGTTTTGTTTCTAATTCTGTTTGCCGGTTGTTCATGCCGTGCTTTCCTTTCTTAGTTGGTAGTGGGCTACCACGTCTGTGGCTTTTCCGGCATCCCTCCACTCATTATGATTCATTGTTTTGAGTGTGGGTTCTGATGCCGTGTTCTTTTTCTTTTCTTCTTTTTCCTTTCTTTTATTCACTCGTTCCTTTTCAATAATTAATTACCTTTCAAAAAAAAAAAAAAAAAAATTGACTTTTCTGTCGCTAGATATTTTTCCCGAAGAGGGGCATCACCCAGAAAAATGGTAAATACAATTTTTTCATTCGTAGGCAATTTGATATGCCTTCACTCACAAGCGTTTATACCAATGAAAAGCGATTGTGCCAATGAAATGTCATACGACAAAATCATATTGTTCCATCCATTTCATTTTCAGTTCTATTTCGATATTCCACTTGTACATGCAATGCTTTCGATACCTTAATAAGATCATCCACTTAATAGTTTTTGACTAAAATAAAGTTATATAAAAGAATGTTAAAGAAAAAGACACTAGAAATGTCATAACTTTTGTACAGCATTCACTTTAATGCTGGAATCTTTCAAGTAATTATTTGAATGTCACTTTTGTGAAAAACAAAAAAAGATCACTTAAGTGTCATTGCCTATTCGTATGGCCAGAAAACCTGATGTGGCAATTTTTTGAGATTATCTGTCTAACATGACTAGCCAGCAAAGTGAGTTGGCCTAAATTAACCTAAAACGATGTCATTTAATACATGTTTGCCCCCAATTGACGAATTGGGGCAAAATCAAATATGTTCTTCAAACCATCACCCTAGCAAATGGTTCTCGTGAAGGGGCTTGGAGGGATTCATGAAGATGCCTCTGCTTGTGCAAGCAAGAGAAAAGGTAGCCTTTGTTTCTGCAAGCAAGAAGATGCCCATTTAGTGTCTCAGTTTGACGATGAGGGCTATTGAAGAAGAAGAGAGAGAGAATACGACGTAGGTGGGAGTTAATGATTGGAGAGGGCGAGAAGTTGGGGTCCGAGGCCACCGCACTAGACGAGGAGTCCTGGCAGATCATGGATTCGTTCAGCAACATAGGGTTGCCGTTGGTCAAGGCGGCGTGACCGGGGCCTGCCAATGCGAGTCACAGTGGCGGGCAAGACGTCTTCTCAAGGCTATAGTGGTGTGACCACTGCTAGCAGTAGGAGCTCCAGTAAAAATGAAGAGTAAATTGAATGGATCGAGGAGAGAAAAAAAGAGTCGGGTCGTTTGTTCCTTTCTCCACACACGCAAGCACCAAGAGTGCGCGTGCTTGCACTGCAGACGAAGCTTCCACGAGGAAGAACTCAAAAGCAAAAAGAGCTCTCACTGTAGATCATTATCCGCAAATTTCATGCTTTTGCTTATTCTTCATTTATAGAAAGTTATTACGGTTATCCTACATCGATTATAGAAGAGATTGATGGTTGGTTTATAAGTGTGACAGAAAGTCTTATTCTCTGAACTAACTTTTGGGATGAGAGAAGCCTAAAAACATAATGGCTCCAATCTAAACTTCATGTGTGAGGGAAAGCATTGTTGAGGTTGTCCGACATTCTTTATGGAAGGGGCTCCTGATCGTTTTATGAAAACCCACGCTGGACATTAATTTCTTTTTAAGAAAGCCAAGGAAGATTTAAAATTTCATTAAGAAAAGTTGTGTAAAATTTTTGGCCAGAATTTATCATTGGAGTATTTAATTGATCTTTTTTTCTCTGATTTGATATTTAAATGATTCAATAAAAAATTTTGACGCTAAAATAAAGTGAGCAATTTACAAGAGTTATAATACTTTCAGTATTTTTTTCGAGAATGGTTACGATCGATTTCTTTTAATAATTGCAGACCGAGTCAGCCACGACACCATCACTTAAGATTTTGACTTGGTGTCAGACCGTAATGCAATCGGTATTGGGGTACAACGTGGCACACCCATAACACTTCTTATGAGTTCCCATTACTTTGCAAGCCAGATTTTGATTTCGATCATCAGGATCAGATTCTGGACAAAGCAGCTTATCCACGAGATATTGTTTTCGGGAAAACCTAACGTCAATGAAAAGGACATGTTGCACAAGAGCAACATTAACCAATACAAAAACTGGAAACAAAAATAATTTCTTTTTTTGGGGTTTTGTTGTGTGCATGCTCTTAGTCGTGCAAATAAAAAACGAGGGTATGCAAAATTTATTATTATTATTTTTTTTTGGGTACTTATAAGCTATGTATATGGTATGTGGATGATGTTACACACCCGCAATTCACTAGTACATTAAGAAAGTTATTAGAAAAATTAGGAAGTTTGTTAACTCAATTTAGAAATCAATGTTACTGTTAAGAAAATATACTGATCAGGGATAAAAATTACATGATTTAGGTAGACACACTCTAGGAGAAGTTAAACGCAATGGTTATTTTCTTGAATATAAGATATGTACAAAGCCAAGAACTTTTAAAAAAAGAGGAATATATACTTGGACGATCTACTCTTCCATTTGATTATGACCCCTAAAACCTGCAACAAGCTAATTTCTTGGAGCGAATATTGCATAAATCAAGCAATACCAAGTCAATCTTTTGGCCCACAAGCTTATAAAATATAATCTTCTAACCAAAAAAATAATAACCTAATCAATGAATGTTTTTTAGAATCTATGACCACTACAATGGGTCGCACTGAAAACACAAGTTATTATACTCTTTGTGCAATCTGATAGATTTTGTCCACGAGATCGTCTGCTTGACATTCTAAGTTTATATGATATTTTTGCCTGACGTTATATAATAAATTTAGAAGCTATAGAGCCATACAAGTTTTGTGGCTTGTCGTATTTCTCACATATAATGATGTCCAATGTCATGTTCAAGATTCTAAAGAAGTAGGAGAAATCTTGTCATGAGTAGAGAAAAGAAACATTAAAGACCAAATATAAGGGAAAACAATTCAAATCGGGAACAAACGCTGAACAAAATTCAATTTACACAGCAAACTATGCACCATGCACGTCACCATTCTTCCTCGTTGCATATATGATATAGGAAGAAGGCGAGCTACTTGAAAACCCTAACTCATTCAACGATATAGAAGGCCCAGGGAAAGCAACAAAAGAAAGAGGAAGGTAACAAATAATCCCTTTCTTGGAAAATTTCTCTTATTCTCCTCCATCACATACACAATAGCTATATTGAACAACAGTAGGCTTTGAGCCACACCGCATCATGCTCCGATTTGTCGAGACCAATTTCTTCATGGAGCACCCGGTGGCTTGTGGTGGCCAACTTCTTCATGTAGCACCCGGTGGCTCGTTATGGCCAACGCCAGGGCTGTGTCCGGGACTTGTTGGCCTAAAGGCCTCAGTCTCCGTCTTCTTGTAACGGTTTATCACGTACCTACCAATGGAAGGCGGCCTAGGCTTCATCAAGTCGGACTTCCCAGGAATAACTCCCGGTGGATGAAATATTTCGATAGGCCTTGATGCTTGTGTCTTGTCAAGATTTTTGTGTACAAGGAGGAGAACAAGAAGAAACCATGATCTTATTGTGAAGGTTTTGCGTGCCATGGAAGTTTGGGAAGACAATGAAGAAGAAGAGTGAGGAAAATATCAAAAAGACTAAATTTTTTTCAATCTTCCTCACTCATTTGCAACCTATGTCTAAAATGCTGGTTGCAGTTTGTAGCTTGGTAGAGATTGAGCTCTATTTATGATGATCTTGACACGGACCCACGTGAGGCACTGTTAAGTCTTTCAACATGTTCATTAAAAAGAAGAAAAGGAAAAATATTAAAAAAAAGATGGGTTTGCATTGTGTCTGTGTCAGGTATTAATGAATTCTTGAGGAGGAGAGAGAATCAAGCATAGGAATATTTCCAGTTTTGGCAACGGAGAGTAATCTTAACACATTTCCAATTTTGAACGAGCTTTCTCACAGCCATTCATTGAAATGCCCATTTCATTTTTTTAAGGAGCAACCGTGGATTTTGACATGACTACACCCAAATCACTTTGCTTTCTCATTTAATATTTTTTTTTGTTTGAGAGAGAGAGACCAATGTCCGCAACAGTTAGCATACTAAGGTTTTATAAAGGAAATGCTTCTTCCACTAAGCTTAATACGAATTTGTTAAAGCAAATGATTTTGTTCTTTAACGGGGCAGGGTATGCACATTTTAACGTTTGCCGGTCTTGATATCTTAAAAGAATGCGTGAATCGACAAGCAAAACTTAGAATCTGTTTCATAACCTCGTTTAAACAATGAAATTCGATTTTCAACACTTAATACAGTTTTTGCAGTTAAGTTCTACTATGTTTGTAATATTCTCCTATATAAGGAAATGTGGGATAAAGATTATCTCCCACGATATGTCTTCTCATTACCTATCCCATGCACTCGATACCGTCATATGTTCATCTTCTCTAGTCTCTGTCACACAGAATATGGAACTCTTAACCAACAAAACGACCTCTATGTGTGTGCTTGTGCAAGTGTGACAATGATCAGATCTGCTCGCCGAGGTCCGCTGTTGTGACGGCATGGAGCCAACATCACGATATTGCTCGCTCCTCGTTGTGCCCATTTTTGGCTAATTAAGCAAGCGTGTTATTCCACATATACATGGACGACCAGACGGATTAAACTTGGTACAAATCCTTAATAGCTATAACCCCATATGAAACTTTCTTGTAGTGAAGCTCTCTTACATACCTACGAAACTCACAATACCAATTTCCGTTTCCACCTAGCCTCAAAATGTCGTCGTCTATACGAACTCCTGTTCGCAAGATCATGTATTCTCTACAACACATCAATATGCGTGGCAGCGCACCAGGTAATATTGAGAACGAGAGCTTAAATAGCTTTCCCCTTCATGGGTTAAGCTACCCGTCTTCTATTACATCTGCTAATTTAGCATGCAATGCCAATCCAAAACCATGTATCAGTCTCGAAGGAAAACGATCCAATAAAATGCCATGGAGATGCCAATGATATATAGTCACAAGAAGTATTCTTCCTCTCTCCAAATATAATTTTTATATGAAACTTCATGTCTCTCCTCACATGAAGGACCTTCCTCCAAACCTAAGAGGAATTTACAGGAACGTGAATTTGCTCAAGGTCGAGACCTCTAGGGTCGTGACCGCCCCCTAGCTCCCCCTTTGACCAATTTGGGTTTAGGGTTTAGGGGGGATGGAGGGAGGGGAGGTGTTTAAGGGTTTAGGTTTTTGTGATATATTTTCATTAAAGTTCAAAGTTCAGGAGTATTTTGCTCAAGTGAGCTCATTTTTGACCCATTTGAAAGGATTCCAAACTGAATAATATCATAGCATGCATGCTGAAATCCGTTGTTATATGAAATAATCTAAAAAGTGAGGGAGGATATTTAGATATTAGGCCAAGTCTAAGCCTATGAGAGTCAAAATATTTGAATTTTAAATTACATTTTTATTAATTTAAACAGTTGGTGACAATGATAGTGTGAGCGCATTTTCTCTCTTATTTCATACATCCATTCTCTATTTTGCTTTGTGCAAGCGAGCTCATTTTCCTGTATAGTTGACCTTGTTATATATTTCGGTTAATTGCCATCGTGAACACTCACAGACTATTATATTACTACTTAAGTCCACTTGTGGATTAATAAACTTATCGGTTGACTAAATTGCTGTCAAAATCATGATAATTTGGATCATTTTTCACGGTCTGTCGAAGCCTCGGCCTAGAACCCATGCGCATTCTCATTTTTTCCCCTTCTTACTTTATGATACTTTATATCTAGTATTTTTAAGCCACGTGGCTATTACCTCAGAGTTATGGTGATTTCTCCTTCCTGCTGCAATTGAGTAATCACAAGAATAGTAAACTCATAAGAGGCAGGCCTTTTTTTTTTTTTTTTTAATAATTTTGTTGAAACTCAAATGCACGAATATATGTCTGTTAAAGCACGATTAATTAATCTCGAATGTTGACTGAGGTGTCATAGGTTGCTTGTCTGTGAGAACTTTTCTATGACTGATAAGATTCGTGCGGTTTGCTTAACTTTATGCACTTTTGTCGCAACAAATGAAAAAGAACTAGTGACAGGCTTCTTTGTGGTGTAATATGCAAAGGTTCCTCGTAAAATTATCTCCACTTGACTTGTCACCATCACCATCTGTAGCTGTCGCTTTCCCAACGTCAGTTTAAGGAAACCCAAACCCCGGAGTTGGGAAGAGCAAAGACAAGTCCTAAATATATGACTTCCATTCCAAAAAATACATCAGTATCGATTTCATAAACTACTGAATAAGATTTGAGTCAAAATTTAAATGAATGACTTGAAATTTTATAATTATTTGCACGTAATGAAAAATCCCACATGTATATATACATACATATATACATATATATATACATACATATATACACATACATATATACATACATATATATATATATACACATATACATACACCACACCTAATTTACGTACATATACATGAGCCAAATCCATGATTTCTAGTCCGTGTCATAAGCTGAAGTCTTCGGGTGGTTCCAACTTTGGTTGTTGTGCTCGATTCAACTTGCGATATGATTAAAGGTTATATAGATTGATTGTTATGCCAAAGTTGGTGAAAATGGGTAAGTGGAAACATAGCCTGAAGGAATGTAATGTGGAATATCTCCTCCAATCATTAGCACAAATTCATCAACTTGGATCATATAGATTGATTTGCATAATATAATACGTTTTTTTATATAGAAGAAATCTCCCGAATGGCGCTGCACCACGGAAAGATGAAAATCAAGCATTTAACTATAGAATATGGTTTCTATTTTTTGAAAGTAAGAACGTAAGATTAAGCTTATGGAAGATGAAGGATAGAGATGAAGGCTAATAAAAATCTTTATAGTCTTTAGACAATTTTCTTTTCTGAGAAACCAGAATTATAGAACACTGCACTTGTATACAAGAATCCGGTGTCCTTATATTATTGGATTGGCTATTGTGCTACCACAAAGTACATTTCGTTCCCCTAAATTAATGAGCAAAAAAGGAAAAGAACTCCACTAGGATTTCTAGGACAGGGAATCAACTTGCTTGTAGTCCACGAAGTATCTGAAACTATAGTCTCTTGAACTTGTACTTTACGACGAGGCATTGGATTCTCCGCGGTAAAAAGAAATCAATTAGATTTTAAACTGGAGAGCATGCTAACGATGCAACATACTTTTCTTTTTTCAATTTTGATCTTAAATTGGAGTTTAACTTTTGATGTGGCTTTTAATCGAACTTTGGGAAAGGTCTATGGTATACAACAGTCCCATCAGCCAAAATATTGAGCTGATTAAATAAAAGATTGCGGACATTGGAGCTAAATTACTTCCTGAGAGATTCTGCAATTGCTCACCTATTGAATACTTCCTGTAAGGAAATGCTCGATAGTCACCCGCGTTACCCTTCTTCCATATGGTCAGAGTTCTTTAGCCAGCTCTTCAGTTTTCCTATTGCTGTAGTCTGCATAATAAGTGAGAAGATGCACTTATATAGGTGGAGGTTTGTCGCCTCGAGTGCTAGTATCGATGGTGATCGAGGTTGGTGGTGGATGGTGATGGCTTTCGACTGTGGTCGCGGTTTGAAGGCAATAGCAGGCAGTGGCATCGAGGCTTAAAGGTGGAAGATGTACTGTCCTTTAAGTTTGATAGACTTTTTAAATGAAGGTAAATGTTGTGTGTTGAGAAAGAAGATGAACATGTGGTTGCGTATGGAAAGGAATGCATTGCATCGATTTTGAAAAGCACATAGACTACATTGAACATCATATTCAGGGACCTATAATTCCCCCCTTGGTCTCAAGAGGCATTGTAAGTTTGAAGGTCACACTTATCACTTTAGCAATGGATCTTCTGTCCAGTTCATGTACATTAATAAATATCAGTTGAAATGTATTAAGAAACTTGAGCCAATTGTCTCGTGCACTTTAACAATAGCGATATGCACGGTTATCGTACTATAAAAATCTAATCTGATCGCCACCTCTTTTAGACTGAAAATGTGTATGAATTCATGTACATTAATAAATATCAATTGAATTGTATTAAGAAACTCGAGCCAATCGTCTCATGCACTTTAACAATAGCAATATGCACGGTCATCGTACTATAAAAATCTAATCTAATCGCCACCTCTTTTAGACTGAAAATGTGTACGAAACTTCAGAAGTCATAACTATGTGCAGGATATTTTCAAGTTGGAACTTTTTCATTTTTGGAAACAAGCCCCAAAGAAAAGAGAACTTGGTGCATTGCAATTTGATGTGATCAGGCACGCCGATTTCGCTGAATCCAGCCAGGAACCAAGAACTGTCTCCAAAACACGTTTCTTCTAATGGGCATGGCCCTACCATGGCCATTTGGTATGATTAACAAATATCCTCGGGATACCCTATATTCCTTTGACCGATTCACGTGGTCGGCTCGGGCTGTTCCCGCAACTTGATCGGCATATTATAAGCCACCCCAGAAAAGTGGAGTTCCGATTCAAAGCTTTAGGCTTACTTGGATGGCGTCCAGCGAATGAAACGAGGTCTTTTCTCTGTTCATCCACGTCAAAAGCTGTCTCTTTTCTCGTTCGTATCCACAAGTCTCATGGGGTTTGGCCCCAATGATCATTGAGCGCATCTAATCAGATCAATTAATCGGCGAAAGTCATCGACCGTCCCCGACCCATCCTCATTAGTGGAAACAATCCCCTTTAAAGACAAAACATAGGGGCTCAAATAATCAAACTTAAGCAAATTGTTGCTTTTAAATTTAAGATATTATCTTAATGCCATTGCGCTACAAACACTCTGATCTCTGATGTCGAAATTCAGCAATTGTGCTTTTCCGATGCAGCCTCGCAAGGTCACTCTGAGACCTCAATCGGCATTTCTTGACTCTCTATGCAATGTGAACATCTTATCTACTTTCTTCAACCAGGGGAAAGCGCCTCAGCCCAGAGAGCGGGCTTGCGCTGCATGTGATCCTCCGTTGAACGTGAGCCAAGAAGTGACACTGCTCTCACTCTATAGATAGACCATCACCCTCTTATTCAGCATGGGAGTGAAAGCGATCGGTTCATGATGGTTCGAGCGGGGTAATCCAACCATTTGGTCGGGTATCTGCTTAAACTACTTTTGTTTATAACGTGATCAAAATTCTAATGCTGGAGAATAGCACACTACATGAACTGATTACTCAGCGTATGGTTAAGTGCGTTCAAAGATAGAAGAGACATTATACATGTTAAGACTGATATAAAAGGTCGGCATATTTAGTGAATGGGCAAATCGTTTATTGAGTTTTGACTATAGATCACTTATTCAAATGACTACTTATAATCCATCACATCACTTAGTATTTCGAGTTTGCAAACCAATCTTAATAAATCTAAATTCCTACTCCCTAGAGTCAAGGTGAGGCTTTCCAGACTCATTGTAGCCCGAAAGGCACTCCAATCCTCATTGACTCTGACCCCTTTGATTGAGTGGAATTAGTGGACGGCTTTATATGCGGAGTAAGAAACTATGGGTTTGTTTGATCAACAATTTGCCAGGCGACAGAAGGATTTTCATATTCGATAGCATTTTGGTTGAAGATGGTTAGAAAACGAGTCTCTGGCAAGACTGGTTAGAAAACGAGCATCTAGCAAGACATTGGGGGGAAATCTATTATCTCATAACCTGCATTGACTAATTGAGAGTTAGATACCTCTAAAGTAGGTTTCACTTTACTTACTACTCTGAATTCCTAGGAAGGAATGATCGATTTTGCACTCTTGGATGACATAGCATACCTTAAAAGTTACATGGACTGCATTGTAATTTAGCAAATAATTTTTAGTAAAGCTCTTAGTGTGTGCAACATTACTCAAAAGTACAAAACTGCTACGGGGCGCGTAGCAAAAATCCAAAACCTTCACTTTAAGAGAGTTCAAATCTAAACTCAGCGAAAATATCCAGATAGACCCCATTCACTTCAAAGTTTAAAACAATGGTTATGGGCCAACCAGGAATTAACTGCTCTTACCTTGCTTATTACATTTCCGATGTGGGGTTTCTTTTGCCTAACACCATCACATGTGAGCCTCCTGTATTATGCCTACTCCCCCTTACTCCATCTGTCCTCTTGCACCACCATCTTAATGTCAATCTTGGCTCGATTCAGACTCAACCTCAATCACATTGGTCCAACCATATTCAAAGGAATGCTGAGGTACATCATTAGCCACATTGATTAGGGAGTCAAATTCAAAATTTCTTTCTTGAGATAATCACTAGGATCCACATTAAAAGTGAGCTACCTATCAACTAGTGATGCTTTCACTTGAGAAAATCATCAAAAAAGAGCTCAAGACTGAGCTCATCAACATATTCATAGGGATTCATATTTATCCAAAAGTTTAATAATGAGTTATGGTTCTGATAACATAAACTAATTGCTCGCCTTACAGCACATCTCCTGTGAAAGAATTCTTTGGCCCTAACACCCTTAGTAAGTGCCCGGAAACACTATCCTTTGATGACGTTCAATATGGCTTTCTCGTGTTTGTCCGTGTGTTCCATCCCACTAGCTTCTATCTATGGTCGTGCGTGCAGGCATTTGCGGGCCGTCACGCACTGACTGGCGATTCTGTCGCTGCTGATACTTTTTTATGTTTGATGCTTGGTTATGGTGAGCTAGGTATAAACCCATAAATTAAGAATCAACAACTAGTCCAAGATTATCTTACCAGATGCTCTTTTATTCTGCTTGTCTTCTCTAATTGAAAAAGTGTGGACTTTAATAAGGTTCCAAAATCGATACCGTCTTTGAAACTTTTAACAAGACGACAAAGTTAAAACAGGCGAGTTCAACCAGAGCTTAGCTATTACTAGCTTTTCATTTCATTTTATTTCTTTTCATTTTCCCTTTGCGTGTTCTTTGTTTAATATTTCGTGGACAGCGAAAAATCTCTTGATGGTTTTCCACCTCTCATTGCACGGGATCTCATTTTGACTCGAGCATCGGAATCCCATGCTGTTGTCTGCTCGAGAAAGTTCGCCATCCTTGAATGCTCGACCTCTTTCTCTACAAGTGTCAGGCAAATCTGGCAGGGAAGATATCTCTATTTCAACGTTCGTCCATGCATATGTTGGCGGCATGATGAAAGGCTTGATGCGTATAATCTCGATATGTTCTTGTGGAAGTATTTGTGGCAACTCAAAAATGCATATAAACGGTTGAAATGTGAGTACCGGGAATTGAACTCGAGACCTATTGATAGTGTGGGGGTTGATTATTCATGGAAAATGGCATCACTAGCATGTAATGGGTGATTTCCTTGTGGTGAGATTAGGGAGGTAAAAATTGTTGTGCAATAAAAGATAATTTTGTGTCAATTTAACTTATCTGGATTGATTGTGAGGATTCAATTGTAAAAGAGATGCAAAGTCCTTCAAGTATTAGACATTAGGATCTGATTTCGGTATTCGGGTGTCACATTGTGGGTGTAGGACTAAGTCATTTCTTGTACCACTTAAAATTGACATTTTCGAGTTTAGAAAAAATGCATAATACATGACGCAAAACCAATGATCCTGAGTTTACATAATTCCTCAACAAATACAGATCATAGTCTCATATCACCGATCTCTCTCAATCCCTACTCAGCGAATTACATATCTCTCTCACTTGGGCATCACATAGAGCAGGGTTGTTGACAGCTAGTTAATTAATCATATTTACAATTTAAAATTTTGGGTTAGATTTTCTGACAAAGAGAGAGAAATCATCACTTTGTGGTGGGATTTTTGTGGGTGGCTAGTTAATTAGTCATATTTTTCTTTTAGGACATTTGTTAGATTGTAAAATATATTTACGATATCCATGAGTTATAAGCTCTTTACTAATAAATCGTTACTTGCTAAAACCAAATTTTAGATTTTATGCTCACTTTTCTTATGATCAAGACCTCCTTATCTCATCTCAACATATAAAAAGTAATAAAAACGTTATATATCATTAGTAACTAAAGTTTGATATCTCATGGAGTAATTTAATAATTCTCCTATTTTTATGAGCAAATATTCTCAGCTTTAAAAGTCACATATGTGTTCTCTGCTAAAAATCGTTTGAATTCATTTTTGGATAGGATACAGCCTATAGTACGTGCGAAGAAACTGAATAGATTCAAATGTCAATGTTCTCTCTTAAATCAGCATACCGGCCTTTTATAAGGTGTTAGATGAATGGTCTGAATTGTATTCTTTTTGAAGGGATCATGGGATTGTCTTTCTCGTTTCAATAAATTGTCTTACCTCATCGTTGCAAATACATTACAAATTCTTCAGCTCTCCATGTGTCACAAATATAGGAACTTTCACTCTATTTAATTAACGTCATAAGAAAAATTATTCTCCGGAGTGAAAGGTTGAGTCATTTCCAACAATAAATTTAGAGAACCAATGAGAGCAAAAGGAAAAGATAGCATCTCAAGATTACCAAATACTCACCTGCCGATAAACTAAACCTTATTCACTCGATGCAGCATCAAACATTTTTTAGTCATTCTTTCTCTACCAATAGTCTTCTTGGCAACCTTCAAAATGGGTTTATTCTCCTTTCCTCATTATCCTTGTCCTTTCTCATCACCACATCAATTGTTGAGATAACCGTTTCAAAAAATCGTAAGAAAATCATATAAGATCAAATGTCAAGCACATGGGAATCCTAAAATTAGGACAAAAATGGTAAAAGGATAAAGTCATTTCAAAAACCCATTTATTTGAGGCTTGTCAAAGTATGATTGGCTCAAATTATTCTGGAGATCATTATTGGGAAGGTGATCGCTGATTTGGTATGATTACATAGGGAAAAGGAGTCAAGTTTGGTTTACGGTTCCGCTAAAGCTTGTAGCTATCTGTCTATGCTCGAAGAAGATTTGGTTTCTAATTTTGTTAGATCATCTTACTTTATTTAGGCTCTACAAGAGCACGCCTAAAACCTCACACTGGCCTCCCCCCACCCCCACCTATATTATTGTCGTGTTATTTTCAAAAGGCAAATGAAGTGTTTTTGACGCTTTATAAAGTATTTTGTTGTTAAGTGATGGAGATGAGCGAGGTTTGGTTTCTTTGAATTGGGCCATCGACGGATTTTTAAGGACCGTGTCCTCTCCCGTTGGCCTCCATTTGCGTCTTGATCACCTGTCTCATCCGCAGCTATTGACTCATGTTTTGTCTCGTTCGGAGCTGCCTCATCGCACCCAGTCAAATCTCGAGACCCTAACACAATCCAACATCCCCGGGGAGAGACGAATGGCTAGCTTTGAATCAACTGGGGATTGCAAGTACAATAGTGTGGTTCTCTAAAGCCTTCTAGCACGACCACAAACACTATGCATATCGTCTTATATGTTTTTATTTTATCACACGATGGCTGTTAGAATGAAAATTCTTGATATAATAAGAATTTATTGGTTCGATAAAATGTTTTTATCTACGGTGATGAAAACGTGAATTCATAAGCATGGTACGTACTACCGTTCGATGTTCACGAATGTATAGGTAGCTGGTGACATTTCATGTCACCTTTACTAAGCAAAATGATGACTTTTTTGGTAGATATATTAAGTTTAGGGCTGTCTGAATCGTCAAGCGGAGATTCCGAGTGGGGCACTCCTCTTTATACTTCTGCGCTTCAACCATCTTTCTCCAATGTTTAATGTCGGTAACAAGGGAGCTACTCGGATGGTCCGTTGGTTGAACTTCTACGTGACCTCGGAACAAGACATTTGCACTTAAATGCCCTGTCCAAGCCAAAGGCTGTGCTCCATTGTGACTGGATTGTGATAAAGCGGCTCACTCTTTAACATTTATTGATAGAGAGGATCTCGGTTGGAGTTGCCGTCAATTTGAAAAGTAGAACCATTTTCACTTACACATGGCATAAGATCGATCAGCACCACTGTCGCCGCCGTGACACCGCTTGTGAAATCGATCTCTTCCCGCCCTCGGTGAGAGAAGTGATTGCCCGTGGACTAGATGGTTGCGTCTTCAACGAGATGAACTGTTAGATTTGATCTAGGACTAGTCAAACGGATTTGGCCCATGCGCTGAAAAAATTTCATAAAGGTCACCTCGGACGGGCTACCTATTCAGAGGAGCTCCCACCGCAGATGGATAAAATCACCACGTCATCTCTCTCTCTCTCTCTCATACCATAAATAGTTAATAGGGTTCCTCATCTCTTTGAAGCCAAGAGGTCTTTAGCATGAGCTGCTCTCGAATGTGTCCGACGGAGGAGGCCGAAGATCCACCATTAGTCTCTCTCTTATTCAAGTCGCTGTTCATGACATGCACGACAATTGCGACTCGTCGGGATTAGTTCACGCATAATTTTCGTAAGACTTGGCAAGATTTATCTCTTCGGACCGCCAACGATTGAGACTTACCATTTAAAGAAAAGGACAAAATTTTCCCAATCGTATACCGAGAAATAATTCCCAACCGAAAGGGAGTCCTGATTTTTGAAAAAATCAAATCAAAAACTCCACCTGCCACCCAACAATGGGGCCTCTCTATAGTGAAAATGAGAGTAGTCTTAGTCTCGGAGTAATTATAGTTCACATCATAGCTCCAATTTTGTATTGTTTGACATGATAGTATACCGTCAGCTATTCTAGAAAAAAATGAAATATCTGAAACTATGTGTGGTTTAATATTGACATATCATATCACTAAGTATGGAAATATATGGTAAGAGAGATAACAAGAGTTTTAAAATATTTAAACATTGTGCCTCTTAACATTATACCATTTGAAATTTTGTGAGATAACTACCATTTATTTTAAAACTTTAATCCATTGAACGAAAATGCGATTTAATATTAGATAGCGTAAAATGTAGTTCCACAAGTTTTGCTTTTAGGGTATGTGGTAGTTTTTTTTTTTTAGTCAGTTTTACTCTATTCCTATTCTACACTCACTCTCAGACTTTTGCCCCACCTCTTGCAGGGCGTGGGAGTCGAAACCCACTCTTGAAACTTACGCGTCCCCACCCCATCCCCCCCCCTGAGAAGGTGATGATTTGAACCCCTCACCTCCCCCTTCCATGTTGAAATGGTGGCCACTAGGGCGAATCCCAGTGGTTGGGTATGTGGTAGTTAAACCTTTAGAAATTGTGATGTCTTTGTCAAGTTCGATATTAGGTGATGTGCTCTTTTTTTTCTTCTTAATTGACAAGGACTATCACATATAAATGAAGGGACCCAATTTTTTATTTTATTTTATTTTATAGCCTAACACGACGTTTTCTTTTTTCTTTGTCAATTCAAGTGAGCAAATATATATTATTTTTTAAAATTTTCCTTATTTTTCCCTCTGTCTTTTCATTGATTTTTCTCCATTACCGCCTATGTCGGCCTTCACTACCACTCTCTTCATTGCGGTTGACTGGCCATCCATTGTCGCGACCTCTTTTTTTTTTTTTTTGGCGCCCGATCGGGGCGGGCGCCTAGCAGAGGCTAATGGCTCGGCTAAAGTTATTAAGCTTAGACTCTCCCAAGTCCACCAATTCACGACTTTAATGGTGTGAGTATTTAACATGCAAGTTAATAATTTTTTTTTTTTTTAAAACGGAGTCGCCACTAATCAATTTGGGGTGGGTTGATTAGAAACCCATGCGAAATATTGGGAGAAATATTCGCTCCTGCGCAACCAGAGAAATTAGGATCGGGGACTTGATTACACTAGTTAATCACTAATGCCCTTTCGGTACCTAACCTTATTTAAACCCTGAGGTTTTTGGATATTTTAGGGATTTTCCAGGCATTTTTGGGAGGAAAAACATTTTTGAGTTTTTTTGGTATTAATTTTTTTGACATAAAAATGATCTTTTTTTTGGATTTTTGGCATTTTTTGGAAAATAAAAGTCTTTTTGGCTTTTTCTGGAAAATAAAATATTATGTATATATTTTAAATATTTTTTTTTTTTTTTTTTAAATTAAAATATTTTTAATTCTTTTTCGAAAATAAAAAATATATTTTTTGATTTTGATTTTTTGGAAAATAAATTATTTATTTATTATTTAAAATAAAATAAAATAAAAGCCGATTGCGAGACGGGCTCGCGTTGCGGGCCCGACTCGGATTTTTTGGAATTTTTTTTTTTTTTTTTTGCTTTACGAAACAAAGCGCTATTTTGGGGGAACCGGCGAAACCCTATAGTAACCGGGTCATCCGCCCGACTCGACGACCAGACTCGACGACCCGCTCCCCTCGGCGAAACCCTACCTGACCCGGCTCCAAATCGCGACCCGACCTCCGCCGCCCCCCGGAATCGCGGAATCCCTACCCGGTTCTCGACCCGGATCCGATTCGTGACCCGAAAAATTGCAAACCCTAGGGTTTGCGAATCCGCGGCGCCGAGGAAGGAGAGGACCGAGGTGCAGCGGCGACGGCGACGACAACGATGGCTGGGCTACAGAGAGGGAAGGGGCGACGGCGATGACAACGGCGATCGCCCGTTACCTGGCGACGGCATGACGAGGGCGGCGACGGCGGTGGTTCTCACGCAGACCTCCTCTAGCTTCTCTCTCTCTCTCCGTGTGTCTCTCCGGCGGAACCTCTCCCTCTCCTCCAGCCTCAGCCGCTTGCAGATCTGGCTTGCTCGTCCTCAGCCCGCCCCTTCTGAAGTCTCTCAGTAGGCGGCCCGAGGATTTGCAGCCCTTTCTCTGCTCCCCCCTCTCCCTTTCGTCGACGGTGGCCCCCTCTATTTATAGGCGAGGGGGGCGGCCGGTCGGCGAGGGTTGACCCGCCGATTAGACCGCCGTCCCATCCGCCCTCTGCTCCCCCTCTGGTCACGTCCTGTCGACGCCAATTGCCCCTCTGCTGTCGTGCGTCACCGTCCATCTCCCTCCGGCATCGCGCCCTTTGCGCGTGCGCTGCAGAGGCGGACATAGGAAGGAGATGACCGAAGCGTGCTGGGCTGGGAGGCAGAGGAGAATGGGTTGTAAGGGCCCATGCGGGGAAAGGGTTGCTTTTTCTTTTGGCTCTTTTGTTTTGTTTTGTTTTTGTTTTGTTTTTTGTTTTTATTATCCGAAAAAGGAAAAAAAAGATAATTAATAATAAAAAACCTAATTTAAGAAAATGAAATTTAGGCGTCAATAGCTGCCCCTCTTTGAAGGTGAGTTCGCAGAGGTTACATTCAAAGACAAACTGATGCCTAAATTTTATCCGTGCATGCATAGCATATCATATTTTATTTGGAACCTATTATTCTATGCAGAAAAAGAGCAATATAACTTTACATATACTAAGACAGATAAGAAGATACCCGGAGTTACTTACCGGGAATAGGTGAGATAGGATGTGAACCCCGAGTTTTGGCAAGTATCAAGGTGTCATCTTACCTGGTAATATGAGAAGGTTGCCTCTCTAGGACCCGAACTATTCTTCGGTCGCCTTTCTCAGGGCATCTATTTGTAGGCGCCTGATTTGTATCGAGGACACAAGTTGGTACCCGACCTTTCTTGGGAGATTCGTCGACCTTTCTCAGGGCATTGATTTGGTGGGGATGTCTGACCTCTGTCAAAGACACCTATTGGAACCCAACCTTTCTCGGGGGATGCGCCGACCTTTCTCGGGGCATCTATTTTGTGGGGTGCCTGATCTTCGTCAAGGACACCTGTTGGAACCCGACCTTTCTCGGGAGATGCGCCAACCTTTCTCAGGGCATTTGTTTGTGGGGTGCCTGATCTTTGTCGAGGACACCTGTTGGTACCCGACCTTTCTTGGGAGATGCGCCGACCTTTCTCAGGGCATCTATTTGTGGGGTGCCTGATCTTCGTCAAGGACACCTGTTGGAACCCGACCTTTCTCGGGAGATGCACCAACCTTTCTCAGGGCATCTATTTGTGGGGTGCCTGATCTTCGTCAGGGACACCTGTTGGAACCCGACCTTTCTCGGGAGATGCGTCGACCTTTCTTAGGGCATCTATTTTATAGGGGTGTCTGACCTTTGTCAAAGACACTAGTTGGAACCCGACCTTTCTCGGGGGATGCACCGATCTTTCTCAGGGCATCGATTTGCTGAAGATACCTGGACATTCACAAGCATTTGAAAGAGTACCTGGATATTCACAAGCGCTAACTTGGAGGATATTTGGGCCTTTGCAGACGTCAAAGGGGTACTTGGATGATCACAAGTACAAACTCTTAGAGGATACCTGGATGTTTGAAGACATCGAAGGGGTACCTATATGATCACAAGTACCAGATGTCGGAAAATACCTGGTTGCTTGTAAGTGTCGAAAGAGTACTTGGATGTTAACAAGTACGGACTTTGAAAGATGCCTGAATGTTCACAGGCATTGAAGAGGTACTTGGATGATCACAAGTACGAATTTCTAAAGAATACCAGGCAGACGGAAAATCGAGGATTGGTCTTGCATATTTGTGGAGGTTTCTCACCTCTTGGCAATGGGGATATCGAGGATGTACTTCGCATATTCGTGAAGGTCTCTCACCTCCTGGTGATTGGGAATATCGAGGACGTACCTGAGATATTCGTGAAGGTCTCTCACCTCCTGGTAATGGGAATATCGAGGACGTACCTGAGATATTCGTGAAGGTCTCTCACCTCCTGGTAGTTAGGAATATCGAGGACGTACCTTGGATATTCGTGAAGGTCTCTTACCTTCTGGAAATTGGGAATATCAAGGACGTACCTCGCATATTCGTGAAGGTCTTCCACCTCCTGGCAATTAGGGAATATCGAGGACGTACCTGGGATATTCGTGAAGGTCTCTCACCTCCTAGTAAAAGGGAATATCAAGGACGTGCCTCGCATATTCATGAAGGTCTCTCACCTCCTGGAAATTGGGAATATCGAGGGCGTTCCTCACATATTCATGAAGGTCTCTCACCTCCTAGTAATTGAGAATTTGAATGTAGCACAAGGCTTACCTAGATGGCGGCAGGCACACAGGTGTACAAAGTAGAGGAATATTTGGATGAACACAAATATTTAATGATGTAATCAGGGACCACTCAACCGGTCCAAGTGTAAGAGAGCATACCTGGGTGATCGCAGGCGCATGATGTGGTGGAATACTTGAATAGCTGCTAGTATTCAATGGCATAATTTTGAGGACAACTCGGACAGGTCGAGTGTCGCAGAAAAGGAGTATCCGAACGATGATCGGTACTAAAAAACAAGAGGATACTTGAACATTCACGAGCATCCAAACTTTAAGGACAACTTGAATAGGTCGAGTGTCAACAGAGGGAGCACTCGAGTAATGGCAGGCACTCAAAAACAGGGGGATATCTGGACAGTTGCAAATATTAATATTCTGGGGACAACTCGAGCAGGTCAAGTGTTGATGAGAGGGAGTACCCCGACAAATGGTGGGTACTCAGAGACAAGGGGATACTTAGACCGATGCAAGCACCCAAACTCAGGGGACGACTCGGATAGGTCGAGTGACAAGAAGAGAGTACCAGGACAGTGGTAGGTACTTTAAAACAAATGGGGATAGGGATATGCTTACCTGGGAATATCTCTAATTACTGAGAGTATGTTTGCTATTTACATAATATGCAGACATGTACACAATGATTGTATATGCTGTAAAATCATAAGTTCAAATGCGATTTATGCATGACAACTTTGTCAGTTTTGTATCATTCGAATTCCACTGGGGAAGATTTTGAAAGACAACCCTCATTTAGAATGTAGATGTCTTGAGCATGCCAGATGAGGGACTTTCAGTCTGAAAGGACTTTTCACTCACTCTCATGGAAATGTTGTTTTATCTTGACCATTGATGCAGGATTTATAAGGATCACACTTCTCACTGTCATCATGTCAGCAGGGGTCCGAGTATTCTCGCAAGTGGTACGACTTTACCAATGTGAGAGGTCTTTATTGAAATTGTGATGAAGACTTGGTTAGCAGCTCATCAAAGGGGACCATCAAGGTTGAAGTCGATGGACGAAAATGTTGCACAATCCTCTCCGGGTTTACAAGTCAGGAACCCTGCGAAAAGAGATAGAGTAATCTTGCTCGTACTTCTTCGAGCGATATTTATGCACATATGAAATCCTACGTTAATTGAAGTGCCCCTAGTCTGAAGAGACTTTTTACCAATGGAAATATAACGTAGACTCGGCTCACATGTAGAAGGGTGAGAGTGGGTGACTGTCTTAGCATTTGTCACTAGTCTTTCTTCTTATTGTCAAATGGAGATTTTACAACCACAACTTTTTCTTGGTTGTATTTTTGACTGGGGGGCATTGACCTTGCTTTTACCAGGCACACTGCTTTTCTATGCCCCTGCTTTTATTCCAGTTCCTCATTTATGGGCATTGACCTTGCTTTTACCAGGTACACTGCTTTTTTCATGCCCCTGCTTTTTCATCTTTGTTGCTTGAGGAACTGATCTAGGCGAGTTCAATCGAAGCACCATTATTTAGACTTTGAGTCTTCATCTTCAGCCAGCACTCTAAGCTATGGCAATAACTTATGCTTTGTCTCAATGTGAGGGTAAAATTACAGACTCACTTGGGTTGTACAATATACACAAATGCATAGAAAAGGAATTGCTCTTCATCATTCTAAGACACTTAAATTAATGCGAGTATTCATATGCAATAAAGACACTCGAAGATTGATGCAAGTGCAAGCAAGAGAATTTCTATCCCTCTTCTCACCTTGTAATGCTGATTTGCCTTGTCTTTGACATGCTCCAGTGTGAGGGTGATTCTTGATGAGAGAAGCTTCACCAGGGTATGGGGCTCAAAGGGGAGTGAGCAATGAAATGCCTCTCACTATTTTGGTTATTGTACCATTCACGAGAGAACTCTTTACCCTGCAGTCATGGAATTTTCTGCACTCATCTCACAAGTGTATAGATGGGGGACTGTGTGTAGGATATGGCTTGCCTGTCATCATTCTGACGTGCCTCATCCAGCATGCTCAACTAACCTTGTATTCTCCACTTAGCTGTCTATTCTAGTAATCCTCAATAGAATTAGTGATTTAGACAGACAAAATCGACATGCAAAAATCCACTTGGAGAAGACATGCGGCATTATTTAAGTATGAGAGAGTTTGTACTCTCAATACAAATGAATGATTTTTACCCAAGAAACCCTATTGAAAATTTTAGGGGTGTTTACTTGGTGAAATTGTATTTTACAAATGTGTTGATTTTGAACATCAAAAGAGCTATTTACAAATGGTTATTTATAGATGAGTGCTAATGGGTTGTCTCCATAAAGAGATAATACACGAATGATCAGCTAAGGGTTGGGACTCTGAACGGGCATATATGCTTTTGCCTCGGTTTATGTAAATTGATATGGATCACTTGATTTGCCACTATTTAACCATTAAGCTTGGTTCTTGAATCCCAACGCCTCCGATCAATATGGCAAAGAAAATGAGTTCAGAGAGTGAGTGTTGGGGAATGATACCAAATTAGTTTTTTTTTCATAATTTGAATGTGCTGGCCTCCAAGAATCTTTGAACGCTGATGACGGCCTCTTTACAGTTCAACGCTTCTTTTGATTGGCATTTCTTATTTGTGGCCACGTATGCTTGATTGCTGGTTGTTGACTTTAGCAGCATGTGGATAAAGTCATGTATTTCAAGCTTCTATGGAATCTGAGATGGACAATCAAAACCTCTAGCTTTTGTTAATTATTTCTTGAGAGAACATGCGCCTGGAACAAGAAGTGAGGTTTCCCAGTTCCAAGGTTATCATCTGGGATAGATGGCTTCTTTTATTTGACTGGATGGGTTCTTGAACGACACGTCTTTTATACCAAGTTAGGTGAATTTGACATGGGTCACTCCTATGCGCTTGCTTGGGTAGTATCGATTATCCCATCAAGTTTGCTGCCTGATTCTTAACACTCCTTTAAATGCTAGTGATTACCATTCATTCTTCTTTGCTGAATCAACCAAACACATTTTTATGATGGTGTAAATACATCACTCATAAAAGGCGCATAGGCATTTTCATTTTGATAGAGAAATGCTTGGCAATGCCAGGTAATGAACATCTTTCAAGGGTAGTACTTTTTTACAGCATCAGAATTAACCGGCTTGGAGAATTCCCGCCCATCCATTTCAGTCAGGATCAAGTCTCCTTCGGGGAGTATCTTCTTTATCACATAAGGACCCTTGTAATTTGGGGCAAACTTGCCACCGGGCTCCGGGAAGATTGGCAGTGTCTTTCTCAAGACTAGCTCATTTACTTTGAAGTTCCTAGGTCGCACTTTCTGATTGAACGATCGGGCTACTTTCTATTGATAACACTGACCATGACAGAGGGCTTTCAGTCGTTTTTCATCGATCATATTCAGTTGCTCGAGCCTTTGTTGTGTCCACTCTTCCTCAGACAATCCTACCTGGGATAAAATTCGTAGGGATGGGATTTCTACTTCTATGGGCAAAACCGCTTCCATGCCATAAACCAAGGAAAAAGGGGTTGCCCTAGTGGAAGTTTGAATCGAAGTTCGATATGCTGTTAGTGCGAAGGGTAACCTTTCATGCCAGTCGCGGTAGTTTTCAGCCGTCTTGGCTAGGATTCTCTTGATGTTCTTGTTGGCGGCTTCCACGGCTCCATTCATTTGTGGATGATAAGAGGATGAGTTCAGATGTTGGATTTTGAACTTAGAGAACAATTGATCAATCAGCTTGTTGTTCAGGTTTGACCCATTGTCGGTGATGATAGCTTCTGGCACGCCATAACGAGCGATTATGTCACGTCTGATGAACTTCATAACGTTCCGCACAGTTATGCTTGCATAGGATGTGGCCTCGATCCATTTTGAGAAGTAATCGATTGCAACCAAAATAAACCGATGCCCATTTGATGCCTTTGGATTGATTGGGCCAATTACATCAATGCCCCACATTGAAAATGGCCACGGCTCAGATAATTGATGTAGTTCGGTTAGAGGGACATTTATCTTGTTCCCGTGAATCTGACAACGATGACAGCTTCGCACATGTTGGGCACAATTGCCTTCCAAAGGGAGCCAATAATAACCTAATCTCATTATTTTCTTGGCTAACATGCGTCCATTCATGTGAGGGCCACATACTCCCTCATGTATTTCCTGCATTATCCGTGTGGCTTCAGTTGCATCAACACACCTTAGCAGGACTGAATCATATGATCTTTTGTACATATTTTCACCGCTGACGAAGAACCTTGAGGCCATTTTCATTAGGTATTTTCGATCAAAGTGAGTGCTTTCTTCAGGGAATTCCTGCCTTTGGATGTACTTCATGATATCGTAATACCAGGGTTTCCCGTTGGGTTCTTCGGTTATAGCCATGCAATGGGCCCGTCTTGTCAGAACTTCGATCTTCAAAGGTTCTACTTCTAACCCTTTCGTTACTTGCAACATAGATGACAATGTTGCTAGCGCGCCAGCGAACTGATTATGAACTCTAGGTAGGTATTCAAACGAGATGTCCTAAAATTCTCCCACCAATTTTTCCAAGTAGTCGTGATAAGGCACAAGTTTGGTATCTCTCGTCTTCCATTCACCCACAGTTTGGAGGATAATTAAGGCGGAGTCACCGAATACTTTTAGTTTTGTCACTTCCATTCCAATAGCTGCTTGCAAGCCGAGGATGCATGCTTCATATTCGGCTATATTGTTGGTGCATGGAAAAATCAATTTTGCAGCCACAGGATAATGTTGCCCATTAGGGGATATCAAAACTGCCCTAATGCCAGAACCTGACAAATTTACAGCTCCATTGAAAAACATAGTCCATGCGTCTTCTTCTATTGTTGAAATCCGGTCGTCTGGTGTATTATCCTCGTGTACCTCCTTAGGGCGATCTGCTAACATATCAGCAATCACTCGACCTTTAACTGATTTTCGCGACATAACTTGGATGTCGAATTCTGAGATCAAGATTTGCCATTTGGCCAATTTTCCTACCAAGGCCGAGCGACCGAGCAAATACTTGATCGGGTCACTCTCAGTTACGAGGAACGTTTGGTAGTGCAAGGTATATTGCCGGAGTCTGTGCAACACCCATACCAATGCAACACATGTTTTTTTTCTGATTTGGAGTAGTTTTGTTCCGACGTGGTGAACTTTTTACTTAAATAGTAAATGGCTCGCTCCTTCCCGTCATGAGGTCTTTCTTGTGCGAGCATTGCACCTAAGGATTCACTATTGATGGTAAGGTAGAGGATTAAAGGGTTCCCCGGGACCGGAGGTACCAGAATCGGGGGCTTCATCAGGTACTGCTTTAGATTTTCGAATGCTAGTTGGCAATCATCATCCCATTTAATTTGTGCACCATTCTCGAGAAGTTTAAAGAAGGGTTTTGCAGTTTCAGAAAGTTGGGAAATGAACCGCGCAATATAATTTAATCTTCCCAGGAGGCTTCGGACTTCCTTTATAGTCGAGGGATGAGGCATCTCAAATATTGCCTTGGTTTTTGACGGGTCTACTTCTATCCCTTCACAGCTCACAATGAATCCAAGTAATTTGCCAGAAGTTACCCCGAACACACATTTTGCTGGGTTCAAGCGCAACTTGAACTGGCGGAGTCGGTCGAATAATTTCTCCAGGGTTTTCACATGGTCTTCTCCATGTCTGGTTTTGGCGATCATGTCATCAACATATACTTCAATTTCTTTGTGCATCATGTCATGGAAAAGGGTGACCATGGCACGTTGGTAAGTTGCTCCGGCATTTTTCAGGCCAAAAGACATGACCCTATAGTGAAAAGTTCCCCATGGAGTAATGAGGAACTTTTTTTTTTTTTTTCTAATTTGGAATGTTTGGTAGTGCAAGGTATATTGTCGGAGTCTGTGCAACACCCATACCAATGCAACACATGTTTTTTTTTCTGATTTGGAGTAGTTTTGTTCCGACGTGGTGAACTTTTTACTTAAATAGTAAATGCTCGCTCCTTCCCGTCATGAGGTCTTTCTTGTGCGAGCATTGCACCTAAGGATTCACTATTGATGGTAAGGTAGAGGATTAAAGGGTTCCTCGGGACCGGAGGTACCAGAATCAGGGGCTTCATCAGGTACTGCTTTAGATTTTCGAATGCTAGTTGGCAATCATTATCCCATTTAATTTGTGCACCCTTCTCGAGAAGTTTAAAGAAGGGTTTTGCAGTTTCAGAAAGTTGGGAAATGAACCGCGCAATATAATTTAATCTTCCCAGGAGGCTTCGGACTTCCTTTATAGTCGAGGATGAGGCATCTCAAATATTGCCTTGGTTTTTGACGGGTCTACTTCTATCCCTTCACAGCTCACAATGAATCCAAGTAATTTGCCGAAGTTACCCCGAACACACATTTTGCTGGGTTCAAGCGCAACTTGAACCGGCGGAGTCGGTCGAATAATTTCTCCGGGGTTTTCACATGGTCTTCTCCATGTCTGGTTTTGGCGATCATGTCATCAACATATACTTCAATTTCTTTGTGCATCATGTCATGGAAAAGGGTGACCATGGCACGTTGGTAAGTTGCTCCGGCGTTTTTCAGGCCAAAAGACATGACCCTATAGTGAAAAGTTCCCCATGGAGTAATGAATGCCGTTTTGCCCTTGTCTTCCTCTTTCATTTTTATTTGGTTGTATCCTGAGAATCCATCCATGAAAGAGAAAAGCTTAAATCCAGCCGTACTATCCACCAGAACGTCTATATGGGGTAGCGGGAAATCATCTTTTGGGCTTGCTTTGTTTAAATCGCGGTAGTCGACACAAACTCGGATTCGACCGTCTTTCTTCTTTACTGGTACAATGTTCACTACCCAACTAGGGTATTGTGAGACTTCGAGGAAGCCTACTTCCAGGAGCTTCATTACTTCTTCTTCAATCTTTTTTGATAACTCTGGCTTAGTTCTCCTTAGCCGCTGCTTCTTGGGGGCTACATCAGGGTTGGTTGGCAAGCTATGCTCCACAATCATTGGATCGAGGCCTGGCATATCGGCATATGACCATGCGAATACATCTTGATATCTCTTTAGGAGGGCGATTAAGCTTGCAGCTTCTTCTTTAGGAAGGTTCGCGCCGATCTTTATCTCCCTCGTATCCTCTGTGTTGCCTAAATTGACAACGACGGTGTCTTCAGTAGTAGGGGGCCTTGCTTCTTCATGTCGCTCCCAATTCCGTTGAATTTCGTCGGAATCATCAAAATCTTCATCTGAGTTATCAGAATGGTTACTTACGGTGTTGGTTTGGACCGTTCCCATACCCTCGCCTGCTGCTAGATTATTCATGTATCATAGAATAGATAGGCTAAGGGGACAAATAAGGTTAACAGCATGCATGCTTCTTTTTGAAAATGGGGATGAATTGTTCTTTAAGATGAGGAAGCATGAGGAAACCCGGGCCTCGGATTTCTTCTTTCATTTTGCGGCCGGATATCATCAACGGGCCGGTTTGGTGTATCTCCTCATGCCCTCAAAATGTTTTCAACTTTATTTATTAGTAGACGGATTTACAGAGTGGTTTCAAAAAAAGGTTCCCTAGATGGAACTGAGGTTGAAAACAAAACAAGCCAAACTTTTAAAAAAATATGTACAGGCTCCCGCGTAGGGGAGTATGTAGAGGAAAATAAAAGGATTCTACTCGAGCGGGTCTGCACCCATTTCCCCTGACGGTCCTTCATTGATAGCGCCCACAAAGAAGTCTTCATACTAATCGCCAGTTTCGTCTCCCTGTGCTCGTGGCTTTGCAGACTTCAAATCATCCATGCCTTCCCACCCATCAGGGACGATGTGGTGATGATGATCATAGAAACTTTGGGAGATTGAATAGTTGACATAGTAGTCAAATTTACCACTTGGTTGGCCCAAAGTGTCCATGATCACCTCTCCTCTACGTGCTTCCTTAACATGCTCAGGGAACATGGTACGAGTGCTGGGTACTACGAGGAGGCGATCTTCACCAAAACACAGCCATGGGGAGCGAAACGTGAATACCCCAGCGTCCAAAAGATCCTGAACCTTGTCTCTCAGGATGGTGCAGTCATCTAGCGAGTGTCTTGATTCCCCCGAATGATAATCACATTGCTTGGACGGATCATAACCAAGGAAGTACTCGGGAGTAGGATGACTCAATTCCCTGGTGATCATCCCTTGCTCTAGGAGAATGGGAAAAATAATGGCCATCGATTTAGGAAGAGGCGAATATGGCCGCGTGCTTCTTGAGGACTGGGGTAGCCGAGTCCCTTACCAGCTTGTGTCAATAAGGTCCTCTTCATTTACTTTGGCTACCAACTCTTCATTGTGACGAGAGAGGAATGTACGGGCAATTTGGGCTAAACTTTCTGTCAAGTGGTGTACTGTCTCATGTAGCTCATCGACTTGACGTTGAAGCTAGGTGAACGAGAAGTTATCGCCTATTTCTTCTAATTGTTCCTCATCAATGGCACCTACGAAAAGGTCTCCAAACATGGTGGTCACACCATCTGGTCCTTCTTCCTTTATAAGTACGGGCTGAACTGTGTTTTCCTGGAATATGGGCGATTTCACGCTTCCGGAGTTGAACCATTTTGAAGTATTCACTTCTTCTTCCTCATGCATCATCCTGGCTGGGCCTGGGAAAGTTTCCTCGAGACGGAGATATACAAGGCTGACTTTTTTCTTTGCTTTTCTATCCGGGGAAAATCCTAAACCGATAGTATAGGGTCTCCTCAGGGCTTTAATAGGCTGACGAATGCCCTGGCTTCTCTTACCAAGCCCTTGTCCTGGAATAAAACTGTGCCCAACTATGATTTTTCCTACCATGATTGCAGCGCTTGATACCTCGGGGGCGAGGGGCAAAGTCCCTCGAGTTTCGTGTATAATAGACACGAGCTCGACGATTGATAGCTGGCTTCGCTTTTGTCACTAGGTTCAACATAACGGATAGCCGTCTCGTGGTAGATGCGGTGATCTTCTTCTCCTCGGACCGTGATCAGTTTTCCTCCAACCACGAACTTCACACTTTGGTGGAGGCTTGACTTGCATCGCTCCCGCGATGTGGATCCATGGGCGTCCTAAGAGGAAATTGAACGCAGTGGAGATATCCATCACCTAGAACAAAAATTTGAATATAGTTGGGCTTATTTGAACGTCGAGTTCAATCTCTCCCATTGTTTCCTTCTTCGTTCCATCGAATGCTCGAACGGAAGTCTTGGGTACCTGGATCCATGATCTCTCTATTTTAAGGTGATAGAGTGTCGCTAGTGGACATATGTTAAGAGCAGATCCATTGTCAATCAACACTCAAGCGACGTGAGATGCGTTGCACTTCACTGATATGTAGAGGCCCTTGGTGTGTCATCTACCCTCCTCAGGAATTTCTTCATCAGAGAATGCCATTTGATCTTTTAAAAGGATAGTACTGACAAATTCCTCGAGTTTGTCATGCTCAATTGTTTCAGGGACATGTACCTCACTTAGTACTTTCATGAGGGATTTCTGGTGCTTGACAGATGTCTGAAGTAATTCCAGCAGAGAGATTTGTGCTGGTGATTTTCGTAACTGTTCCACCACATTATATTCGTTGGCCTTAACTACGGCCAAAAACTCCTTGGCTTCTTCGTCAGTGACGGGCTTAGCAGACTGAGTGTTTGCTTTTGCATAGGTTTGCCCAGATCTTGTGACTAAACCAACCTCAAGGTCATAAAACCATGGTACTGCATTGTTGTATTCGTATTTGTAAGGTTGGGGAATCTCGATGACTATAGTTGTTTCTGCTGCTAATGCTTGAACAATAGCTTCCTTCCTTTCAAAGACGCTCTCAGGTGAGGTGGAATCCTTCTTCTCCTTTTCCGCATTTAGCGCGGCAAATTCTTCCTCCCAGTTGATGAGGACTTGCGATATGGTAGAAACTATACTGGCGTGGCTGGCGTATACGACTATTCCGGCATCTATCATTCTTAATACCCTTTCCTCCATTATTGCAAGGGGTGGTATCCCATTGCTTGAATAATACCCAGCCTCTATCAGCCCTCTATAGATGTCAACAGTAGGTACTTTGGCATTTCCGATTTGACCGGCCTCTGAACTGAATATTGCATTTACCTTGCTGGCGTGATCAGGGAGCGGATTGCTTTGGACATTTGGTTTTGTAGTTTGGAACGAGAATGTCTTAGTATCCAGCAAGTTCTGAATCCGATGCTTAAGGGTGAAACACTCGTCAGTTGAGTGGCCTATTTCTCCCATGTGATAGTCACATTTTTTGGACGGGTCATAGCTAGAGAAGCTTTCAGCATTGGGTCGCTTTGGCTCGGTTGAGAGGAGGTTCTTGTTTCTGAGGATTGCCAGAACTTGTGATGGAGATCCGGGAAGCGGAGTGAACTGTCTCCTATTGTTGTAGTGTTGAGGAGGTTGACGATTGGCGGTCTGTCGTTGTCCTGTGCTTGTCTGAACAGTCGGGAGGTGACTGGTGTTTGTAGTGTAGGTTGCATTAACATCAACCAGGGGTTCTTTGTCTTTTTTCACGTTGAGTCTTCTGCCGATGGGTACAGGCTTAGTGAACCAGCCATCCCTTAACCCTATCTCAATTTGTTCTCCTACTGGGATGAGTTGATTGAATGATTTAGCGATCGTAGTTACCATTCGATTGCGGTATTCATAGGGGAGGGTTTTGATGAACATTTTTCTTAGTTCGAAATCAGTTGGTTCAGGACTGATCTGGGCGGCCAGATTCCTCTATCTAATGGCATATTCTTTGAAAGATTCATGCTTTTTCTTTTCCGTGCGCTCTAGATCCTCACGAGAAGGGGTAATGTCCATTATAAACTTGTACGCTTGAGAAATGCCTCACTTACTTCACTCCATGCTTCGAGGAGGTTTATATTTTTCGTGATATACCATCTCGGGGGGCTTATTAGACTTGACTGAACAATGAATCATCAATGGCGCATTATTAACGTATTGGGTCATTCGAACCAAGTACATTTGCAAATGAGCTCTCGGGGAAGTCGTGCCATCGTACTTTTCAAACTCGGGTATTTTGAATTTTTCTGGCATTTTGACTTTGGAATAAATGGAGAGATATGTCAAAGTAGGATCTTGGAGGCCTTGCAATTGCTTCAGTCTTTCCTCAAGCTTTTCGAGGCGTTTGTCATGCTCGATTTTAGACAAGCTGCCTGACTTAGCTTTCTCAATCACGGTTTGGTGCGGATCATCCTCCAATTCAGGCATGTTATCGTCAGTATCTCTTCCTTGATCACCTCGAATGGATGATTGTGGTAACAATACTTCGATTGAGGCTGGGGCAGGAGCCAATTTGCCATGAATGGAATCTATCTGCTTTGAGAGTTGCTGGAGCACATTGAAAACCCGCTTCATTTCATTTTCCATGATCTCGACATGGCTTGGTACGTTTTCTTCAGCCATTCTAGCTTTCGAATGCAGCTATGTCGTAATTACCTATGTTTGCGCAAAATGGAAAGAACATAAGTGAGGGAAACAAATGGAACATTGGCCCATGACGAGCGTCGAGTCATTTTTATTTATTAACAGGGGAAATATGCAACACCGAAAGGGCTCTTCAAACAAGGCATAAAAGCTAGAGCGATCCTAACTATTTACATTTAGACATATTCACATCAAAAAATCGAACTGCCAATTTTCATATGTGATGGGAAGCTCCAGTTTTGTGAATCCGCTTGCTCTTTCATGCTGGCTTTGATATGTGTTTCCTGCTTGTCTTCAAACTTTTTTCAAGCGATTCAATTCGTCCTCGGAGAGTAAGTTTATCAGCTACATCGGGGATTATTGGTTGCAATTCTTCGAGAATTATGTGGTTGAGGATGTAGAACGTGGATGCGTGATGAGCTTTTTCTTGCCCCTTCAACCTTCTGGGTACGACAATCTTTTCTGTGTGACATCTACTCCATGCATCCTGGATTATACGGATCTCCTCTGAGTAGTCATAACTGGTGTGGGTGAAAAGGATTTGGAACAATCCCGGCTTGAGTGACGGCGGGATTTCCTGGAGGACCCTGTACTGACGAGCCACCCTATGTGGATAATATGAGGTAGCTCCGGAGAGGCCCAATAGTGGGATGGGGTCGTAATAATCAAGTGCAAAACGTGCCTCTCCTGTAATGAACCATTTAGCTCGCCATAGGAATGCCTCGGGGACATGGTTTTTTAATAAGTTAATCCATCGAGAATATTCTTCGCTAGGAGAGTATTTTTCCAAGCTTTGAAATTTTTGAAGTGGATGCTTGAATTTGTTGATTTCAAATATTTGCATGAGGTGCCCAAATCCTTTGATATGGGAAAAGAACCACATTTGTAAAATTTCCGGGGCGGCCCTCATGATTTTTTCTTTGTTTTCCTTAAAACGATTAAGGGATAAAAATGTTTTAGCTAAAACCATGTTCACATATCCTGCTCCAAAAGTGACTTGATTTATCACCTCCGCCATTGAAGGATTTATGGCATTCTTCCTATAGGGGAAGATAATAAATCCAAAGAATGCTAAGAGGAAGATCTTGCTTTTTTGGTTCATTGATTGTTTTTCAAAACATTCAGTTAAAGATGATAGTGGAAACGCATTATTGTTGGCTTTAACTATTTCTCTTACCGAAAAAAACCGTGATAGACTAACCACAGGGTCAATGCTAGCCAGTGGCTTGGCAAGCTCCTTCTCCAGGGGCATCCCTATGGCGAGACTGTATTCCTCCAAGGTCGGAGTCAATTCAAATTTGCCGAACATGAAGGTGGATGCTTCAGGGCACCAGAAATGTGGTAGTGCTTGCATGACTCCGGAGTGGATATTGATTTGGAGCAACGGAAGGAGATGACCGATGATTGCTTTGACATGCTCCTGGCCGAGCTGATCTAACTGATTCCACCATCTGAGGAGCTCTTTCTTGGGAGCCGGAATGAACTGGATATCGATTCTTCCCATCACATATGAGAAATGGAGTTACACGACCTGACCCTATGCCATGAGCCAATAAAAAGACTAAGTAAAATAAATTTCTTTGCTTTTAAAGAAAATGCCAAGCACAAAGACATGCACATGAGACGTGTGGCTCGATTTCTAACTGAGAAGGCTTGTTGAAATTAAAAGGGTATTCACCCATCACAGTCTCACGTTAGCAGCATACCCTTCTAACCTCGGCTAGAGAAATTCGGGGAAAAGAAAGGCAACCTCTACATCGCAGTCTTGTGTTCGAGGTCGTATCTTTCTTGACATCATCCTAAATATCCTATGGCGGCCCAGGTCCGGCGGCCGGGTTGTGTGTGTTGTGTGTAGTGCTGAAACAGTAAAACATGCACGACAATTCATAATCACAGGAAAATCTATTTTAAGCAAAATTAAAATAAATTTCTAAGCTATTGACCTGCATAAAAAAAAACCTAAGTCAGTAAAGAATTTAAACAAGGCAAAAAAGGCCTAAGTCCTCGAAGTTCCCAGTGGAGTCGCCAAGCTGTTGCGACCTCTTTTTTTTTTTTTTTGCGCCCGATCGGGGCGGGCGCCTAGCGGAGGCTAATGGCTCGGCTAAAGTTATTAAGCCCGAACTCTCCCAAGTCCACCAATTCACGACTTTAATGGTGTGAGTATTTAACATGCAAGTTAATAATTTTTTTTTTTAAAAACGGAGTCGCCACTAATCAATTTGGGGTGGGTTGATTAGAAACCCATGCGAAATATTGGGAGAAATATTCACTCCTGCGCAACCAGAGAAATTAGGATCGGAGACTTGATTACACTAGTTAATCACTAATGCCCTTTCGGTACCTAACATTGTTTAAACCCCGAGGTTTTTGGATATTTTAGGGATTTTCCAGGCATTTTGGGAGGAAAAACATTTTTGAGTTTTTTTTTTGTATTAATTTTTTTGACATAAAAAGGACATTTTTTTGGATTTTTGGCAATTTTGGGAAAATAAAAGTCTTTGGCTTTTTTCTGGATTTTTGGCATTTTTTTGGAAAATAAATTATTTTTGATTTTTCTAGAAAATAAAATATTATATATATTTTAATATTTTCTGTTTTTTTTGGAAATTAAAATATTTTTTAATTCTTTTTCGATTTTTTTGGAAAATAAATTATTTATTTATTATTTAAAATAAAATAACATAAAAACCGATCGCAGAGGGGCCCGCGTTGCGGGCCCGACTCGGATTTTTTGGACTTTTTTTTTTTTTTTTTTTGCTTTACGAAACGGCGCCGTTTTGGGGGAACCGGCGAAACCCTAGAGTAACCGGGTCATCCGCCCGACTCGACGACTTGACCCGACGACCCGCTCCCTCGGCGAAACCCTACCCGACTCGGCTCCAAATCGCGACCCGACCTCCACTGCCCCCCGGAATCGCGAAATCCCTACTCGGATCCGATTCGTGACCCGGAAAATCGCAAACCCTAGGGTTTGCGAATCCGCGGCGCCGAGGAAGGAGAGGACCGAGGTGCAGCGGCGACGGCGACGGCAACGATGGCTGGGCTACAGAGAGGGAAGGGGCGACGGCGATGACAACGGCGACCGCCCGTTACCTGGCGACGGCACGACGAGGGCGGCGACAGCGGTGGTTCTCACGCAACCTCCTCCAGCTTCTCTCTCTCTCCGTGTGTCTCTCCGGCGGAACCTCTCCCTCTCCTCCAGCCTCAGCCACTCGCAGATCTGGCTTGCTCGTCCTCAGCCCGCCCCTTCTAAAGTCTCTCAATAGGCGGCCCGAGGATTTGCAACCCTTTCTCTGCTCCCCCCCTCTCCCTTTCGTCGACGGTGGCCCCCTCTATTTATAGGCGAGGGGGGCGGCCAGTCGGCGAGGGTCGACCCGCCGGTTAGACCGCCGTCCCATCCGCCCCTCTCGCTCCCCTCTCGGGTCACGCCCCTGTCGACGCCAACCGCCCTCTCGCTGCCGTGCGCCACCGTCCATCTCCCTCCGCGCCGCGCCTCTCGCGCGTGCGCGCAGAGGCGGACAGAGGAAGGAGATGACCGAAGTGGGCTGGGCTGGGAGGCAGAGGAGAATGGGCCGTAAGGGCCCATGCGGAGGGGGAAAGGGTTGCTTTTTCTTTTGGCTCTTTTGTTTTGTTTTTTGTTTTTTTTTTTATTATCCGAAAAAGGAAAAAAAAAAGATAATTAATAATAAAAAACCTAATTTAAGAAAATGAAATTTAGGCGTCAACATCCATCACCACAACTTTGTGCAATGGGAGAAGGGGGGTTGTTGTGGCAGTGCAATTGGGCCTTTCAACCACCTAAATTATAATCCGAGTGGTATTTTTGGTGCGATGTTGTGCCAGTGGAAGAGAAGTTTCACAACAGATACTATGATCCCCTGAAATAGCACAGTTCAGATTCTAGAGCGTTAGATCTCGCCATTTTCAAAATATTGTCTGGGCATGAAGTCTAAATAATAGGAGTGAACAATTCCAAAATTCGTTCAGATTCTATTTGAAACTTAAAATTTACCCGTTGAAACAAGCTCCTTAATTTTTGGAATCTGAAACCTACTTTGTATACCCAAAAACTTGGAACCTACCTTATTGCAGATTTCAAGGTCCACAAGTTCTAGGATCGGTTCTAAAATCTATCAATGTTCCACCTTGTACTTTAAATTAAACGATTACAGTAAATCATCACCTCTAATCATCATCATTTGCCACAATTCACTGATCACGACTGATATTTAGACATACATGGATTATAAATATTAATAAAGTAAAAGTCTTAATCATGGATATTGTAGAAAATGGAAGTTTAGACTAAGGGTTTTAGATGCATACTTATCATTGGATACCATGAAATATTGCGATATCGCGCAAAGACATAGGACAAGAAAATACAAAGACTTGTTTCAAGTTTCAGGTTCCAAGTTTTAAGTTCCCCAATTTTTAGAATCTAAAATTTATTCTGCATATCTTAGACATGAGTTGGGTTCCCAGATTCCTGATTTTATCCTAGAATCATGCTTATCTCTACTAAATAATGTAACAAATGATGTCACGTACATGCAAGTCAATTCGAGAGCCGCAACACTAAGTCGCATCTTTGATTGTCTATAACCGAAAGGCCACTTCAACTTCAAATTATAATAAAGAATTTCACCGAATACGTCTTTGTGAATTGTATCTAAAAGACAAGATCGAACGATGTATTATTGACTTTATATATTAGGGAAACAAATGTGCCGACCATTGTCCATCGGAAGACTCCTTCACGCAGAAATATCGTCGAATCCGTTATGTCATTAGGCGTTGAAAGTTGCGGAACTTAAGATTGACTTCTATCCCTAAATTATAAATTGATATTGATTGACAGTTGCCATTTGCCAAGGTCACTCTCAAAGCTAGCCCTCTGTTACTTCATGGTCTCCAACGGCCCACAATCGTTGAGGGATTTCTCTTGTTTATTAGGGAAAAAATGAATTACTTAAATGATTACAAAATGAGTCAGCATTTTATCTGTCTATATATATATATATATATATGAGTCATGCTAGCATAAGCCTTTGAGCAATTGTTAGAATAATAATATATTGTGGGTTACAAATTCTTGAAAGAATGAAATCTACAGCAATTTTTAATTATTTATTATTTATTTTTTATGATTCCAAATAGATCGTTATTATCATAGTGAATTAAGAACTGTCGCGTAATTATTCATTTAGTACATATGTATCTATTAGTCAAAACTTTCTTTCTTATGTGAATCGATCCTTACACGAGCAACATATAAAAGACACGAATCCTCTCTTTTTAATAATATTTTTGCTGCTAGAACCACCCGTCTCCAGTTCAAAGTATACGGGTAAAACCCATATTTTAATCTCGAACAAGTTGAGCAACAAGAGGGCCTGAGAAGTGACAGCAGCTTTGGTTCCATGACCAATCGCGCCGAAGTTCATTCACTAATCCTCCTCTATCATCTCCAAGTTGGACGAATTTAATAAGATGATGCAAGTGAATGAATAAATTAAGGCACGGAATATCAATTTGCACGATTAAAATAGCAATTTGGTTGACTCAAGGTTCAGCTGTAGCAACAAGGGCTAGCCTAGTAATCATCGCCCCCAACCTGCCTCTACAATAACTAATAGGGCCGCACGGCGTTCCCGCACGCAGATTCTGGAATGAGGAGATTCAGCTATCGTGAGTCAATTTAATGAGGGGCAGCTGCAATGGGTTATGAAGTAGCAGTTGGGGGCTGCCTCCTAAAAATTATTTCTACCATTTTCGTGGGTCCGTTTCAATTTACTGCTTCATCGTCTTAATCGGCCAGACATTTTGAAATAATGAATTTGTCCCGTTTTAATATAATTAAGCATACTTATGTACATAAACACAGAAAGTTATTTCCCTAGACTTGTTATAGCAACAAAGAATCTATATTTGAGGTTACACAATTGAAACTGCAAAGACGACACGCTACATCCCTCCATGTGGTCTTTTCTATAGTGTGGATCTGAAAGGATGCCAATTTGGCTTGAGTTGCCTCGAACTTATGATTCAATCTCGCTCGGTTTTGTTTTTCTTGAAATTGTATTCTTGCATTACGATCTGAGCTGGTATCCAGACCGAGCTGGATCACGTCTTACTCGTCCCTCGTATCTATTAAAGGTGGGCTTTCTGGTCGACGCAAAAATGCGACATGATTTAACGAAGCAAGCGCGCTTCCAAATTAGATTTGCTCAGGAGCTGCACTTAGTTTGGACGGTCACAGAAATGATAATAAAATGAAGGGATGAATTGGGATGACGCATATGCTAGAAGTTCGTCAGGGCTCTTCCATTTGGTACCTGCCTCAGTTCACACCCTCATTTCTGTTGGCGCAGCTAGGCTGTGATCCACAGTTCTGGTTCGTCATCTTCTCCACGCCACTCCGCCCCCAACTCCCAAGTGCAACACTAATGCCCACCAACTGTCTACTTGGCTGGTGAACGGGGCTTTGTGAAGCAAAGATACGACCCTTTTTGTCTTTGTTCTTTTCTCTCCATTTAATGCGGTGCCTGCTTCTATAAATTGACGGCCCGGTTCGCCATTTCTTCTCACAAGCTTCTGCCACGGGGGGGAGAGAGAGAGAGCGAGAATGGGGCGGGTCGAGAAGGGAGACGCGAAAGTGCGAGGCGATCATGACCACCACAATGTGGCAATCGAGCTCGGCGACGACGAAAAGCTCGTCGGGTCAGTAGGAGGAGGAGGAGGAGGAGAGAGACGGCGAGTCAGTTATGTGAACTCCCTCTCTCCTCGTCAAATGGACACTCTCACCGCTCTCTGCGACACTTTCTTGCCCTCCATTGCTCACCCTCATCATCCTTCGCACACCGACTCCGGTGGCTACGGCGACTGCAACGAGGAGGTTGCTAAGTTCTATCGAACTTCAGCTTCCATGGCCGGAACTCCGGAGAAGGTGAGTTGACTTTTTTATGTAGATTTTGCTTTTCTTGTAGGTAAACGGTTGGCCAATGTTGCATCGCAGTTACTTAAGTACCATACCAGACAGTTTGTGTCTGTAGTCAAACAAGATTAGACATTTGTTTGGTTGAGAATGAATGTGGTTTAGGACAAACACTTTCCTTGCACCTCCCAAATGAGGCATCCGTGTTAGTAAATCCTTCATTCAAGGCTGTGGCCTTTCTCTTGAATTAAATATTAATCCAATTTCTTTGAAAATCTTGGGGTATTAATAACAGTGTGTATCAAATGCACGCTCATTACTATCTCTGCTTTTGTTTCCTCTTCCTTCAGACCAAAACACAGCATCCTTTCATTCCATTCTCCTAAATTGTGTTAAGAGCCCATTTGCTTCGCTTCATCATAGCCTAAATAAGATGCAGAAAAAGACCCAAATGAATACACAGATTCGTACTTTAACCCGTATTCTTTCTCGGGCGATGCTTACCTTCATTCTGGGTCGATGGTCGGAGGAAACTATCTCCCTCCGGCCATTCTTCTGATCGGTGTGTTGCCTCTATGGTTTCCTCCGACTAGGAATGCATGACAAAAAAGGCCTATTCACGCTAATTGTTTATAAGCAAAACAAAATAATACCCAAACAACCATCGGCTTTGCTTATCCTTTGTGCTGTTCATGCAGCTAGGGGGGCTCATCAGCGAGAGGATGAAACACCCAAAGCTCTGGCTACTCCGTCTCACCTTGTGGTTCCTCTCGACATGCATCGGGACCTTCATATTGTGCGGCCGAAAATGCTTCTCAAGCCACTTCCCGTACGTGAAGAGGTTCGCCGAGATCCCGCAGCGGCGAAGGGAAGAGATCGTGAGGCGGTGGTCTCGCAGCGTCTTCCCACTGCTCCGGATATTCGCACGAACCGTCAAGCTTCTCACCTTCCTAGTCTTCTTCACTCAGGTCCGTACACTTTCTGAATCCACGTCCTTTTTACCTTGCAATGGAGGAAAACATTCCAAGACCAGCCAGAACACTTAAATGCATCGAGCCGTATCGTACTGTATGAAAATAAGGGAACTGGAGATGAGTTGGTTCGCTGACAGGCCTGTCCTCGTCGTGAATGTTAAAACCCTAGATATGATTGAGAAACCGACCTATCAAACGCAATTACAAAGTGAAAACTCAGTCGAAAGTCGTAGTAAGGTTTACTAATCTAATACGCGACACGAAGATATTTTCATTGATTAATGCTTGACGATTTGTATAGCCAATTAAATGAGCATCTTGAACTCGACGACAACAAAAGATTTTCTTCTTCAGGTGAGATATTTAGTCTAATTTCTGGAAAGGGTAAAAATGAAGATGTAAGGTGTGACCACGAGAGTAGCTACCTGTCACCCTCATCACCACGCCGAGCTGCATGCATGCACGCCACGTGCAGTTTGATTATATATATTTGTCGGAGCTACTATTATTGATGACCAAAAAGGTGACCGAAATCAAAAAGGTGTAATCTATTCTGATAGGTATGACATAGCCCCCGTTACGATGTCGACAAGTGTTTGGAGAGTATTATAAAGTGCTCCAAGTGTTTCGAGAGTATTATAAAGTACTCATTACTTGTGAGAAAAAGTTAATAGATGAGAGTAAAATACCTTAGGTTATTTCATTGAGGGCTTTTTGCTAGAATTTTTTGCACAAATCTACTCAAAATTTAGATCACGAGGAATTGATAAGTTGCTACAGAAAACGTCGCTTCGGAAGCGCGAGTTACGTTATTCCTTGTGCGATAAGAGCTGAATATATTCTCCCATTGACAATGCTGGGAATGTCAAAATGAATTTATAAAGCTAATATGCCAAGTGATATGACATATTTGTTCTTGTTAAGTCTCGAATGTGACTATATACTGATCTTAGCATTGCTCTTTTCCAATTCAATAATTTTCTTTCCCCTTTTTCGGCCATTTTTACGTATAGAATGTGGCAAAAACACAAAATAAATAAATAAATATGTAGCTATATTTTGAACTCATTAAATATTTTAAAAATGATGACATTGATAGTTCCATTTTCACCTACTAGAAACCCTTCCGGAAAATATCTCGAATTGTTCAATCTAATAAACAAATGACTGAACTGAGTTTAACTTGTTAGTTAGTCAATTATGTTTCCGTGAAAAAGTGGAAGAGAAATCATCCTTCTACTGATCATTTAACTATCAATCAAGCAAGGAGTAAAGTTCATGAATCAAATCGACTGTCTCAGCAGGAGATTATAGGGGAATGGCAAGATAAGGATTAGGTCAATTCCAATTAAGAAGTTGGGCTCTATAGTTTAAAAATAGAACAGGTGATGCAGTTGGTCAACAAATACGTAACACTTTAGGAGGTGGTACTATGACTATGGTCAGAGATCCAAAAAAGAAAAATACTGCAACGCATATTAAAACTGCACTCGATAATGTTATCTTACATATTCCCATAGTATGTAACAAAAGCATTAAAATCGATAGAGACTAAATAGTGAAAAATAACCAACTAAAAATAGGAGTAGAACTAGGAGATGTGGCGTGGAAGCATCTATTTCCAGTCGTGGGTGTCCACTTCACCAATAAATGCTCAGAACTGTAGATGAGATAAATACTTGCTTCACAATAAGTCGTGCCTCCATAAACTGCTCATCGAATTTTTAGGAGAAAAACAGTGCTGTGCATCGTTTAAACATGTGGTACTTTCGAAGTGATGCCACCCTCAATCAGTCCAAAGTTTTTAGCTTATGTTTGTAAACATTGAACCATAACATGTCATGATAATCAGAACACTCGATCTATATAGTATATGTTCCATATGTGTAGATGGCTATGAGAAATTGTTCGAGTCCTCCACCACTTAATCTAAAATGTCACATCTTTAGTGAATGCTGGATTTGATATGTCAACCGTTTTGAAATTTTGAGCAGATTTGAATTAGGTGTCCACGCACTCGATTTGATATATCAACGGTTTTGAAATTTTGAGCAAATTTGAATGAGGTGTCCACACAATTTATGCCTCATCTAGAGGAGATCATTGAAGAGAAAGAGAAAGAGATCCTTTGATAAATTGGGAATTTGAAATTGAAATTCTAGATAACTTGAGACACCAAACTGTTCAAATTCATTATCTAAAAATTCAGAAGAAGTTTTATCTTCGGGGAACAAAAACTTAATGACTTTACCATAAATGTTTTGGCTGAAATCTGAAAGACAAAAATAGGACTCGCTCTTAGTAAATTCATTAAAAAAAAACGAGAAAAAAAATATTTATCTTGTGCAGTGATTTTGAGTTGTATCCTTTTGTTTGTTAAGCACATGTCCGTTCTGATAGTCCCTGTTGCTGTTGGAACTTGGCCCTATCGGTTTGATGCCCCCGTATGGCACATTCCAAGGCTTTATTGGGGAACCTTTCAAGGCCAAATCTATTAAATTTACCTACCCACTTGCTCGATCTCAACCCATGCTTTTTGTACTTTCTATCTCAACAAATCGAATGTTTGAAATTAGAAGTACTAACACTTACAAAAACGTGAAATTATTATTAGATATATATAGTGATTTTATAATGGTCTTTTAATTTGATATGATGAACATAATCAATTATAATAGCAGGAAAATGCAGTGGCATGGGAGCAAATGTTAATTTCTAGTGATGATACGAATTGGGGGGAGACCCATTTTCCTCACTCATAAGTGATTTGATCCGGTACAATAAATTAGCTGTAAAATAGGAAGATGGGTGTGTTTGTCCCTCCTTTTGAATGAACAATGTAAAGATTTTTTTTTTCGGTGCTAACCATTCTTTCTAATCAGGGGGAATGAGATTCTACGAGAATGATGAGTTCCAATTTGTTTTCAGGTGGACGAGAAGGATCACAACCTTTCCTGGAAAGCGATCGGCTATGCCGGACCAGATCCAGAGTTCGAAAACTCCAAGAAATTAAACCGTACGTCTTGCCAAATCTCAGCAGATGAACAGCAAGGCAAAGAACGGGCGACAGCCAAGAATGATTATGAAGATGAAGCCTTCTTTGGACCTCTTCATCAAGGTCTAATTCACATGGTGCACCCACGAGACATCGTTGCGAAAAGTCTCCGGCAGTTCGGGTTCCCCCTCCTCATCTGTCCCTCAAACCATAATGTACAGAAGCCTCGTTTCCCATCTTTGAGCATCCAGTGCGATGCAGTGGTGATCGGTTCTGGGGCGGGCGGGGGAGTTGTTGCCGGTGTGCTTGCAAAGGCAGGCTACAAGGTGCTTGTCCTGGAAAAGGGAAGCTACTATGCCAGGAGCAATCTCTCCCTGCTCGAAGGGCCTACTATGGATCAAATGTACCTCTCCGGCGGTCTCATGGCGACCGAAGATATGAGCACACTGTTACTTGCGGGGTCCACCGTTGGAGGGGGCTCCACGATCAACTGGTCCGCCTCCCTCAGGACACCGCAGCATGTGATGAACGAGTGGTCGAACAAATATGATCTAGAGCTGTTCGACAGCAAGTTGTACCGGGAGGCGCTGGATGTCGTCTGCAAGAGAATGGGAGTTCAGTCAGCAATCAGCGAAGAAGGGTTCAACAATGCAGTGCTCCGAGAAGGGTGTCAGGAATTGGGCTATCCTGTGAGCAACATTCCTAGGAACTCTCCGGCGGATCACTATTGCGGTTGGTGTTGCTTGGGCTGCAAGGATGGGAAGAAAAAGGGCACCGCGGAGACATGGTTGGTGGACTTAGTGGAATCTGGGAATGGGGCGATCCTCCCCGGATGCGAAGCCATTGAGGTCCTGCACGCAAGGCGGAGCGGAAGAGGGAGGGACACTGCGACCGGGGTCACATTCGAGTTCGAGCATAATGGGGTCAAGGAGGTCTGCATCATTGAGTCCAAGGTTACCATCGTGGCATGCGGGGCTCTCAGTACACCAGCTTTGCTAAAGAGAAGCGGCCTAAAAAATCCCAATATCGGGAAGAACTTGCATCTCCATCCGGTAACGATGGCATGGGGCTACTTCCCAGACACTGAGACGGCGGATCTGTGGCCAGAGAAGGAGAAGAAGAGCTACGAAGGAGGCATAATGACGGCAATGTCCACAGTCGTTGGGAATTTCAACAAGTCTGGGTATGGCGCGGTGATCCAGACCCCGGCTTTGCACCCGGGCATGTTTTCGGTACTAATGCCCTGGACGTCCGGCCTAGACATGAAAGAAAGGATGACAAAGTTCTCGAGGACAGCCCACCTATTCACGCTCGCTAGGGATAAAGGGTCGGGGACGATCACATCATCAACCTCTATAAGTTACAAGATGGATGATGAAGACGAGCAGAATCTGCAGAAGGGGCTCGAGAAGGCGCTGAGGATACTGGCAGCAGCCGGGGCTGAAGAGATTGGGTCGCACCATGGCGAAGGGAAAACACTGAAGGTGAAGCAAGTGAGCTACCATGAGTTCGAGCAGTTTGTGAAGGAAGAGAGCGCAAGGTCGATGAAGGGCCTGTCGACACCAATAAGCTCTGCCCACCAGATGGGGAGCTGTCGGATGGGGCCCGACCCGAGAAGCTCGGCAGTGAACGCGATGGGCGAGACGTGGGAAGTAGAAGGGCTGTATGTGGCCGATACCAGCGTTTTTCCGACGGCACTGGGCGTGAATCCAATGGTCACCATCCAGGCGATTGCCTACTGCACCGCCCAATCGGTCCTTGAAGCTCTCAGGAGGAAGAAGAGCAGAGAGTGATCGTCATGTACATAAATCGCATTCTTCTTTTCGTTCTCTTGCTTTTCAGTTTCACCTCTCATTGCAATAAAGCTTTTGGCGTGCAGTGCGCGCAACAGCAAATGAATTCCGAAAGATTGCCTTGCTTTCTTGCCGTATTTTCTGCTTCTTCAACCAACCAAACTCCCTGTAATCTGTCTGCCTATATTGATTAAATCTAGCAAGGTAACCTCCCGGCATCGTCGCGGATCGATTCCTAAAGCAAAAGGATGCAATTGACCTCTCTTTTAGGATGAAAAAGTGAGCACCGAAAGACACGCGAGCATAAATTTGATCCCCAATTAGAAGGAAGCACAAAAGAAACTCCCCATCTTCTGTGCACTTAATTTTTTTTTATTTTTTTGTCGGTATTACTCTACTTCTACTTTAACTTTCACTCTCAAACTTTTACTCTACCTCCAATGGCATGAGAGTCGAAACCCACACTTAAAACTAAATCGTTTCCACCCCCAACTTCTTTAAGAATGTGGGGATCCGAACCCCCCGCCTCCCCCTTTTATGTTGAAAGGGTGGCAAACCCTAACAATTATGTGCACCTAATTTGATCAGAGGTTTTTCTACTTATTCAGATAATTGTCATTTACAGTTTTACGGGCATGAGATTGAGATATCACAGAAGTTTAAAGGGACCTCAACTAGGGTGGTACTAGTAAACAAAGGCTTGTTGCATATTGAGAACTGCAGTCTCTGCGATGCAAACATTGTTGTCATCAAAATCCTGATAAAGATTTCCATCACTTTCAGATATTAGAAGTTCAGCCATTCCCAGATATCAGCAAAACAAGAAACCTCAAAACAAAACTTTACAGTTAAGTCAATCTAAGATCAAACATAAAGTCAAGCAGCCTCATTTTCTGAGTTACGCATCCAAAAATGTGCATATTATAGACTGTAAACTCAACGGCTAGAACTTGTTCACTTCTAGACCATCCATAGACAGCAGTGTCCAATTTACTTGCTGTGCCTTGTCTGTTAAGATTCTTTGCTTAGCCGAAATGTAAAAAAGGCAAAGTCTAGTAAGTTTGTGCATTTTACCCCAAATCGGTGTACTCGTCAACTATCACGATTTTGATATGGGAGCTATGCTCTCCCAATCTAGTTCTAAATTTGAGAGTTTGAACTCTTCTACTCTAGATCTAAATCTAGGAGTTCTTTTCTTCTAATTTAGATCTAGGAGTTTAATAATGTTTTTGCGGCTTCGATAACCCTGTGCTCTGTTCATATACAGATCCTCTGCCTCCAATTTTAATGATGATCGCAGAAGTTCTAGCGTCTTGCTAAACTATGAAAAATTGTTTTTCCAAAGATTAGATTTGTATTTATTCAACCTATTTTGCTTGTCTCTATACGGTATGGTATAGAGGAAGTTGAACCTAGGCACGCACCACCAATTGGTAATGCCGTAGTTATTGGAGAAGAAATTTCTATCGAATGCTCATCATTGACGATGATACAAGATCCAATAATGAGTCATCAATTATTTTGTTTGATAGAACGAGTGTATGCTTAATCCTACCAGTACTTTGTTGATTCTCTTTGTTTTTTTGGATTTGACTTTGTTTTGTAGTATTTTGGCTTTTACTTTGCGGATTTACTTCCCCATATGAAAGTCTATGTATTTTTCATATTCCCTTTTAAGTCACGAATACAATTTTTTTTTACCAAAAATAGAACTTATCATGTGTCATAGAATCTTGCAATTTAATGGTAAAATTTAATAGAAACTAATGTAAAATAAATTTATTACTGGTATACCGATTTTGAGTTTTTAGTAGTTAAAATATTAATTCAAAATAAACTTGTCACATATGTATTAATTTGGAGCCTTTCATGATAGATATTGACCCTTCTTGTTTGCAAAATATGATGAATTCTAGGATCATCGTAAGAGGGAAGCGAATGAGGGGGGGAAAAACAGAAAAGCTGGCATTTGCGAGCTGCCCCTACACCTACACGAAGCGCCCTTACCCCGGGGAGTCTCGGACAGTTTCGACTCCCAACTTCAATGGCGCGCATTTCCGTTGTTTGGCGACCTCGGAGAAAAAAAACACGAGGAGCCATTATGCTTTTCCGACAGTTTTCTTATGTGGTTCTCATGCGAATGTTTCTTGTTTTGCGGTATCTATCATCTTCCACGCTCTCCGTGAACTCCCCTGCATATAGTCGAACAACCCATCTCGGTCGAACTCAATGACCAGCGAGCATGGTTCATGGGTCGCTGGAGCTTGTTCCCAAAATCGTTCCTTTCGAAGGTTCTCGCTCGTTCTGCTCGAGCGCGACCGTCCAAGCGCATCTGCTTGCTACCCGATTTTAAAGTCTCCCAACTTTCGTCGGTGTCAAGCGACGGCGGTGCTCATTGAAGCAGAGAATACGGCTGCTAGGAAAACATTGGCTAACTCGTCTTTGACGACTAGACTTGTGCGCTCGTTTCCTGAAAATGTTAATCTCGTCCGCAGATATGAGTTGCCACCTGGAACCCGTGCTTCTCTCATGCTTAAATCTCAGCGTGTGTTGCTGCAATCTGTCGGTTTCTCCTCCGTCTGTGACACGTTCGACGAAATGGCTGACCGAGAATGGCGTTCGCCAGATGGCCGCTTTCACCGAGTTCTTGGTTTCGTCAAGACGTCCACCATGAGAGGTGACAAAGAAGGTGTCTCATTTGCCCATTGTTCGCCCTCAAGATTGGGGCTCTCGCTCACTTGCCCATTGCAACCTCTCTGCTCATGGCCTACTCACGAGATGCGGACCCGAGTGCTTCACGAGCTTCGTTTGATGAAACTCCCTACAAGGATGTGATTACTTGGAATACCATGACCACTTCCTTGGCTGATAACCAGTGTTTTGGTCAGGCCCTGGATCTATTTGCCAAGATGATGGAAGGGGGAAGTGGTTTTGATTCCACTTCTCTTTTAATAGTCTCGTCAATATTCATGTGTACAAATCAGTTGATTCAGGGTCGTATTGTTCACAGCTTAAGCATGAAGTCAGGGATGTGGTCCAATTATTCGCTGTGTAATGCACTTATGGATATGTATGCAAAATGTGGTGATCTAAGCTCATCAGAGAGCATTTTTGCTGGTGTCAGTTATAGGGATGATATTGCTTGGAATTTGTTACTCAGTGGATGTCTTCACAACAACAATCATAGAAGGTGCCTACACTACTTTAGAGAGAGAGCACTGTATGATAAAATGGGGGATGGTACACGTCTCTCGTGTGCTATTTCAGCTGCACCTTCATTGGGAGAACTAAGTTGTGGCAGCACTTTGCATGTTTTGTTAGCTGGGTTCACTTCCGTGTGAAGGAAGCCCAATGAATAGCAAGCTTGAGCCCATATGATAAGTCATATGAAGAAATAGAGTTTCTCACTATCTTTTAAGTGGTAGCCGCAAAGTAGTAGAGACGCAATAACAATTAAAAAAGAGAAAGCAGAAAATCTAGGGTTTGAATATCAATCTGATTTACATCAAGCTGGCATTAGAGGCTGATTCGTGGTCCAATTGAGCTGAAATTTTGTCAGCGTGTTTATGGCGTGCTCTTCTTGAATTTAAACGGTTTGATTTTCGTTTGAAGTTCCCTACACCAGATTTTTCCTAGGTTAATCAAAACTTGCGTTTTTAGTCAGATTTATTCTTGATCTTTTGTGAAATTATATGTATTGCCGAGAATGATGTTTTTGAGGTCTTTGTTACTATGTACCTCTAGTATTTACTAGAGAAGAATTTTGTTCATCCGATTTTGTTATAAATGAAGATTTTTGGATGGGCTCCGGTCCCGTGGTTTTTTGTCTCCTTACACCGATGAGGTTTAACATGTAAAAAATCGCCTTTTATTTGCGTGCTTAATATTTATTTTGCTCTGCTATATTGATTTCTATTGGATTTACACAATATGGGAGATTATTTTATTCTACTGCATTAATCCGATATTGTTTAGGTTGTTTCTGTTTTCCCATCAGGTTTGACAATCAAAATTGGTTATGACAAAAGCCCCTGCATTTCAGTTGACAACTCCCTTATTGCGTTCTATTTTCAGTGTGGACACAGTGAGGATGCCGAGGCTTATTTTATTGGAGCGATGACTCTCCATGATGTCGTTTCTTGGAACACAATGATTAATGGTTATGCCTCAAACGGAATGATTCTGGAAGCTTTTGATATTCTGCATGAAATGCAGTTAACAGCGTCCGTCCAGCCTAATTCAGTGACTCTTCTTACTCTAATTTCGATTTGTGCAGATGCGATGCTACTGACAGAGGGGAAAACACTTTATGGCTACAATACTCACGGAGGGATGGGACTTGATCCTCGGGACGCTTTGCTAAGTTCCTGCAACTACCACAGCAATGTAGAGATAGGAAGAGAAGTTGCAGAGCTGCTCTTTGATTTGGAACCTGAAAATTCAGGGTATTACTTTGCGCTATCAAGTACATATACTGCTGCAGGTGGATGGATTGACGCTGTGATGTTGCACAAATTGATTCAAGAGAAAGGATTAAGGAAGCCGATTGGGTACAGCCTTGTAGGAGTCGGTTAATAAGGATGATTGAACATCCACCAAGCGTGACAAAACCACAGAGATGCAGGCACCATTTTGCATTGCGTCTGCTCTCAATCCTTATGGGCACATGTTTATATTGTTAGGGATGATATAGAGTGTATGTGGTAAACAGTCAATTAGATCATGTTTGCTTGTAGAAAGATATTTCTAATAAGAATCTAGTTGTAATAAAGGATACGTTTAGTAACTATTCTATTTCCAGGAATAATATGTTCAGAAATTATTTTTTTCCGATTTTGTTCTCAATACAAGTTTCTGAAAATTTGTATTCCGGGAATAGAAATGCGTTCAATACTTCCCTTAAATTCTTTTGTGACTTAAAATTTCTTTGAATTTTTTAATAATTTTATTACATTTTTCTTTTTTTCTTTTTTCCTTTCCTCTTCTTCTTCTTCCTTTAGCTAGTCAGGCCCTCGGCCTTAGTCATGGCTAACAATCAGCCAAATGAGGGCTAATGACCTCGCCGAACAATGTCGGGCCACCGCAAGGTTGGCGTCATCATCTCATGTCTAGGTGAGGCGCAGCCTCGCCGGGGGTTGGCGACATGTTGGGGGTCGGTGACGTTCCAGCAAGGTTGCCGGCCCTCATTTGGCCAATCACCAGGCATGACCAAGGCTAATGACCAGCTAAAGAAAGAATAAGAAGAAGAAAAGGATAAGAAGAAAAGAAACGAGAGAAAAAGAAAAAAGAAAATGCTTGATTCTAGAGTTCATCTCGAAAATAAAGAAGCAACTTTCTTTTTATTTTTTGATTCCGTTCTAAATCTATTCTCAAAAATAAAAAAAGTTACCAAATGATTTTATATTCTTTTTTTGTTCCAAAGAACAAAAGAATAAAATTGGGCATTATTTGGTACATTACCAAACAAGCCCTAATTTTACAATGATTCTGCATTGTTGAAGTAGAATTAAGGGGAAGGAACATGAAGCCCATTTATGGAACCCGAGAAAGCAACCTTCTGATCACAAATGGGAGGAAATAAGACCGCAGAAATCTGATCGATATTACTTAAGCTTCAGAGAAATTCGATTCAATATGAGTTCCATAAGTCTAGCGATTTTGCTATGACACTAAATGTCTGACCGTTTAAGCATTATGCACAAACTACGTGCATCCGATAAGTGAATGCTTCATTGCACCTTTGGCACATAAGTAATGATTGTCACGACCTCGTATTTTCCGTCTGGGGAGAAAGGAAGAAGGTTTAGGGGTATTTGCCTAAAGAGGCGGGCCAATGGCCCTAAATTAGTCGCGGGCTCTCCCAAGCCCATACCTCGCGCGACGTTGAATTTTGTTTTTTTAGTTCTTAACAACCTAAATATTTCTAGGAGTCGCCACTAGCCTTGGGGTCGGCTAAAAACCAATCAAGACACGGGAGTGTTGTCTCGATTCCTACGCAACCAGAGATTTCTAGGAACGGGGACTTGTTTACGCCAATGTTTCTATTAGCGCCCTTGCAGTACCACTAACTTGGAAGGTTGTTCATCTAAATGGCCACACAATCTTGATTACCAATTATAATCCTTATAAAACCGCTAAGCGTCAATGCAAATGTTTTTGTGGGTTTTTTTTTAATCTCTAGACTAATCCTAACATAATTTAGAAAAAAAAAAGAAATTTACACTCGAATTATTGAAAAGCGGTGCGGTAAATAACAACCAATAAATTGAAATGACTTGAAAATAATGCGGAAAGGAAAGACCCGATACAAGTCGGGTAAATAATATTACATGGCATTGTTATTACGCCCCGGGACAGGACCTCCGTGAGCAAAAATGAGAATTTAAATATGCATGATATTACTCTAGATGCATGAAATTACTATAATTAATTTTAATCTACGCAAAATAGATTATTTACAAAAAAATGGTTATAAAATACCAAAATATCATTAAATTAAGAAAATGACATTTTAAAATTGGGAAAATTTCCTAGATGTCATTTCTATCATAACTTGATACCATCCATCATTTTTACAATTTTTTGAAAATTTCATTTTTTTAAATTTTTATTAAAAAAAAATCCTTAAACCGATATATGCCAATTTACACTAATATGGGACTGCCTAGTACATGAATATAACAAGAACCAAGCTCAAATCAACCGTTTCAAAACCGAAACTTGATTTGAACATTTCATCGAACACTTAGCTTGCATCAAAACACCTCAAAACGGCTTCTTTGGGCCATGTTCGTGGTCTTCAATCTCAGCCCATAAGCAATCTCATGTGAAAGAAAAGTATCAAGGATATACTACTACATATAAAGAACCGGTTTAGCTAGAAATCACAGCCTAGAACTTGCAAGAACCAAACTGAAAACGGCCTCCAATATGCGGGTTGGAGCCATTTTGCAAATCTGGTATGGAACCAAGTCAAACAGCCATGTCAAATGCCCAGATTGAAGCCCCGACAACCATCACATGCAACATCTATATGAAATATTACTCCACTCGGATGAAACATGTAATCTCACATGCAACAAACATCACTGAAAACAATCAACCGGACGCATCAAAACGTACTCTCCAAGAAGCCCACATGCAAAGTCTACACTGACCAGCCAAGAACTAATGTGGATAGTCTTGGTTTTTGACGATCTCATAGTTCACACGAGGATTTAAAGACCAAACCAAGCTGACCTATGTATCATTTGTACTCCCATATAACATTAATCAAGCTCGTGAAGATAGAAAACACATGCAAAGGGGAGTAGCAAGTCAAACATGTATGGCTCTTGAAGAGGTTTCAAACACTTGGAAAAATTTCAACCTCAGAAATCGGTTTTCCGAGCTGGATTTCCTCTTGATTTTCGTTATCAAAATATGTTCAAAATTAAACTAAAATATATCTACGATGTTTACCTTGCTTCCTAGTTTCCCTTTCAAGTAACTCTTGGCCAAGGAAACCAAGAAATTGTCCTCTGGGAGCACGTGGAAATTGGTTCCTTCAAACTGAAAGTGAGATCTGCAGAAGAAAAAGTGACAACGAAGGTTTTCGTTGGCTTCCAAAATTAGACTTCCAAACCTCCTTTGTTGGCCAAGTTAAAATCAACCCAAGCTATATATATACTAGTTTGGGCTGCAATTCATGTCTTTCCTCATTTGTCTCTCACGTTTCTCAAAAACACCCGCTTTTCCTCATTCGTGACCAACCGGGCTCAACACTTAGAAAAAATTTCGGAATTTCTTGGCCCACCAGGAGGGTGGTTTTCGGGGGGCTTTAGGAGACCTTCCCGAACTCCATTTGGGACGTGCAACCTATGGATGGAAAGCCCTTTGAGTGAAGTTTCACTCTCTAGTTTAAGGTTTAGGCTAATTTTGGCCACAGGTATGTGAAAATTTCGTTTTTCTCTCTTAATGTTGGTCTGGAATTTCTGGGTTTGGCTTTTTTTGAGTTGCTTTTGAGGGTGTTTTTTGGGTACGATTGTGAGCTCCCCCGTCGTGTTTCTTGTATTCTCCCTCTTATCCCTGAAAAGAGCCTGCTTCATATATCTTATCCACTGCATTAGGCAATCACGTGATCGGTTTTTTGCCCTCCTGCCAAGCCCACTAACTGAGCAGTCTACCCACTTTCTGACTTAGCCAAAATTTTAAAATTTTGCAGCTGTTGAGTGTGCGGATTTTGCTGCGACTTTCCTGTGCATTCAGCAGCTTATCCCTGGCCAATTTCCGTCCACTGGCACTACTCATTATGGTCTTCAATCACGTGCAAAGATCAGGCTGGATGGGCGGCTGAGTGGGATATGGTGGGGCCACCAAGTTGCTTACTCAGCAACTCCGAAATGAGACCAATTCGTGGACTAGGTTTTGGTAGCTCGTTTGAGTGCTTTAATCCATCAATTTGGCTGCGGTTTTTGATCAATTAGCAAGCTCATGTATAGTAGTTTAAGATATTGGCTAGATTTCATAATTTTACTCACTCAATATTGCAAGAAAGTCCCTCAAAGTTGGCCATTTTCTTAGCCGAAAATACTCATTTTAATGCAAATTTGGTCCTTTTCGCCCGATTTGATTGATTCGAGTTGGCCCAAGTTCAATTTCAACTTAATTGGTGACCAAGATGATGATTTAAGGGTTCGGGCAAAATTTTGCAAAATTTGCGAATTGGTCCCTCAACTTTTGGAAATTGCAATTTGGCCCCAATTTGCCATTTTAATTCCAATCTGACCTCCTGGGCTTGGCTAGTCACATTTAGATCATTAGCCCCAACTTCTTTTTTTTTTTCTTCTTTTTTTTCAATTTTTTTTTAAGTAAAAACATCTTCCATTTAAAACACCATATTAAATGCCTAGATAACCTATATGCAATAATTTAACTTGAAATATTTTTGTGGAAAAACAAGTTCCCATTTTTTTTTTTGGAAATGATTTTTGGGCAAAAATTTAGGTGTCGACAATGATTACATATGAAATTAATCAACTAGAGAGACTCATTTGAGATAGTTTAGTCATATATAATGGTGTTTGGATGCTCCAACAAGGAGATGTGATTAGTCAACAACTTGGACTAAAACAGGCTTTGGAGTACTTAGAAGTGGAATGAGAAAATAAAAACATGTAAGAGTACCTAATACTTATGGAATGCTGGATAGGAATGGCATGAAAAGACTTGTGACAACGATCACTAGCGCTGTCTATTGTAATATTCCTCTGGAAAGTTTGTTTACATCCTCAGTTCAGTTTCGACATTCAACTTCAAACTTCAAACTTCGCACAAAATTTCTCCATCGTAGAGTAAGTCTTCAAGCTGCTCACCTCTAGATCATGCGGGTCATTAAGGGTGTATTTGGTAATGTTCTTGTTTCTCTATGTTTTTATTTGTTTGTTATCCATAACAAAAATTCGTTTGTGTAGGTTTCCTGTTCCATAGAATAAATAGATTTGGAAAAGAAAAAAAAAACAAAAACAAAAAAATTGCTTCTTTGTTTTTAGGAACAATTCAAAAAACAAGTATTTTTTTCTTTTCTTTTCTTCTTTTTCTTTTCTTTCTTTTTCTCTTCCTCTTATTCTTCCCCTAGCCAGTCGATGGCCGGTCAGTTTATGCTATTTTCGCGAACAAATAAAATTAGAAATAAGAAAAAATATATATTTCTTTGTACTTTGAAATAACTCAAGAAATAAGCATTTTCTCTTTTCTTTTCTTCTGTTTCTTTTCTTTCTTTTTCTCTTCCTCCCCTTCTTCCCCTAGCCAGTCGCCTGCCTTGGCGATGGCCGGTCAATTTATGCACAAACCAAAGCAATCCCAAATGAATGTTGCCCTAAAAGTCATGAAGTATTTAAAGAAATACCTAGGACTAAGGATACTCCTTTCTAGAAAGTGCAACATGGAAATGACAGGTTATTGTAATGCGGACTTTGCGACTTGGTTGTATCAAACTAGGAGAATCTTTACTCTCATTGAAGACGAAAAAGTAACCAATTGGCTCGTTATCTTCAGTAGAGGTAGAATATCGAGTTATAGCAAACACTACTTGTGAGATAGTGTGGATACGAGGCTTATTTCAGAACCTTGGGATATAAATAAAGGGACCAACCAAGTTGTTTTGTGACAATGACTCATCTCTCAAATTTGCGCCAAATCCCATAGCGCACGAAGGAACAAAGCATATAGAAGTGGATTGTTATTTGACCCGAGAGAAGATTCAAGAGGGGATAATCAAGACAAGAGGAATTGAGACCACAGAACAGCCTACGGATGTTTTTACCAAACCTTTTTCTTAGAGATAGCACGTATATTTGTTAAGCAAGCTAAGTGTCTTAGACATTCATAAGCCACCAGCTTGAGGGAGAGTGTTAAAAGATATGCGCGAGTTGTTCGATATCCATTGAGATTGAGATTTATATACTAGATCAATAGAGATCAACTTATTCATAGGATACATTATTTCCTTTCCTTTGTACACATCTAGTACTATAATTGCAGAGCATTGTACACTAAATCAATATGGAAAAGAAATACGGAATTCATTCCCATAAACTATCTCCTTTTCCTTCTCTTCTTTGCTTACTTTCAATTGACTAGTGTTTTGTCTCGTTTGGAGCTAGCTTATCGCACCCAGTCAAATTTTGAGACCCTAACACGATCCAACGTCCACATAGAGAGACGAATGGCTAATTTGAATCAACTGGAGATTGCAAGTACAATAGTGTGGTATTTCAAAGCATTCTAGCATGACCACAAAAACTATGCATGTCGTCTTATATCTTTATGTTCTATCACACGATGACTATTATAATGAAAATTTTCGACGTGATATGAAATTATTGATTTGTTAAAATGCTTTTGTCTATGATGATGAAAATGTGAATTCGTGTGCACGACATATACTACCGTTCAATCTTCACGAGTGTGTAAGTAGTTGGTGACATTTCACGTCATCTTTAATAAGGAAATTGATAACATTTTCAGTAGATAAATTAAGTTTAGGGCTATTTGAATCATCAAGCGAAAATTCCAAGTGGAGCACTCCTCTCTTTATACTTTTGCGCTTCAACCATCAGCTCCAATGTTTAATGTGGGTAACGAGGGAACTACTCTCGTGGCATTGAATCTGTGGGGACCAATCCCATTGGTCAAACTTCTACGTGACCTCCGAACTAAACATGTGCATTTAAAGGCCCTGTCCAAGCCAAAGGGCGTGCTCCCTTGTGACTGGATTGTTATAAAGCGGCTTAGTCTTTTAACATTTATTGATAGAGAGGATCTTAGTTGGAGTTTGCCGTCAATTTGAAAAGCAGAACCGTTTTCACTTTACGCAAGGCATAAGATCGATCAGCACCACCGTCACCGCCATACCACCGCTCGTGAAATCGATCTCTTCCCGCCTTGGTGTGAGAAATGATTGCCCGCGGTCTAGATCGTGGCGTCTTTAACGAGATGGACTGTTAGATTTGCTCTAGGACTAGTAAAACGGATTTGGCTCGTACGCAGAAAAATCTTTCATAAAGGTCTCCTCGGATGGGCTAACTATTCAGAGGAGCTCCCACCACAGATGGATAAAATCACCACATCATCTCTCTCTCTCTCTCTCTCTCTCTCTCTCTCTCTCTCTCTCTCTCTCTCTCACTCACTCATACCATAAATAGTTCAATGGGTTCCTCATCTCTTTGAAGCCAAGAGGTCTTGAGCATGATCTGCCCTCGAAAGTTTTTGCGGAGGAGGTCGAAGATCCACGGTTAGACTCTCGCGTCTTCAAGCGGCTGTTCGTGACATGCATCGACAAATGCGACTCGTCGGGATCAATTCACAAATCATTTTCCTAAGACTCGGCAAGATTTATCTCTTCTGATCCGCAACGGTTGCGATTTGCCATTTAAAGGAAAAACACCAATTTCACATTCGTATACGGAGATATAAATTGCCAACCGAAAGCAAGTCCCGATTTTTGAAGAATCAAATCAAAACCCTACCTGCCACCCAAACGATGGGCCCTCTCTAGGGCAAAAGTGAGAGTAGTCCTAGTCTTGGAGTAATTGTAGTTCACATCATAGGCCCAATCTTGTATTGTTTTAACATGATAGGAATTCGTAAAACCAGCCAACTGATCTAGAAAAAATATATATATTTGATAGGACGTGTGGTTTAATATTTATATAGCTTATCACTACTCCTCGCGTGTAAGCCAAGATTTGGCTAAAGCTAAAAGCGTGAAAATATATGAAAAGGGAGGGAGATAACAAGAGTTCTGAAATATTTAAACTTTGTACCTCATGCCTAATACCATCTAAAATTTTGTGAGATAATTATCAACTATTTTAAAAGTTTAAACGGTTAAAAAAAATGTGATTATATATTAGATATCATAAAATGTAGTTCCACAACTTTTAATTTTTGGGTAGGAGGTAGCTAAACTTTTAGAAATGCATTCAATGTGATGTCTTTGTCAAGTCCCAGGTTAAGTGATGTGCTTTTTTATCTAATTGACGTGGACCGCGACATATAAATGAAGGGACCCAATTTTTTTCTTTTTCAGCCTATCCCAACATTTTTTCGATTGAAGTGAGCAAATATATTATTTTTCCTTATTTTTCCCTCTTTCTTTTCATTGATTTTTCTCCATTATCGCTTGTGACGTCCTTCACTGCCAATTTCTCCATTGCGGTCGACTGGCCATCAATCCCCATCACTTCGTGCGATGGGAGAAGGGGGATTGTTGTGGCAATGCAGTTGGGCCTCGGGGTCTTTAAAAGAAAAGGTTTCAACCACCTAAATTTAATCCGAGCGGAATTTTTGGTACGATGTTATGCCACTGAAAGAGAAGTTTCAAAACAAATACCGTGATTCCCCTGAAATATCACAACGCCGATTCTAGAGGGTTAGATCTTATCATTTTTAAATTATCATCTGGGTATAAAGTCTAAATAATAGGGGTGAGTAGTTCTAGGCTTCATCTAGATTCTACTTGGAACCCGGAACCCACCTATCGAAACATGCTTCTTAATTTTTAGAATTTGGAACCTATTCTATATATCTGGGAACCTGAAACCTACCTCATCACGGGTTCTATAGTCCACAAGTTACAGGGCTAGTTCTAAAGTCTACCCAAGTTCCACATGTAGCGAATCATTACCTCTAATAACCATAATTTGCCATAATCCACTAATCACGACTCATATTTAGATACACGAAGATTATATTATATTAACAAAATAAAAATCTTAATTATGGATATCATAGAAAATGAAAACTTAGACTAGTAATTTAGATTACACTCTCATCATTGGACACCATGGAATACTGCAAGATTACGTAAAAACATAGAACAAGAAAAATACAAAAACTTATTTTAGATTTCAAGTTCCAATTTCAAAGTTCCCCAATTTTCAAAACCTAAGACATATTGTGAGCCGCAACATTAAGTCGCATCTTCGATTGTCTATAATTGAAAGGCCACTTTCTTCAAATTATAATGTAGAATTTCACTGAATCGCCTCTTTGTGAATTATATATAAAAGACAAGATCGAACGATGTTTATTGACTTTATATATTAGGCAAACAAATGTGCCGACCATTGTCCGTTGGAAGACTCCTTCACGCAGAAATATCGCCGAATCCGTTATGTCATTAGGCGTAAAAAATTGCGGAACTCAAGCGTGACTTCATTTACTAAATTATAAATTGATATTGATCGATAGTCGCCATTTGCCAAGGTCACTCTCAAAGCAAGCCCTCTATACTTTATGGCCTCCGACTGCCGACAATCGTTGAGGGATTTCTCTTGTTTATTAGGAAAAAAAATGAAATGGTTAAAAGATTACAAAACAAGTCGATATTCCCTATATATAGCCCTCGGGATCTGGGATTCTATATAAAAGAAAAGAAATGAACGTAGAGTAATTTTAATATATAGAAAAATATTAACTGATTAGTGATTTAATTTAAACGTCTATGTTTATTTGATCTATCTATTATGTGAAAGAACTCTAGAGTCTCTATATCTCTAAAGTAATAGTAGAACTCTGCGAGTTTCGTGAAAGTTGATAATACGAAGTATATTAATTCAAGAGTTAAGGTGATTATATATTAAAATGGAACTCCCATTGATATGAGTGAGAAGTAATTAACAATGTGATTTCACATAGGGGCGGTAGTCCGCACTCGAGCAGAGATCTCACTGATATTCATAATAAAAGAAAATGTGACCTTCTACGAGGGTGGTAGTCCACACTCAAGTAGAGATCCCACTTAAAGTAAAAGTAAAAAAGAGCTAAGAATATGAAGTAATAATACCAACTAAAACTTGGTTAGTTATATTATTGAATGATAGAAAACTTACTGACAATTAATACAAGTGATTGAAGATGAGTACAAGTGATTAGAGATATCTTGAAAAAGTGATTACAAATTATTAGGGAGTGATTATAAGTGATTGGAAAGTAATTACAAGAGGGTACAAGTGATTAAACAATGAAAATGAAAGGGTTGTGATCAAAAGAAGCTTTAGGACGCAATTGGGCAAAAGCACAAGAGCGCAAGAGAATTGAATGCACTTGGTTTCCTTCTCTTTTTCTCCACCTCCTTTTATAGGTAAAATGCAGCAAGTTCGAACGAAGTGAACTATAAATTTTATTTTTAGCATTGGCCGAATCTTTAGGTGAGCAGCAGCAGCAACATCTTTAGGGCAACATTATCTTAGGTTTTCTTCTTCAAAAGGAGTATAATGATATTCTTGAAGATCAAATCTTTTTTGTCTTTTTCGGCCTGTCTCCTTTTGGAAATTAGTGATTGGTAATTAGTAATTTCCTCTACTCATTTCCATCCTCATTTGACAAATTGATGCCATAGTAATCATCTTTATTTGTATTACCACTATGATGGGATTTATTATCATTAGAGGAACTTGGAGATTTTGGAGATGGTTTAGTGATTGGTAATTTTGACGTAATTTTTGCCAATACAAGGTGATATCCTTCTAGTGATTGAATGGTAGCCAAATGGGCTTGAGCTAGTGATTTTTGTTAAAGAAATTCAATAATTTTGTGATCAGGTGATTGATGATTTCATTGATTTAACCAACTTATAATTGATTCCTCGAAAAAGTTATCTATGAATTTAAAATTGTCCCACCACTTAATTTTGAATTTTCTAAGTAGGTGTTGGACATGTGAAGAGTGAGAGAGTTGATGATAATCGAATTCCCGGGCAATTACCTAGGAGACTTAAAATTAACGAAAAAGTGCATGAGATTAGAAAACTTTGATTGATGATTGGTTGGTTTAAAATGGGTGTGAAAGATTTTTAAGCTGGTTTTGAACTATAGAGGTAATATTTCAATGACATGGCCAATATGACTCCATTTTTTGAACCAGAAAGGTAATTGCTCAGTATTGAAATCAGTTTTGAAATAGGAAAGCTAGGTGTAGCGGTCATCTTCATTTTAGCGAAAAAAAAAAAAAAGGCATTCCACCAGGCTTCTTGATAATCCCAATAAGTGAAGGTTAAAGATATAGTAATTTGGTGATTAATCTAGTTTCAAACCGTAATTGGGTATGACAATTGAGTTTCCACATTTCTAGTGGTATGACTTGAAGGACTGTGGCTGTTGAATGAGTGATATTATTTGGGTTTTCTGATGATGCAAAATGTTCAAATGTGACAGACTTGGTTTCATAGGCTTTGGGTTTTGACAAATCACTTAGTGAGTTATGCCAATTTCCCAGAAAAACATGTTTTGCATAAATTTTTGGATTTTCATGATGGAATTCTCTTTCAACTGTCATTAGGTCTTGATATTCGCTTTTAGTGATGAACCGTGATTTGACTGAAGACTATGATGTTATTACAAAGGTAGCAAGGGTAGAGGGTTTTGCTATCATAGAGAAATGAGGTGGTTTTATGTCAATTTCACTAGTTATTCTTTTAAGTGATTGTCTTTCGGATTGTGAGAGGCCAATGGTAATGGGTTTAAATTAATTTTAATTTGCTTTGATAGATTTTTTTTAGCAATGTCTGCCCAAGTTTTGATTAGAACAAATAATGATAGTGATTTTTTAATTTGTGATCTAGTTTGAGGCTTGTGTGGTTGTGACGAAGCGGTTTTTAGTTTTGCTTATGTAAGTAGTGGAGACAGATATGGGGTAAAATCAATGGATATTGATTGTAGCAATGGTGTTTGTTGGGCTTTAATTATATCTAACCATATTTGCAATTGTTGAGGTGATTGTGATGATGGTAATAGTGGTGTTGATTGTTAAGCTTTCATTATGTTTAACTAAGCTTAGAAATGATCTATTGTTGGTGATTGGGATTGTCATCTAAAGTTTCGGCAATAACTTTGCTTTTGTCTTTTTTCAATATATCATTTTGTAATACTTATTTTGCCTATTTGCAATCAATACGTAAAAAGATCTTTTGATTTAAAATATCACTTTAGAATTTGGATATGGCTAAAACAATGGCTACTATTTATTTTTTTATGGTAGAGTAATGTTGTTGGGTTTGGTTCTAATGTTTAGAAACACATTGTACTATTTTTTTTTTTTCACTTGTTTAAGAGTACCTCTATAACTTATATCTCAAGCATCTATTTTTACAATTTTGAAAGCAGAAGGATTAGCTAGATAGAAGCAAAGGTATTTTTTTTAAAGCTATTTTATATCTATTTGATTCATTTAGTTAAATTTGCCAAAATCCTCATTTCATATGATATCTAATCCAGTTTAAGGCTATGTTCAAGGATTTATAATTAATAACTAGCTTAGGTACTCTCCTTTCTAGTTCAGCATTTTTATTGACATAAAAAATAGAGCAACTCTACGATGATTGACTTTTCCTAATTAGTTTTTCATCTAATAAATCTTAAATTTCCTTTTGGCAAAATTGTAAGATTTCTCTATTCACTGGAGTTGGTCGAGCTTTTGTAGGGATTTGGTTTTCTGAAAAATCCGGTTCATATTTGTTCTATGTGATTTTGAAGAGAAGCAATTTTTTTTTTTTTTTTTTTTTTTTTTTGGTTCAAGTAATATTTGTTCTAAACTCTAAATCATCTTTTAAATATTGAAGTTGATCCTCTTTATTTTTTATAAGACAATTGAATTCCAGCAAGTGAATGTTCTTGTAATATGTTTAAATTTCTTATCTGTGGTTTAGTGATGAATTCGAAAGTAATATTTTTATTCAAAGTGTGTATTTCAATTCCCTTGCTGGTGACAGAAAAGGATTGGATTAACTTAATAAAAGGTGTTCCCAATATCACATTTTGTCTCATATCTTTAACTAGAAGAAAAGATATTTTATAAGATATTTGATTTTTTATTACTGAAACTTCAGGTAACTTGTGACTTATCCTAAGTTTGTCTCTCGAGGCTGACTTTAATTATTCTATGGTTTTGTGAAAATATTCCGTTAGTACTAACCCTTTTCTTACGCAATTAAGATAAGCTAGTGCTATGATATTAATAGTGAATTTATCATTGATTTTTATTGTTATATCAATTATCCATTTTCTTGATGTTATCTCTAATAAAGTCATTAAAAAAATTAGGATCAGAGTTATTAGTTGGATTTTCTCCTTCTTTTTTTCTTTTCCTTTCTCCATTTTAGATTTTATTGCCAAAATTTCTCTTTGTATTTAGGCTTGGGTATCTTTAAGAACTTTTATTTATATTTTTTGTTGATTTATTTCATTATTAAGGTCATTTATATTAATAGGTCTAGATTGAATTTTCTGATTCTTATTAAGAACATCTTTAAGATTATAAGTTGTATTAGAATTAGTTGGCATTTCCATAGAAGACTGAAGTCTATCTAAATATTTGTGGGCCTAATATTGTATTAGCAGTTTCTAACCAAAATTCTTCTTTTTTCATTAAAACATTGATTTCAGGTGTTGACTCTTCCGGAGGAGAATCATTTTTTTTTAGATTCTGATGAAGTTTCTATTCTTCAAGAAAGTCTTTTGAAGAAGAATTATCATCCGTAATTGCCATAATATTATTAAGTTGATAGAGTGTCTCCCCATCTATTGAGAGCTCATTTAACCTTTTATTTATACAATAGTATTTTGAAATATATCCGCTTTTCCCACAATTGTAAAATTTAATATCTTTGGTAATTTTCCTTTTAGGTTTTTGTTTGGATTTATCTTGTTCGTTGGTTTGTGATTTATTTTTGTAACGATTTTTAGATTTTCTTTGTTATATATATAATGTATATGAATCATGTTAGCATAATAGTCGTTAAGCAATCATGAGAGTAACAGTATGTTGTGGGCTATAAATTTGTCAAGAAATGGACCTCATAATAATTATTAATTATTTATTATTTTTGGTCCAAAACAGATTGTTATTATGGTCTTTATAAAAATAGCATTTTGGTTGACTCAAGGTTCAGCTGGAGCAGCAAAGGCTAGCCTAGTGATCATCGCCCCCGACCTGCCTCGGCAATAACCAATAAGGCCACACGGCGTTCCCGGACGCAGATTTTGGAGTAAGGAGAGTATCGCGAGTCAATTTAATGGGCGGCAGCTGCGATGAGTTATGAAGCAGCAGTTGGCGGCTGCCTCCTAAAAATTATTTTAGATTTTCAAGGGATTTTTGCTAATTTAATTTAAGTGACCATTTCGGACGCCGACTCAAGCTAGAGTATGAATGGTCAAGTGGATTGGTGTTTAGATTGCGGTCGTGCTACATAGACAAAACAAATGAAGTACGACCGTTTCAATTACCTGCTTCATCATCTTAATCGGGCAGACATTCTGAAATAATGATTTTTTCCCATATTTATATAAGTAAGCATACTTATATACACAAACACAGAAAATTATTTGCCTAAACTTGTTATTGCAACAAAGAATCTAATTTGAGGTTACACAATTGAAACTGCAAAGATTATGCACTACATCCTTTCTTGTGGTTATCACGATAGTGTGGATCAATCCAAAGATGAAAATATATTGATTTGGCTTGAGTTGGCTCAAACTCATGATTCAATCTCGTTCGGCTTCGTTTTTCTTGAAATTGTATTCTTGCATTTCGATCTGAGCTAGTATCCAAACCGAGCCTGATCACGTGTTACTCCTCCCTTGTATCTATTAGAGGCGGGCTTTCTGGTCAATGCAAAAACGCAACATGATTTAAGGAAGCAAGTGCGCTTTCTAATTAGATTTGCTCTAGAGCTGCACTTAGTTTGGACGGTCACAGAAATGAAAATTAAATGAAGGGATGAATTGGGATAACACATATGCTAGAAGCTCGTCAGGCCTCTTCGATATGATACCTACCTCAGTTCACACCCTCTTTTCCGTTGGCGCAGCTAGGCTAGGATCCACAATTCTGATTCGTCATCTTCTCCACGCCGCTCTCTCTCTCTCTCCCTCCAAGTGCAACACTTAATGCCCGCCAACTATCTACTTGGCGTATGAACGGGGCTTTGAGAAGCAAAGATACAACCATTTTTGTTTATGTTCTTTTCTCTTCATTGTTGGTTGGGTTCACCTTCATGTGGGCCCAGCTAGCATTAATTAAATTAAAAAAAAAACAAAAAAAATAATAAAAAGAAAGTGGGGTCGCTTCGTGCAGTTGTGTGCCCAAAAAGTGAGGAGAAAGAGAAAAAGAAACTACTGAAACAAGGGAGAAGAGAAGGAAAGAATAGGGCTACAACTCTGTGGTCCCGATTCGAAGGCCAAACGTTGATGGAATCGGCTCAAATTTGAGTATGTTGTTCGTGAAACTAAAGGTTATGAGTTGGTGGTTTTCATTCGTCAAGAATTGTCTCCGAATTCTCTAGTTAGGGTTAAGGTTTTCTTGCTCCGAATTTGTTTATCCACCTATATGATAATGAAATAAGATTGTAATGTTGATGTTGAGCCTCTAGTGTGTGGCTAGAGAAAAATAATTTGTGTATTTTGCTATTCTTAGTGATTAGTGGATGTTTTTTAGGCGGTCCGTTGTTTTTCCCATAATCAATTTTCCATGTTAAATCCTTGGTGTCGTTATTTGCTTTGCCTACTTATCATTTCGCATATTGTGAGGCTATATATTGTTGTTTGCTGGAGGTTAAGAGAATTTTGATTGATTTAGTTTTGGAGAAGAAATTGATCCTGGATTGCGTTTAATTTTGTAGTGAATTTTGTCCTCAGGTTCTCCCCAACAAAGTGGTATCAAAGCCAGGTTGAAATTCTAATATTAAATGGAAGAAACTAGCGGCACCATATTTAAGTTAAATGCCTTGGATTATTTTATTTGGAAGTCTCAGATGGAAAACGTGCTATATTGTAAAGACTTGTTTGATTTGATTAAGGGTGATAAAGCCAAAGGAGATAAGGAAGACAAAGAATGTGAGAGTTTGTATCAAAAAACGGTTGAGTTTGTCAGACAATAGGTTGATGATAGTGTGTTTCATCATGTTGCTCAAGAAACGAAGGCAATATCTTTATGAGAGAAAAACTTCATAAAATAAAGCTCTTCTAGTTAAGTAACTTGTGAACTTGAGATATAAGAAGAGGAGTAACATGGCAGAATACTTGAGTGTATTTCAAAATATTGTAAATCAATTGACAAATCTTGAGATTGATCTTGGTGATGAATTGTAAGCATACTTATTACTTGGTACTCTTTCCGATAGTTTGGACACCTTGGTTGTGGCGTTAAACAACTCAGCTCCTTTTGGTGTGCTTTCAATGAGCATGGTTAAAGAAAGTTTGTTCAATGAAGAAACAAGAATAAAATGCTTGAATTATACTTCTACATCAGATGTTCTTGTTATAGAAAACAGGGTGAGAAGTCAATCAAGAATGTTTCAAAGAAATGATACCAAGGCAAGTCAAGAGGAAGGTCGAAATCAAGACCAAGGAGGAGTGTGAAGTGTTATAATTGCGGCAAGATGAGACATTATGCAAAAGAGTGTTAGTTGCCAAAGAGAGATAAATCCCATGATAGAAATGGAGATCGAAAGAAAGAAGAAAAACAAGCTACGACGGCGGTTGCATCCAATGGCGATGTTGTGTTCGTACGTGATGACGGATATGTGAACCTTACATGCCAAGACTCTACGTGATGACGGATACGTGACGACTTCTTTTCATGTTACCTCATGGCGTGACTACTTTTCTTCTTATCGCTGCGGCAACTTTGGTTGTATTAGAATGGAAAATAGTGGTGTTTCCAAGGTTATTGGCATAAAAGATGTTTATTTGGAAATCAATGTCGAATGTAACTTGCTTTTGAATAGTATGAGATATATTCCAGATATTTGACTTCACTTGATCTCCATGAGTGCTTTAGCTGATGATGGTTATTGCAATTCCTTCTTTGATGGCAAATGGAAGTTGACTAAAGGTTCCATGGTAGTGGCAAAAGGTAAGAAGATAGGTTCTCTCTATACCATACAAGCTAACTTGATTGAACAATACGTAAATGCAGTTGATGATTCCTTGATTAATTTATGGCATATGGGCATAAGAACGCTTCAAGTGCCATAACTTGGCACAAAGGGACACTTAAGTGCCATAACTTACGAAAGGTACACTTAAGTGCCACATTTTAAGAAAAGTGGGACACCTGAGTGCCATCTCCGGCGAAGCTAGCCGGAAATCATACGTGGCATTAAAATAATAATATTTCTCGCCGATGTGTCTCGCCGGAGAGCCGAGTGAGTCGGCTCGAATTCACCCCAAACGACGTCGTTTTGCTTGTTAGCCCAAAATAGTCCCTTAAATTAGCGAAAACGCCGTCGTCTCCCCATTTGCCCTAAATCTAAAACCCTAAATCGGGCAAAATGCCATTGAAGCATTGGAGCCCTAATCCCGCACCCTAATTCGATTTGCCCCAAATTCTACCACCGAATATTGGAAATGGAGAGCAGGACTTTCAGCAACGGCTCAAATTTCTCTCGCCAAAGCGAAGGAGAAGGTGAGCGTTTTTGTTTTTGTGGGTTACCAAGTCCAAGCAGAACATCGTGGACTCGAACGAATCCTGGGAGAAGATTCTATGGATGTGCCCGATACAGAGAAGGCTCGAAGTGCAAATACTTCAAATGGGTCGATGCGAAATTCTCTCACCGAGCCACAGAGGTGATATTGGACCTACTTGATGGATGTCATCAACCTCCATCTACGCTTGTGGACGACTTGGACGATGTTGACTCAATGCAAGCTCAAGCTCAAGCATCTTCTGTTAACCATTTGAAGAATGAAGTTTCAAAGATGAAAATTGAACGGAAGTGTTACCAAGCGTTTATTGTGTTGCTGTTTTTTTGTCTATCCTACTTTATGATGAAATGTAAAGTCTTTGCAAGATGAGAAGAAGTTTCTCCGATTTTGCCATAGTTGTAAATGTGTGGAGAAATGTATTTGTTTTGAATGAAAAGTGACTTATTTTGTTGGAAGATGAGAAGAAGTGTTGTGTTGTCTACAAGATAGTTGTGGCAATTTTTTTTTGGGCTGTCATATGTATTATGTGTTACTTCTTGTGCTTATGGGGAGGTCAAGGAAATAGAATGAATGAATGAATGATTTCGACAAATACTGTTTGTACTATGTTTTTGCTTATTCTCAAATATAAATCGGTGATGATGGAATGTATTGGTCGATGTGTTGTGGTGACTTTTTTACTTGAATTGAATGTAAATCAGCAACAAATGTGTAAACCAGCAGCAAATATATAAACCAGCAGCTTCTATGTTTTGCTGCAAACCACCATATACATAGAACAGACACGAGTGATTACTCGAGTGCTATAAGTTGTGTCTAGTGATCACTTAAGTGCCAGTCGTGATAAAAAAAATAGTCATTTAAGTGTCAAGTTATTATTAAAAGGATCACTTTAAGTGCCACTTGTTGTTAAAAGTGAACACTTAAGTGCTAGGCTTTTTAGAAAGTGATCAGTTAAGTGCCATTTTTTTTGTACATTTCCCCAGCCATCGGCTACTACCAGCCACCACCACCGCCCACCACTGGCCACCATCGGCCCCTAGCCATCACCACCAGCCACACCAAGCATCCCAGGCTTCCACTTGAGCCACCACCAGCCACCACTATGCTGGTGGTATGTTGCTGCATAAGTTGCTAGTGTAAGCTGTCTTACACCAGCTTGCACCAACACTACCTGGTGCAAGATGTGCATATTGCACACTTACATCTTGCACCAGGTGCAGCAAAAACCTTCAACCCAACCCACTACCACCAGGCTTCACCAGCCACCACCACCAGCCACACGAGCTCCCCAGTCACCACCACATATCCACCAGCAGAAGCAGCAGTAAGTAAAAGTAAAAACAAAATCAAAAAAATGAAAAAGGCATGCCAAAAATAACAAGCAACAACCGTTCCATTGATATTGAAATGAAGTCTCACAAACTCAATGACAAATGATGTCTCATAAACTCAATTCAATGATAAGCTATTATTAAAAAAAAAAAAAAAAAAAACCAAACATCCACAGATGTTTACAACAGACTCCTCAGCCCCACAAACCATATCACATCCCATTTCATCAATCAATATGCACAATGTGTCCTGTTCGTGCTCGTTTTGATGGACTTCGCACTTGATTCATAATCCTTGCACTTTTTCTAACTGGACGTGAGACTTCTTCTTCAACTGTCTTGGGATGCATTGATTCTGATGGAGCTGCAATTGTCCTAGGCTGAACCGATTCGAAGGAGCTGCAACCATTTGTTGTAGGCCGAACCGATTTAGATGGACCCGCAACCGGGTTCTTCTTACTCTTCTTTCTTGTTGGCGCAAGCAATGTCTTCTTTGTTGGCGCAGCCGTTGATTCTTGAGTTGGGCCTTGAGAGATAAGAATCTACGAACTTCTCCCAGGCTTCAAAAGAAAACTCAATTATCAACAAAAGTTTGCAATATAAATGAAATTAAATGCAGCCTATAAAACTTACATTAAGAATAACTGTTCCAGAACGCTCATCTGTATAAGGCCATAACCATATTGTTTTAGCCTCTTCCCAAGAGCCCCTCTTGTTCGAAGGGGAGCGTCACTTTCGGTACTTGTGATTGGTTGCCTCTTCTTCTCACATGTGATTTCTTGGGCTCTTGTGGTTGTTCAGCTATAGCAGCTACAGCAGGGGCTTCTTCGGCCAACTCTTCAGCTAGGCGTCTTGTAGATGGCTGCCTTCTTGTAGGTGGCTCTTGATTTGCCTTTCTTCTGGTTCTTTTTCTAGTTAAGCCTTCAGCTTCAGTGACACCTTCGGTTGGCTTTGGTGGTGGCCCTTGTGATGACCCTTCTAGTGGCCTTTGTGATGACCTTGGTGATGGATCTTGTGGTGGCCCTTCAGTTGGGCCCTCTATTGGCAAGCTGAGCTCTAGCTTGCCTTCTTCGAACCTGAGAAAAAGGCAAATGATATCATAAATATACCATCAAGCCATATTAGAACGTAAATGAAAAGTAAAGTCAAATCATTGAACTTACCGGGTATTTTTTTTCTTCGTTGCTGCTGAAGAACGGTCGACTTAATCGGCCCTCCGGTTGCTTGAGCCAATCTTGTACCGGGCTGCCTTCTACCTTGCCTTCTTTGAACAGGCCCTTCGGTTTCGGGTATAGCGGGGGCTTCGACCAATTCTTCATGTGTCACGGTGACGACAAAGAAAAAAAAATTATATACATGTCACACTTATATCTATGTATATACATATTCATAACAAACCATAAAGCAACATAAACACAATTGTCCCGACTTACTTTTGGGTTTATTGTCGTCGATTGAAGAACGATCGACTCACTTCGCCTTTCTGTTTCTCCTCGTCCAACTGTCCCTTCGGTAGGCCCTTCAGCTGGCCTCAATTATTCCTGCTGCTTCTTTAATTGACAACCCTTAATATTGTGCCCTGCTATGTGGCAAAAAGAGCACTTTATCGGTATACCTGTCCTATTCAACCTACGGTGACATGAGTCCTCTCCCTCTGTCATTCTTCGTTTTCGTTTTGGTCTTCCCATTCTCTTCTTTAGTGGCAACGGTTGAGGTGCTTCGCGATCTGTTGGCTCCCAGAACTTGCTACTTCTAATTGGCTGCAACATGAATTGATACGAAGCAAGATACTTTGGTTTCTTGTACCAATCATCAAGGTAGTCTTCTATGTTGTGGCCCTTCAATTGAATTGCACACATGGCATGTGCACAAGGAATTCCGCTTAGTTGCCATGCTCTACACGAACACTTCATCGTACCTAAATGGACAACATACTTATCGGAACCCTTCATTATCTCATATCCTTCATCCCCATTCCAAATGGGATGACAATACCTACTTGCAACCAAGTTATCATCCAACTTCTTAGCAATTCTAGGACCATATTGCTTAGTCCACTTTACAGTGTCATCTCTTTGTCTGTGCAGCCGAGTCATGACCAAAACCCGTATGTCTTCAAGCATCGAGATAATTGGTTTGCATCGGCATCTATTATCCTCCCATTGAATGCTTCGCAGATGTTGTTATCAATGTTATCACACTTGAATTCCTCGCTGAAGAATGCCCTACACCAATGCTTCGGGTCTGTTTGGGACAAAGTGCATCATAACCATCCTTTGTCAATTGAAGCATCTCTTCTTTGGCCATTCTAAAGTCAGCCATATTCGTGCTCTTTGCTAGCTGCCAAAATTGTGACTGCAGCTTGTCCCCTTTATAGGTCTTTGCCCAATTTGCGTAAATGTGCCGCGCGCACTGTGACATCCCGATTTTTGGGTTCTGATTTCGATTAGATAAATTGGGCATTTCATCGACGTGGCTATAGTGTTTTTCTCTGAGTTGGCCACTCACGAGATAACTAGACTAATTGGGTAAGCTATTAAGGACTCTAAGGCAAATAGACTTAAGAATTCGACCAGGAATCGACTTCTCGACCGTGCTCATCTTTAGAGATCATTGCGGCACAGTATAAAATCGATTGGAAATCAGAGATAGGCTGGTTCGACAGAGATGTTTAGCCAATCGTGGGTGACACCACTAAATTGGAAAATTCTCGTCGACCGGCACTAGACTGATTTTCTTATTGTTTTGGTACCCTGTGTCCGCATTTGAATCGTTGAGATTTTCACGACAACCGAGAGTCGCCAATGGGTCGAGTGGGTTCAACGTGGCTCGAAGAAAATCGACCACGAGTCATTTGTCCTAAAAAGTTCTGAAAACTACCCGATAGCCTAGGTCACGCTCAAAACGCGTCTGAGTGAAATTAACCGCCAATCTAAGTCCGATTTCAGAAATTGAAAGTTCTGTCATGTCACAGGTCATTTGAGGAACGTCGACTCAGTCTCAGAAGATTTTTCTTGACAACCGAGACTTTTTGGGGAAAAGTTGAGTTAGGGCCGTTTTTAATCGGGATTTGCCGAGGACCGTTTTTATTGTGTAATTGGGATGCAATTGGGCTATATTGGTAAGGAAAAATATCAATTTGGTTGATGAGGTGTTGAATGAATTAATGTGGGTCAATTTGATTTATTTCAAGTGGGATTAAGGTTTAATTGGAGGGAAAAACCTAGCAAAATTCGTATGCCACTCATACCCCCACTCTTTGGCCTACCTAAATGCTTCTAGAAGGGGTATAATTGTCAAGAAATGGTGAGTGGAAGATGACCTCATATGAGGTCATGGTGGGCCAAGTGTGATGACCTAAGAGAGAGAGTGTGTGAGAGGAAAAGAAGAAAATTGATTTCTTTTTCCTCCCCTCTTCTCTTCTTCCCCGTCGACCGAAACCCCCATCTTCTTCTTCAAAAGCTCCATGGAAGCCGAAGACCAATAGAAGCGAAGCGGCGGCCATCGTCACTCGGGTCGGAGCCGCCACCGCCGTCGCGCCGGAGCACCGTCGCCGCCCTCACCCCGTGCGCCTCGGCCTCCTTCTCGCCCAGCTTGCTGTTCCAGAGCTGCTGTCCAGCTCTGTTTTGGCCAGCACAGGCCACGGTTCGGCCACCTCCGGCCACCGTGCGCCGTCACCTCGACCCACCGGAGCCCCCTCGCCCTCCGCCGGCCTTGCCTCACCATCTCAGCCCCTATTTCGGCCTCAACCAGCAGCGCACAGAGAGCATAAAAATGGGTATGGCAGCGACTTCGTGGCCCGTTTTGGCCGCCTTCCGAGCCGGATGCTCGGCCCGCTTTGGGGAAAGTCGATCCTCGCATCGTTGCCGTCGTTTTGAGTGGGTTTTATTCTCTAACGCCTTCTTAGTTTGCTAATTACGCTTAAAGGTTGTTTAGTGTTAGTTAAGTATAATTAGGTTGTTGGATTAGAGTGGATTAGTGTTTATTAGTTGATTTCATGGCATATTAGTTAGATGACTTGTGTGATTAACTAATGCATTGCCTATAGTATTTATTGGATGCTTCTTGGGATTTTTCCGGCCCTTATCGGGTGTTAATTTAGCAATTTGGGCCTAAGTGGGAATTTTGGCATTTAAATATTATTTTTCGGAATTAATTAATTAATTATTTATTTTCTGAAAATGCAAGTGTGATGGCCAGCGACCGGGATATTATGCTGGTGATTGTGGTGCAGACCGTTTATTTAATTGAGCTTTATATTGTACTGAATTGAATTTATTGTATTTATTTATTTATTTAAATTAATTATTTAATTATTTATTTTTCCGGAAATTCAACCGGGATGGCCGGTGACCGGAATTTCGTGCTGATTGTCGTGGCGCAGTCCGTTTATTTATTTGAGCTCTACGTTGCTTGGAATTAATTAAATTGTGTCATTTTAGGGATTTACCTTAAATTGTTTGGAATTGATTGAGATTTAATTGTTTTCTGGATAATGGCCAAGTGTGTTTATTCAGCATTCTTATGCTTTGTTGGGTCGTAAAGTGAGTAGAATGGTGAGAGGGTCGGGTGGGACCGTAAAGCCACTAGATCTTGAGAGGGTCGGGTGGGACCGTAAAGCCACTAAATCTTGAGATGGTCGGGTGGGACCGTAAAGCCACTAAATCTTGAGAGGGTCGGGTGGGACCGTAAAGCCACTAAATCTTGAGATGGTCGGGTGGGACCGTAAAACCACTAAATCTTGAGAGGGTCGGGTGGGACCGTAAAGCCACTAGATCTTGAGAGGGTCGGGTGGGACCGTAAAGCCACTAAATCTTGAGAGGGTCGGGTGGGACCGTAAAGCCACTAGATCTTGAGATGGTCGGGTGGGACCGTAAAGCCACTAAATCTTGAGATGGTCGGGTGGGACCGTAAAGCCACTAGATCTTGAGAGGGTCGGGTGGGACCGTAAAGCCACTAAATCTTGAGAGGGTCGGGTGGGACCGTAAAGCCACTAGATCTTGAGAGAGGCATCATAAAAAGGGCACGTGGGCTCGGTGAATTGATGCATCACTTTGGTGAACGAGTGCCTGAGAGAATGCACGTGGGCCCAAGGAATTAAGCGAGGCATCTTGGAAGAGACACGTGGGCTCGGTGAATTGATGCATCACTTTGGTGAACTAGTGCCTTAGAGAATGCACGTGTGCTCTATGACATGAAATCGACTAAGTCGATTGATCGATGATCCGATCTGAGTGTGATTTAATGTGATTGATCATTGCTTGAGTCTGATGTTGTGAATGGATGGATTGAATTGAAATGACCGTGAGTGGTCTTGTTGGTGTGAAATCGACTAGGTCGATTTGATCGATGTTCGATCAGTGCTGTGATTGTTTGGGTGTATATTTGATCTGTGCTAATATGCAGGTGGGAAGCGAGGCCAAGGTAAGCCCTCTGACTCATGTTGTGCATAGGCAGCCCTAGGGTGTATTGGTTTACTAATCGGGTCTTAGGGGGTAGAACTTGCTGAGACATTGTCTCATCCCGGTTTGGGGACAACAATTTCAGGTCCCTACTTTCAGTAGACTTGGATTTTGAAGATCTCGGAAGTTCGGGGCAGTCTGCTGAAGGTTCCAGTGGGAGTGTGGAGAATGATGAAGAGAAGGACGTGGACCTGAACTCCCCTAATTGTTTGTAGACCTGGTTTTTATCGGTCTTGTATATGTTCGTAAAGGTGTTGGTTTTCTGGTTCTTATTTCTAGTCCTACTTGTATATCCCATTGCTTTATTGTCTGGGGATTTTTATAATTGCTTCCGCTTGTGCATTAATAAGAAAAGGGTCGGCGATATGTAGTCCTGGGATATCGCATTTCTAAATCGACCAAAGCTGAAGGATGGTCACGTGACCGAGGGTCGGGGCGTGACATCCCCTTTTTGTGGTATCAGAGCAATGGTTAAGTATTGGAGTGATAAGGAGCGATGACTTTTGGGATAGTAGTAGGAAGGCCTTTAAATTCATGACTGGTGCATGTCTTTGATAGTTGATTGGTAGAATTGTTTGTTGTGTGTGAATCGTTTGCTTTTAATTATTGTGGATTCGGAAGGCAGAGTGTTGACTCTGGCCAGCTCGAGCGTAAGAGTGCCACTGTGGGTTGGTACGAGTGTGGCAGTGTTGATTGATCCTAAGTCTGATAAGATCAATCTGTTGCAAGTGTTCCTTGGGATCTAGATGAGCCAGTGAGATCAGAATCAAATTGTTGTTATTGCTACCTTTGTTGAGGTCCAACCTGGAAGGATAATCAGGGAATAGATTTCGATATCTGAGTCAAGATTCAGTGCAAGCAGATTTGGGATTCGGTCAGGGTAAAGACTGTTGTTGAGGGAAGGGTATTCGTTCCACATAATAGAAAGGGTGGAATAGTCAGGTCAGCATTCAGACAATGGAACATGTCGTTCCATGGAAGATGGTATAGATCAGCCTCATGTATTCTGAGGACATGAATTAGGGTAAGTGTCGCCAGCTCGGACAGTGATTTATGGGTTGTCTGCATAAGTAGATGAAATCTCGACAAGGGTTACTGCTGTCACCGTCGATATGACAGGTCAGAAGAAGTGCACCATAGAACGCACCGTGGAGTTTGTGGGATAGGCCTCCGGTACAAGAAATAGTGCATGCTAGCACTTGACATGAGGTAGAAGGCACACCAGGTAGGTGTGGAAATTGTGGAAGGAAACATGGATAAATCCAGAGTCCGAGTATGGCTAGAACGTGCAGTGATTGCGATCAGCACAATCGTTGGGTGAAGGACTGTCAGTGAAAGTCCATTGGAACACTGACACCGCTACCTCAGTTAGGACGCCACTAGAATGGTGAGAAGGACAAGAATGGAACCAACCTGGCACTAGTCAGAGGAAGAATGTTTAGGGGAAAATTCTACCAAATTATCGTAACAGAGTTTTGGTGAAGTTTGGGGAACTTTAGTTTATTGAAATAAGTGAGAGAAAGGTGAATCACTGGAAATGATTATGCTTGACTAGTTATAAAGAGTATTGATGTTTTAAAGGTCGACTTGAGATTATGAAGTCATCAGTTGAGAACCTGAAAGGAGGTTATACTGAAGACAGCTATTCGTACTTGATATGGACTTCACGAGGATACTGTAAGGTTGTTTGGCCTGGCGAACACTCCAACTACTTTCATGGATATGATGACTCGAATATTCAAGGAATATTTAGATCAATTTGTTATCGTGTTCATGGATGATATCCGGGTATATTCGAAGAGTGATAAAGAACATGAGAATCACCTGAGGTCATGTGATTTCCGGAGAAGGAATCTCCGTCGACCCGAGCAAGATAGAAGCCGTGATCAATTGGCAGAGACCGACATCAATGACGGACATCAGAAGTTTTATGGGTTTAGCAGAGTATTACAGAAGGTTTGTGGAAGGGTTTTCAGCCTTAGCTTTGCCGTTGACTCGACTACTGAAGAAAGAAAAGAAGTTCGTGTAGACAGACAAGTGCAAGCGTAGTTTTCACGAGCTTAAGCAGAAGCTAACTACCGCACCTATGCTGACCATTCCATATGGTCCTGGAGCTTACGAGATCTACAGTGGTGCGTCATTTAGAGGATTGGGTTGCGTGCTAATGTAGCATGGCAAGATTGTTGCATACTCGTCCTGTCAATTGAGACCTCCTGAACGGAACTACAGATGCATGACTTAGAACTCCCAGTATTTATTTTCGCTCTGAAGATTTAGAGGCATTACCGGTATGGAGAAAGATTCTAGATCTTCACAGACCATTAAAGTCTCAAAGTATTTATTCTCTCAGAAGTAATTGAATATGAGATAGCGCTTGTGAACCAGATCTTTTGAAGGACTAGGATGGTGGTATCTGGTATCACCTTGGAAGGATGAAAGAGGTCACTGATGCGTTGAGTCGAGAGTCTTCATTTGTGCATATGCTGGTTAAAGTATGGACCTTACTTGAGAAAGTTCAAAATTCGGTTTTCAAATCTAAGGTAGGCCACCTTCGAATTTTATGGCCACCCTCAGAATTGAACCGGATAATCAGATAAGAATCATACGCTTCAGTGGATAGACTCAGAGATTCAAAAGATTCTGCAAGAGAATACCGAGAAAAGGAGAACTGATTTTCAGATTTCTGAGGACGATTGTGTATACCTGAAGATACAGAGATTAAAGAAGAGATCTTATCGGAAGTTGGTCGTAGCAACTTCAACATTGTCCAGACAATACGAAGATGGGTTAGAATTTGCATCAACAGGATTGGCAGACCGGTATGAAGACAGATATCACTGATAGGTCGCAAGTGTCAGATGTGCTAACAAGAGAAAGCACGGTTTTACAAGTCGAGAGGACCTTTGTAATCTCTCGAGACCTCCGTGAGGAAGTGGGAACTCGTCACAATAGATTTTTGTGACAGGTCTATCGAGGAGTCAATGTGTTAATAATTTCATTTCGGGTAGTAATTGACAGACGGATGAAATCAGCCCACCTTATGGCTGTGCGAAAGGATCTTGATTTGATTAAGCATGCAGAGGTGTTTGTGCATAAGATAATTCGTTTGCATAGAGTGTCAGTGTCAGAGTTATATCAGATTTAGACCAGAGGTTCCCAGTTTCAGCAGATCAGACAAATGGTTCCTTTTTGAGATAGTGCAGAGCAGAGTGTATAGAACTTCAGTTGTTGAGTTGAGATCAGAAAATGAAAGGTCGCAGCCCAGAGTCAGTTCAGCAGTCAGTGGACGCAGTTGCAAATATCGGTGACAGATTAAGGACCGCTCAGAGCCGCCGGGAAAAATTTACGCAATTAAGTGTCAAAAACCTTTGAATTTTCAAGTTGAGAACCCTGTTCATCCTTGGATGTCGCCTAGGATAGGGACGTCTCGAATTGTTAAGAAAGGAGAGCTGGAACTATTTAAATAGTGGAATACCTCGAGTTTGGGATCAAATAAGAAATTTGGCTTTATATGGAAAAAGAAAGCAGTTTGGTGCACCGTCGGCACCTCTAGCCGAGTGGTACCCGGGGTGAAGCCGCAGGTCCGAAGTCAGGGGTTCGAAGCCCTGACGCGGCAATTAGCCGCTTATGGGAAAGAAAAAGAAAAGAAAAGAAAAAAAAAAAGAACCAAAAAATTTTGCAAATTTCATTTTTGTAAAATTGGTCGAGTGCTTAGTCTTTTTGGAATCAAGATTTGGTCTGGAGAAATTAGAAGTGATTCATCGGCACCGAAAGTATCAGATAGCATTACAAGGCGGAATGAAGAAATTGGGAAAGCGGAGACTCGATGAGACGACAACACCCCCACCTTTTATTAAGGATTGGTAAAGGTTTAAATTTCGAGGACGAAATTTTTATAAGAGGGGAAGAGTTGTGACATCCCGATTTTTGGGTTCTGATTTCGATTAGATAAATTGGGCATTTCATCGACGTGGCTATAGTGTTTTTTCTCGAGTTGGCCACTCACGAGATAACTAGACTAATTGGGTAAGCTATTAAGGACTCTAAGGCAAATAGACTTAAGAATTCGACCAGGAATCGACTTCTCGACCGTGCTCATCTTTAGAGATCATTGCGGCACAGTATAAAATCGATTTGAAATCAGAGATAGGCTGGTTCGACAGAGATGTTTAGCCAATCGTGGGTGACACCACTAAATTGGAAAATTCTCGTCGGCCAGGCACTAGATCGATTTTCTTATTGTTTTGGTACCCGTGTCCGCATTTGAATCGTTGAGATTTTCACGACAATCGAGAGTCGCCAATGGGTCGAGTGGGTTCAACGTGGCTCGAAGAAAATCGACCACGAGTCATTTGTCCTAAAAGTTCGAAAACTACCCGATAGCCTAGGTCACGCTCAAAACGCGTCCGAGTGAAATTAACCGCCAATCTAAGTCCGATTTCAGAAATTGAAAGTTCTGTCATGTCACAGGTCATTTGAGGAACGTCGACTCAGTCTCAGAAGATTTTTCTGACAACCGAGACTTTTTGGGGAAAAGTTGAGTTAGGGCCGTTTTTAATCGGGATTTGCCGAGGACCGTTTTTATTGTGTAATTGGGATGCAATTGGGCTATATTGGTAAGGAAAAATATCAATTTGGTTGATGAGGTGTTGAATGAATTAATGTGGGTCAATTTGATTTATTTCAAGTGGGATTAAGGTTTAATTGGAGGGAAAAGCACAAGAAAATTCGTATGCCACTCATACCCCCACTCTTTGGCCTACCTAAATGCTTCTAGAAGGGGTATAATTGTCAAGAAATGGTGAGTGGAAGATGACCTCATATGAGGTCATGGTGGGCCAAGTGTGATGACCTAAGAGAGAGAGTGTGTGAGAGGAAAAGAAGAAAATTGATTTCTTTTTCCTCCCCTCTTCTCTTCTTCCCCCGTCGACCGAAACCCCCCATCTTCTTCTTCAAAAGCTCCATGGAAGCCGAAGACCAATAGAAGCAGAAGCGGCGGCCATCGTCACTCGGGTCGGAGCCGCCACCGCCGTCGCGCCGGAGCACCGTCGCCGCCCTCACCCCGTGCGCCTCGGCCTCCTTCTCGCCCAGCTTGCTGTTCCAGAGCTGCTGTCCAGCTCTGTTTTGGCCAGCACAGGCCACGGTTCGGCCACCTCCGGCCACCGTGCGCCGTCACCTCGACCCACCGGAGCCCCCTCGCCCTCCGCCGGCCTTGCCTCACCATCTCAGCCCCTATTTCGGCCTCAACCAGCAGCGCACAGAGAGCATAAAAATGGGTATGGCAGCGACTTCGTGGCCCGTTTTGGCCGCCTTCCCGAGCCCGGATGCTCGGCCCGCTTTGGGGAAAGTCGATCCTCGCATCGTTGCCGTCGTTTTGAGTGGGTTTTATTCTCTAACGCCTTCTTAGTTTGCTAATTACGCTTAAAGGTTGTTTAGTGTTAGTTAAGTATAATTAGGTTGTTGGATTAGAGTGGATTAGTGTTTATTAGTTGATTTCATGGCATATTAGTTAGATGACTTGTGTGATTAACTAATGCATTGCCTATAGTATTTATTGGATGCTTCTTGGGATTTTTCCCGGCCCTTATCGGGTGTTAATTTAGCAATTTGGGCCTAAGTGGGAATTTTGGCATTTAAATATTATTTTTCGGAATTAATTAATTAATTATTTATTTTCCGAAAATGCAAGTGTGATGGCCAGCGACCGGGATATTATGCTGGTGATTGTGGTGCAGACCGTTTATTTAATTGAGCTTTATATTGTCTTGAATTGAATTTATTGTATTTATTTATTTATTTAAATTAATTATTTAATTATTTATTTTTCCGGAAATTCAACCGGGATGGCGGTGACCGGAATTTCGTGCTGATTGTCGTGGCGCAGTCCGTTTATTTATTTGAGCTCTACGTTGCTTGGAATTAATTAAATTGTGTCATTTTAGGGATTTACCTTAAATTGTTTGGAATTGATTGAGATTTAATTGTTTTACGGATAATGGCCAAGTGTGTTTATTCAGCATTCTTATGCTTTGTTGGGTCGTAAAGTGAGTAGAATGGTGAGAGGGTCGGGTGGGGACCAGTAAAGCCACTAGATCTTGAGAGGGTCGGGTGGGGACCAGTAAAGCCACTAAATCTTGAGATGGTCGGGTGGGACCGTAAAGCCACTAAATCTTGAGAGGGTCGGGTGGGACCGTAAAGCCACTAAATCTTGAGATGGTCGGGTGGGACCGTAAAACCACTAAATCTTGAGAGGGTCGGGTGGGACCAGTAAAGCCACTAGATCTTGAGAGGGTCGGGTGGGACCGTAAAGCCACTAAATCTTGAGAGGGTCGGGTGAGCCGTAGTAAAGCCACTAGATCTTGAGATGGTCGGGTGGGGACCAGTAAAGCCACTAAATCTTGAGATGGTCGGGTGGGACCGTAAAGCCACTAGATCTTGAGAGGGTCGGGTGGGGACCGTAAAGCCACTAAATCTTGAGAGGGTCGGGTGGGACCGTAAAGCCACTAGATCTTGAGAGAGGCATCAAAAAAAAGGGCGTGTGGGCTCGGTGAATTGATGCATCACTTTGGTGAACGAGTGCGAGAGAATGCACGTGGGCCCAAGGAATTAAGCGAGGCATCTTGGAAGAGACACGTGGGGCTCGGTGAATTGATGCATCACTTTGGTGAACTAGTGCGCTTAGAGAATGCGCGTGTCTTCTATGACATGAAATCGACTAAGTCGATTGATCGATGATCCGATCCGAGTGTGATTTAATGTGATTGATCATTGCTTGAGTACGATGTTGTGAATGGATGGATTGAATTGAAATGACCGTGAGTGGTCTTGTTGGTGTGAAATCGACTAGGTCGATTTGATCGATGTTCGATCGTCTTTGTGATTGTTTGGGTGTATATTTGATCTGTGCTAATATGCGAGGTGGGAGCGAGGCCAAGGTAAGCCCTCGACTCATGTTGTGCATAGGCAGCCCTAGGGTGTATTGGTTTACTAATCGGGTCTTAGGGGTAGAACTTGCTTTGAGACATTGTCTCATCCGGTTTGGGGACAACAATTTCAGGTCCCTACTTTCGGTAGACTTGGATTTTGAAGATCTCGGAAGTTCGGGGCGATCTGTTTGAAGGTTCCAGTGGGAGTGTGGAGAATGATGAAGAGAAGGACGTGGACTGAACTCCCTAATTGTTTGTAGACCTGGTTTTTATCGGTCTTGTATATGTTCGTAAAGGTGTTGGTTTTCTGGTTCTTATTTCTAGTCCTACTTGTATATCCCATTGCTTTATTATGCAGGGATTTTTATAATTGCTTCCGCTTGTGCATTAATAAGAAAAGGGTCGGCGATATGTAGTCCTGGGATATCGCATTTCTAAATCGACCAAAGCTGAAGGATGGTCACGTGACCGAGGGTCGGGGCGTGACACGCACATTCGATGTTCAGCATAAGGCAACAACTCAGCTATTGCTGGAACCAGTCCCTGCAATAATTCAAAATATAAAAAATGTAAGCAAATGACATGTTCATATCAAAAAGCAAACAAGTGGCCAAATTTTTTAAAAAGCAAACATTACCTTTTGTTGGTCGCTCATGAATGCCCACCCTGCCCCATTTGTTATCTCCAAATCAGTCATCAAATTTTTGAGGAACCAGGACCAATTGTCCTTATTCTCTACCTTCACAACAGCCCAAGCTAAGGGAAACATTTGGTTGTTTGCATCTCTTCCAATTGCAGCCAGCAATTCTCCCTTGCACAAGCCCTTCAAAAACACCCGTCCAATCCTATAATCCGTCTACAACCAGATAAAAATCCTCGTTTGCATGCATCGAAGCAAACATAGAATCTATCGAACTTTCTCCCAATATCAGGAAGTGGTCTCTCCACGACCTCTACATACACTCTACTTCCAGGATTTTGTAGCCTACACTCCCAAGCATAGTCCCACAACTGTCCATATTCACTGCTGTCTTGGCCAATGAGCATCTTCATCACCTTTTGCTTCGATCTTTTACATTGATTCTGGATATATTGATGCCTACCTGCTCCTTCACCAGCATCCCGAAGGCGAGTAGTATTCATGTGAGGCATCGGCTTAATCAATTCAAAGAAGTGCTTCGACAACCATGCACTCGTTACCCTTTTATTCTCAAAATTAATGGAACAAGTATGTTCCTCTTGGTAGGCTCTAATCGGAAAGATCCACTTCTCCTAACAAATGCACCATAGATCTTCCATGGACAATTTTGCTGCGAACACCTAGCTCTTACAAAGGTCTTAGTGTTTCTAATGAAGTCAATGTTCCTCGTGCGGCAATAGAGTTCTTCAAGTATAGCTTCTCTAAATTGTTTCGCATCAAGAAATTTCATGCCTACCGACAAAGTAGGAGAGGCAATGGATGGATCATAAGAAGGAAACTTACTTTTCCTTTTCCTTCTATGCACGGAGTCCTTCATCTTCTTCAAGCTCATCCAGGAAGTAGCATTCTCGACGCTTTCTTCATAGTCGGTCTCCTCACCAGCCCGGCCCCAAAGCATCTGCAGTCTCCTCGCCCAGCACCAACATCCGTAGGGGCTTCGGGTCATTTGGAACTTCATCGGCTACATGAAAAGCTGCAAACTTAGCTGTCAAAAAATCCCTTCGTTGTATTCTTGACTGTACAAGCTCCTCATCATCGTTATCACTTATAAAATTTTCAGCAGGCAACCCTTCATCATCATCAGTTGATTCAGCTACTTCCCAATCTAATCCAGAGATTGTGACATCACCTATGTCATCATCACTTTGGTGAACTGCATCTGCGCTCCTCTCATGTCCATCATATCTATCCTGCCCTCCTTCGAGCCTAACGTCAGTACTATCTTGAATACCATCTCCTTCTTGTCCTACTTCGGCGCTCTCTCCATCATCATCTTCGTCCTCATTTTCACTATTGTACTCAACATATATTTTTACCTCTTCACCATGAAGATAATGGTATAGAACATCCCTAAGACCATTATCATCTTCTAAGCATCTCAAACCATCTCTTAAGTCTTTCCCAGGAATACAATACAGCAACTTCTGAACTTTACAAGGCAAATAAATATTGATATCCCTAAGAAATCCTATATAAGATGCCTTCTTTATATCCACAAAGATGGTGCCCTCATTTCCACCCGCATACTCCCATTCATCCTCCCCAATCACAAATTCCCCATTGTAGCAAACTATGACGTGACATGACCCTTGTCATGAGCCATTCTGCACCAAAAATAAGAAAAAGAATCATTAGTTTTGGGACCACTAGACAATTGCGCGTGGGAGTCCACCCACTCTCATGGACTTTAGTAAACAGAGGTCCCCACACTGACAATATGCCCCTACATGACAGCCAAAAAAGAGGTTGGCACTTTAATTATTTGCATTCCCTTCCCTTAAAATATTAACCAAAACCAGAGGTCCCCACAACAATCACAGCCCAAGCAATTTTGTTTACTGAGTTAAACTTGCGATGTGAGAGAATGTACATCAACTTAATCAAATCAAAACATACTCTGACATCAACTTATATAAATCACAGCATACTCTAACTCCTACAAATTCCTTTAGAAGTTTAAACTAAAATTAGAACAACTAAACTTCGAAGCATTTTATGTCACTAAAGCTAAAGAAAAACAAAGAGAAGCACAGACAGATCACTCCAAAGTCTTACACTATCCTAACCCATAACAAATTTGGACAAGCAGGCAATACATTTCTCAAAGAAGACCGACGCAAGCTACAGAGCCAATTCCAGGAAATAGCTTCATCAAAACATGCTTCAATACCCTTTCAAGCAGGGTGGTTTAAGGACATACCCTATACAGCCTCACAAGCAGGGTGGTTCAAAGGCATACTCTATACAGCCTCACAAACAGAGTGGTTCAAGGACTTAATTTTCTTCTCGGAGATGCATTAGTCACCTGCTTTATTAGGATGCTCTTAAGGAGATGCATAGCCAGTGACTCAACAATCAAAGCATACTCTGACATTGGCTTGAAAGAAAAATTCACGAATATAAATCCGGTCTCTTTGTGCGATTGTCAGCAAGTTTCAGTTGCAAGTGTATCAACACAAATTCTATCGGAGCTGTAATAAATTAATCAACCCCTAATAAAATAATCGCGCAATCCCTAATAAAATAATTGAGCCCTAATTAAATAATCGAGCCCTAATTTCATGATAGGGGAGAGAGAGAAGGAGCCGAACCTGGATGAGTGACGATGGTGAGCGGTGACGATGACCAACGATGGTGAGTTGTGAGCAGCGACAGCAACCAACAACGGCGACTGACGACGGCGGCCGATGATCAGCTCTGGGCGTGAACGGCGACGGAGAGAAGGGCCTGAGATCTACTGTGAACGCGGACAGGGAGGAACAGCGTTTAGGTCAGCGCACAATGACCTAAACGACGTCGTTTAGGTTAGCGCACTCAATATGGATGGACGACGTCGTTTTTGTCGTCCACGTCGGCTTTTTCTTTTTAAAAACATTTGCCACATCAGTAAAAGAATTCACCGAAAATCGCCGGAAAATGCCACGTATGCAATTTGGCCGGATTTTGGCCGGATTGGCACTCAAGTGATCCCTTTTGCTCCGATTTTGGCACTTAAGTGTACCTTTCGTAAGTTATGGCACTTAAGTGTCCCTTTGTGCCAAGTTGTGGCACTCCAGGGGTCCGCACGTCTGGCATATGAGGCTGGGTCATCTTAGCGACAAAGGGCTTGAAACTCTTGCTAGAAAGAACCTTCTACCTTTGAAGAAGAAAAATTTAAAGGAATGTACTCATTACCTTATAGGTAAGCAACATAGATCCTCATTTCATAATTCTTTTCCTCATATAAAATCAAATGTACTTGATTTAGTTCACACTGATATTTGTTGCGTGGATGCTAGAACCCTTGGAGGTGCATCATATTTTGTGACATTTATCGATGACTGTTCTAGAAAAGTGTGAGCTGTTACTTTGAAATCTAAAGATCAAGTGCTTGCGGCTTTCAAGCAATTTCATGTCAACGTGGAAAGAGAAACCGAGAAGAAACTTAAATGTGTTCGAGCTGACAATAGTGTTGAATATAGAGACCCGTTTGAACACTATTGTAGGGATTATGGGATCAACCTTGAGAAGATTGTTCCGAAGACACCACAACAAAATAGAGTAGCGAAGAGAATGAACCGAATAATAAATGATCGGATTCGGTATATGCTCTCTCATGCGAGGTTGCCTAAGCCATTTTGGGGTAAAGCGATGAGAATGGCAATAGACTTGATAAATCTTTCTCCATCGGTTCCTCTTAAGGTTTGGAGTGGCTAAGATGTTTCATACAATTAAAAGTGTTTGGTTGTCAGGCATTTATACATATGTTCCAATAAATGAAAGATTCAAGGCTTGACGACAAGACTACATAATGTATCTTCTTGAGTTATGGACATGAAGAGTTTAGCTATAGATTATGGGATCCAATTGCTAAGAAAGTCATTAAAAGCTAAGATGTGGTATTCTGTGAGCATCAGACTATTTGAAGACATCGACAAGGTTAAGAGACGTGTAACTCAATGTTCGGTTAGTTTCAGCCCAAATCCTCCTATTGTTGATAGAAATCATGGGGAAAAGTGTATGGAAATCATGAAGATGGTGATTTCAGCAAAAAAAAAAAAAAATCATGAAGATGGTGAATTCTCACATAATGTTGATTCTTCAGCTGAAACAGGTGAAATAGCTAAGCAAGAGCAACCTATCCTATCTCAAATTAGAAAATCTGAAAGAGAACGTAGATCTTTCTAAAAAATATTTGCCGCATGAGTATGTGCTACTCACTAATGTAGGAGAGCTAGAAACTTATGAAGAGGCTATGTCATGTGAACGAAGGAATGAGTGGCATGAAGCCATGCAAGAGGAGCTTAAATCTTTACATGAGAACCACACATTTGAATTGGTGAAATTGCCTAAGGGCAAGAGAACACTTACAAATAAGTGGGTGTACAAGTTGAAAATGGAATAAAACAATTTACAACTACAATACAAGACTAAGCTTATTGTGAAGGGTTTTCGTCGAAAGAAAGGTATAGACTTTGAAGAGATTTTTCACTATTTGTAAATATGTCTTTTATTCGAGTTGTTCTTGGGTTGGCCGCCAGTTTGAATTTAGAAATTGAACAACTTGATGTAACGACGGGCTTTCTTCATGGAGACTTAGAAGAAGAAATATATATGGTGCAACCGAAAGGTTTTGAAGTTGAAAGCAAGGAACACCTTGTATGTAGATTGAAAAAAAGCTTATATGGTCTCAAGCAAGTGCCAAGGTAATGGTATATGAAGTTTGAGTCATTTATGGAAGAATAAGGATATGATAAGACAAACTCCAATTCTTGTGTCTTTATAAAAAGATTACCAGATAATGATTTTCTTATCCTCCTACTTTATGTGGATGACATGTTGATTGTTGCGCATGATGTTAAGAAAATCAAGAGTTTGAAAAATGAGTTGAGTAAAGCTTTTGCAATGAAGGACTTAGGCTCTGCTAAGCAAATCCTAGGTATGAGAATTACTTGTAATAGGAAGAAGAAGAAACTTTGGCTATCTCAAGAGAGGTACATTGAAAAAGTGCTTGAAAGATTCAACTTGAACACATGTAAATCGATAAGTACTCCACTTGCAGGCCATTTCAAGTTGAGTAGTAATGAATGTCCTTCGAGTGAGAAAGAGAAGAAAGAGACAATGAAAATTTCTTATACATCGGCCGAGGGTAGTTTGATGTATGCCATGATTTGTACAAGACCTAATATTGCTCATGCAGTTGGTGTTGTGAGTAAATTTCTCTTTAATCCAAGTAAAAAGCAGTGGACTGTTGTTAAATGGATTTTGAGATGTCTTAGAGGCACTTCTATACTTTGTTTATGTTATGGAAATGTGAAGCCTGAGTTAAATGGCTACTCGAATGCAAACTATACCGGTAATGTTGATTCTCGGAAATCTACATCGGGTTACATAATGATCTTTATAGGGAGAGCTGTTTTATGGCAATCAAGATTACAAAAATGTATTGATTTGTCTACAACAGAAGCGGAGTATTCTTGTGAGTGCAAAAATTCCTACAAGAGTAGGGTTTGAAGTAAGGGAAGTTTGTTCTACATTACGATAGCATGAGTGCTATTTATCTTAACAAAAATCATGTGTTGCATTCAAAATCGAAATATGTTAATGTGAAGTATCATTGAATCCAAGAGAAGTTAGAAGAGAAGCTTTTCCTACTTGAGAAAGTCCACACCAACAACAATAGATTCGACATGATGACCAAGGCGTTGCCCATGGTGAAACTTGACACTTATAGAAGAAAAACGGGCATGACAAACCTTCCCACATGAGGTGGAGGGGGAGATTTGTTGGCTGGGTCTACTTTTATGTAGGGTCCAGCTAGCATCAAATAAATTAAAAATAAGAAAAGAAGAAAAGAAAATAACAAATAGAAAGTGGGTGGCTTCATGTAGTTTTGTGCCCAAAAAGTGAGGAGATAGAGAGAGAGAAAAAAAAAACCATTGAAACAAGGGAGAAGAGAAAAAAAGAAGAGGGCTACAACTTTGTAGTCTCAATTCGAAGGCTAAATGTTGACTGAATCGGCTCAAATTTGAGTATGTTATTCATGAGATTGAGGGTTACAAGTTGATGGTTTTCATTCATCAAGAATTGCCTCCAATTCTCTAGTTGCGGTTAGGGTTTTCTTATTTCGAATTTATTTATTCATTTATATTGTGATGAAATTATATTGTAATGTTGATGTTGAGCTTCTAATCTGTGGCTAGAGAAGAATACTTTGTATATCCCGTTATTCTTAGTGATTAGTGGATATTTTATGGGTGGTACGTGATTTTTCCCGTAATGTGTTTTCCACGTTAAATTATTGATGTTGTTATTTACTTTAGTTACTTATTATTTCACATATTGTGAGGCTATATATTGCTAGGGTTAAGAGAATTTTGATTAATTTAGTTTCGGGGGAGAAATTAATCCCGCATTGAATTTAATTTTGTGTTGAATTGTGTCATCGGGTTCTCCCCCACCTTCCATTTAATGCAGCGCCTGCTACTATAATTGAGGACCCAGTTCGCCATTTTTTTCTCACAAGCTTCTGCCACGGAGAGAGAGAGAGAGAGAGAATGGGGAAGGGAGACGCAAAACTGCGAGGCAGTCATGATCACTACAATGTGGCAATCGAGCTTGGCCATGACGAAAAGTTTGGAGGAGGAGGAGGTGAGAGACGGCGAGTCAGTTACGTGAACTCCCTCTCTCCTCGTCAGATGGACACTCTGATCTCTCTCTGCGACACTTTCTTGCCCTCCATTGCTCACCCTCATCATCCTTCGCACACCGAAGGCGACGGCCATGAGGAGGTTGCTAAGTTCTATCAAACTTCAGCTTCCATGGCCGGAACTCCGGAGAAGGTAACTTGATTGTTTATGTAAATTTTGCTTTTCTTGTAGGCAAATAGTTGGCCAACGTTGCATCGCAGTACTTAAGTACTGTTCCAGACAGTTTGTGTCGGTAGTCTAACAAGAGTAGACTTTCGTTTGGTTTTTTTCTCCATCAAGGAGACATAATGGTTGAGAATGAATGTGGTTTTATAAGAACAATGTTCGTACGCATCCGTGTTAGTACATCTTTCATTCAAGGCTGTGGCCTTTCTTTGGATTTAAATTATGAATCCAATTTCTGTGAAAATCTTGGGGGCTTGATAGCAATGGGTATCAAATGCACGCTTATTATCTCTGCTTTTGTTTCCTCTTCTTTCAGGCTAAAACACAGCATCCTTCATTCTCTTCTCCTAAATTGTGTTAAGAGCCCATTTGCTTCGGTTCATCATAGACTAAATAAGACGCAGAGCAAGACCCGAATGAATACGCAGATTCGTACTTTAACCCGTCTTCTTTCTCGGGCCATGCTTACTTTCACTCCGCTCGAACGTTGGGGGAAATTTTCTCCCTCCGACCGTTCTTCTGATCGGTGTGTTGCCTGTACGGTTTCCTCCGACTAGGAATGCATGACGTAATAGGCCTTTCTATTCACGTTAATTGTTTATAAGCAAAACAAAATAAAACCCAAACAACCATCGGCTTTGATATCCTAGTCCTAATTGTCGGGTTTGCTTATCCTTTGTGCTGTTCGTGCAGGTAGGGGGGCTCATCAGCGAGAGGATGAAACACCCAAAGCTCTGGCTGCTCCGTCTCACCTTGTGGTTCCTCTCGACATGCATCGGGACCTTCATATTGTGCGGCCGAGAATGCTTCTCAAGCCACTTCCCGTACGTGCAGAGGTTTTCCGAGATCCCGCAGCGGCGGAGGGAAGAGATCGCGAGGCGGTGGTTTCGCAGCGTCTTCCCAGTGCTCCGGATGTTCGCGCGATGCGTCAAGCTCCTCACCTTCCTTGTCTTCTTCACTCAGGTCCGTACACTTTCTGAATCCATGTCCTTTTTACCTTGTAATGGAGGAAAGATTCCAAAACCGGCCACAGCACTAAAAATTAAAATGCATCGAGCCGTGTCGTACTGTCTGAAAAATAAGGGAAGTGGGTGAGAGTTGGTTCGCTGACGGGCCTGTCCTCGTCATAAATATACATATATATTTTTTTTTTGGTCAGTCCTCGTCATGAATATTAAAACCCTAGATATGTCAAGTCTCGAATATAACCGATAAATTGATGTTAGCATTTTTTGTTTTTTATTCAATCCATTTTATCCCCCTTTTCTGTGCCGTTGTTTTCTTATTTATTTCTGTAGCCTCACCTGTGTTCTGGAAATTACTTGTTTGATCAACTAACTATAGTTGTATACGTATAGAATGTGGCAAAGACACAAAAAGGAAATACGTAGCTATATTTTGAACTCATTAAATATTTACAAAAGGGATGACATTGATAGTTACATTTTCACTTACTAGAACACCTTCTGGAAAATATCTCAAATTGTTTAATTTCCATAAACAAACGACTAAACCTAGTTTAACTTTTACTTTAGTCAATTATGTTTCCGTGAAAAAATGGAATAGAAATTATCCTTCCACTCATCATTTAACTACTAATCAAGCAAGGAGTAAAGTAAAGTTCATGAGCTAAATCGACTGTCTCGGCAGGAGATTATAGGGGAATGGCAAGATAAGGATTAGGTCAATTCCAATTGATGAGGTGGGCTCTGTAGTTTTATATAGAATACGTGATGCAGTTGGTCAGAAAGAGTACATAACACTTTAGGAGGTGGAATTATGGCTATGGTCAGAGATTCAAAAAAGAAAATTAATGCAGCGCATATTAAAACTGCAATCGATAATGTTATCTTACATGTCCCCAGAGTAGGTAACAAAAGCATTAAAATCGACAGAGACTACATAGAAAATAATAATCAACTAAAAAAGGGTGTAGAACTAGGAGACAGGTGGCGTGGGAGCATCTTTTTCCAGTCGAGGGTGTCCAAACTTATCAGCTTCACCAATAAATGCTAAAAAATGTAGATAAGATAAATACTTGCTCCACCATAAGTCGTGCGTCTATAAACTGCTTATCGAATGTTTAGGAGAAAAACAGTGCTGTGCATCGTTTTAACATGTGGTACGTTTGAAGTCGTACCATCTTCAATCAGTCCAAAGATTTTAGCTTTTGTTTTATAAACATAGAACGATAACATCTCAAGAAAATCAGAACACTCGATCCATATAGTATATGTTCTATATGTGTAGATGGCAATGAGAAATTATATGAATCCACCTCCACTTAATTTAAAAGGTCACATCGTTAGGTGAATGTTCAATTTGATATATCAACTATTTTGAAATTTTGAGCGGATTTGAATTTAGTGTCCACACAATTTATGTCTCATCTAGAGGAGATAGCCGAAAGAGAAAGAAAGAGAAAGAAAGAGAAAGAGAAAGACTCTTCCATAAATTGAGAATTTTAAATTGAAATTCAAAATAGCTCGAGATACCAAATTGTTTAGATCCATCATCTAAATACTTTGCAGAATTTTTATCCCTCCCGGAACAAAAACTTAATGATTTACCATAAATGTTTCGGCTGCAATCTGCAAGACAGAGATAAGACTCACTCTCAGTAAATTCATTAAAAGAGAGAGAGAGAGAGAGAGAGAGAGAAATTATTTATCTTGTGTAGTGATTTTGAGTTGTATGCTTTTGTTTTTTAAGCACATGTCCATTATGAAAGTCCCTCTTGCTGTTAGAACTTGGTCCCTATTGGTTTGATGCCCCCGTATGCCATATTCCAAGGCTTTAAGGCGGAACCTGCCAAGGCCAAATCTATTAAATTAGCTTCCCACTTGCTCTATCTCAATCCATATGTTTGGTACTTTCTATCTCAACAAATGTAGTAACGCTTGCCAACCGTGATATAATTTATAAAAAAAAAAAAGAAGAAGATGAAATATATATAGTGATTTTATGAGTGGTACGATGGATATTATCTCTTAATTTAATAAGATGAACATAATCAATCATAGTAGTAGGAAAATGCAGCGGCATGGAAGCAAATGTTAATTTCTAGTGATGATTCGAATTGGGAAAGGCCTATTTTCCTCTCACTCATAAGTGATTTGATCCAGTACAATAAATTAGCTGTAGAATAGGAAGATGGGTGTGTTTGTCCCTCCTTTTGAATGAACAATGTAAAGATTTTTTTTTTTTTTCGGTGCTAACCATTCTTTCTAATCAAGGGGAATGAGATTCTACGAGAATGATGAGTTTCAATTTGTTTTCAGGTGGACGAGAAGGATTGCAACCTTTCCTGGAAAGCGATCGGCTATGCCGGACCGGATCCAGAGTTCGAAAACTCCAAGAAATTAAAGCGTACGTCTTGCCAAATCTCAGCAGATGAACAGCAAGGCAAAGAACAGGCGACAGCCAAGAATGGTTATGAAGATGAAGCCTTCTTTGGACCTCTTCATCAAGGTCTAATTCACATGGTGCACCCACGAGACATCGTCGCGAAAAGTCTCCAGCAGTTCGGGTTCCCCCCCTCAAACCATAATGTACAGAAGCCTCGTTTCCCATCTTTGAGCATCCAGTGCGATGCCGTGGTGATCGGTTCTGGGGCGGGCGGGGGAGTTGTTGCTGGCGTGCTTGCAAAGGCAGGCCACAAGGTGCTTGTCCTGGAAAAGGGAAACTACTGTGCCAGGAGCAATCTCTCCCTGCTCGAAGGGCCTACTATGGATCAGATGTACCTCTCTGGCGGTCTCGTGGCGACCGAAGATATGAGCGCACTAGTACTTGCGGGGTCCACCGTTGGAGGGGGCTCCACGATCAACTGGTCCGCCTCCCTCAGGACACCGCAGCATGTGATGAACGAGTGGTCGAACAAATATGATCTAGAGCTGTTCGACAGCAAGTTGTACCGGGAGGCGCTGGATGTCGTCTGCAAGAGAATGGGAGTTCAGTCAGCAATCAGCGAAGAAGGGTTCAACAATGCAGTGCTCCGAAAAGGGTGTCAGGAATTGGGCTATCCTGTGAGCAACATTCCTAGGAACTCACCCGCGGATCACTATTGCGGTTGGTGTTGCTTGGGCTGCAAGGATGGGAAGAAAAAGGGCACGGCGGAGACATGGTTGGTGGACTTAGTGGAATCTGGGAATGGGGCGATCCTCCCCGGATGCGAAGCCATTGAGGTCCTGCACACAAGGCGGAGCGGAAGAGGGAGGGACACTGCGACCGGGGTCACATTCGAGTTTGAGCATAACGGGTTGAAGGAGGTCTGCATTGTCGAGTCCAATGTCACCATTGTGGCGTGTGGGGCTCTTGGTACACCAGCTTTGCTAAAGAGAAGCGGCCTCAAAAATCCCAATATCGGGAAGAACTTGCATCTCCATCCGGTGGTGATGGCGTGGGGCTACTTCCCAGACACTAAGACGGTGGATCTGTGGCCGGAGAAGGAGAAGAAGAGCTACGAAGGAGGCATAATGACGGCAATGTCCCCAGTTGTAGGGAATTTCGACGAGTCTGGGTATGGCGCAGTGATTCAGACCCCGGCTTTGCACCCAGGCATGTTTTCGGTACTAATGCCATGGACGTCCGGCCTTGACATGAAAGAAAGGATGACAAAGTTCTCGAGGACAGCCCATCTATTCGCACTGGCTAGGGATAAAGGGTCAGGGACGATCTCATCATCGACCTCTATTAGTTACAAGATGGATGACATGGACGAGCACAATCTGCAGAAAGGGCTCGAGAAGGTGCTGAGGATACTGGCAGCAGCCGGGGCTGATGAGATTGGGACGCACCACAGTGAAGGGAAGACACTGAAAGTGAAGCAAGTGAGCTACCACGAGTTCGAGCGGTTCGTGAAGGAAGAGAGCGCCAGGCCGATAAAGGGCCTGTCAACACCAATATGCTCTGCCCACCAGATGGGGAGCTGTCGGATGGGCCCCGACCCGAGAAGCTCGGTAGTGAACCCGATGGGCGAGACGTGGGAAGTGGAAGGGCTGTATGTGGCCGATACCAGCGTTTTTCCAACGGCATTGGGCGTGAATCCAATGGTCACCGTCCAGGCAATCGCATACTGCACCGCACAATCGGTCCTTGAAGCTCTCAGGAGGAAGAAGAGCAGACATTGATCGTCATGTACACAATCGCATACTTCTTCTCGTTCTCTTGCTTTTCAGTTTCATCTCTCATTGCAACAAACCTTTTGGTGCGCAACAGCAAAAGAATTGCGAAAGATTGCCTTGCTTTCTTGCCATATTTTCTGCTTCTTCAACCAACCAAACTCCCTGTAATTTGTCTGCCTAAATTGATCAAATCTAGCAAGGTAACCTCCCGGCATCGTCGCGGATCAATTCCTAAAACAAAAGGATGCAATCAACCTGTCGTTTGGGATAACAAAGCCAAGAGTACCAAAAGACACGCAGGCATAATTTTGATCCTCAATGAAAAGGAAGCAGGAAAGAAACTCCCCATCTTTTGTCCTCCTAATCGGAGGTTTTTCCACTTACTCAGATAATTGTCATTTACAATTTTACAGGCATGAGATCGGAACGTCACGGAGGTTTAAAGGGACCTCGGTTAGGCTGGTATGAGTAAACAAAGGCTTGTTGCGTATACAGAATTGCAGTCTCTGCCATGCGCACATTGCCATAACACGAGTCCTGATAAAGATTTATATCCCTCTCAGATTTCAGAAGTTCGGCCATTCTCAGATATCAGCAAAACAAGAAAACTCAAACCAAAACTCTACAGTAAAGTCAATCGGAGATCAAACATAAAATCAAGCAGCTTCATTTTCTGAGTTACACATCCAAAAATGTGCATATTTTGGACCATAAACTCAACGGCTAGTAACTTGTTCAGTTCTTCTGAGACCACCCATTGATAAAGGTGTCCAATTTACTCCCCGTGCCTTGTCTGGTAAGCTTCTTTGCTTAGCCAAAAAAGAAGAAAAAGCAAATTATAGCAAGTTCATGGATTTTACCCCACATTAATATATTCGTTAACTGTCATTTGTCATCCAATTCCGCAAATTGATAGTAAAATTTAACGGAAATAGTAAATTTGTTAAGAGTATTCCGGTTTAAGATTTTTGGTAGTTAATTTGCTGTAGGTATATTAATTTGATGTTTTTCGTGATATTAGCCCTTATAAATACAATGAATTTTAGTACCATGGATAGAGGAAAGAGAATAGGAGGGAAAGACAAAAAAACTGGCACTTGCCAGTTCGGCGCACCTGAGAAGCGCTCTTACCTTTAGGCTGCGTTTGGTAGTCGGGATAAAATTCAGGATAGGATATGATTTATCCCATCCTACGTTTGGTACTCTCTCAAGATAGGATAAAGTCATATATAAGGGGAATATAGACATAATAAAATTATCCCATGGGAGAGGTGGGATAAAGGTGGATAAGAATTGTAACCCTCCCGAATCTCTCTCTGAATTCGAATTGTTTTGGCTAGAGGGAGAATTCGTCAGGACACTTCACTGTTGCAACGGCTTGGGAGACCTTCAAGCGGAAGATGACTCAGGTATTTTGGCATACGTTCGTCTAGAACAACGAAATTACACCACGGTATCAAGTAAACATTTGGCTTATAGCTAAGCGCGAGCTACCCACCTAGACACTTTTATTGTCTCATGGTAGAATAGATAGTTGTGCTTGTGCCTTCTGCAACGATGTGCCGGACTCTATTGACCATCTGTTTTTTGGGTGTCATGTCACAGCTGGGGTTACCTTCTTTTGGACGACCAAATGCAATCTGCCTTAGCATAACAAGTTGTGGGAGGATAATCTCCGTTGAGCCATCACCATGCTTATGGGCAAGGAGTTTTATAAGTGCATAGCCCGCTTCTCCTTCGAAACGTTGTGTCATATTATTTGGAACAACATGAACAGCATTCTCTTCCGAGAACAAGTTATTTATGTCCCGGCTATGAAGAATCATCTCTTTAAAGTGGTCAGAGTTAACAATCATTGTTAGGAATGTTGAAGATAACATCAAAAATAGAAGGTTGTAGCAGAGTTGGGGCATTGACCTGATCATCTTTTCTAAGGAAACTTAATTCCCTCCCTTTCAGCTATTGTGGCTTGATTAAGGTAGTTGGTGTAGTTGGTGCAACGATTCTCACTGAATCCTGAGAATGGTTCCTTCCTTATGCGTTTTGTATTTGTTTGCCGGTTGTTCATGCTGTGCTTTTCCTTTCTAATTGGTAGTGGGTTGCCACGGCGTAGGCTTTTTTTTCCAAAGATCCCTCCACTCATTATGATCCGTTGTTTAGTGTGGGTTTTGATGCGTGTTTTTTTTTGTTCACTCGATCTTTTCAATATATTAATTACCTTTCACCAAAAAAAAAAAAAAAAATGTGGATAGGATTTATAATATCCATAATAAAAAAATTTATTTTTCTCAAATAATAAATTTATTAAATTAAAAAAAATTGAAATTATATTTCAATATAAATAATATTTGAATTCTAATTTAAGAAAATTAAAATAAAAAAATGAAAAATGTATTTTTAATTAATCTTATTTTAATTTATATATTCAACTTTAATTCTATATTATAATAAACATTCAATCTATAAATTACATATTTATATTTATTATATATTTTAGGTATTTTTGGAATTTAGGTATGTTAGTATAGTTTACTATTGATAGAATTTTATTAAAGAATGATGAAAGGGGAAAAATGATAAAGAAAATAATAAAATAAAAAAAGAGGAAAAATAAATTAAAGATAAATTAAGGAATAATATTACAATAGATTTTCACCATCTCCATTTATGAACATTTAGATTTATTTACAATGATATACTTGTTTATATCAAAAAGCGTACATAATATGACGTGAATATATCCGATTTTAATATTACGATTCACCGAATAATTGACAGGATATAAAAAAGAAAATCCAAAATCTCATATTTTATCGTATGCAATCCTATCCCGATTAGGAGTCTCCGAGAGTTTCGGCTCCCAACTTCAATGGCGCGCATTTCCGTTGTTTGCTGACCTCGGAGGAAAAACAGGAGGAGCCATCATGCTTTTCCGACAGTTTTCCTAAGCGGGTCTCGTGCGAATGTTTCTTGTTTCGCGGTATCTATCAGCTTCCACGCTCTCTGTGAACTCCCCTGCATATAGTCGAACAACCCATCTCGGTTGAACTCAATGACCAGTGAGCATGGTTCATGGGTCGCTGGAGCTTGTTCCCAAAATCGTTCCTTTCGAAGGTTCTCGCTCGTTCTGCTCGAGCGCGACCGTCCAAGCGCATCTGCTTGCTACCCGATCTTAAAGTCTCCAACTTTCGTCCGTGTGAAGCGAAGGTGGTGCTCATTGAAGCAGAGAATACGGCTGCTAGGAAAACATTGGCATACTCGTCTCTGAGGACCACACTTGTGCGCTCGTTTCCTGAAAATGTTAATCTCGTCCGCAGATGTGAGTTGCCACCCGGACCCCGTGCTTCTCTCATGCTTAAATCTCAGCGTGCGTTGCTGCAATCTGTCGGTTTCTCCTCCGTCTGTGACATGTTCGACGAAATGGCTGACCGAGAATGGCGTTCGCGAGATGGCCGCTTTCACCGAGTTCTTGGTTTCGTCAAGACGTCCACCATGAGAGGTGACAAAGAAGGTGTCTCAATTGCCCATTGTTCGGCCCTCAAGATTGGGGCTCTCGCTCACTTGCCCATTGCAACCTCTCTGCTCATGGCCTACTCAGGAGCTGCAGACCTGACTGCTTCACGAGCTTTGTTTGATGAAATTCCCGATAAGGATGTGATTACTTGGAACGCGATGATCACTTCCTTGGCTGATAACCAGTGTTCTGGTCAGGCCCTGGATCTATTTGTCGAGATGATGGAAGGTGGAAGTGGTTTTGAGTCCACTACTCTTTTAATAGTTTCGTCAATATTCACGCGCACAAATCAGTTGATTAAGGGTCGTATCATTCACAGCTTAAGCATGAAGTCAGGGATGCTATCCGATAATTCGCTGTGTAATGCACTTATCAATATGTATGCAAAATGTGGTGATCTAAGCTCATCAGAGAGAATTTTCGCCAGTGTTGGTTGTAGGGGTGATATTTCTTGGAATTCGATACTCAGTGGATGTCTTCACAACAGCAATCCTAAAAGGTGCCTACACTACTTTAGAGAGAGAGCACTGTATGATAAAATGGGGGACAGTATAAGTCTCTCGTCTGCTATTTCAGCTGCAGCTTCATTGGGAGAACTAAGTTGTGGGAGTACTTTGCATGGTTTGGCGATAAAAATCGGTTACGACAAAAGCCCCTGCATTTCAGTTGCCAACTCTCTTATCGCGTTCTATTTTCAGTGTGGCCACATTGAGGATGCGGAGGCTATTTTTAGAGGAGCAATGACTCTCCACGATGTCATTTCTTGGAACACAATGATTGATGGTTATGCCTCAAATGGAATGATTGTGGAAGCTTTTGATCTTCTGCATGAAATGCAGTTAACAGTGTCCATCCAGCCTGATTCAGTGACTCTTCTTACTCTAATTTCAGTTTGTGCAGATGCAATGCTACTGACAGAGGGAAAAACACTTCATGGCTCCATTATTCACAGAGGGATGGGACTTGATCCACAGGTGACGAACAGTCTTATGGATATGTATATGAGATGTGGTGCTGTGAGGAAAGCTGAGATTTTGTTCGACTCCACTGCAGAGAGAGACTTGATCTCATGGAACACTATGATCTCTGGTTATTCCCAGAATGGCCTATCTGAGAAAGCTCAAAGTCTATTCAAAGAAATGCTGCTATGGTGCTCAGGATGCAGTGTACCTACTCTACTAGCCATTCTTCCTTCCTGTAATTCCCCTGAATACCTCAGATTTGGTGAATCAATCCACTGTCTGCAGTTGAAACTTGGATTTTCACATCAAGTTTTTGCTTTAAATTCTGTCATGTACATGTATGTTGTTGGTGGAGATATTAGAGCAGCATGGAAGTTATTGACAACGCATCCATTTCATGAAGATCTCACTCATTGGAACACTTTCATTGCGGGCTGCTCAAAGAGTGGCTTCTTTTGGGAAGCTTTAGAAGCATTTAATAGAATGAGGGATAAACATAACGTCACTTTTGATTCCATCACAATTGTCAATGTTTTGTCAGCTTGTGGAAATCTTGAGCTGTTTCTTGAGGGGAGATTGATCCATGGGCTTGCTCTCAAAACTCCTATAGGATCAGACACCCGTGTGTGTAATGCGCTTATTACTATGTATGGACGATGCACAGATATTGCCAGTGCAAGACTTGTCTTCAGTGCCATTAGTAATAGCAATTTATGTTCATGGAATTGTCTGATTTCTGCATTGTGTCAGAACAGGGCTGCTAAGGAAGCAGTTGAACTCTTTGGACACCTTGGATTTGAATATGATGAGATCACTGTCGTCAACATTCTCTCAGCCTGTACACAGCTCGGCATCATGCGGCTTGGAACACAAATTCATTCTCGAGTTTTCAGATTAGGGTTTCATGAGAATTCTTTTATATCTGCAGCTCTTGTTGATATGTACAGCAACTGTGGGAGATTGGATGTCGCTCTTCAAGTATTCAGAAACTCACCTGAGCAGTCCATTGCAGCTTGGAATTCCATGATTTCTGCCCATGGGTACCACGGTGATGGTAAGAAAGCACTGAAACTTTTTGAGAAAATGTGTGAATCCGGGATAAGAGCAACTAAAACCACTTTTGTAAGCCTTCTATCAGCTTGCAATCATGCTGGATTAGTTAAAGAAGGTCTTTGGTATTATGAGCATATGGAGGACAAATATGGAGTTGAACCTGTTACGGAGCATCATCTTTGTGTGGTTGACATGCTTGGCCGTTCGGGAAAGCTTTTTGAGGCTTATGAACTTATCAAGAAGATGAAAACTCAGCCCAAGCCAGGCATTTGGGGCGCTTTACTAAGTTCCTGCAACTACCACGGCAATATAGAGATGGGAAGAGAAGTTGCAGAGCTGCTCTTTGAATTGGAACCCGAAAATTCCGGGTATTACATTGCACTGTCAAATATGTATACTGCTGCAGGGGAATGGGTTGACGCTGTGAAGTTGCGCAAATTGATTCAAGAGAAAGGATTAAGGAAGCCGATTGGGTACAGCCTTGTGGAAATCGGCTAGTAAGGATGGTTGAAGATCCACCAAGCATGATGGAACCTTAGGGATGCAGGCACCGTTTTGCATTGCATCATGTTCGCTCCCAATTATTATGGGCACATGTTATATTGTTAGGGATGACAGGGTGTGCCGTAAACAGTCGATAGATCATGTTCGCTCGCAAAAAGATATTTCTAATAAGAATCTGTTTGCAATGCACCTAATTTTACAATGATGCAGCAGCATTGAAGTAGTAGAATTAAGGGGAAGGAACATGAAGCCCATTTATGGAACCAGGGAACACGAAAAAAGCAACCTTCCGATCACAAATGGGAGAAAAGAAGAGTGCAGAAATCCCATCGATGTTACTTAAGCTTCAGGGAAAATTCGATTCCATATGAGTTCCATAAGGCTAGCGATTTTTCTATGGCACTAAATGTCTGACCGTTTAAGCATTATGCACAAAGTACGTGCATCTGATATCTGAATGCTTCATTGCCTTTGGCACATAAGTAATGACTACGTATGAAATGAATCCATTTGAAATGAGTATACGGGACTGACTGAGGATAAGGTAAGAGAGACTCATTTTAGATATAGTTTGGATGCTCTAGCAAGATGTGATTAGTCAAAAGCCTGGATTAAAACAGGCTTTGGAGTACTTAGAAGTGGAACGAGAAGATGAAGGAAAAAGAGTACCTAATAACTATAGAGTGCTGGAAGCAATGGCATGAAAAGACTCATGACGAGATTTGCTTCATTCCTATACCGTTGCTCTGGCCCAGTCTATTGTAATAATCATCTGGAAATTTGTTTACATCCTCGGTTAGGTTTCGACATTCGACTTCAGACTTTGTACAAACTTTCTCCACCGTTGAGTAAATCTTCGGGCCGCTCATCTCTAGATCATGCCCGGCCATTAAACGATGGGAAAAAAGACTGCGAGCACTCCGAACGGTTGTATATTTTACTATCAAATATCGAAATTCTCCTTTCACCTTTTTTTTTTTTTTCGTCGAAACAATGACATACTTCGACTTTATAAATTTACTGACCTTTGAATAAAGTGTCGTGCCATATGAATCTTGCTAATGCGACTTGATTACTCAGCAAAATTTAAACCCAATTAGTAACTTAACTTGCATAATTAACTATCGAGTGATAAGAAGAGAGAGTACCGATTTCAGCCGTCTTATTTCTTTTAGCCAACGTTACATCACCTCAAAAGAACACATTAGACGCCATTTATTTAATAGTTTCAATGTTTAAATTGGCATCTTGCATCCGCAAGTTTAATGAAAATCTCATAATTGACTAACATTTGAAAAGCTCATATACTTGATCGAATGAAAAGAATTAAGAACTCAGTTTGTTGTGTCATCATCCCAAACGATATCCCTAACATCTTTTCACAGCTAAACCCTGTGCCACACTCATCAAAACAAAAGAAAAACGAAACCAGAGTCCAACATTCAAAAATGCAAAATCTCATAACGTTACCAACTCATGCATACCGGCAAGCAATCTGGCTAGTATATAGAAAAAATGACTTCTTCAGAAGCTACGAGACCAAAAAATTCATATAGGTGCGCTTTATTTCTCTACCGAGAATGGGCGCTCTTGGAAAGTAGAAGCACTTGCAAAACAAAAGGCACGTACCCTCTATACTCAGATTCACATCTTTCCCTGTTCCTCTACAAATTTCAAACACCAAGCAAATCATTTAATGCAACAAGTAGTGATAAAACCAAGTTGCATTTTTTTTTTTTTTTAAAGCTATATCATCAGACAACAGAAACAAAAATGGCGGACGGAGAAGGCATATTGAAGGGTCAACTGTATTGAAGCAGCGTCCTTGAAGGGGCCCGCAAGCTGTTCAAGAAAAAGAGCATCAACTCTGGATGGCACTGTGGTTTCCATTGTTGGTCCTGCACTGCCACATCGCCTTCATGTGCCCTTCAAAAGCTTCAAACAACCCAGAACTGCAAATGCAGAACCACCAACCAAAATTTAAGTTTGCCAGTGAAGGACTATCTGCTGTTTGAGCACAATTGAGTTGGACAAACCTGCCGACAAGGGATCTTAATCATCCAAATAATAGTAGGATCCCGCTGATTTCTGCTCCCTATCCTTGGTAGAGTCTACTTTATTGATCCTTGGTCGATAATTAGTTGGGTCCCGCCTGAAAGTGATATCCAAATGCTGCAAGTGCATAGAGAAAACATGAACAAGAGCAAATCAGCACATTCCCTGATTTTTTCTCATCCCTTTTAGGGGAGAGTGGAAAGTAGGTAGAAATTATGGACTTTGAAAGAAGTATCAACCAAAATCGGAAATGTCAAAAAGGAGTAGACACAAAAAATTGAAAAGTAACCATATTGAGATTCTGCCACTAAACTACAACCTTCCTTTTCTATCATATTCAGTACAAAATAACATATTGATGACTGTAAACAATAATAATAACATCTTTCCTATTTTCTCTTATCCTCCTCTAAAGATTTTGGCGGCGATTTTCACAGTTAGCATCAGGCATAGCATGAAAAGGTGGTCGGGAATACTTACTGATAAGAAAAGATTCATCCCTGTCAACAATGACTGAGGAGAATTGGCAATACAATCCACCGAAGGCCTCCCCTCGTACACTATCACTCTATCAGCCAAATAACTTGCCATAATAAAATCGTGCTCAACCACGAAAGCAGTCTTCTTTGCATGGAGGATGAATCTCTTGATAACTTTCGAAGCAACAATACGCTGCTCAGAGTCAAGATATGCACTTGGCTCATCTATTAGGTAAATGTCTGCCGGCTGCATAAATCAAACAAGAGAAAGTATTACACCATTATGCATCTACATTCCCATGGTTACATTATACACTCTGTATTGACAAGAGGCACAGGAACTCCCAATATTCTCTAAAATAATCACTCATTTTTAGGTGTGCATCAAAGCTTTCATATTAAGAAGGGGTTGGGAGAACCAAAATTATAAATATCCAAAACACCAGCACGTGTGCCTTAATGAGTATGAGGCAGCCAGAACAGACTAAACTACATCTACCACTTGCAATAAAGCAGCCACATACAACAGTTTAGTCAAGCTGATACAAATTTCAAGCTGGTATCCAGATGAAACAACTTAATCTCCACCACTACCCACCAGACGTGAGTCATTAACATTCTCGGGTCCCCATAGATACACCACAGATCAGTAATAGCTAAGGCTTTTTGGAGCTTTCAGAAAATGAGCATAAAGTTTGAATGAAAAAACTGCAAAAGAAATAATATTCTCAGGACTCATTGCTAATGCTTCTTGGGTACAAAGCATAAGATGTTTACCAAATTATCGTTTATTTAGTTAAGTGACAAGCTTTACAATGCTTGAGTGCTACCAGAAAATGTCAAATGACGTATGTCAGATAGGGTGGAAACTACAAACTTTCATGCCACAATTCAAAATAGGTATGATGCAATGGTGCACGAACCATCTACACTTCTCCAGACCCCCAAAGGAAAGAAATGAGAGAAAATCTGAGAGAGGATCAAGTGAAAGGAAAACAATGCAAAGGAAGATGTCCAGAAACTCAATGCAAAAACTTTTCAAAACTCCAAGCAAATGGTAAGTTGATTCCAATGTCCACATTCAGGAACATGCTATACATATGCTCACTGCAATCAAACATTTCCTTCAAGAAAAAACATGGCACTACCTTTGACAACTCAAAAGTTGCATTTTTGTAGGATTTTGTCTAAAATAAACCCTATAAAAGACCCACCAATTAGATTCCATCACAACTAAGATGATTTACCTTTCCAAGACAGAGACATAGCGCAACTCTTTGCAACTCTCCACCAGACAGATTCACGACTTCTTGATCCATCAGTTGTTCAATGAGAAGAGGCTTCATTACATCTGATACAAATTGAGGATGCATATAAGAATCCCGTATTTTCTGGTGCAGCAGATGTCTAACAGAAGCTGGAAATTTGGGACTGATCTTCTGGGGCTTGTAAGAGACATTAAATTCAGGTATCTCCACATCATCGCCTTCAACAATGTCAGGTTTCAGCAAACCAGCCTACAAACCATAACTCTTTGCATGATTATCGGGTGAAGAGTATGTAATTGATATGTTATAAGCGACAGAAGCAGAGGATGCGACTAAAACAAGCACAATTCATTACCAGCATTCTAATAAATGTGGTCTTTCCAGTACCGTTCTCCCCCAGCATTACTATAATCTGTGAATCAGTAAATTCACCCTCCACGACCTTTAGCCTGAAGTTTCCCTGAGTTTTCGTCATAGTGGGGTATTTGTACCGTGCATAAGTCTCGACATCGTCAGTGACTTCCTGTGGAGTCTCAGCAACCTAGGAAGAAAAGCAACAACCAGAATTATATAAGTCTGCCACACCAGAATGAATGAAATCCATGTGAAGTGATAGAATCAACACCTTGAAAGTAAGAGACTCGTCACGGAACCGCAGATTCTCAGTTGGGACAAATCCAGCTAGGAAGATATTTATTCCTTCTCTAACTGAGAAGGGAAGGGTTACAACTCCATATGCACCAGGTTTCCCATACAGGCAGCAAATAAAGTCTGATAAGTAATCGAGGACACTAAGGTCATGCTCCACGACAATTACATAGCTGAGAAGAATCAACAGAATATCACACATCAAAATGCAGATGAAAAATTTAGGAAGCAAACAAAACAGGTTTTGAAACAAAGAGAAACCTGTTAGGCCTAAGCAAGGATCTCACAACTTGGGCCGCTTTGAGCCTCTGTTTCACATCGAGATAACTTGAAGGTTCATCGAACATATATATTTCAGCATTTTGTATTGCAACAACAGCGATGGCAAATCTCTGGAGCTCTCCACCTGATAAATCACCAACATTTCGATCTTTAACCTGATTCAATTCAAGGTCAACACAGAGTTCCTCTTTCATATCCCTTTCATCTTTTTGCTCAAGCACCTGTCCCACATTGCCTTGAACAGCCTTTGGAATATGATCAACATATTGGGGCTTTATAATAGCCTGTTTATAGAGATTACACATTAGCAGGAGGAAAAAGCGATACGCGGTGCTAAGATCAAGACAAAGAAATGACACACTCAGGATAATCCCCAGCATAAAATATTTGGAACGACAGGGAACAGGCCAGTAGTTCAAGTACAACCCGATCTAGGACAATGAAACTTAGGGGAAACAACTAAATGACAGGCGGCAGATTAGTACACTCAATTATATAATTTCCCATGAGTAGCTGCAACTAGAACCCATCCCAGATAAACTTTTTAAAGGACATACACAGTTTACCATGACAAGTTCTATAACCTTAAGATTATTTTTCTAGCTGTATTCTATTAAAATATGCATCACTATAATATGTCATGGCCATAGAAGAAAACAGTCAGAATCAAGTCCATCCACACCTTCAAATTATCCTCCAAAATCCGGGTGAAATAATTTTGCAACTCAGACCCACGAAAGTATGTCAAGATTTCCTGCCAATCAGGAGGATTCTGCAACAGGAAGGGTCCAGGACATCAGATAACCAAAAGGAACCCAGAAGCAGCAGGAACATGTACATTTAAAGACAACATACATCAAAACGACCCAAGTTTGGCTTCAGTTTTCCAGCCAAGATTTTGAGAGCAGTAGACTTTCCAATTCCATTTGTTCCAACCAAACCGAGAACCTGACCTGGCCTGGGGACTGGCAACCTGTAATAAGAATCCTGTGACTTCACCATACACAATAGCAGAGAATCCAACCCATGAGGCAACTAAAACCACAATTTCAAACCAATTGCAATCGGTGGCTACCTGTGCAACTTAAATGTGTTTGGTCCATATCGATGAGTAGTATCTTTATCCAAATCTTTTGGCAAGTTTATGATCTGAATTGCCTCAAAGGGGCATTTCTGTAAAATAAAATCACAGTTCAGTGAAGTTGACCACAAGTGCAACGAATCTAACAGCAAACACGAGACCATGACACACCTTGACACATATACCACATCCTATGCACAATTCTTCAGAAATGAATGCAATCCTTGACTGAGGAGTAACCTCAATACACAGTTTACCTGCAAATGAACAAGCACCATAGGAGTTAAATACTATGTTAATCCACCGCAAAGAGACACGATATGTTCAAAGTCATCACCAAAACTACGCGTCTCTACGTGCCTGATGGTGAGAAATCATAGAGACAGCAAGCCAGGAATTCTCATACAGTTCATTCCCTAGAATTATATTTGCAAGCCATTAGCCTAGGAGCTGGCAGTAAGCCCCTCAAATGTTATAGACATGGTTGGAATCATCAAATACTTCCAGAAAGAAAAAACAATTGATGGTGAGACTTTTTCCAGCCAATATATTCCAATGGATAAAATGCTTTTCTCAGGAATAGATCAGAAAGGCGCATTTGTTAGGGGTTATAAATGGCAAAACTGCAATTTTTTGCTTTCCTGCTAAAATCTAAATAATGGTTCAAACGTTAAAAATTCACAAAAATTCTACATGAACCTATGATTCAACAATTGTAAATTTATAAATGCTTCAAGTGTCATTGAATTTAAGTCAAAATTGGCGCACAACACATTTTTCAATAAAAGCAATGTTATCATTATCTCATTATAAAAATTCATCATAGACTCGGTAAAACTCATTCCTCAAAACATTGGTGTGAAGTAGATGAACCCAGAATCAGTGAATTTCATGCTAGAAATTTTTCAAGTTCAGAATGACCTAAAGTTGCACGAATTACAAAGGCTCGTAAGATCTAATCTTTAACAAATCGTGATCTGCATCACTCTGCTCTTATATTAATTTGATTCATCCATGACTGCAGGAAATGACAAAGGCGTGGGTCATAGTATGGCCACACTTCATCTCCAAGTCGTTCATGCCCTGCTTTGGGCTTGTTGAAAGAAACTAGAATTCAGACCATTTACAGCAATATGGCTACTAAAGATATCGTTGCAGCCCTACCTCTTACTGTCATATCCACCATTTACCATTAAACTATACCTCCCAAAACAAACACTAAAAAATTAAATAGATAAGAGTTGCAACTCTAGCAAGTACAGACTTCCAGCAGCTAAAGAGACAATTTTTCCTCCAAAATGGACCATAGACAGACCAAAAACAGAATTCCATATGCTTAAACCGATCGAATAGAGAGAGTACTAACGAAAAAGGGCCGAATGAACAGTCCAAAGCGACAACTCCTCAAACACAAACTCGCTCAAAAAACCAAAACTCAAGACCTCCACCAATCGATAACCAATCAAAGCATACAAGAGACTCCAATCAAAACCCCTCGCTTCAAAATACCATCCGGAACACGCGTCACCGGTCCGAAACCAATCAATCAATCAATCAACCAATCGGCAATTTCCACAGCTCGTGCAGGGGAGAGGGGGGGGAGAGAGAGAGAGAGAGAGAGAAGGTTACCGGTTTTGACGACGGGGCAGCTCTTCTTGCACTCCTGGCGGCACTTCTTGGGCTTGCACCTGTCGGAGCTCACTATAGCGATACGCGTGAGCCGATCCGCCATCTCTCGCACGGCAGTCCCCCCTCCCGAGGCGCTATCTGATGAATCGGCCACCCGATCGGATCGTCAGAGAGCGGGAAAACCCAGACGAGAAGATCAAAGGGAGGAAGAGGCGAGATTACCAGCGAGACTGCGAGGGAGATAGAGAGAGGGAGAAGCGGCGATCGAGGAAGGAGACGTGCGTGTGCTGGGAACGTTCCTATGGCGTGGTGCCAAAGCTGAGAGCAGAAGAAGAGAGATTAGCTGCTGCTCCGCCTAGGGTTTTCTCCCCTGCTGGGTCCGACCCGTTCCTTCCCGACCCGCTCCGGTTATGTGCCGACCTTGTGGCGTCCGATATTATTTTTCGTGGCTTTCTTTTTTGCCAGGAATTGTCATTTATATACATATACATATATATATGTATGTATGATGTATTTTTATTTTTATTTTTATTTTGGTCAAGAACATTAATATTTGAGTGCTTGGGTATTGATTTTTTTTTCCCAAAATAGATTTCTATCAAATTCCATACTAGACTTTCCATTATTACGTCATGCCTCAAGGTTCCCGAACTAAACTTTTCATAATTATATGTATAGATAAGTTTTATGTAATGTAAAATAGGATATGTACTTTTCCTTTTTTTCAACTTTTAATCCGTTGCAATCTTTCGATTGAGTGGAGAACTATAATTTTCTGTTTAAAGTTATATAGAGTATATATTTTTATTCCAAATTTTTAATTCTACTTCTAACTTGCAATTAAACAGAGTTACATAAATTTACTTTCAATAGATCTTCTTTATAAAGTCCCTTTCATCCTTAGAACCATTCAAAGTTCATTTCCTAAAGCAACCTGAAATCAAAGTTTGACCCAAACTCTATGTGATTTTTGTTAATCGATCATTCAACCCTCCTTAATTGATAAAATTTTGACCATCCTATTATTTTACCCATTATTGTTTGAAAAGCAAAAATCTTGAAGTTTATGGTTGAATCATTGAATAAGAAATATAAAATCCATCACATACTTTCTCTATTTATCCAATGCCATCTCTATCTATCCAGTGGCATAAGATCCATTTTTTTTTTTAAATAAAAACTATTTGTAGGAAATAAGTTTCCACCTTTCCGATGCATAGATAATGGAAAACCAATAGATTTAAGGAAAATGTTTTTCATAAATTGAAAACAATAAATTAAGTTTGGGAGAGAATAGATTCCCTATTGGTAAGAAAGAAATCACTCTCCTTAAACTACCAAGCAATTTCTAAGGGTACTATCAAAAATAGAGAGGGACGTAGCAAAATACGAAGTCTTGACTTTTGACCTTTCGGAGGTGTTTCGATATTAAGGATTCAATATCAAAAGCATACAAATCATATCTAAGGGTAAGTGTTTGCCAAATGATAATATCAACCTATTGCTTTTAGCTTCATTTTCATGTTGTAAAACATCCATACTTCATGTATATCCACACTACTCGCGCATTTTCTGATACAACGCGATACTATTTCATCACGATGTATGCTTGTATGTTTGATCACATGGGGCTCCGCAATAAACAAGAACGAGTGCATTTTTTTGTCTATTGACATGCTCTGTCAACAGATAATTAGAGTTTTATTGAAAGGATCATCTCCAAAGCTTTCGTGCTTTTGAAACCGCTCTTATGCGAACGCCTTTTCATGGAAAATATCTTAGAAACCTGTATTTTCTCCTTTGATGCATAGTGTGTTTCAACCTTGGAGGGCTCTCCTAGACTCTCTTGAGATCTAGCGTGAAATGCCAATGGAGGAACTTAGACAATCGGCTCTTTCTTAACTCGTACATGAGCAATCATCTCAAGACAAAACTCGCCGGTTGTCTTCTCCTTGTATCTCGATCGCTTAACTAGGACAATTGAGTTACAATTTATCTCTGAACAGAGTTCTACGCGGTGCATGGACTGAGATTGACTTGTACATTGCATCACATATTAACCAAAAAACCTGAAATCACCTCAATCTCGATCGCTATGGATCCTTTCTGATCGCTCTCGACCCTCTTTATTGGCTGGATGGTGACGGCAATACCAGCGCCATCTGTCAGCCATTCCTAGTTATCTTTGCTTTTTGTTTGTTTGAATTTCTCCCTACCGCAGTGACTAACCGATGTTTTTTTATTTTTCCAACTTCAAGATTTTGTAATATTCACACGGGCCATGCTGCTGCGATATAGATATCCATTGTGGGAGCTAAAAGGTCACATCCACATTGGTTGATTGATCCAGCAGGACGACCACGACAAGCACTATCGAAAGATTCGCACCCCTAAGAGTCTCCCTTTCGAATCCATGGAAAGAAACTCCTAGCACGCCATATTTCACTCTGTTCGTTGAAAAGAATGATCGGAATGTACTCTCAATATGGAGTGCAATCCCGCGACCCACGTTCTCCCAAAGACGGTCGCACAATGCGCCGTGTTCTCGGCCTCGTTTCCATAGTTTGGACCCCTCGTGCCCATCAAGACCAAGGCCTCACTTTCCTCGAGAGATCGTGAGGTCGATGCGATCGCGCAAGCATTTGCCATAAAACAAAGGGGAAAAGCAACCTCATTCGGGAAGAACCGCGTGATCCACCGCCAGGCAACCAGCTCTTGTTAGAAAAAGAATGGTACATGTACAGGTCAAGTACGAGAAGGTAAAAGAAAAAAACGTCTAAACATCCAATGTAAAGATTACTATCCATGTTTGAAATGCATAGTTTATTCAAAGGTACCACCAGAGTCATCAGTTAAGCATATAAGGGTTAAAGGACAACATTCTCTTTCAACTTCATCACACGGCTAATCACTTCCACTTCTTGAACTTCCCTCCAAACATCCCGTGCTTGCCGTGCTTGCCGTGCTTGCCGAATTTCCCATGCTTGAACTTCCCATGGCCATGGCCATGGCCATAGCCGAACCCGCCCCCGCCGAAGGGGGCACCATGCGAAACGTGATGAGCGCCATGAGCGCCATGAGACAAATGGTTGGCACCATAAGCGGCTGCAGCAGCGGCAGCTCCTCCTGCTAAAAGAGCCCCCATGCCTCCGTGCCCTACATTAAAATGACATGAGAGAAACCCCATTATATCGACTATCTCCATGCATTGCCAGAAATTAACATTTCTACTCCAATCAAACTCACAACTTCAAGACCCGAGGAATCAAACGGGACATCAATATGAAATACTGTTATACACCTAGAGCTAACAAATGAACAAATCAAGCTATTCCAATTAGAAGCAAGCTCTCAAGGGCCATCCAATATCAATTTCGGGTTAATCTAGAAAGTGTCACTACCGTACAAGTGCTCCCTAAAGCAGAAAACCCAAGGCTAGAAACATATATGACGACGTTAACATGACAAACTGAGAAAGCAAGCATTACTGTGGTTAAGCAAATATGAGAAGTAAGCGAGTAAGATAAAAACTATACCTGAATGGCCAGCGGAATGGCCAGAATGGCCTGCAGGGGGATATCCTTGCGGGGGATATCCTGAGGGCGGATAACCTTGCGGGGGATATCCTTGTGGGGGATATCCTTGTGAGGGATAACCTCCCTGCGGTGGATAACCTCCCTGCGGTGGATAACCTCCTTGGGGAGGATATCCTTGAGGAGGATAACCTCCTTGGGGAGGATATGCGCCAGGTGGAGGGGGGTACTGACCAGGAGGATATCCATGCCCATGCCCTAGGTGGCTGAACAGCCCTTTGTCAGATTCTTCATGCTTGTCCTTTCCACCTCCCATTGTTTAAGAAAAAACAAGGTTTGCTTCACTGCCAGGAGAGAAAAAACATAATCTCTTAAGAGAAAGTAGAAATTACAAACACGAAAAATATCACCTAAGCAGAACATTGGCAAACTATTGGCAGTTTAACAATCGAAATCCCCCAATAGATTACTTTCGCACTAATACAGATTAAAAGATAAAGCAGACGAGATATAATATGAAACAATTACATAGTTGGGCCCTCCACAAAAGCTGAGTACTGATGTAATGCTACTAAAATCAATGATCAATGACCCACCACGACAACATCCACAATATGGTCAGTGCATATTATCATGTGATCAGCCAGACACAACTACATCGAAAAATTAACAGAACGCTAGAATCATACGAAGTAGATCAACCAAATAATATGCTGAGCCAAACTCAGAACGGCTCATAGACAAAGGCTAACCTATTCCAGCACGACCAATACACTCAAAAAAGAGAACTTCACACAGCTAGCCTCTATTTCACAGATCGGAAAATCTACCTCAATCACCGGCCCCTTTTCATAAAACAACATCCCAGACATTCTCATGTAAAACACCCGTCCTCTCACTCCCCAATTCGTAAGACCAATACCACAATTCCATTAAAACTGGACTCAGTCGATCACCGCAATGATCTGCGAAACTCCAACCAGTCAAAAAGAAAACCGAAATCACATAACAGGCATTCGCCACCACACCAGGTCAACTCTATATTGCTACCCAGCATCCCTCTTTCATGCACCTACATAAACTCAAGGAATGCGGAATGCCCCTCAACAGGGCAGATCAGATCTCTCTCTCTCTCTCTCTCTCTCTCTCTCTCTCTCTCTCTCCCTAGCCACGGATCTAATCTTCAAGATCCGCACGGTGAGCCCAAAGGCGCGTCCTTTTTCACAAATCCCATCGCTAAAACGGGGTGCCCGAGTCAAACATGCAAGAATCTCTCAAATCCCAACCACTCTCTACCCGATCGCCGATCGCGCGATCAACCGTGGAACCACAACAAGACGCAGAATTTCGCTCGAAACACCGCCCGGAGAGGCACAAACAGAGGCACCGACCGAAGCGGGTGGCGACGCAGGACCTCCCCCAAAAGAACCCAAAAGCAATCACATCCACAAAAAAGGAAAACGACCCAGATAACCAAAAGAACCCGAGGCCGCCATGAACAGAGAAAGGAGACTTTTTTTTGCACCCTCGGTTCGTACCTTTCGGAATTGGCAGAACCCGAATTGGCGGAATCGCGATGGCGATGATGATGATGATGATGAGATGAATTACCGGGGGCGATATACGATATATATAGTTTATTCCTTTTCTGTGGCCTGCGGCATAACGCGTCCGGAACAATACGCGTAAACGACGCGTTACCGACCGTTCTTGCATGGACCGGGGGCACGTGTGCACGCCACGTGGACGGTCGGGTTTCGCCGATACGGAAGATCTTAGCGCTTAAGAAATTGGTTTGACCGTTAATTAATTTTGGGAGTACGAGATCTTCTTTTCCCGTCTTTAGTGCTGCGGCGCAACAAAATGCGAAAAAGCATATAATGTTAAATGGCGATTTCGTTGAGACAAAGTGGTAAAAATAATTACGTCGAGCAAAAAGCGAATATTTAAAGATTTGTTCCCTTTAAGAATCATATCATAAGAGATTTTAGAAAGTTAAGTTAGATAACGAAAGAGAATCGAGGAACGGCTGTAATCGTTATGATTTTTGCGTTTGGATATTCACTTTGTTTCTAGTCGGTATTATATAAGTAGAGCACTGGTCATCAGAATAATTGCAATTATAGTCCTAAAACTTGTTACGAAAATACAATCATATTAAAAAAAAAAATTCAATTTGTGAAATTAAGTTCAAACATATCGAAAAAAAAAAAAACAAATCAAGTTTGAATACTTATCGAATTTGTGGTAATCAAGTACTTTTGTTAGTTCCATTCAATTTTAGACGGAAAATATCGATGCGACTTTTTGTAATGTTTTGTAGACCATGTGGTGCTAATTTAGCACCAAAGGGATGCCATGTCTGCAAAAATCCAAAAAAAAAAAAAATTAAGGCAAAGTTATCCCAAGAAAAATAAAAACACAGAGAGAGACAAATCATTGATCTTTCAAAGAATTACACATCGTTGGTCTTTCAACAGAGCTTGCAGGCCTTCGCCTGTTTGCGGAGGATGTGATGTAAAACAACATGCAAATGTCTTTATGGAAACATTGGAACGTTATAAGAGTGGGCGGTCCCACAAATCAAAGATGATGATTGCATGATCTTCGAGATTACAAATATGTTATAATATTTGATTCACGCGTTTCCTTTAATTTGTTATTAGATTTCCTGTTTCTAGTTGTGTTTTGATAACTTTCTCTTTTATCAATATCTTTTCCTTTGTTTTGTTATTAGATTTCAGTTATTTAGTTATTTTCTAGATGATGACCTCCTTATAAAAAGACGCCTAAGATATTGTAATCTGCACTTCTTTATTCAAAACAAACACTATCTTTTGGAATCATTTTCAAGCATTAGCTTTCTCTGCGTCAGGATGCTACCGGGCCTCGCTTGTGGTTAGCAAAGGTGGGGAGACGATGCCACCCGGGTGAAGCAACCTCGGCCACCATGAGAGACCCCCAAGCAATCATCTCCCTATCTTCTCTCTCTTTAGTTTTCTGGTCAATACTATATGTTAATAATAATAAAATAAAATAAAAAAACATTAAAAGGGCATGTTTATATATTTCATCACTCAAATTGGATGGAGTTAACAAATGCACTCAACTGCACAAAGTAAACAAATTTTATGGATCGAATAAGTTTAACGATTTAATTGTCCAAACAAAACATTTAAAGGATTTAATCGCAGTTTTCATGACAATTTTCTCTTACTTCAATGAAACTTAGCCCTATAATATATGGAAGATTCCATGAGATGTACAGATGAGAATTCAATCCTAAAATCATCTTTGAATTTGTCTTATAGTATGGAGAGCTCGAAGGATACGTGCCACCTTTCACTTTTATGAAAGAACTCAATAAAGAAAGATTAAAGTGGTCAATGCATCAATTGGGACACAGTCAAAATCAAACCCTCCTCGAGAAGCCCTCTTCAAATTAAGTTCTTAATGTGAAAAGAACGATAATGTTTAAATAGATAAATATTGTTGACCTTTGGGAGTTTCCCACTTGAAAGAATAATAAAAGGGGGAGATATTCACTTTATCTTGCAGGAGCAAACAACCGCACGTTGCAGATTCTCAGAAATCTCAACCCCTGCTTTCTCTGAAAAATTCCAAGTCGTGTAGGTGTTATTTATTTTTTGGTGATCCCACATTTTAGACCCACATTTTCTCTTAAAGTCGCGACTATTCAACATGAAGTGTTTCCATGCTTCGTACCCTTTCGTGACAACCGTTCATTCGTTAATCGTCTTGATGGAAGACGATGTATAAATAGGAACGTACGTTCATTTCGACGGTGATGACAAGGTCTAACACAAACTCTCTCATTCGAATACACCATCGTCGACGAGAGTGAATTGCGTTAGTAGTGTATACCCGATATTTGTTGATTTCAGGTTTTCAGACGAACGTGAACAAGAACAATGGCTGGAGGTTTGTCTATAATCGATCCTGGCTTCCGCATATGAATTATTTCATCTAACATTTGATATCATAGTGTTTTTGTGCCTCTGTCTTGTTTTTCTCGGATTTTTGGTGAATTTTTCGGGCATTTTAGAACATAAACAGTAACTTCGGTTTTTGAGGCAAAGGGAGAAACTCGCCGATTCCGGGCAAATTCCGGCGACCCATCCCTTGATTTCGGACCAGTACGGTCGCACTGCCGTAAGGGATATTAGCCATGAGTTATTTCGGCATATTGGTGTTCGCCGGAGGCTAATCGGGCGGCGGAACTCACGGTGGTTGAAGATTTGCGTTTTGGAGTTTTCATTTGATTTGGGGCTAATTTGTTCATCATTTTCGCGAAATTTGAACCCATGTGGTCGTGCCGGCATGCTCTTCAAAACCCATTATTTATTTGTGTCAGGATGGGCTGCCCGAGAAGAAACGGCCGGCGAAGCCGCGGTGGAACGGCGAAAAGGACGAAGAAATTCGTTCGGGCGCGAGGAAGAAGGCGCGTGGAGCCCACGCGCACGCTGCGGTTGCAGGCGCGTGGAGCCCACGCTCCACGCGCTCTGACGTGCGCAGTAACCGCTGGCGCGTGGGGCCCACGCGCGCGGACAGCCCGCGGCAGTTGCAGGCGCGTGCACGGCACGCGACTGCGCGGTGAACCGCGCGCGTGCGCGGCACGCGCCCGAGCGGATTTTGGCGCGTGCTTGGCACGCGCCTGTCGTCTCCCACCCGCGGCTCCTTTTATGATTTTGCCTCAAATTTTTCGTGTTTTTGCAATTTTGCCCGTGCCCGATTTATTTATTTATTGATCTACCCTTGATGTATTTATTTATTATGTCATTTCATGCATTTTTATGAATATTTTATGCATGAAATTAAATATCCAATGATTCATATATTTAATTAATGAGAGAGTAGCCACAACATCTTTAATTAATTAAATTATATATTAAGAGCTTCCGGATCATATTTAGAAATGGACATTGATTGTAATTAATTATATTAATATGATGAATTTTATCCCACAGGAATTTTCATTGTATTAATATGATTAATTAGGATGAAATATCATATTATTTTTCTTAATTTACCCACGGGGATTAAGAAAAGGTATATAATATGGTAGTTTCTTCATGATGTAATTATGAATCTATTTAAATTAAAAACTTAGCCCACAGGTAGTTTTTATGTTATGTGATTCATATTGTGACATGTTTACATTGGTAAAACATGATTTATATATATTTGCCACAAATTTTGTGACATAAGTATGATTATTTGATATGCAGTTTCGCAACCTGTGAATTTCTCTGAATTTAAGTTTGATGTTCCCATATTGAATGGTGAGAACTATAAAGTTTGGAATGAGTCAGTTCTTCTTCAATTGGGGTGGATGGACATTGACTATGCTATAAGGAAAGACGAACCATCTACTCCTACTGATTCGAGCACTTCGGCTGAGATAGCTCTTTATAACCAATGGGAGCGGTCTAACCGCGTTTGTGCCATGTTTATAAGAGCTAAGATATCTTCTAGTATTCGTGGTTCGGTTGCTCAGCATAGCAATGCTAAGGCCTTTTTGGAGGCCATTGATGCGCAATTTGAGAGTTCTGAGAAGGCGCATGCCATGACCCTAATTATGAAGTTTTCATCATTGAAGCTCACTAGCATTAGAGGTGTGCGTGAGCACATCATGCAAATGAGGAACATAGCAGCTCAACTTAAGAACCTTGAGGTTGAGATATCTCGATTCCTTTCTTGTATATTATATTCGAACACTCTCCCACAACAACAGTATGCACCTTTCAAGATCTCTTACAACACACATAAGAATAAATGGTCAATTAATGAACTCATGACCATGTGTGTTCAAGAGGAGGAAAGACTGATTATGGAATTGGGAGAAAGTGTTCATTTGGCAACACAAGGAAAGAATAAAGGCCATGGCAAGCATAAGGGAAAAGGTAAAATACCTCCCCAAGCTGACATTAAGAAAGAATCAAATGTTTCTTACGAAACGGAAGGGGCATATGAAGAAGGATTGTGTCAAATTTAAGGCCTGGCTCGAGAAGAAAGGTAATCCAATCTCTTGTGTTTGTTATGAATCTAATATGACTGATGTAAGTCACAACACTTGGTGGATTGATTCTGGATCTACAATCCACATTTCAAATTCCTTGTAGGGTTTTCAAAACCACAGGAAGCCAGTGGGAAGTGAATAAAGCATCTATTCAGGAAACAAGATGCGTTCGCATGTGGAAGCTATTGGGACATGTAGACTAGTTCTCAATAGTGGCTTTGTTTTGAATTTGGAAAAGACTTTTTATGTTCCTAGTTTTTCTAGAAATTTAATTTCAGTTTCAAGACTTGTACCTTTGGGATACTCTTTTAACTTTTCAGATTCAAACTTCGTTTATCATTTAAATCTGAAATTGTTGGGAGTGGTACTTTGTCGATGGTCTTTTTCGAATTAATTTACAAGACAATGCCTATTATGATGCGATGCATGTTCATGATAAGGCTGGTATGAAACGATGTGTTGTGAAAGAACATTCTTCTATGTTATGGCATCGGAGATTGGGACATATCTCCATAGAAAGAATTAAGCGATTAGTAAATGATGGAGTACTCGATACTTTAGATTTTATCGATTGTGATACTTGTGTGGACTGCATAAAGGGAAAGCGGACCAACAAGTCTAAGAAAGGTGCCAAGAGGAGTACGAAATATTAGAAATCATACATACAGATATTTGTAGTCCGGATATGGACTCATATGGTCAGAAATACTTCATCTCCTTCATAGATGATTACTCACGTTACATGTATCTCTATTTGATTCATAATAAGTATGAAGCATTAGATGCCTTTAAGGTATTTAAGGCGAAGTAGAGAAACAATGCGGTAAGCGAATTAAGATCGTGAGATCGGATAGAGGTGGAGAATTCTATGGTAGATACACGAAGATGGACAAGCACTCGGTCCATTTGCAAGGTTTCTTCAAGAGCATGGGATAGTTGCCCAATATACTATGCTTGGTTCTCCGGACCAAAACGGCGTAGCGGAAAGAAGAAACCGGACTTTATTGGACATGGTGCGTAGTATGCTTAGCAGCTCCAAACTTCCTAAATCCTTGTGGACTGAAGCACTTAAGACGGCAGTGTACATATTAAACCGAGTTCCGACCAAGGCTGTCCCAAAGACACCTTTTGAGTTATTTAAGGGTTGGAAACCGAGTTTGCACCATGTGCGCGTTTGGGGATACCCGTCTGAAGTGAGAGTTTATAATCCGCAAGAAAAGAAGTTGGACCCAAGGACCATAAGTGGGTATTTCATTGGATATGCTGAAAGGTCTAAGGGATATAGGTTTTATTGTCCATCTCATACCACTAGAATTGTGGAATCAAGAAACGCTAAATTTCTTGAAAATGACTTGATTAGTGGGAGCGATCAATCGAAGGACCTTGATCCTAAGAAAGATCATACAGATACTCAACCTTCCACCTCAAGTTTAAGGTTGGTTATTGCTCATAATGCCCCTTGATTCAGCCGGCTATTGAACAACCAATCGTTGAAGTTCCACAACCCGCCGATATTGATCTAATAGATCCAGTTGTTCAGCAATTACCAAACTGCTGAACAACCGGTTGAGCAACACTCTCCTCAAGAGAATGTTGATGCAACATTGAGAAGATCTGCTAGAATAAAGAAATCGGCTATTCCTAGTGAATATATTGTGTATTTACAAGAGTCGACTATAATATTGGAGCTGAGAATGATCCCGAAACGTTTTCACAAGCCATGGATAGTGATAAATCCAATTTGTGGTACAATGCCATGAAGGAAGAGATGAGTTCTATGGCATCTAACGAAGTCTGGGATTTGGTTGAGTTACCCGATGGTGTGAAGGCCATTGGTTGTAAATGGGTCTTCAAAACTAAGAAGGATTCATTAGGTAACATTGAAAGATATAAAGCTAGACTCGTTGCCAAAGGATTCACTCAAAAGGAAGGAATCGATTACACGAGACTTTTTCTCATGTATCTAAGAAAGATTCTCTTCGTATTGTTTTGGCATTGGTTGCCCATTTTGATATGGAATTACATCAGATGGATGTGAAAACGGCGTTCCTCAATGGAGAACTAGAGGAGGAGGTTTACATGAAACAACCTGAAGGATTTCCCTCTAGTAAAGGTGAGCATTTGGTGTGCAAGCTTAAGAAATCTATATATGGCCTGAAACAAGCCTCCCGCCAATGGTACTTAAGGTTTCATGATGTCATTTCTTCATTCGGTTTTGTAGAGAATGTCATGGATCAATGTATATACCAGAAGGTCAGTGGGAGCAAAATTTGTTTCCTTGTGTTATATGTGGATGATATTTTACTTGCAACCAATGATAAAGGGTTGTTACATGAGGTGAAACAATTTCTCTCTAAGAGTTTTGATATGAAGGATATGGGTGATGCATCTTATGTCATTGGCATTAAGATCCATAGAGATAGACCTCGAGGAATTTTAGGACTATCTCAAGAAATCTATATCAATAAGGTCTTAGAAAGATTTCGGATGAAAGATTGTTCACCAAGTATAGCACCCATTGTGAAGGGTGACAGGTTCAGTTTGAACCAATGCCCGAAGAACAATTTAGAAAGGGAACAAATGTACAACATCCCATATGCTTCTGCTGTTGGAAGTTTGATGTATGCTCAGGTTTGCACTCGACCTGACATCGCTTTTGTTGTGGGAATGTTGGGAAGATATCGAGTAATCCAGGTTTAGACCCGGAGAGCTGCAAAGAAAGTCATGAGATACCTTCAAGGTACCAAAGACTACATGCTTATGTATAGACGGACTGATAAATTGGAAGTGGTCGGTTATTCGGATTCGGACTTCGCGGGCTGCGTTGATTCACGAAAATCAACATCCGGATACATTTTTATGTTAGCCGGCGGAGCCGTGTCATGGAGAAGCGCCAAGCGGACTTTGACTGCTACTTCTACTATGGAGGCTGAGTTCGTTTCTTGTTTTGAGGCTACCTCGCATGGTGTATGGTTGAAGAGTTTCATTGCTGGGCTTAGAATTGTTGATTATATTTCTAGGCCATTAAGAATATATTGTGACAATTCAGCTGCAGTTTTTATGGCTAAAAATGCCAAAAGTGGCGGTCGAAGTAAGCATATCGACATTAAGTATTTAGTCATAAGGGAACGTGTTAAGGAGAATAAAGTGGTCATTGAACACGTTAGCACCGAATTGATGATAGCCGATCCTTTAACTAAAGGCATGCCACCAATGAAGTATAAGGATCATGTAACTAGTATGGGAATAGGTCCCATCATGTGATTTGTCGTCGTATGAACGATTTTTGTTGTATGAAACTCTTATTCAGTTGTAATGTTAATTCTCAATTTTTGTGTACACATTTTGTTGTTTATGAGAATAACATTTATCCTTGGTTTTGGAATAAACATAGGGTTTATTCATTAAGATATGTTGTCACATATAGGCTGACATTAAAGAAATAAGATGCATTGTGATACATGGAAGATATTACTCACCCTTAGAGGACATGTCGCCATGATTTATGTGTTTTGTTTCTTTTCTTTAAGCATAAAGTTTTCGTGGAATTAGTTGGATAATCTGTGTGATGAAAATGATGGGATCAAGTGGGAGAATGTTATTTATTTTTTGGTGATCCCACATTTTAGACCCACATTTTCTCTTAAAGTCGCGACTGTTCAACATGAAGTGTTTCCATGCTTCGTACCCTTTCGTGACAACCGTTCATTCGTTAATCGTCTTGATGGAAGACGATGTATAAATAGGAACGTACGTTCATTTCTGACAGGTGATGACAAGGTCTAACACAAACTCTCTCATTCAGAATACACCATCAGTACGAGAGTGAATTGCGTTAGTAGTGTATACCCGATATTTGTTGATTTCAGGTTTTCAGACGAACGTGAACAAGAACAATGGCTGGAGGTTTGTCTATAATCGATCCTGGCTTCCGCATATGAATTATTTCATCTAACAGTAGGCACAAGCCACACAACGTAGGGGACACGATTGCAAGCTACATTCAGGTCAAAGTCCTTACGGGTTAAAAAATTGGACATCTTGTCAATTCCATGCCAGGTAGAAAATGTTTCTCTGTTGTACATGTTGTGTTATTTTACCATAGTCGTGTTTGGCAGTAGAATTTTATTGTTCTTCCTCGCTACGCTCAACCATTGGCATATTAAAAAAGAAGTAGAAGATTCTAATGAATATGTCGAGTCATCCATATGAAAAGCAAGTGCAAATTGTCATAACGTCAATGACTTTGTAAAATTATAGACAAAAGATGTTGTGACCAATATGGATTTTGAAAGAGCAAATTTGGATTTCAATTAAAGTTATTCAGTTGAACATTATGCTTTAAATGAGGGCGTCAACGCTTCAAATGATAATGCCTACCTTGATATGACACATTTGTGTGATCAAATAGTCATGATTTAAGAAATAATTAAGGAGGTTTTAAATATTTAAGTATAATATATTTCTTTCCTTGAAACATATGTGACTAAGTTTATTATAATGAAATTGATCTCTCTTTATTTTTTTTTATAAATTAATTAATATGTCTCTTGTACATTACTCGCAACGTGAAAATATAACAGCTACAATCGTTTTTTTTTTCCCCCAATTTAAAATAAATTATAGTTTAAAAACTTAAATTAGTCAAACCAAAAGACTTTCCAAACATATGTTTACCAAACAATGCTTCCTCAAAGCTACTTCCCAATACACTTTTCAATTACATATTACCAAACGGTTTTTGTATTTTACAAAACCCTTTTAGGCTAAAAGTCCTTTGCATTTTTTTTTTTTAAAGACTTTCCCTAAAAACCGAACCAAACGCACCCAAAGAGAAGGGATACAAAGCGATAGTTATCTCCTATCGTTCAAGTTTGCAATTCACCTCAAATGAACTCGAATTTGTTAGAAGTGTCGCATATTGTCTTTTGTCGACATTGGACTTCAATTTTTTCAAAAAGAACCACGGGGGACTCTTTGTTGAATTATGCCGGATTATGTCTTTAGAGGCAATTCATCGATGCAACAATTAAGTGATTGTTTGAATAATTTTGGCACTGAAAATACTGTATGAAAATTATGGCACTTCTAATATTTATTCCCTAATTTCCACAAAGAGTTGGCAAATTTAATATGTCACTTAGCAAGACAAATAAAAGCCAGTAAATTAATAATAAAAAGTTGGTATTTTTTTTCAAAAAAAATAAATTTTTATAAACAACTAAACTAAAATGAGTTGATAATCTAATGCGATTGTAAGTCATATGAGTAAAGGTTCGTAAATTCATATAAGAGTTGATGAATTCGAGTTCTCATCCTTTCCGCAAGAAAAATAAGCAGCAGCAAGTATTCTTGTGACAGAAGATGGAATCAGGCTTAGCAAATGAATATTAGTATTGCCATGACTAAAGCAACCGAACTCAAAATGCTTAGATTAGCAATAAGCTAGTAAATGAAGCCGTATAACCCCCAGAAAAGATGCAATTCAAACCCCTTTTCATATCTTAAGCTGTCTACAAAGAAATAATCACATTGACCAGACATCTACTTAGAACCACCTAACCAGGCCAAGGAAGCAATCATTGTGCTCTGACAGGTTGCGAGGATAGCAGTTTAACAATCTCCGAGATACCCACCCTGTCTTTCCCTTCCAAGATGATCTTTAACTTCTCTTCGCAAAGAACGTCATTCTTGATTCCAGGATTCTGCAGGTAACATGACAGCGTCAAGCTGAATAAATAAGAACTCCAAAAATCTAAGGGACCAGAATGGAAGGTAAGCCGAAGAGATAGCGTAGTTATATAGTCTCATCACTATTGTGATCATGTGAAGGAGAGTGAAGAGTATATGGTGACACCAATGTAGTTCCAAGTACTTGTCAGGTGTCGGGGTGAAGTATCATTGCAACATCTGTGGCAGAAAACTTGCTTGTTACTTACAACCTATTTCGACAGAACTGAAGTTACCCTGAGGTTTTCGCTCGACATAATTTTTCTGCACAGGAAAAGTCTCAAGGACATGATAATCCAATGAAACTAGACTCACATTCACCAGACAAAGTCTGGTGACTAAAGCACCTCTGATGCTAACCAGAGGAATTCAATGAATCCCAACAAAAAACAATGAGAAAGGAATACAAGCCAACTCCACGTGCCACAATTAGTGAACAAGATGAATGGAAAAATTCCATCAGCCAAGCAATTTATACCGAGGGTCACACAAATAGAGGAACCAAATTCTTAGTCTCTAATGCTTAAAACCATCAACCTAGGACTTCACAAAAAACCATCAGTGTAGGACTTCACAAACATATTGACGACATCCTCTGGCTCTGCACCATCATTTCAGCTCCAAGGAGGAAAATCTGGCTTCTTTTCACAAGACCGATCAAGAATCAGCATAAGCACCGCATGATTATCACGGACCACTCGGTGTAACATTTTGATCAATAGAATAGTTTCTTTCTGATAGCCAACAAAAAGAAATCTTTTTTTTTTTCCTTCTTTCTCAACAATTCCTTTCTGTATCTACGTTCCTCACATTCTCAAAGTTAATTCATCGAACGCCTAGAGTGCTTAATGAACACCGGACCGAATTAACTTCAGAGAGAGAGAGAGAGAGAGAGAGAGAGAGGACCTGGCGAGTGTGGAGCTTAATGAACCTGGAGACCAAGACGGCAGTTTCGGACCGAGAAACCTCGGGGATGCCCATGAACTTGCCCAGCTCCGAGGAAGCCGATGGTTGCTCCGCTTCCCTCCCTTTCGACAGATCTTTGGCCTGTGCCAATCCCCCGGCGGCGGGACGGAATTTGGCGCCGCCCCCCTTCGCCGCCGACGCCAACATCCTCGCGACCGCTATGTTTGCTCTGCTTTGGATAGCGCTCCAAGCTTCTTTCTTCAGTTTCCAACCCGGCCGTGCGATTTGCAATCAAGCCTAGATCTCCCGGTCCCACTCGAGATGATTTGGAGTGCTTGCCTCCTTTTTAGTCACTAATTAAGAAAATATTACAATTTTTAATGCATCATCAAGAATCGAAGAGTAATTTATTCAACTGAGAATGTTAAATGGTAGCTCTAGCTTAGGCCACTTGTTAATCTGATCAAATATGCTCTAAATTTGTATTTGAAGTAATTGGCTTCCTTAAAACGTGTACTTCTTCAATTTCCAAAGCTTCTCAAAAAGTGGAATTAATTTGAGTAAACTTAATTAGTGTCTACGAGTACTTTAATTAACAAAATACTCTTTCAATATGAAAATTGCCAATAAACCGAACTGGACAGCAAGCTCGTCAAGAAGAACAGTGTCGACAATTTCGATGAATTTGGTTTGACAGTCTAAACTTTGAACAATTTCTGCAAGGCTGGTACAACTTCATAACGGAACGATTTTTCACTTTCACAAAGAATCCCGTGATCAAGGATGGTACAACTTCATCTGACATTTCTAACAAAGTTTCCATAGACCTCCTCTGCATTTCTTCAACTACAGCAGAGCCTAGATGGAGACTTCCTTACTCACAGAATGATCACTACAAGAAGACTTCTAAATGGGTAAAGCGAATCGAATACATAGTAAGATGGCAGTGATACAACTCGCCCTATTTGCTCAAAGCCCACGTCGCGCAGAAACCATAAGCCGGACAGCTTTGAAAGGCCCTTGTGTTTGGAAGCAGCTATTCATTATACAAGAGTACTGACTTCGCATTTCCTTCATCAATAATCCACAAGGCTTCCCGACTAGTGTCTTGTCTCATACCCAGTCGTCCCTTGGGAAGCAGTTGACCCTCATTGAAATTTGACTGTCAAGTGTTCTGAGTTCAGAGAGCGACTGCACTAATGGCGACGGTGTCTACTTCTCTGGCGGCTAACAGAATCAAAATCCCCAAACGAATATGAAGGAGAGTGGTCCCGCGCCCGCCTGCTCCTTTCATGTCTATGGCGTTTATTAACTTCTTTATTTTCAGAATCCCTTGGGCGCGACTCCTTTTTGCTCCTTTTACTTCTGTGATGCCTATCAATATCGGAATCCTCAGATGAATATTGATGCTTGTGCCTGCTCCTTTTGCGATGCTTCTTATCAGCTTCTGAATCATCAGAAGAACTTGATTCAGAGTGATTGCGCTTCTTTTTATGCTTGTTCTTTTCCTTCTTGGACCTTCTCTCCTCATAATCAGAAGATGAAGAGGATCCATCTTCATCAAAGTCCTCTCTACTATCAGGAGATGACTGCCTTTTGTGCCTTCGCCTCTTTGAGGATTTTTGTTTCTTTAATTTGCTTGCAGGAAAGTTGGTCAGCAGATCCGGAATATTGTTGGCGCCAAGAAAACCTATCCATTTGAAGATGACCACAATTAGAATGACCTTACATTACAGTCTACCACTGTTTTGCTCGTGGGAAATTTGTACCTCCATACTCGTCGAATATGTCCTCAGCAACTATTTGCTGGTTTGGATCATCAGGATTAAAACCTCCACGTGGGGGGCTCATACCAGGTTTCTGTTTCAGTTCCCATTTCAGAGGCTGCAAAGCCAAAGGGTGATATTATTCATAAGAAAAAAACATAACCCGCTTTATATGCAGTGAAGGTTGAGCATGTGCGCAGAAACCATGAATACTCAAATTAAAATACAAAGGCATTTCATCAGATAGTAAGAACAAAAAAATTCACAATGACAGGCCAAAAACTGAGATTATTTAAGATGATTTAATAAACATATTTCACCGAAATTAGAAATTACTTTACAGAATATCAGTCCAGTTAGTAGGAAGGACCAGAAAAAGATAAATGAAGCAGAAGCAAAAGCATCTCACAATATTGATAAGTGTGACAATATTCCTGGAAAGATGAGAATTGCAAATCTGACAATCAAGAAACGAAATAGTCCCCACAAATTTCAGACAATGCCAACACAACCTATAAGGTTTATCCTAACCTCGGTTGGATCTGTGTGGGCCAGGATGGCAGTCAACGGATCATCTCTTTTTAGTCGACTCTCTTCATTTGGCATTATGGCATCCTTCATTGGACATTCACGATCACCACTTTGGTGACCAAAGTTCCCACATCTCAAACATTTAACATTTCGTATTTCAATCCCAAATGGCTTCACCCTTGCAGGAGCACCCGTTTCCATCCTGTAAAATACAATTGGAAATCAATATGCATATGAAACTGGTCCAGATGATAAATTAACTTTTTTGCACGAATAAATGCAAGAATAATCACAGCATAACATGCTATAGAAGATAAAGCTCAGAGTACTTGACATCAAACGTGCGAAATAAGTAAAATCAATAATGACACATCCAGACCTCCACCTACTAATTAGAGTCAGAAACATGGATCCTCCTGTGCATCTATAACCTATATAATATGAGATCTTACGCGAGAGTTGTAAGACTCAGTCTCAGACACTCAAGAACCTTCATTCGGTTATAATGAATTTCTTACTAGTATTCCAAGAGGCATTAAGATCTCAGCATAAACTGAGGAGAATGGCTTACTTCAAAAGCTCCAACTGTGGAAAAAGTCCATGTCTAAGACAAATAAAACTCTTTCCATGGCTGTGGGAAATGAATTGTGCAATAATCAACACTGGCGCAGAGCCACGCCACATGATACACGTTGAGGAATTAGAAAGCTTTATGCATATGCTCCACAAGAACAGTTGCTGATGATATACATTCAAGCATAGCTCCAGGGAGAAATAAACATAAATTCAGGCTATTAATGACAATGCAACCAGTATGTTCAGCAGGAATTATCTGTTTTTTCCTCCAAGACTTTAGCTTTCTGGAACAGTGTTGTTAAATTGCAATCCGAATCATGAATCGCAAACCCTATATTCTGAATCATGAGTCAAATCAAATCATCAAACATAATGTTCAGTAAAAACTTGTAAAAAACTCCAGCAAATAAGCATTTCATACTAAAACAAGCCATTAGTTGCCAAAAAACGCACAAAAGCATTTTATATCAATATTATTGAGAGAACTATACTAAAAACTGACATTGCTCTATACCCATTCTAGCTCCTAACTTCCGAAGGTTACAGAGGCCAAAATGGAAACGTCCTAAAACACTCAAAAGACACCTAAAAATCAATGCACACAAAAATATAAAAACTCCATTTTGGTCTGTTGAAGCCAGCTAAAGAGACGAGACTAATCTTAAATAATCAAGTGTGACTGTTGTCTGAGGCATGTGATTTGCACAAGCTAAATGGAGGGTCAGAAGCTTGCGAAGGCTGGTGTCGTTGCCACCTCTGGCAACGACTGGTGTGTGACCCAGTGACAGCTGGTCAGGAGCCGACAACGAGCAGTGTAGCAGCTCTACAAGTTCCTTTGCTTGCCTGAGGCCTGAGAGAACCAAGGTCTGCTGGTGTGTTTGCACTTTTTTTTTTCCCATTTTCCTTATAGTTGCTTTATTCAATTTTCAGCTCATTTTTTCTCTTTAGAACCCAAATTTTTTTGAGCCCAACCTCTATTACAAAGCACAATGGTGCAAAGTGTCATTTTTCTCCTAAAGCACATAGTATTGTACGATTTGTATAGGGTTATGCAGTTCGCTTAAGATTCAAGCACTCTGATGATTCATGGGTATGGGACGAATTGATCGAAGGTTGAACAGAACCGAATTGCGTGATTCAGATCATGTATCCAACGATTTTTACAACACTACTAGAAAACTGACCCACAATGCATACCGCACATTTGATCTATTTTTCACCCTTGGCTCGAAGCCAAGCCTTACACAAGGCACATATGATGTGAAAGTAATTACAGTAAATGACATACACAAGGAAGTGCCAAGATTCAAACCCTTAACCTGAAGTTTGAGGATCATGTATGTTTAACCGTTTTCTCAACAATTTACCCTCAGGAAGTACATCGTGAACATGATTACAAATCATCTAAACCAATTTTGTTAAAATCTTAGTACTAGTGAATACACCATGCTACATCCAGCGACACTTTGACCTGACCATTGCAAAGACTACAAAAAACAATATGAACCAGGTCAATTCAGCATTCTAGCATCAAACATGGGGAAAGAGTCCTATTATCAAGAACAAGAATGCTGCTTAAAACTCTCTCACGGTGTTTTATACGAATGTGCAAAATCATTACTTAAAGCAGTGCCATCAAATGGAAAAAGAAGACACTCCCTTCAGGAAACTTGCTACCCTACTATCGTGGCAAGACATTCCAATTGGGCCGAAATAAAGCAAGCATCAAAAGGTACCGTGGAGCATTTTTAAGGATCTCAAACTCTTCTTCTGTTGGCAATGGACGCCCAAAAACATCTTTTGGCCTAGGTTTTTTCTTTTCTTCAGCAGGGTGATCTCTTCGTTCAGGAGGCCTGCCAGTCATAAAATGGAACTGGTAACAAACGTAATAAAGGCATGTGCTGGTCCTCACCAGTAACAAAAACAAAAAGGAGTCACCAAGAAGAGTATGCAAATGCTTAGTAGTTAGTACATTGAACTGGATGCTCCACTGATGAGTGGGTCCTGAGTCGGGTTACTCTGCGCCTGCCTCTTCCGCTCATCCTCAATTTCTGCAGCTTTGGCGCTTTCGGGATTGAAACCTGGCGGTCTAACATACATGAAGCTAACAGCCTTCATAACCTCCACCTACGTTATTTTAAAAAAAGAAGAAGATAATTTTAGACCCCGAAAACAGCAGGATATGAATAAGGTCACACATTTCTAATCCTCATCAAGATAAAATTAGCATTATGGTAACCATCTCATTAAATATTGGCCAGCAGACATTGCAAAGTAGGTGTTGTTCTCACTGTCTGTCAAGTGTCCCTAGGAAGTAATGGACGGCTAGCATTGCTACATTCATGTCTCTAAAGTGTCAATAAATTCCCTTTCAGCCTCTTCAGGAATCCCAATCAAGACCAAGGTGAAACCCCCAATTTCGACGGGATTGTCCCTAATCGGAACAAGAAACTAAAGGTGTGCCCAAAGGATAGAAGAAAACACAGCTCGTGCAACAAAACAAGCCTAAAAACCGGAGCCGCATAGTGTTGCGACAATCTAGAGCAGCGATAACAGGACAGCAATGGGAATTGGAAGCCATCACAAAGTAATACGAAGCCGTACCTTCTCCTTCTCCTTCTTGGAGATGAGAGCAGTCTGGCGAAAGAAGTCCTGCTCTTGAGCATACTGCAGAATCCACCCAACCAACCCACCAATCGATCAAAATCACACGGAAACCAAATCGGAAAAGCACGAGGCGAACAGGGAGGGGGAGAGAGAGAGAGAGAGAGAGAGAGAGAGAGAGAGAGGGCAGGGGGGGGTGGAGACCTCGCGAGCGACTTCGTCGGCGCGGCGGTCGCGCTCGGCGTGGAGCTGCTCGGCGATCCACTTGCGGCGCTGGTTAGGGTAGGAGAGGGGGTGCCAGGGCTTCTGGTTGAGGTAGGAGTGGCTCCACGCCGTGCCGGCCTTGGTCTTGTAGTCCACTTCCCCTCCTCCGCCGCCGGCGCCGGCGATCGCTTTGTCGGAGAACCTCTTGCTCAGCCGCAGCCCCTCCCCTTCTTCTCCTTCCATCTTCGGCGTCCCCTTCCCCTCGTCTCCGCGATCGGGATTCGGGACGTTAGCGAGCGCCGGACGGACAATCGATTCGCTTTCCGTCCGATCCAGTCGGGCCAACCCGCTTTCAGAACGGTTCCCTAGACCGCACCGACCCGCAAATACATGATGATAATATAGCGGGAGAAGGACACTAGAAATCATCAAAAATTGTCGACCGCTCTAACTTTGAGAACCGTTCGTTTCGTGGAAAATATTTTTTGAGAAAACATTTTTCGAATTTTCCGGCATTCGTTTCACAGAAAATGAATTCCTTGAGGAAAATGTTTTCCATCAAAGGAAAAAGTCTTTTAAAGTAGGAGAAAATATTTTCCACTTTGTAGAGATGTGAGATAAGAGAGATCGAGAGAAAAATGTTTTCCACTTTTAAAAAAATGGAAAAAGTGAAAAATATTTTTCTCACTGATCTCTCTTATTTCACACCTTTACAAATCCCGACTTCCTCATCCTCTTTCTTTTCTTCTTTTCTTTTTTCATTCAAATTATTTTTTAATTTTCTTTTTCTTTTTCTTAATTCGAATGATTTTTTCTTTCCTTTTTCTTTTTCATTTTTTCATTTTTTTTTTTGTTTCCCATCTTTTCTTTCTTGGCTAGTTGTCGACCAAGTGAACCCAAGCTCGTCGATCTCAAATTCGCGCTCGTCGATCTAGCGAGCTTCGAGCTTAACATTCGCGCTCGCTAATCTGATGAACAGAAAATATTTTCTTTACCGAACACCGAAAAATATTTTCCGAAACATTTTCAGGTTTTAGCTGAATATTAGAAAATATTGTCATTTTCTTGGAAAATGACTTCTGGGAAAATATTTTTCGGAAATAGCTCATTTTCCGCAAAACGAATGAATCCTTAATGTCCAAAGTTTTTCTTTAAAAAAAGAGTAATTAAGAGCCAACTCTGATATGGTATTAATTTCTCAATCCTACATTACTCTGATGTGTTTATTTAACATATAACCCCTAAATGATATTGTATAACTGATTAAAAAGTAATCAAGTCAATACTAATTATAATTAAAGAGTGATCACTTTAGTGTCAAAATTTTTTTACCTCACGTAAATTTTTAATTATAAAAACCACATAATTTCTCTAGTCGTAATTTTTTTTTACCATAGGCACTTAAGTGATCTATTAACCTTCTGCCAAAATTGCCCTTTAGTGATTTTGCAATCAATTTTCAATCTCTCTCGCTTAGGAATGTTCCATCTCTTGTAGTCGAAGAGCTCGTACTCGGGATGCAGAAAGCGTTCATGGTTGTGAGTTTTTTATTTCTCAATTGTCAACGGAAAATTTTGGACGGAGGGTTAATGGGAACAGATTTGTGATACAAGTAAAAGTTTGTGGTTTTTTATAAGGCTATAAAAATTTTGGGGTAAAATTGTAATTAAATGGTAAAATTGGACAAGACCTAAAGGTGAGGGTTTCTTGTAGGACAAAAAAAAGTTTATGATAGAATTGGGATAGGACATGAAGTTGAGGATTTTCTATGGAATAACAAAAAGTTTATGGTAGGAATTATGACTGGAGCTAAAGTTAGAGGCTTTTTATAAAATAGAAGGTAAACTTGAGACAAAATCTAAAGTTGGAATTTTTTAGGGTATTAGATTGGATAATATATATAATCAATATCAAGGAAAATTTCAAATGGGAGGTATTTTCTCAAAAGAGAAGTCCAAATGAACTCCGTTTCAAATAATTGCTTGAAGTGATAAACTTAATCTCAAATCAGAATCTAAAATGACAAATTTCGTCTTAAATAATACCTCAAGAATATTGACCAGTCAAATCTTAATATGATCGAGGGGCATTTTCGTCTGATAACCTTTTTCCTTTTGAAATGTTATCAAAAAATGAAGCAAGCAATTCAACTATCTCAAGTTGTGATTCCGATTTCCATTGCATCTTCTGAACATTAGGCTAATGTATAAGCTACGAAGGCTAAAGATGCCGATACCACTGCCGTCGCCGCTGACGCCAATGTTATTGATTGTTGCAATAATACTTGTTATGGCCTAACCCACCAATTTCCCACAAGCAATCGTAGTATCATGTTTCTTCAACTTTGTTCCCACAAGCTTGTGCACAATTTTCTTCTTTCTTGTCTTCAATTTCTTATCAATTGTTTCATTCATTGACTTTGTTCTTTGTTTCTTTTTTCTGCTAACTTGCTTGGGCACATCTGGTGAGAGCAATACCTCTCTAGCAGGTCGTCCTTAGAATCTCAACATGCGCAACATGCCTATATTTTTGCATGTATGTTTCCTTATTGAAACTTGTATGAATCCATCTTCAGGCTCTTCCCTACTATATATAAGAGCCACCACAGCATGACAACATAGGATTCCGCTCATATCCCATCTTCTACAGTTACAAGCTTTATGTTGAATAATAACAACTCCCTTGTCTCCATATGGTCCACTCAAATCAAATTCATCCTCCCCTTTCCAAGTAGGAATCCAAGATGCTACAAACTGTTTTTAAAGAAATAATTTTTTCTAGATATTAGAATAAATCACACGAGTGTACTTAGCCATCCCATCCCTTTGCTTATGAATCGTCTTCATGAATTATACTCTTATAACTTCGAGCATTGTGATGATAGATTTGTCCCTACCGTCAATGATCCTTTTATTTTAACTTTCCTGCTTGTTATTTGAGGAAATGTCACATTTTGGGCTTGTCATGAAGTAGAACTTGCTCCATTGCACTTAAGGCCTCTAGGACAATCAATCATAAGCTTTGGCGTCTATTGCCTTCAGTTCTTCTATTGCCAAGACAAAATTGCATACCCTAGTTTTCATGGCACTCTTCCAAAGAAGTTTTTTTAAGTTTTACTCTTTTGTGCTATTGTTTGAAGTTTTCATAATGATGCTTCAAGTATTAAATTTGCAAGTGTTTGCACTAATCTTTCTGTTTGTCATATATGGAAGTCTTCTAATTTGATTTTTTAGGGTCCGTAATCCCTACATGTAATCAAACTAATAACCAATGTCATTTCTTGTATGTTTCTTGTTCGACTATTGTCAATTAAAAGTGAATATTTGATTGTTGCCATGTATGCCTATCGCTGCTAGAAGCATACCTTTCTAGCATGATGACAATTGGCAATCATCAAATCCCACAAAACACCTACATCCTTCTATAAAACCACTTCTTACTGCATCCAAACAAATGCCAACTCCCTAAACTTGAATTGGTCTAGATATCACTCGGTCTTGATTATACATGTGGATCCTAAGTTGGCATCAAGACTTGGCAATAGCTCCTATGCGTTCAAAAGTGCTCCTCCTTAATCATTGTGGTCATACACATTGTTGTTGCCCTAACTCTATAAACCATTATCCTAAATAATTTCAAAGAAGTCTTAGGCTCCATTGTTTATCTTTTTTTAATTGAAGCACTTGGTTATGCAAAATTGTTTCTCAACCTCTCACAGTAATTGATTGCTAGCCATTTAGTGCCATTTAGGCTGCGTTTGGGAACTACTTTCCTAAGGATCTTTGGGGGGCTAAAGGCCTTTGGGCTAAAAATTGGTGTTTGGGAAATTCTTTTGCAAAGATGATTGTGGCAAAGCAGGTCTTTGGAAGGCTGAAAGCCCAAGGCAGGTATGAGGCTGCCTTGGGCATTCAACCTTCTCGGAATGCTGAGGGGGGAATAGATGACAAATTTTCTTCCATAAATATCCTCACTAACATTTCATTTTTCCGGTTTTGCCCTCGTAACTATTCACCTTCTTCTTCGTTGAGATTAGCAAGCGAGATTGTGAGGGGCCGATGATGGGCTGGACGGAGGTCGGCGTGAGGCCGGTGTGGTCGCGGCAACTGTTGCCGGCCAATGGCATGACCTCGGCAACCCTCGCGAGTCACGTCGCCACGACCTATAGGTCGCGCGACCCATATCTAGGTTGCGGTGACTCAGGCGACCCAAATCTGGGTTGCCCAACCTCCGGTGAACTAGATCTGGGTCGCTGTGAGGCCGCGCATGATCTCCAACGACTGGGTCGCCTGAGTTGCCGTGACCAAGCAACTCGGTAGCGGTGAAGAAAGAGACTTGGAGAGGTCGAGGGAGCGGAGGGCATTCTTGCAAGCGACGACGAGGACAGTGAGGGCGGCGTTGGTGAGGCGGGGGTAGAGGGAGAGGTCGAGGGCGGCGACGTTGGGGTGAGACTCGACGGCAGTGGATGGAGTAGCAGATGAAGGAGAAGGACTTGTGGTCTTTGGCGGCCGCGTGAGGTCTTGCAACTTGAGACGTTGGCTGCCAGCAACAAATTTCAATCGCCGGCAGCTCCTACCCTTTGCCGGCCAACCATTTATTTATTTATTTTTAACTTTTTATTGTTATTACAAAAGTTCTTTGTAAATGTAAATTTTTTCAAACACCATTTTGCCTAAAGGTACTTTACAATGGACTTTAAGATTACAATTTACCAAACGCAATTTGCATTTTAGAAAGCTCATTTAACTCAAAGTCCTCTGCATTTTCCCAAAAACTTTTCCCAAAAGTCCAACCAAACGCACCAGAACTCTATTACATGTATGCATGTAATTGAAGGTTTTGACTTGTAAAGTATGCTTCTTTCGCACTTTGAAAGTATATATGAGCCAATTACAACCCTCATAAGACACTGCTTTCAACTTATTAGGTGTATTCTTAACAAACCTCACATTTCTCCCATTTTTTGTCACATGGTTTCTAATAGCCTCTCTAAACTCCTTAGCATTACTAACGCCCATTTCTAATTAGAAGACAAGATTTTTCACATCAACCTCAACATTGAATTTAGGATGTGTATATTCATTTTCACTATTCATATTCAAAAAATCTAATTATTAACTAACACATCTGTCACGCCCCGAACCCCGAGACACGTGAACATCCCACCATGGTCATACAAATGCGACATTCCCAGGTAGTGTCGCCGACCCAATTAATCCATTATGCACATGCGGAAGCATATTATAAAACCCCTGACAATAAAATATGGGATAGAAAAGCAGGAAGCAATTTCACAACAATACACTTTCATAAATCAACGAAATTACAAACGAAGGCCTACAGCCAAAAGTCTACAAAAGACCGACTTTTAAAAAGGAATTGTCCTACGACCTACAAGTCGGACACATTCTCCAAGGCTCCAGACTTCACCTCTGCAACTCCTCAGGGCCAACCAAAGCAATCTGGTCGCTCCGTCCACAAGGGACCTAAAAATGTTGGCCCACAACGGGGTGAGACATCGTCTCAGCAAGTTCAACCCCCTAAACCCCTATTAGAAAGAAAATACACCCCGGGTGGCCTAGCCATATCACACAAAAGACTTACCTCGTCTTAATTCATTCCTGCAGGTTAGCACAATTTATATCACACAAATTCATGTAGTAATAAGAATTCAAACAATTGGAACACCAACACTTTCATAGAAATTATAAATGCACTCGACACGCATTCCAATTATTATTCACTGCCACACAAGGGCATAGCCTACTCGCAATTCAGCTATCTTCTGACACTCATGTCAAGCATCGCCTCCCCCCCATGGAGCGCGGCTTCGTCACTACATCGACGGCATTCCTGAAGGAGCATAGATCCAGTCGGCCTAGCCTCTACTGCGATCCGAGCCACGTCACTACACTGACGGCAATCCACAAAGAATACAGGTCCAGTCGGCCTAGCCACTACTGCGACTCGAGCCACGTCACACATTGACAAAGCAATCCACAAAGAATACGGGTCCGGTCGGCCTAGCCACTCTGCGACCCGAGCCACATCACACATTGACGGCAATCCACAAAGAATACAGGTCCAGTCGGCCTTGCCACTACTGGGACCGGGTCTATTAACCAGCACACGACAAATCATTATTGACTTCCGGACATTCCAAATTTCATTCACATACTCCAATTTCAATAGTAACCCTTAACAATTAAATTTCTGCATCAAAATTCAACACTTGGGTTTTTATGGCCAAAAACCCTATTTATCACAATCAACACTCAATTTGCCACATCCATTCATCAAATTCAAATTCTAACTGCACAACAATGATCAGCACGAAATTCTAAGCAATTGTGGTCAAAAATAATTTTTCGAGTTTTTTTTTTAATATAATAATAATAATCGACACTCAATTTGCCACATCCATTCATCAAATTCAAATTCTAAGAGCACAGCGACGATCGGCACAAAATTCTAAGCAATTGGGATCAAAAATAATTTTTCGAGTTTTTTTTTTTTTTATAAAATAATATTTTAATGATTTTCGGAATATAATATATTATTAAATTCCAGAATTTCGAAACAATTAAATAAATCAAAAATAAAACCTATTATGTCATATCAAGGTTTATATTAAAAATAAACCTACTTAACTTTAAACTAAACACAATTTAACTTAATTAAACACCCTATCTAATCCTCAATCAAATAAACTAATCAACCCACATAAACTCACTTAATTTAGACTAAGCACACTTAGAGCATCATTAACCATCTAATCAAGATTTAGTGAGCTAAACTCACCGGATTAGCGAGCCGAGCACGCCAAAACGACGGGGCCGACGCGAGGATCGACTTTCCTCAAGGCGGGCCGAGCAACCGGGGTCGGGAAGGCGGCCAAAAAGGGCCAAAACCAGGCTGCAAAACCCATTTTGCGGCTGGCTGGTTTGGCGCCTACGGAGGTGGCTCGGCGGCGGTTCGGGCGTGGGGACGGCGGAGGAGTGAGGCGACGGCTCGGACGGGCGAGGCGGCGGCCAGGCGGGGCCTCACGGCGGCGACGGCGACGGTTGGAAGCTGCTGGAGATGGGCGGCGGTTGGGCGAACGGGCGGAGGCGCGGGCTTGGTCGTGCGGGCGGAGAGGCGAGCGGCGGCGACCGGGCGGCGTGCGGGCGGCGCGGGGCTGCTGGCCGGTCGGTCAAGCTGCCCCCCTTCCTTTCTCTCTCCTCCCCTCTTCAAGACAACCTTCCTTGATTCAAGGAAGAAGATGAGTCCTTTCTTTCCAAGAGCAAATCTCCACCCTACACTTGTCCAAATCCTAGCCCTTCTTGCCCCCCACACCATGTCATGTTCCACTATCTCAAATCCTCCCACAACATCTTTCAATGGTTGCAATTTATTTTTCCGCCGAGGCATGACATATTGTACAACCTAATTCATTTAATTTCCTTCTAATTGAACCGAATTAAAGTCCATAAAATTAATCCAATGTTACCACACTTAAATTCACATAATCACTTGATCATAAAATCAACTTAGATCCCAAAAGCACGACCAAAAGCGAGCATTCCAATTTCCCGAGCCAAATTGGCCATAATTTGATTATTTTGCTGAAAAACTCGGTTGGCATGAAAAATCCTTCGAAGATGAGTCGATGCTTCTAAAATGATTTGTGACACACCATGACTTCCAATTTCTAAATTCGATCTCAATTTCACGGTTAATTTCACTCTGGCACGATATTAGCGCGTCCTGATCCACCGGGTAGCTTTTAGACATTTTCGTGCATTTGACCTATGGTTGATCAATTCAAGCCACAATGTACATCTTTGACACATTGGCGACTTTCGGTTGTCGGGATAATCTCAAGGTTTCAAATATGGACACAGGGTACCCAAACGACAGAGAAGCCGGCCCAGTGCCGATCGACAAGAATTGTGCGATCTGGTGGAATTACCCACACTCGATCACATGCCTCTATCGAGTCGACCTATTTCCGGTCTCTAATCGATCTTTAACTGTGCCTTAATGACCCTTGTAGATCAACTCGGTCGAAAGGTCGTTTCCTGGTCAAATTCTCGAGTCCGATGCCTTATAATTTCTTAATGGCTTCACCCGATAGACTAGTTATCCCATGAGTGATCAGTTCAGGGAAAAGAACTATATGCATACAGATGAAATGCCCGTTTCAATTTATTGAAAATATAATTGGAAATTCGGGATGTCACACATCTATATGCAGACTGATGTCTACCATCATCATCAACACATCTTACATTTCTTATGTATAATCTACCAAGATCAATAAAGGCAAATATATGTTCTTCAACACCCTTAGAAACCTTATCATGCCTACTATCATATATGGAATAGTTCACTTCTTCACATTCATCAGTTGGTGCAAAATGGAAGGAAAAAAAAGCGACGATATATTTATATGAAAAATGCATATCAATAAAAACACAAAACAAAAATAGTAAATAATTGCAATACATTTGTATCACACTGTGATTAATGAACGAAAACTGGTTACACTATGGCTACATACCATATTTTTATTGATACCATTTATCACAAAAAAAAAAAGAAAAAAGAAGTGGATTATGAACTTAAAATGTGTTTTATGTGTGCTAGTTGTTTGGTAATATACATTCGAACTCGTGTGGGCACAAAAGTGCTACTGCTATAGTGACGGACCTTACCCTTGGTTTGGTCAATTAGCTCAGTGATTAATTTTATTAGGCACTTAACGTGAATTTCTATAAGCGATAATGGTTAGAAACTATAACCGAGTGATAAATGTTCCATTGCGTGAGTACCTTGATACTGTAGAATAAGGTATGTGTCATTCATGATTTGAAATCATGATGAATTTCCTTTTCAACCTTAAAAAAGTCTATTCGATTCCTTGAAAAGCACAACAAAACCCACAATATCTTTAAATTCAAACATTCGATATTGTCAAAGACTCTTTAGACATTGAATTATCGAATAAGAACTTGAAGTTAGATGCTACAATTTTTTAGAAAGAAGCCAGGGTAGAGGTCTCAATCCTCTCAGGCAAACACAAAAGCAAAATAAAGAAAAACCTCGGCCTCCTGACGAGGGGGCGAAAATGAAAAGGCAAAGCAAGTACGCAGATATGGTGTCCCTTTCGAAATTATTTGGAGGGATCTATTGTCCTTTGATTTATCCGATGTGGAAGTGCACTAAGTCCTGCTTCTCCTAATACTTAGTAGTAGTAGGGATGATGTAGGAATTGACATTGGATTTTCTTGGGTGTCAAATCTTGGTTTGCATGGGCCTCCAAGCTCTAACTAATCCCCCCACATTCCCACGCCACGCCGATGTGGGCCTCCTCTCTCTCCTGCCCCTGTCTTACTCTCCTCTCTCCTGAAAACCAACCCCCACCACTAAAACCCGACATTGGGTGTCAAATGGATATCATTATCAAATGCCCATCAACGGTTTGTCACATCATCTTACATATCCATTACATAAATCCCGTCTCATCAACCGTGGGTTGCTTGAACGGTCCAAGACTTGATATGGAAACCGAAATCACGTGTTTGATTATTTTGTGTATAATCGATCTCATGAAAACTTTGATTTGAATTTGCGAAGGACGAGCCTAGGCTGTGTTTCGCCGGTCTTGGACTTCTCACTTGCATCGTGATGAGCCAAGGGCAACGGGCTCGCTTAATGAACAGTGATGCACGGGTTAAATCTGCAGCCGTCGGAACATTCTAATGGGGGGTGACCTATAGTTTGCCGACACGGAATACCCTTTTGACTAGTGAGGAAAAAAATAGCCCATCTTGGTATCCCATCATTATTCCCAAGAAAGAAAAAGGAATCCAATTGCTTATGGCGAGACTATTTGCGATTGTCCTTTGCTTCCCTCTTTCTTGGTTCCGGAACCAGATGCCTTTGCCTTCGCCTCTCATCTTTCATTACTCTTTTCCTCACTAGCCAATATGGAATAAGTGAAGATGCCTCTCTCTCCATCAAGAATCGGAGTTAGTTTGATCCTTCTTTTGGAACTCATTATCGGTCTAATCCATGGACTTTTGCTTAAATTTTTCTCACATTGTGTCAAGTCCATCAATAATTGGATGGAGAATAATGCAAGGATTGCAAGCTGCCTGATCAACTTACACTAAAAGGTCAGGACACTTTTTTGACCATTGTGACGAAGCACTATCAAACTCACTAATCTTGTCATCTTTTCTTTAATTAATTTAAGGGATTAGATGATAGCCACTCATCCACTCTCTTGTGGATCTTATATTATGTGGGTCACTATCATGCATTCCTTTCACTTGATCACCTGATCATAGTGCTCTCTTCATCCGCCAATGCACTTGCGACTGGAAAACAAAGTGGTCTTCGGAATCTGGTGGCTCTCTATCTAATCATGATATGATCCTACAAATTGTCGTCGCATATTCAAATTATACAGAATAATATTATTAAGATAATTCGAAGATCGGAATTTTCCAAGTATCGTCTAAACCTACCACCAAAAGAAGGGGTGATCCATCAAATTCATGAGAAGGGACTCGTCAAAATTTGCATGCGCAATCGACAATTTCATCGAAAACATTATTTCCCCGGATCAAGAAGGTCGAAAAACTCTCCAGAGGCTGTTTCTTGAGCAAGGCGAAGCGAGCCTCCGGCAGTACGTATTACCTCAAGACCCTATGCAGCGCAAGATAAGCGATGAGTCGGTAACCGACCAGCATGGAGGCCATGATGAACACATCCAACCACAAATTGTTGAGCCCCACGGCTTTGACTGCTGGAAAATCTCCGACCCGGCAAAGCTCCCCTTTCGCGCACTCGTACACGTCGTCGTTGCTGTACTGAACCCCGAGAAGGAGCCTGTAACAGTAGTAGCTGTAGCTCAAGTACTTGAGCCACTCTATGAAAGGGGGTATCTGCTGAATGTAGTATCCGCCAGCGATCAAGAACACCATAGTCGTCACTGAGGCCAATGTCGTGGCCTGCTTTACGTCCATGAGGATTGCACCGAAGGCCAATCCAAGGGACTGCGACACCAGGACGCTGTAGAGGACGATGAGCAAGGAGAGGATAAAAGTGGCTGGGTTGGGCTTGAGCCCACCCATCCAGTAGATGATGAAGACGAATGCGGTAGGGAGGGCAAGCTCGAGAGGCAGGTCGCCGATGGTCCGGGCGAGGAAGTAGGATGAGAGCCGGTACATTCCTGACGACCGTTCTTTCAAGAGCATTCTTCTTTCTTGAGGGAATGTGAAGACTGCATTGTAGAGTGGATAGAAGCCCCAGAACACAGAGAAGAAGAAGAGCAAGGCAATCTGCAGTCATCAAAGCAAAACTAGTTTAGCAACTATCTGAGATTGCAATTGCTTTTCTTTTCTTAGTTTTAGCTCAAACTGAAAAATCAAATTGAACCCAATAACGCGAATTTACTTTTAAAATGATATATTTAACCAAATATAACGATCATATAAGAATTTTGTTTTATATGTACTGCGGTGGACAATTACAGACATGAAAAACTGAACTATTTTGCTTTGTTCTGTTTTGTTTGGAAATGTTACTTGACTCAATTTTGCCTGGGAGAAATCATACTGTATTTTTCAATTCAGATTCTTATCCTCCGAATTGAATCAAGCTGATCTGACTTTTTCTTCGTCCTCCAGGCATTATTTTTATCATCTAGCTTGACGAACTCTGTGATGGTACGATGGTTAGGAAAGTGCTTTTGGAAAAGGACATAGGAGTTAGGACTGAGCGTCGAAATGAAGCAGAATGTCCAAGGCTCATTAGCAGCCAGCATAAAAGGTCAATGGATTTTGCACTTCCTTTCGGTGATATCCCGAGTTTAAAGATGAGCAAGGTCATGTAGTTGTCATGAACTACTGGGATAGACTCGACGTTGGGGAAAAGAAAAATTCTTACGCGGTCCGCGATATGAGATGCCGGGGTGTGCCACCAGAGGAGTCCACCGAGCACGGCGACGCTTATCACTTGGAAGATTCTCAGCCTATTGAAGGCTTCAAATCTCCTTTCTCTCAGCCCCCTCTGAAGTAGCACTTTGAACTGATGCCACCAGCTGTTGCACCATTGCTCTGTCTTCTTCTCGTGTCCTGCAAGATTTAATCATCATAAGGGATCGATGAGAGACATGGTACAGAAAACAAAGCAATTTGATCAAATGGGTGTCACTTTCTATTGAACTTGGGCTGATAACTACAAGGCACCAACATGTTGTGATGTGCAAATGCAGGTGAAAATGTTACGACATAGGATATGCGAAGAGTGGAGTTCAATTCAACTCACCTTTTGCGAAAGCGTTGTAATTAATGTTATCCACAGAACACAGCTCTGACTTTAACCTCGCGGATATATTATTGTCATAAGCAGAAATGAGAGCTTCCCTCACAGATTTCTTCTCTTGCTCCGTGTTCTCGCCTTGCTCGGTTGTGTGCTTGGAGTCAGGAGCAATTCCTGCAAATTTTCCGATCAACCGTTCAATTTCATAACTCCAAAAATAAATAAATAATAATAATAATAATTGAAAAACAAAGAAATCTTGATCCGTTTCTTTGATATTCTCAGGATGAAAGGCCTGAGTAATATGCTAGTCTCTATAAAGATTCAATTGACACATGACATGATCATGATGTGCAAAAGCTACTTAAGTGTACTTGTGCATGCGGTGTATATGCATATGTAAGAGCGGTTACGGACACACGTGATCATGATTAACACTATAACCCCGGATTAAGGTCGCATTTCACTGTTGGCCCTTTCTACCTGGTGGAAAGGTTGGGGGGGGGCAATTTTTGACCGCTTTTGTTGAATTGGGAGCTTAAAGAACGAAAACTTTTGCAAATAGCACAAAGGAAAGTTTTTAAAGGTAGGGTCACATTTCCTCTCATTTGCACAAAGTGACGCTTTTGAGCACCAAGAGTCCCAGCAGCATCATCTCTGTCAATTTTTTTTTTTTTAATGAATATGAAGAGAGACTGATAATAATCATATAAAATACCAACTCATGAACATATGAGTAAACTGACTTAGTTTAGTTCTGATCAATTTCTAATTCTCGTCTCAATGGTAGAAAGAGAATATAAATCACCAAATGTTGATGTAATTACCGTTGGCAAGATCAAGCAAGAGATCAGCTGGATTCACAGTCAAGGATGTGGCGAACCCAATGGATGAGAAGTAGTCCAAGGCTGCAGATGCCGGTCCATAGTAAATGGGGCTTCCTTCAGAGAGCAGCACTACCTTGTCGAACATGTGGTAGAGTCGGCTTGACGGCTGGTGGATGGTGGTGACCACTGTTCTGCCGCCACCGGCCAGCCGCTTCACAGTAGTCAGGATCTTCTGTGCCGTGGTCGAGTCCAACCCTGATGTCGGCTCATCCAGCAGCAGCAGACTGGGATTGATCAGCATCTCTTGGCCTATGCTCACCCTCTTCTTCTCCCCGCCAGATATCCCCCTGAACAGTGGCCCGCCTATCATGCTGTGCCGGCACCGGGTCAGCCCAAGCTCAGTGATGACGCTCTCGACGTGGCGGAGCTTCTCCGCCAGCGCCAGGGTGTTCGGGAGCCGTAGGAGCGCAGTGAAGAGGAGTGTCTCGGTCACGGTGAGGTGAGGGTAGAGGACGTCATCTTGAGCCACGAACCCTGTCCTCCGTTTCACAGCACCGGAGAAAGGCTGGCCGTTGTACGTGATCTTGCCAGACAGCTTGCCGAGGCGGCCACCAAGGGCTGTAAGGAGGGTGGTCTTGCCACTGCCGGAGGGCCCCAGCATAGCGAGTATCTCCCCGGGGCAGACCACACCGCTCACGCCGTTGAGGATGTTCTTCTCTCTGGTGCTGCTGATCCATGTGCCACCCCAGCAGGATTGCTTTTGGTCCAATTTAACCTTGTAAACCACCTCCTCAAACTGCAATTATGTTTTTTTAATTTTATTTCCAACGCAAGAATCATAAGGAAGATGTATCGTACGTTCAATAAATCATGTAGTTAATCATACAAGGAAACCAAAATTGGAGCTAGTTCAAATGGAACTTAAAATAGTGACCATGCTCAACAACAGCCAGACTAGGCGGCGTGGCTGATGGTCGTCGGCGGAATAAAAACTTTCCAAATAATAGCAGTTGGGAAGGGAGAGAGAGACCTTTAAAGTTATGGGATACAAGGTAACTTGTATAAGGGACTGAGAACCGGCTTGAACTGGGTAAGCAAGGACTGCTTCGTTGCTGTTGCAAGGCGGCCGAGACATGTCCGTCTGACCTTGTGTCGCCGCCGCCGTTGCCTCTGCTGTGGTGGCGTCGCAATAAGCTGGCTCTGGAGGCGTGCCGGGGAGGGGCATTAGCGAAAGGGGAGAAGTGGTGGGATTCTAGTTGAGATCTTGGTAATGATAAACGAGTTGAGGTGATGTGTGCCTCCTGTTGCAAGGGAAGCGAAGGGAGAGAGAAGTTAAGGAGTTACTTTTCGTGGAATGGTGTCTGTGGGAGGGTGTGTGGTATTTTCTTGGGTGTGCTTTGTGTTGTGTCACTTCCCCAAAGTGAATTGGAGGGCATGATGTAGATATATAGTAGTGAGGGAGACGAGGATTTCTCCTGTGCGCGTGCGCGTGTGTGGTGAAGCCAGTCCTTGGTGGGTTCCCACGTTATTGTATTGGGTGTGCCCTTAAAAGTTATTCTCCTTCCACACACTAAGTATTTACTATAGCTTATACTCTTTCATCTCACGAAAAAAGCAATTTATACTCACCTTATCTTGATACTAACAACTTTTCCATTTCGGTGTTACAACTCTCTCTCTCTCTCTCTCCCCCTCTCTCCGTGATGCAACTGCCGAGAGTGCAATGGCTCGACGGTTTATATTCCGTGTTGACATCATATTGGGTGGTTGACTATATTCTAACTTGAGTTGCCATATTGAACTCGAGTTCAAATCCTCCAAAGCTTTTTTTTTTTTTGTCAGTCTCCAAAGCTTGACCCATGACTTTTTGGAGGGACTGGATACTCGTATATATGATGGTGCTATAGACTGTGCAAGCATGTGAACTAAGTTACGACATGTCGCTTGATGGTTTCTCCTAAACATTAATCCTGAAAGGGTTAGCTGAGTACTTCAATACTTTGTTTGGATTTAACATATTATGTGTTTAAAATTAAATTTAATTAATTTTTATATTAATTATTTACCACATCAAAAACAAAACAACATCATTTTTGCATTTGTTAAGCCATGTCAGCATGTAAAACGACGTCGTTTTGCACTTACCTCGTTGGAAAATCGCCACGTCAGTATTTTGGCCGGATTTTCTTACCGTTGGCATTTAAGTAATCCATTTTGCTTCGATAGTGACACTCACTTTCCTAACTTTTGGTACCCAAGCGTCCCTCAGTATCAAGTTTTGGCACTCCAGGTGTTCGGCACTCCTTAAATTTAGTCCTATGAGAGGAGAGACCATAGCGCATTGAATTTCAAAAGTACGTTAGTTTGAAAGGTGCTTCTCTCTTTAAGAGAGAGCGTGCACACACAAAAAATAAAATCGATCATTAGCAAGCTCAGTCAAGCCTTAAAGCCAATCCTAAACTTTTGCCCAAACTCGCACATGGTATAATTTTGTTTATACAAATTTTCGTGTCGAGTTAGGCTTTCTCACGAAATACCTTTATCCAAGCCTACCAAAAAAATTCTTTAGGCTTTGTGTGTTGGGCCAAGCCTATGGGCCAACATGTCTGTAATCAAGTCTCACGTACATGTGACACGGCCCACGGACGGAGCATGATCCAAGACCGTCTGTGATAGGCCGTGTCATGCACAAGGGCTGATCTAAGACCAACCCACGATCAATCCAAGAACGGTACGGACAAAGGCCCATTCGTGACCCATGATCAACTCGTGAGCAATGTTCGGTCAACCCATTGCAACCTGTGGCCGTTCACCTTCTCTCGTGTTAGGTGCATCAGACGACCCTGCAGACCCTGATTTTACTTCTAACACATGCCCATGGTCTTCCCAAGGGCCTGTTGTGTACAACCATTGAGTAGCTTGCTGTGTAGCATTGTAATCATGATACGGATTCAAAATGCACCATTGGATCGGAGGGATGATCAATGACTGAGATGTGACCCGCACTTGTATAAATAGGGGTCCTTCCCCTTTATTGTAATTAGTTCGTTCACAAGTGAATATACACTATCTTTGCTCATCTGACTCTTGTGTTCAAGCGTGTATGCATAAGGCTGACTTGGGATCGATAATCCTAAGGTCGCACGATGTTTTGATCGATCAAATCAACCGACCCGTGACAAGTGGTATCAGAGCCTTTGTTCTAAGCGCAATGGCTGATCCTCGTGCTGATGTTCCGGTCGTTCAAGGTGATGATTGAGAAGATCGTGGGCATCCAGCCGAGAAGGTCACCTAGTCGAAGAAGAACCGTGCTATCTCAAGCTTGAGGGATTCGAAGGGGGATCTAGAGAACCAAATGACAGTCCTAGAAGAGACTGTCACGGACGTCCAAGCGTTGATGGACGACTTGCACCAGACCGTCGAGGGAGCGGAAGCCAGTAGGGAGGAGTTCTTGGCCGAAGTGCAAGAACTCCAGGCCAGCATGGGAGAGCTCCGTGTTGAGGTGTTGTGATCCTTCATGCACGAGCTGTAGCAGCGGGATGAGACTTGGGAGGCTACAATGGTGGCCATGCGCACGGAGATGGCCGAGATGAAAAGCAAGCTCGCCGAGCTTGAAGCTGCACGCGTGAACGAGGTGATCATCGTGCAACCACGTGTCGATGCACCCAAGCCGAAAGAGTTCAAGGGCTCACAGGTGACAAAGGATGTGGACAACTTCCTATGGAACATGGAACGCTACTTCCAGACCATGGGAATGACCGACGACGTAATCTGGGTAAACACCGCAGCCATGTATTTAGCTGATGATGCGTTGCTGTGGTGGCGTCGTAGGTCGGATGGTAGGAATGACGACCCTATCAGGACATGGGCTTGGTTCGTCGAGGAATTTCGACGACCCTACTATCCCACTTATGCGGAGGAGGAAGCCCGCGGGGAACTCAAGCACCTAGAGCAAAAAGGCGGAGTCCGCGACTATGTGAAGTGGTTCTCGGTGCTGCTGCTCCAAATCCAGTCCATGACCGAGACAAAGGCGTTCCACCAGTTCATGAGCGGACTCAAACCATGGGTCAAGCAAGAGCTCAAACGATGCAACGCAACGGATCTTACGACGGCTACTTCTGTGGCCGAGTCCCTTGTGGAATACAAATCATCGCCCTCGGCCAAGCCAGATTCTCGACCGAGAGAAATGGCCACTGGTGGGGGAGACCGGAACCGGTACAACCGTCTGAATGGAGGCAAACCACCTTCGGTCCCTCATAGGACTCAACTTGAGTCAAGCAGTAGAGGATATCATCGCAAGGTACGCACCTACAAGTGCTTCTTTTGCGATAGGCCACACATGGCCCGAGATTGTCTGAAAAGAGGGAAGTTGGCGGCCTTGTGCAAAGAGGATGGACCGTAAGAGGAGGCGTGGTTGGGATTGTTGCGGATCCTTGGGTCGATCAAGGCCAAGAAGGCTAAGGAACCCAAAGGAATGATGTTCGTGGATGTGAACATCGATGGTACCACGATGGGTGCACTCGTGGATACCGAGGCGTCCGACCTTTTCATCTCTAAAGAGGCCACGAAAAAGCTGAATCTTCCAGTCGAGACAAGTGATGCCGGTTGGCTTAAAACGGTGAACTCCAAGGAAGTCTCGACTAGCGGCATGGCTAGGGACGTGGAGCTGCACCTTGGTCCATAGACCAACAAAGAGGATATTGAGGTAATCTCCCTTGATGACTATGATTTCGTGCTTGGTTTAGGATTCCTCGATCGGATCAATGCGGGCGTTATGCCCTTCATGGATTGCATATGTATCCTAGACAAGTAGTGCCAATGCATGATCCCGATTTACTGTGAATCGAGACGTGATAGGAAGATGCTATCGACCATGCAATTATCTAAAGGGCTGAAGAAAGGCGAGATGACCTTCTTGGCAGCGTTAAAGGAGGAGGGCGTGGAAGAAAGTGAGGTACTGGAAGAGGTGTCCCGAGTCCTTAATGTCTTCCAAGATGTGATGCTGCCCGAGCTGCCAAAGAGGCTGCCTCCTCAAAGAGAAGTCGACCATCGAATCGAGCTTGTGCCCGATGCTCGACCGCCGGCCATGGCACCCTATCGCATGACTCCGCCCGAGTTGGAGGAGTTGTGAAAACAACTGAAAGAGCTGCTCGATGCGGGGTATATTCTGCTGTCCAAGGCTTCGTTCGGTGCTCCGGTGTTGTTCCAAAAGAAGCACGACGGATCCCTTCGTATGTGCATAGACTATTGAGCCTTGAACAAGCTCACTGTCAAGAACAAGGATCTGATCCCACTCATTGCGGACTTGTTCAATCAGCTCGGGGAAGCCCGATGGTTCTCCAAGCTCGATCTTTGATCGGGGTACTATCAAGTTCGGATTGTCGATGGGGATGAGCCGAAAACCGCATGCGTGGCCTGATACGGATCGTATAAGTTCCTTGTTATGCCTTTCGGCTTGACAAATGCGCCGGTCACATTCTGCACTCTCATGAACAAGGTACTCCATTCATTCCTTGATCGGTTTGTTGTGGTTTACCTTGACGACATTGTCGTATACAACCGGACGCTCGAGGAACATGTCGAGCATTTGAGTCAAGTTTTCCAGACTCTTTGGGAGAATAACCTATATGTAAAGCACGAGAAGTGCGCTTTCGCTCAGAAGGAAGTCCCTTTCCTTAGGCACATCGTCGGGGGCGGATGAGTGCAAATGGACGCGGCTAAGATCTGTGCCATCGTTGAATGGAAGCCACCGACTAAGATGACGGAGCTGAGATCCTTTCTCAAACTCACAAATTACTATCAGCGTTTCATCCGAGGATACTCGAGCCTCACCGTGCCACTCACGGATATGCTAAAGAAAGAAAGACCATGGGAGTGGACAGATCGATGTCAAGAGGCATTCGATCAGTTGAAGCAGGCCATGATCGAAGAGCCGATGCTTGTGCTGCCTGACTACACCAAGCCATATGAGGTAGAAACCAATGCTTCCGATTTTGCTATCGGTGGTGTCTTGATGCAGGAAGGGCATCCAATTGCCTTCGAGTCCCAAAAATTGAACGATACCGAGCAACGGTACACGGTTCAAGAGAATGAAATGACCGCGGTGGTGCATTGTCTTCATACGTGGAGACATTACCTCTTGGGATCGCGGTTCGTTGTGAGTACCGATAATGTGGCTATGAGCTACTTCCAAACCTAGAAGAAGCTTAGCTCGAAGCAAGCTCGGTGGCAAGACTTCCTAGCTGAGTTCGATTATGTGCTGGAATACAAGCCCGGAAAATCCAACTCCATGGCTGATGCCCTAAGTAGGAAGATGGAGCTAGCCAACGTGATGAGTCGACCCGATTGTCCATGGATTGAGCGTATCAAGGAGGGGTTGAAGCACGATCAAACAGCCCAAGCCCTCATTCGATACGCACAAGAGGGCAAGACAAGGCGATTCTGGTACGGGGACGATCTCCTCTACACTAAAGGACAGCGACTCTATGTGCCGCTCCACGGGAAACTCTGAAAGGAAGTCTTACACGAGTGCAACGACTCTAAATGGGCGGGTCATCCGGGAATCCACCGTACCATGGCACTCGTCAATGATCAATATTATTGGCCGCACATGAGGGATGACGTTGAAGCCTACGTGCGGACGTGTCTTGTGTGCCAACAAGACAAAATAGAGTAACGGTCACCGGTGGGGCTCCTTGAACCGTTGCCTATCCCAGAACGTCCATGGGAGAGCGTCTCCATGGACTTCATCGTGAATTTGCCGAAGTCCGAAGGGTTTTCGGACCCTCATGGTTGTGGTGGATCGCCTCTCCAAGTATGCGACATTCGTGCCAGCTACAAAGGATTGTCCAACCAAGGAAGCAGCCAAGCTGTTCCTCAAGCACGTCGTCAAATATTGGAGCGTACCATGCACGATCGTGAGCGATCGCGATCCTTGATTCACCGGGCGGTTCTAGACCGAGCTCTTTAAGTTGATGGGGACGGACCTCAACTTCTCCACGAGCATGCATTCCTAAACCGATGGACAGACGGAGCGGGTAAATGCATTGCTGGAAATCTACCTCCGGCACTACGTGAGCAACACGTAGGTGAATTGGGCGATGCTAATTGACGTGGCCCAATTTTCCTACAACTTGTAGCGGAGCGAGTCCACAAACCAAAACCCGTTTGAGATCGTGACCGGGCAACAATCGCTTACGCCAAGCGCAATTGCCTCGGATACCAAGGAAGTAGCCCCTTCGTGTACAAGTTCGCTAAGGAATGGGACGAGCATGCAGACTTGGCGCGGGCGTGCCTTAATAGAGTCGCGAAGCGCACCAAGAAGTGGGCCGACAAGAAGCGACGGCACATGGAATTTCAGGTCGGGGACTTGGTGTTAGCCAAATTTCACTTGGTCCTTCGGTACTGTGACATGCATAAAGGGCTGATCCGTCGCTGTGAAGGTCCCTTTCGGGTATTGCAGCGGATTGGGAAGGTGGCATACAAGCTGGATTTACCAGCCAAGCTCAAGTTACACCCTATGTTCCATGTAAGTATGCTGAAACCTTTCCATGCGGATGAGAACGATCCGGATCGAGGTGAATCATAACAAGCGCCCCTTGGAGCGAGAACCTCGTATGATCGGGATGTTGAATGCATCATGGTGGACCGGATCATACGGAAGAGATATTGTGCACCAAAGAAGGAGTACCTCGTCTAATGGAAGGACCTTCCTGAGAGTGAAGCAAGTTGGGAACCCTCTAAGGCTTTGTGGTAGTTTAAGAAACACATCGAAGCTTTCCATGCCACGGATGCAATGAGAGCGTCGCCAGATTAGGTGGGGGAGAATGACATGGCCCACGGACGGAGCATGACCCAAGACCGTCCGTGATAGGCCGTGTCACGCACAAGGGCTGATCTAAGGCCAGCCCACGATCAATCCAAGAACGGTATGGACAAAGGCCCATGTGCGACCCATGATCAACCCGTGAGCAATGTTCGGCCAGCCCATGTGCAACCTGTGGCCGTTCACCTTCTCTTGTGTCAGGTGTGTTAGATGACTTTACAGACCCTGATTTTGCTTCTGACACACGTCCATGGTCTTCCCAAGGGCTTGCTGTGTACAACTATTGAGTAGCCTGCTGTGTAGCCTTGTAATCATGATACGAATTCAAAATGCACCGTTTGATAGGAGGGACGATCAATGACTGAGATGCGACCCGCACTTGTATAAATAGGGGTCCCTCCCCCTCATTGTAACTAGTTCATTCACAAGTGAATATACACTCTCTTTGCTCATCCGACTCTTGTGTTCGAGCGTGTGTGCGTAAGGCTCGATAATCCTAAGGCCGCACGGTGTTTTGATCAATCAAATCGACCGACCCGTGACACATGCGTATGTGTAGAGATGGGGGGGGGGGGACGAGTGACAAATGCAAGGTGGTGGAGGTGGTAATCGAGTGTGGTGATAGCAAGGCACGGTTAACGTGCTAGTGAGGGAGGGAGAGAGAGATGGGTGACAAATGCAAGGTGATGAAGGGGGTAATTGAGCAATGAGCAACGGTGGTAGCAACCACGGTTGAGGTGTATGTGTGTGGTGGTAGCAACGCATGGTTGAGGGTTGTGTGTGTGTATGTAACAAATGCAAGGTGGTAAAGGTGGTAATTGAGTAACGGGGTTAGCAATGCGTGGTTGAGGTGAGGTTGAGGGGTGTATGAGAGAGAGAGAGAGAGAGAGAGAGAGAGAGAGAGAGAGAGAGAGAGAGAGAGAGAGAGAGAGAGAGAGAGAGAGAGAGAGAGAGAGAGATGGGTGATAAATGCAAGGGAGTAGAGTTGATAATCAAGCGATATTGGTAGGAAGACACCTCTAATGTGCAAATTAGAGAGAGAAAAGAGAGAAAATGGATTTTGGATTAGTAGTTTGTTAGAATAGTTAAATATTAAATTATGCATTTATCTAACAGCTTAATCACTTAGAACGGTTAGCAGTGGTTTCACAATACTCAAATATCATCAAAGCCAATGGTTGATTGATGGCCATTCTTAATGAGTGTATTGATGTTTGGGAAATATCTCAATGAAGGAATTTTGTAATGAATGCTATTTTCGAGCAACCTTCATGATTCTGTCTGGAAAAAGAGACTTGAGTTGAAGGTGGGCATGGTGGTGTGATAATAAGGTCCCAATGGTAGCATTCGATCTAGAGAATGATGAGTGTTATCGTTGCAGTCCTTACATGCAACACAATGGAGATTCAATTTGAGATAGGTTGATGCAAAAAAATGCCTGAATTAAGGGAAAACAAACTTAACACTGAGCTTATAAGTAAAGAGAAAATTACTGAGCTAGTGTGAGTTGCATTAGAAGTCCCACAACAATGAATTGATATAGTGTGAAACAATTAGTATACCATAATTGATTCATAATCCATTGACTTAAACTTTTAAGTGAAGGTTGATAAACTAGATATGTTGATGAGCTCAAACATAGGCTCCTCATTTGTGATCTCATCAAGTGAAGATATTAAGCTTTTACTGCGTACTTCCAACAAATAATATGAGAGTGAGAAATCATGAGTTCAAATCTTTCTAAGCCCCTAATTGCATTTCCAATTAGATATTTCCTAGTTTTAAGCTAAGGCCCAAAGTCCAGCTAATGGGTGAGTGGGAGTATTAGAATATTTAAATATCAAACTACACATTCATCTAAAGGTTTAAGTATTTAAAACAGTCACTAGTATGCCCATAAAATCTCAAATGACATCAAAGCCTATAGTTGGTTGGTGGCCATTCTTAACAAGTGCAATGATATATAGTAAATATCTCAATGAGTGAATCTCATAGCCAACACGATTTCCAAGTAGCCTTCATCGTTCGATCTAGAGAGAGACAAAGGTTAAAGATGGGCATTGTGGTGGGGCAACAAGGTCCCAATGATAGAGTTCGGAGTTTTGTCCAAAGAAAAGCTAATGATAAAGGTCAGTATTAGTATTGTTGCGGTCCTTACACCCAACAAAGTGGAGATTGAGATAGGTTAATGCAAAAGGCCGAATTAAGGGAAACATGCTTAATGATGAGCTCACGTATGAAGGGAAAATTAGCGAGAGTTGTGTTGGAATCTCATATCAAGGAATTGTTATAGGAAGGAGGAGTTAAGATATGATAATTCATCCGTAACTCATTAGCTTAAATTTTTGAATTAAAGTAAGTCTAACTAGATATGTTAATGGGCTTGAACTAGAAATCACTCTAATTGATCTCCTCAAACAAAAGTATTTGGCTTTTACCACGTGCTCTCAGCAAATGATACCAAAGTAAGTGGTCTTGAGTTCAAATTTTTCCAAACTCCTATGTACCTCTCTAATTACATATTTCCACTTTTAGACTGAGGACAAAATCTAGCATGTCAGAAGGAGTTTTAGAATATTTAAATATTAAATAATGCATTAATTTAATAACTAAACATTTAGGATTAGGTGTGTAGATGGGTCTAGGTTATAACCGGTTTCGGAACGAACCATCCAAAGGAATCGATCTAGTTTCAGGTTTCCATAGTTACGGTCTACGAATGAGGAATCGATGAATCGCAGTTACATGTTTTGAACTTTTTATTATCCATTTTATGTGTCCATCTTTAATAAATTGTTGTTAATGACAAATGGAGATTTTTGTTTTTGCATTCACTTTCATTTTGCTAAATTAAAAATGAAACCCAAAAAAAAAAAAAAAAAAAAAAACAACAAAGAAGAAGAAAAAATGAAATAGAAAGAAAAGAAATTGGTTGATTTTCAGGTAGAACTTGGAACCGATTGATGGGGTAGGTTCTATGTTTCATGTATGTGGGGGGCAAATTCTAGGTTCAAAAGAGCTGGGGAATTGGTTTCAGCAGGGTAGGTTTTAGGTGGTACTAGAACGGACCTTGGAAACACTCATATACAAAATAGTTGATAGTGGTTCATAAAATCTCAAATGGTATTAGAGTCGATGGTTAATTGATAGCATTCTCAATAAGTGTAGCAATGTTTGGTGAATATCTCAAAGAAGAAATCTCGTAACTAATGGATTTTCAAGTAGCCTTAATGATTTGGTTTGGACGAAAAGACCGGGGTTGAAGAAAGGCGTTATGGTGTAGCAATGAGGTCTTGATGGTAGCGTTTGTCGTTTGATCCAAAGAAAGAGTAGTGAAAAGGTCAATATTTCTATTGTTGCTATACTTACCCGCAACTAGGGGTGAGCATGGTCCAGGTTGGGCTGATCCACCCTCTAATCCTAGGACCAACTAGCACAATGCTGGTCCTCAATTTTTGGGACTAATGACCGACCCTATTGAGCTTGGAATCGAGGACAGGACCGACTCAGTGGGTTTGGCCTAGTTCCAAGGTCAACCCGGGACCAACCGATAATTTTTTATTTCATTTTTTGTACTCCTTGAAAAAGCAATTAATGACCGGACTAATCTTATGGGTTCGGTCCAGTTCCAGGGTCAACCTGAGACCAACAAATAATTTTTTATTTCATTTTTTGTACTCCTTGAAAGGGTTCGATAACGAGTGAGGTCCGCTAAGAAAGGCAAGTAGTGAAGGTCGAGTGGGGTGAGCGTCGAACAGAGTGAGCATCGAGTGTTGAGTGAGGAGCAAGGAGCAAGCCAAGCGAGCATCGAGCGGTGAGCAGCACGAGTGACCCAAAGGGAGCGAGGCTAGTGTTAAGTGGCGAGCGGAGAAGTTATTTCTTTTGATTTTGGCAAATTGAAGACTAAGTTGTTTATGCCATTTTGGACACCATGAGGACTCCTCACAAAAAAATTTTCCTCATTCATAAATTATAACTGTTGACGCCGTAAAAAACATGAAAAATCTAAGTTATTAAAGAACAATGTAAAATTACTTGAACCCCTCACTAAATAGTTATTTAATGTTGTTGACGCCGTTTATTTTAAGGTTTTCTATATATAAAGAAATTATAAATAATACATTAGATATAATATATATATATAGTCAGAATTGGTTCGGGTTAAACCGACCCTGAACTCCTAGGATCGAGGACCAATCTGCATAGTGTTGGTCCAGGAATTCTAAGACCAAGGACCAACCCAATCTCCCTAGGAATTGGACCAGGACTGGTAGGGTTGGGTCGGTCCAGGGTCAACCCTAGACCGATGCTCACCCCTACCCGCAACAAAGTGGAGATTTAATTTGAGATAAGTTGATATAAAAGAATACCTAAATTAAGGGAGAATAGGCTTAACATTGAGCTTATACGTGAAGAGAAAATTGTTGAGCCGGTTTGAGTTGTGTTATAAGTCCTACATCAAAGAATTGATGTAGTGTTGAGTAGTTTATATATTACAGCTGACTCATAACTCATTAGCTTAAACATTTGAACAAAGATGGGTGCAACTGCATATGTTAACTAGCTTGGGCTTAGGCTCTCCCTTGGCAATCTCCTAAGTGAAGGTATTAAACCTTTGCTCCGCATGCCTAATAAATGGTATTAGAGGAGAAAGCCTTGAGTTCAAATCTTTCTAAACTCTCATTTGTTTCCCCATTTACATATTTTCACCAAAGTTTAGCTTTCACACAAGGGAGAGTATTAAAGCATTTGATTATCAAACCACATCTTTATTCAACAAGTTTAGTTTTAGAACAATTGATAATAATCCCATAGAATCTCTAATGGTATTAAAGCCAATAGTTTATTGGTAGCACTCTCAATGAGTGTAGTAATGTTTGGTAACTATCTCAAGGAAGGAATCTCATAATCAACACGATTTTCAGGCAACCTTCGTGGTTTGATTTGGAGAAGGATACAAGTGATGAAGGTGAGCATTTAGTGTAACAATGGGGTCTTGATGACAATGCTTTGGGGTTGGTCCAAAGAAAGAGCAGTGATGAAGGTCAATATTGCTATTATTCCAGTCCCCACACACAATAGAGTGAAAATTCAATTTGAGATAGGTTGATGTAAAAGATTATCTAAATTAAGGGGGAGAAGACCTAACGTTGAGTTCACATGTGAAGCGAAACTCGTTGACTTGGTGTGAGTTATGCTAGGAAGTCTCACATCAAGAAGTTGATGTAGTATGGAGCGGCTAATATATCATAATTGGCTCATAATTCATTGATTTGAACTTCTGAGTGAAGTTTGGTTCAACATGATATGTTGATAGGCTCGGATTTGGGTTGACCCTTGGTGATCTCCCTGAGTGAATATATCGAGCTTTTACTTTATGCTTCTAACAAATGGTATCAAAGCAAGAGTTCATGAATTCATATCTTTCCAGACCCTTATTTGGCTCCCAAAATACATATTTTTACTTTTTAGGCTAAGGTTATAGTCTAGAAGATGCGTGAGAGGGAGTGTTAAAATATCTAAATATTAAATCATGCGTTAATTTAACAATTTAAGTTTTTAGAATAATTGATGGTGGTTTCAAAAAATCTCCAATGGTATCAGAACCGATGATTGATTGATGGCCACTCTCAACAAGTGTAGTGAAATTTGGTGAATATCTTAAGGAAGAAATTTCGTAACCAATGCAATTTCTGAGCAGGCTTCCTTGTTTAGTCTAGAGAAAGAGACAAAGGTGAAGGTGGGCATTGTGGTATAGTAACATGGTCCCGATAGTAGTGTTCGAGATTGGTCCAAAGAAAGAGCAGTGATGGAGGTTAATATTGTTATTGTTGCTGTCCTCACACACGAAAAAACTGAGGTTCCAATTTGAAATAAGTTCATATAAAAGAATACCTGAATTAAGGAGGGCATGTCTAACACTGAACTCATACATGAAGGGAAAATTGTAAAGTTGGTGTGAGTTATTTAGGAAGTCCCACGTTAAGGAATTGATGTATTATAGAAAAGTTAGGGGATTCACAAATTATTGTGGTGAAGCGCAATGAAATAGAGATTTAATTGCAAAAGTCGGTTGACACAGTTGTTCCAGATAGAAAATCTCGTTTCGATTCCAAGGGTAGTCTTCAATGCACGAAGTACACTCACTCACAATAACCGCTGTCAATCAAACTTTGCACCGACATTGTTTTATTGCATTAGTGGAACTTCTTGATATCTTTCATGATCGTAGTAGATCCGTGCAACTTTTTGTTTCCTCTAACCCAAGTGTGGTGAATGGGAGGTCCTCCCCTTTCACTTGGAGAAAGCGTGAGAGTAAAATCAATATGGATCGAATGTCTCGGCGACAGATAATAGCTTCTCCTCATTTTAGAGCCCCGTTTTTTTTTGTTTTTTTTTTGGGGGGTTGGGGGGTCGAAAATGCCCCGTTTGTTTACATGCTCACGTTCCTGAGATCCGCGTAGATACGCAAACCAGGTGATTTTCTGTGTTCTTCATTTACGGTTGTTCAGAGCTCGGCGCTTTCCACCATGCAATGATGTCTCGAACTATTCCAAACAATAAGTGCTGTGCTCATGATTACTAGACATGGTCAGGACGATTGGATGAATACAGCACGCATCAACATATGCACGTATCCCTCCTTCATTATGCTGAAATCATGACTGAATCCAGTAGATCAAGAAAAACCCCAGTTGATCAAAAGTTGAGGGGCATTTCCCCGGGGACTGAAGCCGTTGGTTCAAGAGCTCGGTGCAAAGAGATGGCGACATCCAATAACGAAGTGTTCCAAGAGCCTCAAAAGTGGAGAAACCACGTTTGTTCCTTTGCCATACTAGGTGCATCCAAGCTTTCTTTGTTTCTTTAAGCCATGTTATATGTTTGATCCCGTGGGTGCATAATAAATGTTTATGTACATCATCGGGAGAAAATTAGTGTTGTTGGGTACTGCCTTAGACGACAATGATGATGCTTCCCACCCATCTCCACGGAGCAAGTGGGCAGGTCCTCTAAAATGCTAGTTTTAGTCATGTTTAAGTCATTAAACATTGCTTTGCGTGTCCCTTAGATTTTCCTTCTATTTCATGAGTTCTATTTCGTGTACCAACAACGAACAAACAAGTTTTACACACAATTTTTTTCGAGTTATGATAGGTGTGCATTATTCGATTTTAGTATTGAACATATATTCTATTAGTAGAATGGATACTCAATTTTTTTTTTCCTCTTCAAGATTAATTAGGTCGGTAGTTTATCACACTCGTCTAATCTTGACATAAGTACATTGCATGCGATCGTAACCTATGGTGTTGTGTGCACATGGAAAAAGGAACATGGCTTTTAATATGGTTTGGGTCGCTGCCTAGGGAAATTATAATGGTGCTTCCCACTGTTTCAACACAAAAGCTTTAATTAAAGAATAAATGCTTATGTTTCAACTCTCTTTCTGCAAATGCCCACGGCAATTTGCGGCACTTGATGGGCGATCATCAGCTTTCCATTTCTTTCTGTTCAATATTGAGGTTTGATAGTTAAGGTGGGGCGATGACGCTTAGATACGACAACTTAATTATACAATCGAACTCGATAATCCAAAGATAGGTCACTCTATTCTTTTCTTTTTAAATCAGTGGCAGAGCGCGCCCAATTAAAAAAAAAAAAACATGAATTTAGTCTATTTTTTCACCAAGACGTACGTGCTAAAGTACTTGAATGCACCGACAAAAAGAAAAGTACTTGAATGCTAAATTGCTTGTTTAATGTCAATTTCAATTTTTTATTTCGAAGATTATAAGTAACGCCATTTGTTCTGACATAGTACCGGCGAAGTGATTGTGTCTATCAATCTTTTCCTCATTTTACATGGAAAAATTATCCAAAAAGCCTTAAACTTATTGCACAACGGCAAATTCAATCATAAACCTTTCAATCTTACTAATTTAATCACAATCCTTTTGACAACTTGCTAATTTAGTCTTAAACATTTTGATGATTTATCAATTTAATATAAACTTTTCAACAATTTACCAATTTAGTCATTTTAGCCTATTTTAACCAGAAATCATTGATGTTACAATTTAGTTAAAGCCGATTGTCCTATTTAGCATTGCCAGTGTGGACATGGAAAAAATTTACAATTTTCTAAAAAATTTATGAAATCTTTTCTTTTTTTTCTTTTTCCCTATTTACCTCCATTAGTCATTGGGCAGCCCTCACCCTTGCCAGCCTAAGCAAAGGCAACCTTCGTTGGCCTAGGCGTGGGCATCCCTCACTTGAGGCTAGCAAGGGCAACCCTTACCTAAGGTCGACAATCCACTAGTCATCAATGAGGCCCAGTGATGGCCGGCAATGGGAAAAAGGGAAAAAAAAATCATAAAATCATAAATTTTTTTAAAAAATTTGTAAAAATTATCCTCGTTAGTGCCGGTCGTGCCATAAAGGATGGTCGGCACTAACCAATTGCCATGTTAGTGATTTCTGGGCAAACTTGATTAGAAAGATTAAATGGACAAACCATCAAAAGGTTTAGGTTTAATTGGCGTAATTAAAAGGTTTATAACTAAATTGACAAGTTAGCAAAAACTTAAGGACTAAATTGACAAAATTAAAAATTTTAAAGCTAAAATGCTGTACAATAAATTGAGGACTTTTTGGACAATTTCACCCATTTTAGACAAAGGCTTCATGTAAGAATCTATAAAAGCAACACAAAAGGTTCTTGAATAGATTTCATTGTGGAACACTATGATTGTCAATCTATATGCCCTAATACGAGAATAATAACTAGCCATATGGCTACCTAAACCCACTACCACCACTCGTTGCTGATTTTAGGACTCGTTGATCCGCCAACACCTCTACCGCTTCCTCGAATAATCAATTGCCTCCGCCTCATCACGGGGTCAAGCCCCACTCAATCCTCACCAATACCATAGTTAATGAGGGAAAATTGTCCAAATAATCCTAAATCTATTGCACTTTTGTCAATTCAGTCTTAAACTTTTCAATTTTGTCAATTTTGTCATAAACCTTTTCATTTTTTGCCAATTCAGTCCTAAACATTTTTACTTTTTGCCAATTCAGTCTATCTAATCAATTTAGGCTAGAAATTGCTAACATTGATAGACGTAGCACTTTTTAATAATATTTAATAATATTTTATTTTGTATTTTTTCTTTTTTTTTTCTTTTCCTTTTTTGGCTTTGTTTTTTGGGTTTCGGATCTGGCTAGCAAGGGTTGGTGGCCAACCCTCGTTGGCTTTGGGTGAGGGTTAGCCAGCCCTAGCCTGTGGCTGGTGAGGCTTGGCTAGCAACCCTTACCAGCCAGATTCGAAACCCAAAAAAAAAAAAAAAAAAAAAAGCTTAATAAAAAGAAGAAAAACCATAAAAATTGAAAATATTATTTAAAAAGTGTCACATCAGCCCCGGCTGTCCACGTTATCAATTCCCAGTCAAAATTAGCCAGATGGACTGAATTGGCAAGAAGTGAAAATATTTAAGATTGAATTGGCAAAATTGAAAGGTTTATGACTGAATTGATAAAAGTGCAATAGGTTTAGGACTTTTTAAATAATGTTCCCATAGTTGTTCATCGTCGTCGTGTCGCTATTCAACTTCATTGTTACCATTCGTATTACTACACATAGCACTAACACCACTGTACTTATGAACTCCACCTTCGATAACTTACCCAGCCGCAATCACGATATTTTGCCGCCACTAGAATACCACCCAAAAAGGATTGAATATAATATTTCATGGTGGTTGGGATCACTATGTTATGAAATCCAAAGATTAGGCAATGGAAAGGCGAAGACATAAATAGGATAAAAATATTTTCCATGATTGGGAGACACAAACCTACTTTTATGAGAGAGGGTAACATCAATTTCACTTAGAAATCAACATGAGATTGGAATACGCAACCATCCAATCGTAAATGTGAGTTAGATTCACATACATCCCGATGATGGGGCCAATTCATATATCAAAGCCTTAGGCCTTATGGGGACCGAAAAGTTGAGGTAAGAGAGGCAATAAAACCTTTTTAATAAGAGAAATGATTTCATGAAAGTCTTTAATGTACTGTGAGAAGATCACAAAAAATCAAATCACAAATAATTATAAATTATTGTGAGACCCACTTTTTAAAAATTTGTGACTTACAATAGACTTTTTTTTTTCACCTTATTCCAGAAACTATAATGCTAATAAAGCTCTTTAATAAATACCACATCTTAATTGTTCTTGGAATTTTTTCTTATCTAAAGAGTATAAGAAAGTTTTGGACCTAGGGGAGGGGGGCTATTACTAGCCCCTTTTAGGTAAGAAACATATTATCGTACTTATTTCGTAGGATTAAGCTATCGAAATCTGAGGGGCAACCCACCAAATCGCCGGTCGGGCTATAAATCAAGGCATACTCAACACATTCGAAATCAAACTCTTAATAATTCAATTTCGGGAAGATCGAATTCAAACTCGATGGAGAATTTCTGTTCCCTTTTTCTTTTATGGGAAAAGCAACACTTTGATGATAGACGCCGAAGTAACCACCCACAATCGGATTAAAGTTATCGTCCAGAATCTTCTTAAAAATAAAGCTGGTGATGCCTTTTTCAGTGGGGTGAGGAAGAAAAAGTAGAAGATAACTCGCATTATTATACTTGTGCAGCATCGACCTTCACAAAAGGTTAGAACCAGAACAAAAAAACGGAGTCATCAATTATTCTCTCCATGCAAAGCAACACCCCGCACACATCATGATCCAACACAACACAATTTTATAAAAATGCTCTCTTGACTTCGATTTCGTCCGACACTGTTCCTAATTACTTCGTGGACTTTTATTTATGTTTGCGCCAAAGCTGTTTGAACATATGTCGCGCATGTAACTGGGGCAAATAGAAGTTTGAAGTCGCAGGGGAAAGGAGATTCCATTGACATAACTCGAGTGGAGTTGCGAACTACGATAAAGGTGCGATAATGATGCTGCTTCTTTGTTTATACAATGATTAAAGTTGGCCAATATTATAATTAACTCTCACCGGCCTTAGCCTCAGCAAAAGGTGAGGATCGATTGTGGTGTTGCATAGGATGACCAAGTGGCGATGACCCAGGGTGGATGCGTTTTTTATTTTTTCTAGCTCATTTAGGCTTGGCACGAACGTTGCACATGTGGGTTCTTCTGTAATCATTCATCGGGAACAGAAAAGAGAAATCTATGACCTAGTATCTTTGGAGTGTAAAGAAGTTGAACGTACACATCTTTTGATGAGATTATATTAGATAATCTCCAAAGGTTTCGCTTTTGAGCTATACATGTTTCCCATCGAGAAAAAGTATAACGGGACATGTCCTATTCGCATAAGATCAATGGTCAGATTGCTTGCTTAATTTTTGAAACTTTGCAAATAATTTGTTCCGACATTTATATATCTTCAATGGTCAGATTCCACCAATTGCGTGTTTTTTTTTTTTTTTTGTGAGAGATTTGTATAGTGAAACCATGTGAATGTACGGCTAGTGTATGGAAAACACCTTTTATCTTTTTTTGAATTAACTTAGCCAGAGTACGTGCAACATTGAGCAAGAGTAAAAGAGGGACAATGCGACAATAAGTTTTCTTCAAGCGTGGCATTACTAGTCTTTCGGTTTTTACTTGTTATTTAATGTCATCTTTGAATTTTAATTTCATTCAATATGATTCCTAACTTTTGAAATTTGGTGTAGTGTTGTCTTTCGGCTACTAGGGCCCCTCCTCCAAGAAATTGATATTGCATTTTATAACTTATGAGTATACTAAGATAGGAAAATTGGAAAAAAAATAAAAATAGTGTGACGTTGCAAAGTTTAGGTATTCGTTTTACTTTCCCTCAGAGGAGGTTTGAAAAGAATGGAGAACGTTTGAAAAGCAAAACCGTCATTACTTGTGTTTAAAAGTTAAGATCAATTAGGACACACTTAATTATTGCATTATACCACGTTGACCTATCACATAACACAGTGCGTAGGTTATACACAAGAATATCTAGTTGGCGTGGGGTTTTTCTTCGAATGGCTGACGCAAAATAGCGCCGGAATTGAAATTCTTCAAAAGGTTAAGAAAATTACAAAAAAAATTACAAAAAGCGAAAGAAAAGTTTCCTTTTTCCTAAAAAAGCAAGGCGATTCTTATATTCCCTACCCAACAATTTACAACAGACGTCGATTAATACCATAACTGCAAGTTTTCAACATTCGTATCACCGAAATTCGATATGACATTGCATCAGTTCTTATCACGTTATATCTCTTAATATTCACTTAAAAGGTGGCTGGGACTAAGGCAGATGCTATGCAAAAGTCTACACGCCCCTCCATATTCTCCTCCTCTCTTTTCTTTACCTCTAGTTTAAATATATTGTATTCTCGTAAAAAAGAAAGAAAAAAAATTAAAGGCGAGAAATGATTAAAGGAAGAACCCATCAATCTGGATTCCGAAATTCCTGTCCATAAAAAATTATACTTTTTGCAGAGCATCGAGACAAGAGTTCATGGGGTCTCGGATGGAGGCAGGCTTTACTTTGTCTTCGAGACAATATTTATTATTATTGTTTAATAAAAGCTAGAGCTGCGTAGAGTACGATCCCCTATTTCTTTCGGCAAGAATAAAAACAAACCATTGGTGTAATATTCTATGACCCACGCCTTGATTTTTTTGACTAATTTTTACGGCTAAAACTTAGTGCTGCGAGATCGCCCTTCCTTAGTGGCAAAACATTGGGTTGGTTCGAGCTTTATGTTGAGAAATCAACACATGGCGATGTGCAGTATATTCCACTTCGTAGAATTCAAGTACCGTGCCTCCACCAAACGCTAAACTACCTATCACCTCTCTCTCCCTAACTCTCCTAACCGGTCATTGCACCTTGGAGCTGCCATAGCGCCACCTTTATCCCCTCACCACCATGGTGGTTCCACCGAAAGTTGCCATTGTTCTCTCTCTCTCTCAAAGAGATACCACTTTAGATCTTGTGGCCCAGCCGTCATAACGCCATCAGATCACTCCAAAGAGATTTGTAAGGCACTATTCTTGATGTAACGACACATTGTCTGATAGAATATTTAAATATTAAATTACATAATCATCTATTCGTTTAAGTTTTTCGAACAGATGGTGGTAATCCACTAAATCTAATACTGTTAATGAGGGTAGTCAATGACAAGGCGACATCCAAATTGAGTGAAAAAGAGAGAGGTCATTGATCTTGTTTGGACTTAGAGATGGTGGCCGTTTTTGGGGGGTGGTGAGGTAGTCACAGCCCCTAGCCATGAGATATAATGGTCGTTGATTGGTGGTGATCGTCTTCGGGGATGGTAGAGGGCTGAGATGCAGCACAAGCTGGAAAAGAACGAGAGAGAGAGAGAGAGATGAATCTTCGCATAGTTAATTCATCACCTAGTAATTTGCCCCATGATGTAGTAACTAACTATAAGTGGTAATCTAGTATTCTAATACCTTAAGGAAAAGCCATTAAAAACTATTAGAATATTTAAATAATAAATCATGCCTTCATTAAATAACTTTAACTTTTAGAATAATTGGCAATGGTCCCAAAAAATTTCATGTAATATCAGGGCTGGAAGGATCCTGAGTTCAAATCTTTCCAAGCCCCATTTATCTTCCTAATTAAATTTTCACGCTTAGTACTAGATAAAAGATCAAACTAAGTGTGAGGGGAAGTTTTAGAATGTTTAAATAATAAATAACACATTCATCTAACAATTTAAATTTTTAGAATAATTGAAAATGATCCCATATAATCACACACAAAAATAATGAAAAATTATTTTACCATTCTGAAAGGTTGTATAAATTGAATAGAACAAGAAAAAAGCACATTGGAGTATGGACCTTTTTATTTATGCATCAAGAACTCTAATAAAAGGGTTAAAAGTTCATGGCTTTCACAATCCCACGGTTAAACTCAGAGAGAGAGAGAGAGAGAGAGAGAGAGAGAGAGAGAGATTCGACGAATCTAATCATGACAGAGTCAGTTTATAAGCAGATTTTCCATGTGATTAACCAGAAAGTAACCTATTCTAGGTAAAGCAAGTCTAAATTAGTAAAAGGGTGAAGCTTTAATGGCCAAAGGTGAGAGAATAATCCAGGGGTAGCTTTCTCGAAAGCAATCATCTCCTAATTGTTTCAGAAGTGGTCCAAAGTTCATAACCAACCGAAAGCCACACCACTGTAATTAGATCGCAGTTCATCTCATTTGCTTTCATGTCAACATACTTCATTTTCCGACACCATGCTACCGCCTGCTTTTGCCGGGTCTCCAACGCCACCGCAAACTCAGCTCCCCCGGGCCCAACTCAACCACCATCGCCGCCACTTGCAACCCCTAAAACTAGGCCACCACAATCAATAGATTTCAATGACCATCACCTGACTCGTCCACCAACACTACTAGCACCTCTAGTGTCGTCCCAATACCACCACCATTGGAAGAATTACCAAAAAAGTCCTAAACCTATTGCAATTGTGCCAATTTAGTCATAAACTTTTTTTTTTGCCAATTTAGTCATAAACTTTTTACAATTGTGTCAATTCAGTCAATCCAGCCAAAATTGGCTGATCGATGCTGGCCGGGGACAACTGGTTGGCGAATGCTGATGTGACAATTTTTATTTTTTAAAAAAATTTAAAAAAAAAATTTTTGAATTTTTTTCCCCCACCTTCTTCTTCCTTTGGCCGGTTGGTGCCGACCAGAGGCGAGGGCTGGCAAGGCTCGCCCCCGCCAGCCATTGGCGAAGGCAAGCCTTGCCGGCCACCAGCGAGGACTGTCGCCAGATCTCGAGGGCGTCTCTAGAGAGGGTACAAATGGTGGACGAGTCCGAAGGGGGCGGCAGGGCCTTGGCTCAGGTCGCCGACGACCAGAAGCGTGAGAGGTCGCCAGATTTGGCGATGGCAGCCTCGCCGGCCGCCGGCGAGGATCGTCGCTAGATCCGGTGAGGCTCGGCCTCGCCCATCCATGGCAAGGTCGAGCCTCACCGTCCGATCCGGTGACGGTCCTCGTTGATGGCCGGCGAGGCTTGGCCTCGCCCGGCCATGGCGAGGTCGAGCCTCGCCAGATCCGGCTACGGCGGCCTCGTCGTTGCCGGGCGAGGCTCGCCTTCGCCGGTGGCCAACGGGGGCGAGCCTCACCGACCCTCGCCTCGGCTAGCCGAGGAAGAAGAAGGTGGGAAACAAAAATTCAAAAAAATTAAAAATTAAAATTAAAAATTAAAAATTGCCACATTAGCGTTCGCAGCCACCGTCCCCCCGGCCGGTGTCCACGTCAGCGCTAGCTGGCCAATTTTGGCCGGATGGACTAAATTGACACAATTATAAAAGGTTTAGGATTAAACTGGCATAAAAAAAATGTTTATGACTGAATTGGCACAATTGCAATAGGTTTATGACTTTTTTGGTAATTCTCCCCACCACCATTAGCACCACCAAACTTGATGCTACCACCATTGACGGCGCCACATGCATGAATAGATTGCCATGGCTGAAGGAGGAAGGAGAAGAAAAAAGGGGAAAAAGAAAATAGATCAGTTGGCAAAGCCCAAATCACCCTATCCGAAAACGAAGTAATAGATCCTCTACTAACTTGTAATGCTCGAATAATGCTTTGATCCTTGTAATTATATTTTACCCTGGCATTTGTTGAATTGGCATTTTGTGTCAAAGGAAAAAAAAACATAATGCAACTTTGCGATGCAACAAGTTGAAGAATTATCTTGATAGTTGATTTTTAAAAAAATTTAAGGATTAGATTAAGGGGCTGTTTGTTTGTGTTCATTTTTTTTGTTCATGAACACAATTCTTGTTTTTTTGTTCTGGTGAACAAAAATGGAACAAAAACGTATTTGTTTGGGTTTTTGTTCAAAATCTATTTTTTGTTCCCGGGAACAAATTTGGAACAGAAACGAAAAACAAAAAAAAACTTGTTTATTGTTTCTAGAACACTTCCGAGAAACAATTTTTCTCTCTTATCGTTTTTTTTCTTCTATTTCTTTTCTTTTTTTTTTTCTTTTGGCCGGTGGCCAGAGACCGGCCGTCAAGGGCCAGCAACCTCGCCGGAGCGTCGCCGGCCCCTAGCGAGGCTCAGCCTCGCCGGTGGCTGGGCGAGCTCGAGCTCGCCTAGATCCGGCGAGGCCGAGCTCACCCAGCCACCGGTGAGGCTCGGCCTCGCCAGGCCACTGCTGGGCGACGCTGACCTAGCACCGGCTAGGCTGAGCCTCGCCGGTGGTTGGGTGAGCTCGACCTCGTCGGATCCGGGCGAGCTCGAGCTCGCCTAGCCAAGGTGAGGCGAGCCTCGCCGGCCCTCGTTGGCTGGTCGCCAGCCATGGCCGAGGCCGACAACCGGCCAAAAGGAAGAAAGAAAAAAAGAAAAAGAAAAAAAGGAAAACTAAAATAAAAATATTAAAAAATTAAAATAAACAAAAAAATTACACAAGTTTACCAAACGTGTTTATGTTCTTTTTCTATTCCAGGAACAAGTTTACCAAACACGTTCTTTTGGTCAAAAATTGTTCCCCGGAATAAAAATAATTTTTTCTATTTCTGTTTCCTGGAACAATTTTTGAACAGAAACATTACCAAACGCACCCTAAGCAACATAGATTCAGGAATGAGAATGAACAATGAGGAAAAGGTCAAGAACTAGTGATATACATATAGTAGATATTCTAGTATATGGACTATCATAGCACATTTAGCGGTGTATATGTTTTTCAAGGTGTCTAACTGTAAAATATACTCCAATAGAAATGTTGGCTTTATAAGTTATGAGGCACCTGTGCTTTAATCAAATATCAAATACTCGAACGTACAATTTCCTTCTTATTGAGGATAGGATTTGAACATGGAAATCTGAAATTTGCTTCACATAATGAGTCAAATGAGAGGTCTCCAGATTCATAAAATCGCTTGTATCGTATCATCGGTGCTAATTCAACCTAAGGCAAATCTGACGAACAAGCAATTAGAAAAACAAACAAAAACTCGTTCTCTAGCTCTAGTTCAACCACAAAGCGATCAAACTTCCCGCAAAACAAGCTTTTCAAAGATAGATCGATTAAAAGGGAGCGCCGGCTCCTAAGAGCAAAGAGCGAAATGAAGATTGCTAATCGGTCTAAATGACTAGAAAGGTGAATTGCTTGAAAAGTAAAAAAGTACAAGAACTTGAAAGCCAGGAAATTAAAGGAACAATGCTTTGAAGGAAATTAACGCTTAAAATATGAAAATAAGAGGGAAATTGAAGCACAAACCCTATAAGATGAGCTGATTTAGCACCATAACTATCCCCGCTCTTCCTTTAATTTAAATGGGCTGAACTCCCTATTTATGCGATAATAAGGCAATAATTATCTTTTCTTATAAAATATTGTAATTGTGATATTTTATAAAATCATTATCAATTATTCTAAAAGCTTAAACTGTTAGATGAGAATGTAATTCAATATCTAAATATTCTTACACTCCCCCTCCTACTTGGTCTAATCTTTTAATCTGGTACTAAGTATGGAAATATTTCATTTGGTTTTTGTTTAGCAGTAAGCATGAAAATATTTCATTGAGGAGGCAAATGTGGTCCTGAAAAGATTCAAATTTAGAATCTGTTGCTCTAATACCATATTAGATATTGTGAGATTATTGCCAATTGTTTTAAAAATTTAAACCATTATATGAGAGTGCGGTTTAATATTTATATATTCTATTTGTGACTACTTGTCATGTACTTTAGTTAGAGATCATCCTTAATTGTTATCTTTTCTTATAAAAATCATAATGAACTCACCCGAGAGAGAGAGAGAGAGAGAGAGAGAGAGAGAGAGAGAGAGAGAAAAGAGAGAGAGAGAGAGAAGAGAGAGAGAGAGAGAGCACTTCAATCTTATCTCCATTACAATGCATCTTGTTTTATCAGGCCCTTCTTTCTCTGGAGCAAATGAATAGAAAAGAAGTAAGCAACTTTCTCATAGAATATCCTTAGGTTTTCTTTGGCGCACAAGAGGAGTAGATCCACGATGTGATTGGCACGCGCAGTGAATGCTCATCTCCTCCATTATAAAACTCTAACAGAGAATAAACTATGCGAGAAGATCTGTCCTTGCCCGTTCAATAACCCTGCAATCACATCGCAAAAGCGAACAACTACCAACACTTAAAAAGGCAGCTAGTGCCATTATGCTTCACGTTTAGTTTTACATAAATTTTCAGTACTTTGAAATAGTTTTATCCCTATTATACGAGGTAAATATCACATGACATGTTAAATAAACATCATCAATCAGTCGAACTTGCTTATTACCCATTTAGTTCGATTGGTACAATAATCTCTAGATTCAAAATATAATTACATTACATTCTCATGACACGTGATACTGTCCTGCTTGGCTGTTTGGCAGCTTTGGCTATAGGATGGATTTGCTCCGCGTGCACGTTGTCGTTTAGAGAGTTTGGAAGAGCAGTTAGGAGGTCGACATGTGGCGAGCACTCCCGGCTTCTAGTGCGATCTTGGGTGTCGTTTTCCTTGCGTGCTCCGACCGATTACGATTACACACCCCATCTCACCAAATCATTTGGGTGGGAGTGTGATGTGATGGGTCCTGTCCCCACTCATTGCCTTCCTCATTTATTTAGTTTACGACTTCTCTAGCAATCATAATTTAAAATTTTATTTTTTTCCTTTCATGGTATACTGAATAGTAGTGAATATTCGCTGTGGAAACGGAAAAGAGAAAAATTCCATCCATTTATCAATATTATGGCAATTTATGATATGATATAGATATCATATGGTAATCTTTTCCTCCGAAATGATGGGATTTTATGTTGATCTGGTTGTCTCTTCATGGTGTTGCAGATTCTGCTTTTTAACAAGCCCTCGTTTTATTCGCCTTTCTATCTCTTATTTCACATCAAATAATTGTCTCTTAACTATTAATTGCTTCTTGATGCTAAGGCTAATGAATCACATGAAAATTAGAGTGCAATTATTGCTGAAGTGATTGAACTTGCTTTGGTAGTATCTGAGTCACTCAGTGCTATCACCCAAAAAAAGAAAACTTGCCCCTTTTTCTTTTTAGCGTTACAGTTCTTAATCATAAAGGGGGTGTTGCTTTCATTGAAGAAATGGAAATAATCAACGCGTGGATAGAAATTTCATAATTCGATACCTCTTGTCATAAAAATGTGTGGAGCGAAGTCTTCTTACCAAACCAATCTCTTGCTCTTTATCCGATTATTTAGATATTGGATCATGTCTTGATCTCACTCCTTAATCTTTTTTAACATTAATTATGATCCCATGGAGCCTTGCTTGATTTTTTTAAAGAGATTATGAATTCAAATCTTTCTAAATCTCTTGTTTATTTCATTATATATAGCTATAAAAATATGTATTTATGTGTGTAAATATCGATGATCTTTTATGTGAAGAAGAGTGTCTGAATACTTAATATTAAATATTGTCATCTCTTAACATTTGAATTTTTGGAATAGTTAACTGCGATTCCATAAAATACAATTTGTCTATTCAGTGAATTTTTCTCTCTTCTAGACATAATCAAATCTCGCGAAAATGGTGTACTATCTCTATAAATTGAGAGAAAATTAGAAGCTAAATCCTTTTATGTTTGTCATATTATATAATCTATACCCTTTTCTATATTAATGGAACACCTAACGCCCTAACAGTCTTAATTAAGTGAAGGATGCAAATTGATCATTTTCGAAATTAAAGGTTGGCAAGCGAGAAACGTTGCTTGAATGTATTTATAGTATAATTTTGTGTGTGTGTTTTCCTCCGTCCCCTGACTGAAGGAACTAAATCCAATTATGCCCCCTGATTGAAGGAACTAAATCCAGTTATGCCTCTTATTGACGCGTTGGAAATCATAGACATCATACATATGCAAATTTAGCTAAATTATTAATGTGTGTTATGTTCTTTTTTTAAATCACCAATCAGAAGATTATTTGTAATAAATTTCCTTCAATCAAAATTAAGAGTCACATAAATGTATGTATTAGTTCTCTGTTGGACACACGTAAATGTGATGATTTTTGGTGATCAATAGAGTGAGAAAAGGGAAAAAGAATAGGAGATTGAAATTCCACTTGCTCAATCTCTTTGCAGACGCGCATGAAAGAGTGAAACTGGGAGGTTGTCATCCACTTGATGGGTGTCCAAGAATTTAGTGTGATGTTGGAATGCCACTTTGTTGGATGGAGACCCTCTCTCTCCGGGCCATTTCGATTGCCCTAATAACTTGCATATTCTACATTATCTCTTAGCTACATTATCTCTTAGCTACATTATATGGTGGAGAAGTCAATCCATAATCATTATATAATGATGACGAGGGTCATGGAAAATAGTTGGAAAATATCTCGATTTTTAATCACAGTGACGCATGTTAACCCGGGTGCTTACACAGTTACAGGAAATATAGGTATGGGATCCTCAAAATGCTTAGAACTTTATCTATAAGTTGATTAAGACACAACTTTTCGTACCCCATCCTATTAAATTAAATCAATCACATCTTAAATTAGTAATAAAACCCGAACTGGTCTCACAGAAGCAAGATGATGTTTTCCACACCATTTTGGTACAACTTTTTAGCTCTAGCGATTGGAAAACACCTCACATCTTTATCGCTGCAGCAACATCCTGTAGCAGCATTTAGGAAGTTGCCCCTACTTAGCATCAAGTGGACAACTTCAAGGTGTTATAAAATTAATAAATTTATTACAAACTACCTCAAGATTTGTCACTTTGCAATACACTTACAAATATAAGACGCCCACAACAATCACAAATATACCAAACTGACTCTTAGTTTTTTAAAATGGAAGTTCGACTAAGCTATCAATTGCGAGGCTTAGGTTCGGATGCCGTCTCTGATGTATCCTACTATGAGGAGTCGTCACAAACCATTTAGGTAGTTGGTTGAATTTGATAAAACTTATTCCCATCTGTTTCGAAGTCTCCTTTGCACAAAAATTCGACCAAGGTGCTCCTCATCCTTAGGATATCCTTTTTCACTTGTGGTGTAGGTGCGACTTGTCTGCCAAGTGCAAGATAATTCCAACTTTGCATCCGGTGTTGCGGTGGTTATAGACTTGCTCAAAATGGGCAGTAATAATGACTCAAACTTTTCAATTGTGGATATAGAATTCCTATAAATAATGCTCGGGGGGTTGCTCACCCTAATTGACCCATTTGAAACCCCCTTTTTTTCTCTATATATCTATATGTACTGAGGAGTTACCTTATAACCACAACCACCACCATTACGTGCTATATGTACACTAAGTAGCACCGACACTGACACGTGACACGCGACACGACATGCCGATACGTCGTTTATCAAAAAACAGAGAATTCCGACACGTTGGGACACGTTGTATATTAAATATATATTTTTATATATGCATAATAAATTATCATTTTTATGATTATTTCAATCAAATTCATAAATAAATAAATAATTAAAAAAGCTTAGAATGAATATACACTAAAAACATTAATCTGCCATTTATTAATATCATTCATTGTTTCAATGTGACAAATTCAACTCTATTTTAATAATTCATAAAATTTGGAGAAAAAACAAGCAATCCATATTCTAGACTCGTATGTTAGATATGTTGGAAAAGGAAAAAAAAAAACTTAAGGGGTGAATTGTGTATCATGGAAAATAGGAGTCAGAAGAGAAGCGAAGACTAGGCTTTTCTTCTTTCTCCATTTATTATTTTTATTATTGTGTTTTATTTTCACACACACACACACACACACACACACACACACACACACACACACACACACACACACATTGACCTCTCATTTATTGAATTTTTAAAATTGACCTCGATATCGGAATCACGTGTTGGAAACTCGTATATCAGAATTTCAACTCGAGTGTCGAGAAAGTTGACTAGGTGTCGGATTTTCCGACATGTGTTGACCAAGTGTCGGAGAGTGTCCGAGAGTGTCGGACACGTGTCGATGTGTCCAACACAACATGAAGGCTTTTGGAGAGTGTCAGTACTTCATAGTATGTACATTGACAAGTTATGTGGTTCTCATAGGAGCTATGTCATCACTACGTGATTGACTAGCGAGAATTCAAAGCCTACACTTATAGATAAAATTTGTAGATTAAGAATACATGTAAGTGATAAGTAACCTAGGCAAGAGTTGCCCAATAGGGACTGTAGCTGTATATTGTGCTAGAACATTACACAATTACTAAGGGTGCATATGGTAATGTTTTTATTCCTAGAAACAAATTCTATTCAAAAATAATTTTTTCTTTTACTATTCCTTGGACAAGTTTGTAAGCAGAAGAATGCATCGATGACTGTGTAAAATTTCTATTTCCAGAATAAAAATGCGTGTGGTATGACTCCCGAATTCTTTTGTGACTTATAATTTCTTTTAATTTTTAAATAATTTTATTACATTTTTCTCTTTCTTCTTTTCTCCTTCTTCCTCTAGTTGGCCAACGATTGGTTAGACCAAAGCCGACGAGGTTGCCTCGAGCCTCACCATGGCTGGGTAAGGCTCGATCTTGCCCAAATCTAGCCAAGCCAAGCCGAGGTCGGTAACCAACTAGAGGAAGAAGAGGAGGAAGAAGAAAAAAAAAAAGAAAAGGTTTAGGCTTGATTCTTGAGTTGTTCTTGGAATAAATAAATAATTTTTTTCTACTTCTTGATTTTATTTCAAATCTATTTCCTAGAACAAATTTATTCTCAAGGGAACAAAAGCATACACAAGTGGATTTTCTGTTCTATTTCTGTTTTGAGAAACAAAAAGATAGAGAAACAAAAGTGTTATCAAAGGCGTCCTAAATGAGGTTAATCCCTAGAGTTGTGCTCTATGGATCTTTTTTATTTGTCAGAAATCTGGAGTTTGTTCTTTTACCAGGCCATTGAATTGATCTGGTCATATGAGAATGATAAGAAATCGAAGTTGGAACTAATTCTGGGCAAATCCAGCGAATGTGTCATCCGATTTGATCTCACGATATACATGGTGCTGGAAACACCTTTAGGATTTTATCTGTCATATATTATTTCGCTTGTATATTTTGTATCTCAGCATGCTCAGGGTATCGACCATGACAAAGTGTTGATTCCTCGGCTACATCATTTATAACTAACAAAAGATTTACAATATCTCATAATACAAAAATAAATTACCTTATTTTTTGTAAAACCCAACCGCTCACTTCGAAATTAATTGGCTTGCTTCACAAACTTTCCTCATCCCACGACGATCATGTAAATAATCGTGAATTTAATCAGGTTCCTACCAAAATTTAGCGTGAATTCCATATTGGCCGTTCTCGAGACAAAAGGGGCATCGTATTCTTGTTTTTTCCCCCTCTTCTTTCCCTGTGGGTCGCAAGAATATGTATTAATGATTTCATCATGAGGGACACACCACCTGAGTGAAGAAAAAGGAGATCTTGTAAAGGCGATTCGAATGATGCCCAATTTTTCTCTCCCATAGGGGCTAGAGAAAAGTTGAGTCTTTCAATGAAAACCCTACACATTTGAGTGCACACAAAAACCTCTCTCTCTCTCTCTCTCATATAGCTAGCTTCATGCGTAAGGGCATTGTAGAGAGGCTTGATCAGCGTCCCTTTAGTGTGATACACTCCCATGTGATAGATACCAAACCTTGCCCACCATGTGTGTGCGAGAGAGAGAGAGAGATCGATCTTTGAAAGTGGGGTGATGTGGAAGAGTGACATGTAAGCAAAACACAAAGGGCCTAGTAGTTCGTATTGAGATCTCCCGTCCACTAGACAAGAAGAACCCACAGATCCACGCGTGTGCCTAATTGTTTTCATTCCTTTTTGCTTTTCTAGTTGTATTCCCACTTGGAATATTAAACTATTAGGTTATATAGCCACAAAGACATCGAGCATTCTCGTTATTTTTACTAGTGACTCGCAAGCAAGGCGATACAAGAACTTTGTGTGTCAATAAGAGATGGGTTGAAATCGGGAAATGCGTCATGGAGAGACTAAAACCCTAGCAACACGATGTCGGGATTAGTCCCTTGTCACTATGCGAATATTGTGTGGCTCAACTGATCAGCTGTGATGGTTGAGATCATGCAATTAGCGAGACATATTAAACTGTGGCTATTTTCAATGGATGTTGATGGGTTGATGTTTATTAATATGAGAGAGAGAGAGAGAGAGAGAGAGAGAGAGAGAGAGAATCCAGCTCTCTTATATTGTTGTGAGTGGAGGAACTATGATAATTGGAATGATTGTGTGGATGGAAAGATCTATTGAATCTTTTATACGCTTAGGGAGCGCACGCGCACAATCAAGGCCCCCAAAGTTCTCATTCCAGCGTAAGCATGAGCACTGAATATGCATTTCTGTCCTGGCTTTTGTTTGTGTTGACTACTAAACCCTAGAGTCTCAATGCATTATTCATTTCTTTATCAGCTTTTGACAAAGCCTTTATCTAACCCCAGCAATTTCGCTTCCTACTAAACTTTGAGAAGTATCGTACGCATTGGTTAACGCTTATATTTTAGGAGCATGCATTATATCACTCGACAACGCACATGATTTCATCGATGTCAATATGGTACTACTCATCTTGTCATTGCTTGTGGAATGGATATGCTCTTCCTTCGTTATCTTTGGACATTTTCCACGCTATCCTCAAAGGATCAACACAAGGATAGCATAGCGTGCAAACTTCTTGCATCTCATTATTTTGAAAATGAGATTTTTTTTTTCTTGCACTTTGGAAGCCCAAGTAGTCTATGCATTGGTGTCTCAAGTACCACGAGCTTTAGGACAATGGGAGTAATGCAATAAACTTGTAAAAATTAGAGAAAGTACTTTTGGTATCAATTTCACTGTTGAGGTGGGGGCAACGAGTTACTCACGACATTCAAGTAATTATGAACCTCAACTGACTTTACTTTTGAATTTTAAAATTAAAATTTGTTTGTTTTCTTTCACTGGTCAATTTTTATGTGGTAATTGGTATGACAAGTGAACGAAATACTGTCTCCTAAAATTGACCGTAAGCAACTAAATTAACTGCTTGTTTGGATAATATATACATTTTCATTAATCAATCGAAGGATGGCCCAAATATTCAAGCTAAAAAAAGGTCTACTATTTCAAAGATTTGAGGATGCGCCAGTCTTTTCACAAATTGCTTATCTAATTGGCTTGCTAAAGCCAAATTGTGAAATAATTGTTAAAAAACCTTAAACTTGTTGTATGATGACCAATTACTAGTGTCCACGTTAGTGATTTCCGACCAAAATTGGTTGATAAGACTACATTGAAAAACTGTGAAAAGGTCAAAAAATTTAGAATTGAATTGGCCGTTATATAATAAGATTAGGACTTTTTGGACAATTATCCGGTCAAATCTTTAATGTTTTGTAGATTGGAAAAATTACCAAAAAGTCTTAAATTTATTGTACATATATCAATTCAGTTCTTAATTTTTCAATTGTATCAATTTAATTATAAAAATTTTGACGACATAGTCATTCTGACCAATTTTAGCCGAAATTCGTTGACATGGACATCGGTTGTCTTACATAGCACTCATTGGATTGGGTGGGGCTTGCTTGCCATCACCTCAAACTGGCCACTAGCCAAAAGGAAAAGAAAAGAACAACCTCATGAATAGACATTGGCTCGAGAGGATTTGGTCATGGCACAAGTCAAACTTAGGGTGAAGTTTGAGAGAGAGGAGTTTTTATTCCATAGATTCCAGTACATGAACTTACCCATTAAAGAGGTTATTCATCAACTCTTCCAATCTTGGAACAACTTTTGCTCTTGTTCAAAGACATTTTATTGGCAATATTATAGTGGGCCGACTTATATTTCTTCTGACCCCTTCATTCATTCAATGGAATAAAGGTTAGGCTGCAATACTCATTTACATAGAATAATTCCATCATCCTCATCGTCAAGATCTCTTTCTCGTCATCTTTGAAAATCGAGTCCAAGCTAAGAGATTAGATGCTTTACGTAAAATGCATGAATAGGCTGTTGTTAGTTCTTCTTTATTCCAAGTCATGTTCCTTGGATCGATCGGAAAAGATCGGTCGCTGATGATCAACCAACCAACTTCTTGTTGCATGAGTCATGCGTTATCTTCTCTCCTGCCTTTGTCGATCATCCGGACTTTCGGAGAAATTCTATGTTGGTGTCTTTTCTTTGTACGAAATGCGAGGCCAAAAGATCGTGAATCTCTGCTATTCAAGAACATGTATTTTTGTTGTCTTCACAGTGAAATTGATCGAAAAAAATCTTTAAAGATATCTTCAACATCACTTGAAAGAAAAAGTCGTCTCGAAGTTCAATTATTTTTTTATATAAATCTTGTCTTATAAATGATAAATTCAATACCGAAATCTATAAATTTATCTAGGTTCTTTGTATATATTGCACTAAGATTGACAGTAGTGTTCCTTTTAATTTTCTCCTTTTTATCCTGTTCTTTAAATATCTACTTGATGTGATATATTTGGCGCGCTTTCTTTTATATTTAAGTATTAAGATGAAAATGCGCGTCTTTTGTTTGTTTTAACTAATTGATATCAATTTTAAATATACAGCTTAGGAGAGAAAGGTATTATCGGACAATTAATAAAATAAAAAAGTATAACCAGCAATTAGATACGACAAACATTGTTTTATAAAATGGTGTCGAATAAACATTTCTTGTAAGGCCTAACCAAACTTTACTCTTCATTAAGAAACGTTCAAATAAACTAAAACAAGTCAAATGATTTTATTATTTATAAATGAAAACATAAATAAACATCTCCTAACGGGACCTTTGGTAGATGTTATGATAAAAAATGACACAAATGATTCTTAAACTTTAATTTAATGTTCAACGTCATCCCTAAACTATTTCGTCCCTAAACCTTTAATTTGTTCAATATGATTCATTAACTTTTAGATTTATTTAATGTAATCTCTAAACTTTTGGTAATGTTCAATTTAATCCCCGACCTATATAAAAATGTTCAATATAATCCGTCAACTTGAATAAAGTTTAAGGACCGCATTGTATAAATTTAAAAGTTAACGGACAATATTGCATATTGAACTAGAATTCAATGATCATTTGTGTAATTTTCCATGTTAGAAAGGTTGATCAAATATTTAAAAAGGTTGTGCATGTGTTGAGTTTATACACATTTGGCGCTTGATGATGACATTTTCTTGCTCGTAATTTCTTGAATTGATTACCCTCCAATTTCGAGGCCCATGAGCTCTATCTTCATAGCCTTTTTGCCGTAGGGGAAATCATTGTTTACGTCCATCCAACCCGACTTGCATAGAGATTTGTCCCTATAGTGCACCAATATTCTGATTTCACGTACTCCCCATCATCCACATGGTGTTTGTTCGCATCATTAGATTCTCTCGATCTCTCGATCTCGACGCACGCAATGGAAGCTCGCGCGAACATATTACTAGGTGGCCATGGAAGCTTGCAGAATGCAGATCCCCATGAAGATCTCACGTCTCATCTTGGGCTTGTCGCCATTGACGTTGTGTTTGTGATGTGAATGAGTTTTGCTTTCATGGGTCAAATATGAAAGTCGAGGAATCGAACCGACGAAAACGACGTTTTGCAATTCAAACAATAGAGACTGTCAACTTAATTATAATCGCAGAAGCCTTGTCGTCAAGCTCTTTTCCTGTATGCCGTGCAATGCGCCAATGTGGGTGTCAATCCAGCTTTCTTACCTTCCGATAAGAAATGTCTATCCTAGAATTGAGCATTATGCTTATGCCTGTTTTGCTGTTGTTGTTGTTGGTTTTTTTTTTTTTTTTTTTTTTTTTTCTGTACCCAATCCTATATTCATATTTGATTGGAGGCCTAACCACACAAATCCTAATTTTTCTCTTGTCTCTTACTTCTACCCCCCATGCCTAATCTTGTAGTTGAAACTTATCAAGTATGTCCGAAATTCTATTTTAGGTATTTCACCCAAATTTAGTTTTAATATCCAAATTGAAATTTGTGACGATCTAACTTAAGAAAAATATTTGAAGGTTTTATATGGTAGCAAAGGGGCTTGAGCTTGCCCAAGCCCCATTACCCAATACTGGAGCAACAAATATATTATTTTTCTCAAGTTATTAGGTTAAGAGAAGTAGAAACAGAAAGAGTTTTATGGTTTTTTAGCCACCTTTTCTAATTCTTGAATTTTTATAGTGGATTTTGCCTATTCTCTTCTCATGATTTTTCCGATAAGGATTTTCCATTTAATTTGTGTGTTCTTTTATTTTTCTCGATTTTAATTTCGTCATAAGTTTTGCATTGGTTATAACAATCTGGTATCAGAGCCATAGGGTTTTTCAATCTTTTTGTTATGGCTTCAAGTTTAGCAATAAAATTTGATGCTGAGAAGTTTGATGGAAGTGACAATTTCAACCTATGCAAGTTCGTATGTTTGTTCATATGCAGGGTTTTGAAGAAAACCCGGTTTGGGAAAGGGAGGAAACCAATAGGCACATCGGATAGAACCTATGAAGAATTAGATGAAAAGGCCACCTCTATTAGCCAATTGTATCTCATGAATGAAGCTCTGTAGGAAGTACTAGATCAAAAAATAGCTATAGGTTTATGGATGAAATTGGAGAGTATTTTTTTTGACAAATCCTTCACCAACTGGTTGAGGCTCAAACAACAACTTTTCACTCTTCGTATTGGCTGAAGGTGATTTTCTTAAGTCTCTTATTTCTAAGTTCAGTGTTATTATCTATTAATTAAGGTGTAATGAGGTTAAGATTGAATATAGAATCAAGTACTTCTATTGTTAGTTTCATTACCTCCCTCTTATAAGAATTTTAGAGAAATTGTGATTGTTAGTAGAGAAATTGTTGATCTTGAAGATGTCAAGGCTAATCTTCTATATAAGCATAATCTCGATACATACTTGATTTATGAAGGTTGTAATGATCACGAGGCTAGTTTAGTTGCGAGGGAAAGGTTTGTCAAGAGGAGGCTAGTTTAGTTGCCAAGAAAAGGTTTGTTGAGAGGAGCAATAATAGTAGGAGCATGTCAAATCGAAGTATAAGAATCTAACCTGCAACTATCGTAAGTCTAAGGGGCACATTATAATAATTGTCTGAAATTGAAGGTAAAGCAATAAATAAAAATAATATGTATCAAAAAAATCATGGGAATGCAAATTAACAGAACAATCAAAACTACCATAGAATACAAAATCAAGGAAATGAAAATCTTGCTCAAGCTGATTTTTTTTTTTTTTTTGGTAAAAGTAAGTAATGCTCAAGCTGATGTTGCTAAGGAAGAAAATGGGAATTGGTTATTGGTTGCAAATAATAAAAATAAATTTAGTAATAATTGAATTCTTAATTTAGGTTGTTCGTACCGTATGTGTCCTAATCATAATTGGTTCGCCACATATAAGGGATATAATGGTGAAGTTATTTTAATGGGAAACAATACTAAAATGCAAAGCCATTGGGATTGGAAACTATTAGCATTAAGATGCACAACAACATGATGAGAACCTTGAAAAATGTCAGACACGTTCCTAATTTGAAGAAGAACCTCATCTGTTTGGGTATACTTAATGTGAATGGTTGTAGATTTATGGCTGAAGATGAAATTATGAAGATTACGATAAGTTCACTTTTGTTGATGAAATATCTGACAAATGGCACTTTCAATCAACTGCAAGGCACTACAGTTACTGGTTCAATTATAGTCTCATTCACTATGACAGAATCAGACAATTCTAAATAATGATGTATGAAATAGGGCTATATGAGTATTAGAGGGATGGATAAGCTGAGTAAGTCTTATGTGTGCTGGATTTCTACGAGCATTATGTTTTTGGGAAAAAGAAAATGGTCTATCTCAAAACAAAAATTTACAAAACAAATGGCACTTTGGATTATATTCATTCTAATTTTTAGGGCCTGCGAAAGTTTATTTGAAAGGCATTGGTCCAAGGTATCTACTCACTTTCATTGGTGATTTTTAAAGGAAGATTTGGGTCTATTATTTAAAGCAAAAAGAGTGATGTTTTTGTTACATTTGAGCAGTGGAAAACATTGATAAGCAGACTAGTAAGAAGATCAAGTGGTCGAGAATAGACAATGGGCTTGAACCTTGTGGAGGCAGGTTTAATGAGTTATGCGAAAATGAAGGCGTTGTCAAGGCATCATACTATAGTAAATACGCCTTAGGTCATACCCTAGTTTTGTAGCCTTAAGTCAAACTTAAGCAACATAATTCCTTCTTTGTCGCCATTAATATCGTAAAAAGGTTCTATGGCTACGAACATGCAATGTCGGCACCTTAGCTTATACCTGAAGCGACAAAAACATGATTTGGTCGCCTTAGATCATCCCTGAAGCGAAAAGACATGGTTACCTTTGATCGACCCTAAGGCGACAAACATCGACTATTAAAAAGGGATACTCAAAAGCTTCAAAAAGAAAGAATTTCGACGTACTGCTAGATGCTGTCCCAGTCTTTTATTTGAAGTTTGACAAATCGCTTCGAATTAGTTCCTTCTCCACCTTGTACTAAGCCCATTGGACTCAACATTGGGTTTATTCATGGGCCTATACTCGATTGAGCTGGGAGGGCTTAAAACTTGAGCACTCGAGATCGTTTTGATCCAACAAATTTGACATTATCAATACTCACCTTGCTTTATATTCGAGCTCATGCTTTCAATCACTTCGATTTCCCCGAATAATTGCGGCGAACCTTTTATCGGTAAGAGTGATGTAACTTTGCCAATCTCCCATTGGTTTTCCGACAAGAGTCCGACACCATGTCTTTCGAACGACATGTCCGAGGCTATCGCGCGAGCTTTCTTTAACCAGAAAAAAAGTTAGTTTGGAGAACGTTCCAAGCGCATCGATTGCTAATGAATTAGAAGTAGATTCGATGAACGGAGAAATTAGCGCCGGCGGTCGGCCCATGAACGTGGCCCACTTTTTCCGGTACGCTAGAGAGGCCCAGGCCCAGCCCAAAACACGCCATATCGTCACGGCCCAACATCAACTCGGAATCACGGCCCATTTCAGAGAGAGAGAGAGGGAGGGGGAATGGAGGAGGAGAGAAGGTGACGCAGAAGCAGAAGCAGAAGCAGATCGACTGAATCGTTCCATCGCGTGGACTTGATCGGCGACGACGACGACGACGACGGGGAGATCGAGATCGTGCTCGTCGGAGAGGGGGCGCGGCGGAAATGGCGACGCTAGCTCCGGGGCTCTCGAGGAAGCTGAAGAAGGTGCTGGAGTCGCGCACGGACACGCCCGACGTCCTGGGGTCCCTCAACACCCTCTCCACTTTCTACGCCGACAACACGCCCCAGGCCCGCCGCAACCTCAGATCCGCCATCGAGAAGCGCGGCCTCGACATCAATCGGGAGTTCCTGCAGGCCTCGGATACCGCGCAACGGGTGCGTGTTCTCTCGCCTCTCTGCTGTGTGTCGGGTGAGGCTTTTTCGCCGCGTCCGAGCGTGTGGTGAATGGATTGGAGTTATGACGTGATTGCGGTTTTTGCCCTCAGGCGTTGGATCGCGTGGAGGAAGAGGTCGATGCGCTCGCCGAGTGCTGCGATAGGTGAGTTAGTGGGGAAGCTGCCTGCGGAGATTGTGCTGTCATAGTATGTCGGAATTGATTGTCGTCTGCAGATGTGTTGCTTGTGGTTGTTAGATTTGGACCTCGTAATGTGTGTTTAAATTGTTGAGATGAAGCGGAGCGTGTTGCTTTTTCGCAATCTGCTAGATGAGGGTGAATCGAGTTCATTTCTGCTCTGGATCTTAGGCTTGCATTCTGTAATCCGATCAATGTAGCTAGAATGCAACATAATTGATTAGGTTTATAAGAGGACATGTGCTGGAATTTATATATGGGTTTCACAGCGGGAGTCTTAATTGTCAAGTGAAGAGGGAAAGGAATTATTTGAAGGAGATAAATGCCATATGAAGGAGGCTACTCGGGAATTGAAAGTGCTTTCAGATCTTTGCATAAAGGTCAAGAGAAGATGATGAGTCAGCCTGATTTATATCAAATGAATGAAGATGTTTGCTATTGCGTTGATAACTTGATTTCTCATGTAATAAGAAATACAATTGACGGTACAGTGAAGATATGCTACGATAGTTTGGCCTTAGATTGAATTTGCTAGGACTGTTCTCTTTTCCAGTTTAAGATGAGAAAATGGTTAGTCTGAACATGAATTTCACTAGGACTGATATGTCTTCACAGAATAGCAAAAGCATTGGGCGGTTGCACTGCTAGCACAGGGGACATCATCAGTACCACAGAGAGGCTCAAACAAGAACTAGAGATGACTACACAGCGGCAGGAGATCGTGTCATGCTTCCTACGTGACTATCAGCTCTCTAATGAAGAGGTTGACCCTGAATTTAACATCTGGCTACTTGATTTAGGCCCTTTATTACTGCTTGGCTCCACATAATGCATTTCATATGCATTGAAGTTGGTTGCTGTGTTACTAGATAAATGCACTGAGGGGTGAAGATCTTAATGAAGAATTCTTCAAGGCCCTTTCTCATGTTCAAGAAATTCATGCTAACTGCAAGATTCTTCTTCGGACACATCACCAGGTAAATCCTCTCTCCTATAAAGACATTCAGTATACTACAGGCAATGATAAGCATTATATATATGAAAATAGTGTACTTTATCTGTCTCTCTAAGGGTGGCTTTATCCGTACTTCAGTTTTGATGGAGAATTAGGCACCTTAAGAAATAAAGCTCATCGCTATCTGAGAGAGAACATTTTCAAAGTGTAAGGCTTGGTTGGGACGGTTGATTTTTTCTTTCCCTTCTTTCTTCCCCCTCTTATTGCGGGCAAAGTTTCACAACTGGTGCTACTGCAGATGTCAGACACCTCAACCCAGTCTCCTTTTGTGTCTTACTAGTTCTTGTAACAGTAATACTTGGTGACATACTTTCTTTGAGGTGCAGTTGAGCTAATTATTTTGATGGAAACAATTATTCCATTCATCTTGTTGTGTATTGTGTAAGGAGAACAATAGTAAACCTTGAACAGAACATACCTATCTTTGTTGTTCAGTTAATGGTATCTTCATTCAGGAGAGAAAAAAAAATTTCAAAATTCATCAAGAACTAATGGAGTTTATACTTGATTTGTCTCTCAAATTCAGCATTCTATTGCACTTGTCTTCACCAAGTCACCACACACCACAAAAAGGTGCATAAAGAATATACAGACAAAAGAAAAAGAAAGATCTAAAAGGAATGGGTCCTTAGGAGGTTTCTGTGGATCCTTCTGTTTCGCCTTATGTCCTAAAAATATCACCTTTCTTTCCCCTTCTTTTGATGCGTTGCGTTATTAAATCAGCTCGCGTTGCCAAAGGAGGTCGTGGCTCAAAAAAAAAATTGAGTGGACTCGAGACACAAAACAAGATTGCTTATCTGCTTAGAAACATGAGGCTTAGGCACGCTGCATGTTTTCCAGTATTGTTCTCTTTCATTGTTTAATTGCCCTCTTTGCTTCTCTTTTTTCCTTTCTGAGCTTTACGTGCTCCTCTTACACTTCTGGCGATGCATCGTAGCTTTCAGTAGTTGCAATTTGCTGTATTATGAGCTGGAAAAACCTGTAACAAAATTTGACTTAGATGAAGGCTAAGTGTGTGATACTTTCTCATTTTCATTGCTTCACAGCGTGCAGGCTTGGAACTTATGGATATGATGGCTGTGTATCAAGAAGGGGCTTATGAGCGCTTGTGCAGGTCAGCCGTCTTAAAAGGCTTCAATTACTATGGGTTTGATTTGCATGGTTTTGCAGCTACCTGGCTTGGTCTTTCCAAATTTTAAGATGTGGTTTTAGGGGCAAGAGAGTAATGCATTTTAATCTGCAGAAGCTGATATGTGGTCTTGCTTTAATCTGCAATAATTATATAAAGAGCAACTTAATAAAAATCATTACATGTAGGATAGTTTTAACACTGTTCATCTTATTGTCAATGATTCTTAGATTTTCTTGTTGTACTGTTCTCAGAATTACCATTTTAAGAAACTTTTAGCCTCCGGTATCTCTAGATGATGTGATTCTTTATGGTTTTAATCTTAGGCGAGAAAGACCGGCACTTAATGATGGTGGTCTCTTAGCTGGCACAATTTGTTCCAATCCCTCCAGTTAATTAGTGTCTTCTCCTGGAACGAAATTTCATAGTTACTGAGTAGATGAAACACAAAGTTCATGATCTAATATCTCTTTTGAATTAGTTCTTCAGATACAAATATCTGTGTGCATGATTGATGTGATTGTGTCCCTGACTTTGTTAATGGCTTAAACTTTGTCATTGCACGAGGTGGCTTCTTCATAACTTTTCATTTCTAAATTGGTCTTATGTCTTGAGCCTTCTTACTTATCTTTAAAAAAATTGATGTCTTTATCTCTGTTTTCCTGTTGGTACTATGGTTGATGGTCCTTCTTACTTCTCATTTAGGTGGGTTCAGGCAGAGTGCAGAAAATTGGGTGACACTGATAATCCTGAAGTCAGTGAGCTATTGAGAACGGCTATTCGTTGCCTGAAAGAGAGGCCTGTGCTTTTCAAATATTGTGCAGAGGAGGTACTCTACTTTATTTGCAGTAGAGTTCGATAAGTGCTTATCTTTCCTATTTAACTAATATTATTAACTCTTTCCCTGTATAGGTTGCCAATTTGAGGCACAATGCATTGTTTAGAAGGTTTATTAGTGCTCTTACACGAGGAGGACCTGGTGGAATGCCTAGACCCATTGAAGTACATGCTCATGATCCTCTGCGATATGTAGGCGACATGCTGGGATGGCTACATCAGGTGTGTTGTGATAACTATCATCTGATTTTTGTTCTAAAGCTATTTGTGGACTCATAGTTCCCGTGACGGCTATTTAAAATTTTTCAATATTGTGAGAATGCAAATGTTTGGTGGTCAAACATGATTTTTAAAAGATAATTGTGTATAATATTAATGATGTATGTTGCTTTCTTGCAGTCCTTAGCATCTGAGAGAGAGCTTGTTCTGGCATTACTTGATCCAGATGCAGTGGTGGATACTGGGCCAACTGCTACTCGTTTCTCGAAGAACTTAGAAAATGGTTCTGGGAAAGCAGAATCTGACATGACATTTGTTCTGGATAGAATTTTTGAAGGAGTATGTCGGCCATTCAAAGTGAGAGTTGAACAAGCATTGCAATCTCAACCCAGCCTTATAGTGTCATATAAACTTAGCAACACCCTTGAGTTTTACAGCTACACGGTCAGTTGAACTCTTTCTTCTTGTATGCATTCTTTCTAATCCCACACCTTTTTTACTGGTTATTACTGTTTAGTGCAGATATCAGATCTGCTTGGGCGAGACACAGCTCTCTGTAACACGATTTGGGCCCTAAAAGATGCAGCTCAGAGGACATTTTTTGAAATTTTGAGAAGCAGAGGAGAAAAGCTATTGCGGTATCCTCCACTTGTTGCTGTTGATCTGTCTCCTCCATCAGCAGTTAGGGATGGAGTCTCAGTGTTGCTTGAAATAATTGAGACCCACAACAGCACGATGGTGCCTGCGTCCACTAGGAAACCTGACTTTGATCCAGTGATTTCGGCCATGCTCGATCCTATTATTCAGGTTTGTGCTTGGATGTACTGAACTTTTCTATTGCTTGATGTAAAAAGAAGACAATATGACAGCAGAATGTATCCTGTTACTGAAGTTTACAGACCCAGTCAAGTCACTAGAGTCCTCCAGAATCTTAGTAAAGATAAGGATTGTCCCAGCTGACATACTCCCTGCAGAATTGATTGCTGATATGGTTGATAAAACTGTCACGGGAAGTGTGATGAAAAACTTGTTATTCTATTATTGAATGCAGATGTGTGAGCAAGCGGCAGAAGCACACAAATCAAAAGGATCTGGTCATTCATCAAGAAGGAGAATAAGTTCTGACTCGAGCCAGATTAGTAAATCATCTGTTGATGCCATCTTGTCAAATGGAAGCCCTTCTCCCTCAATTCAGGTTATTAGTTCTTTTCTATGATATTTCCTTCCAGCCACATTTTTTTCCAGCTTTTTTCATTTCATTTTTCCAGCCAAAAGGATTCCATATATTGAAGTCAATCCAGTAGCTAGTTCGCAAAATTCTGATGACATCTTTTGCACCTTTTTCAACTGCCTGTCATTCAACTAATGTCGAAAGAAAAAATAAATGGATTCCAACTAGCTAGTTCGCAAAAGGATTCCACTTCTTCTTCTTCTTCTTTCTTTTTTTTTACCAGCTTTTTCTTTTCATTTGTCCAGCCAAAAGGATTCCATACATTGAAGTCAATCCAGTAGGTAGTTCGCAAAATTCTGATGACATCTTTTGCACCTTTTTCTACTGGCTGTTGTTCAACTAATGTCGAAAGAAAAAATAAATGGATTGCAAATTTTTTTGGGGAAAGTGGGGGAGAGGAGGTTGTTGTTTAATGAAAAAGATAAGCAAGGATGGTTATACTGGGGGAATTCATAAATTGCTTTTGCTCCAAAGTCCAATTCACTTTGTTTTTTCCTTTTAGCCAATCATCATGCATGATAAAAAGATTTGGATGAGTAGAGCACAGTTGTGCACATTGTCCTGCAGAACACTCAAATCCTGCAAAATACAGCAGTTGCAATTTTATTCAAAGGAACATTCCGATTCTTCAAGTGCATCCGAACACTGGAAATGAAATTGGTATGGGAATATACTATTCATGTCAAACATTTCCAGTCTACCAAACAACTCCCTTTATATCAGGAAACGATGTGGTTACTGTCCTAGTTCAACTTAGTAGAATGTCATAGTTCACAGGGGCTGTCAATTTAGGCCCACGTAGTTGAGTGTTGTTAGTTGAGGGCCCACGTAGTTGAGTGTTGTTAGTTGAGGGTTTGACGGTCACAAGCCTGAATGGGCCACGGTATAAGACATGGAAATTTGAAATCCTGCTCAAGCTCAATAGGATACTTTTTTCTGTACTTGAGCTAGGTCTTGGAATTTATTCGAAATGCTTTATAATCAATGTTGACTCCACTTGACTCCGTATTCTTTGAGGGTTGTGCTGAAACTGAGCTCAACTCTTTTGCTTACTCTTGTATTCAGTCAAATTCAATTAGCAGAGTGTTTCAAAGTAATTGAACTGCAAGAAAATTGCTGTGGGAGGACTATGATATTTGACTTACATATTTCTCACTTTGGGAAGACAACAATTTTTGAAGTCACAAACGTGAATTGGCCATGGTCTAGTTGACATCATATTTGACTTACGTCTTTCTTGTTGTCTTTTGGTTTTCAGCCTACTTCTGAATTCTGAAACCAATTTTTTCTTTTCTATGCAGAATAGCGAGCGGCCATCCAAGATATTCCTCATCAACTGCTTATGTGCCATTCAACAGCCATTGCTAGGGCATGCAGTAGCTGCTGAATATGTGAAGAACTTGGGATCCTTGATAGAAAAACACTTGCATGTTCTTGTGGAGAAAGAAGTCGATGCCATTCTTAGGAGATGTAATTTATCGGATAAGATGCCTCTCTTTCGGGATGCACTCAACAAGGAGACGAGCGGCTCAACCAGCGGAGTCCGTTTGGCCGATTCTGAAGAGACATCTCCATCTGCTCTGTCAGATTGTTTGAAGGCCTTCTTTGGCCTTATTTTGGGAAGTGAGAGTTCTCTTCCTGAATTCGAGCAGATGCAAGTCCCAAAGTTGAGGTCCGAAGCTTGTGTTGAGGTGGCTAAGTCCCTGGCAGAAGCATATGATATCATCTATAACTCGATTATGGATACAAGTAACGGATACTCAGATCCCAGATCATTGGCAAGGCATCCCCCAGATCAGATAAGAACTATCTTAGGAATATGAAATACTTGGAGAACTGAAATGCTTTTGTTGATTTTGGACTTTAGGTATATCGATGTACTTGAAAGTAAAATTTGATTCGATTCATGAATAAGCGTTCTCGTCAATACATGGTGTTGCAATATAAGTTACCGTTCGTGGTTTCTTTGTGAGATATTCATCTGTATTCGCTATGATGAGATTTTCCGAGTTTTATGCCACTGATTTCTGCAGTTCTTTCGATTTTTCTTTCTTTGGCGTGAAGTTTTCCGTGGGGGCCATTCGTGTTGGGTTTGAAAAGAATTCCACAAAAAGCCGAACACAAAAAGACTTTAGACGGTCAACAAATTCCTCCTTTGGCAAACAACAGTAACCAAATTCAGATGGGTTCAAAGTCCTCAAATCAAACTAATGTTCTAGTTTGGTAAAGGTTAGCATCTTGTAATAGTTCATTCCAAATGATCTCGATCTTGCGTGCGCAATTTGCACAGAAGTCAATGTTGTGCATTGCAAGTTCTATCTAGTAAGTGTGATACCTAACTCCCTTTGAACCAACCGCGGAACACGCCACTTAGATAAAGGACAGAAACATTCGCTTCTCATTTGAACTTTATAATTGTCAGTAAAGTAAAAAATTCATAAATGAATTTCCGATTTTTATTGGTACAATTGGTAAGCAACTCAATTGGCAGATAAAAATCGATACTCGTCATCCATGTTTGTATTCCTGAATTATAAATAAGAAAAGAAAAGATCACTTACAAGTATGCAAAAGCACCCTTCGAATGATTTCTCTAAGAAATTTATTGTATGCATTTTGCGGACATAGGAAGGCAATATCTATATTATATATTTCTGTCTCTATATCTTTCCATAATTTCCGTTGACTCTTCCATATTCTATCTCTTAGACATCAAGCAAGGCCGTCTTGAATTGACATGCACATATAGTAAGGAAAATATGTCCATCTTTATATCTATCTCACACCCTTTTTAAGTGAACATTAAATACATTATATTTCACTCTAATCCACAGAAATATAATTCTCATCTTCACAAACTCTCACAAAGTAAAAAGTTTATTTTCAAGGGCTTGATAATCCTTATGTGCAAAGGTTACAACAAAGCAATTGGTTGTATTTATGAAATATACTAATGTGATTCGTGTGCTTAATCTTGTTCGACTTAACTCGCTATCAAATTTTGATCCAAAAAAAAAAGACTCGCTTTCGAATGCTCTTATAATATCATATTCTTAACTTTTGAATTATTTCATCTAGATAGTTTTTCTTAAATTTAATTATAAATGTCGCATTCAAATAAAAGCAAGATAAGAATACTATTTGATGATCTAGACTTGACCAATTGGGAGATAATCGCCGAATGATTTATCCTTATTAAAAAGAAACTATCTTATCCTTGCTAACACAATTTCAAATTTGAGGGCGATTATTATTATCATTATCATTATCATCGCAATTCTTATTATTATTATTTCGGGGAGAGAATCGTTATTTGTTATCTAAAGCGGCAAAAAGTGGATAAACATCAGACCAAAATTCAAAAACATGACATGAACAAAAACAAAAAACAAATATGACGTTTGAAGCTTTATTGACGGCACCTGCGCTTACGCCGCAGAGTAAATACGTACGCAAATCGCAGAGACAAAATCCAACAGCTCCTCCGCGTGGAAAATCTTTCCCTGCTTCTTCTCCGTCTTCTCTCGATTCGATTTCGCAGTCGCTGGATCTGCAGAAATTCCAAAGGAAAAGCTCGACCAGGAGCAGGAGGAGGTGAAGAAGAATCGGCAGCGGTTTCGTGCTAATCCGAAATCAGCATTGGAGCAAAGCGAGATTCACCTCCGCCCCATCGCCAGGTACCTCTGATTCTCTCTTCGTCGTCACCCACGTGCATTGGGCTTCTCGGATTCGATCGCCGCCCCTGTCGATCGGTACTGTAACTTGGGGGCGCTGGATTGCTGTGCGCAATTAGGAAGGACACTGTTTTTAAGCAAAAAAGTTTGTTCCTTTTGGCGAAATCTGATTCCTTTTGCGATCTCCGTGAGTCTGTTCCGTTTCGACGGGTTCTGATCGATCGCTGATTGGTCAGGAAGCTTTGCTGCGTTCTCCTCCTGAATAGCGGCTTCGCACTCCGCAGGATCGAGTGCAATGCCGAGAAAGCTGGCGTTTTTCTGTTTCCGGGCGCTGGAGTTTTGGGATGTTTCGGCGACGGAAAGCCCGTGAGGTTGTTTTCATGTAGTTGACTGTGGATGAGTGCTTTTGAGATGGTGGACTGACTGTGAGAGTGGGCCTCCGGTGTTCCGGTCTCGAAAAGGGCAGGAAGATGGTGCTTAGTAAAATTGCGGATCTCTTTTCGGCGGTGAAGGGCCGGGGTTCGGGTCCACATGCCTCTGGTGTTCGGTATATGTTGCCATCCGGATTGCCTCCCCATGGGGGTTCTTCTGCTTATACTTCTGGCTTCACAAATGCCGGGCATAACAACAATTTGCGGCATTCGTCGTCTCTCCAAGATTTACCATCATATCACGGGCTTGTTTTCGATGATGGCAATCTCAATGGGACGCACTCTAAACCTCCCCACCCTTTGTGGAGAGATAATGTCGTGTCTAGCTTTTCGAAGGAGAAGTCTTTGCCAGGAGGAAGTGCATTTCCACGGAGGAAATGGATACGGAGGATCTTGGTTCTCTTATGCCTCCTTTTGTTTTTTCTATTAATATACATGGTGTCAATGTATGCCTATGCATATTGGTCTCAAGGAGCATCCAAATTTTATGTCGTTTTAGATTGTGGGAGCACGGGAACTAGAGTTTATGTATATCAAGCATCTCTTAATTACAAGAAAGATGGAAGCCTTCCTCTTGTGATCAAGTCCTTCAATGAAGGTGTAAAGAAGAAACCCCAATCTCAGAGTGGACGTGCATATGATCGCATGGAGACTGAACCTGGATTCGATAAGTTGGTCCATAATGTATCTGGCTTGACTGCTGCAATAAATCCACTTGTTCGGTGGGCAAAGAAGCAAATTCCCAAGCAGTCTCACAAGACTACATCTCTCTTTCTCTATGCCACGGCTGGGGTCCGGAGACTACCGGAAGCAGATTCAAGGTGGCTTCTTGACAATGCACGGTCCATATTGAAAACTTCACCTTTCTTGTGTAAGAAAGAGTGGGTTAAGATCATTTCCGGAGTGGAGGAGGCTTACTATGGATGGGCAGCTCTTAACTATCGAACACACATGTTAGGTTTTACGCCAAAGAAAGCAACATTTGGTGCACTTGATCTTGGCGGCTCTTCCTTGCAGGTTACATTTGAAAGCAAGGAAAATATGCGTAACAGTTCCAGCTTAAAGCTTAGAATAGGTGCCAGTGACCATCATCTTAACGCCTATTCTCTCTCTGGATATGGTCTGAATGATGCGTTTGACAAGTCTGTTGCTCATCTTGTCAGGAATACAGATCTAACGAATGGCAATGTAGAGCTTAAACATCCTTGCTTGCATTCCGGATACAAGGAGCTATATATCTGTTCTCAATGTGCATCTAATTTTAAAGAAGGTGGAAGCCCTGTGGTTCAGAGAAGAAAGTTAGGTAAAGGTGGGAAACCTGGAATCTCCCTGCATCTCATTGGTGCCCCAAATTGGGAGGAATGCAGTGCACTTGCAAAGGTTGCTGTGAATATTTCTGAGTGGTCACGTCTAAGCCCAGGAATTGATTGTGACTTGCAACCATGTGCTCTACCGGACAATCTGGCTCGTCCTCATGGCCATTTTTACGCCATGTCTGGTTTTTTTGTGGTTTATCGGTTTTTCAACCTGACTGCTGATGCCACACTTGATGATGTATTGGAGAAGGGACGAGAGTTCTGTGAAAAAACTTGGGAAGTTGCAAAAAACAGCGTGGCCCCACAGCCCTTTATTGAACAATACTGCTTCAGGGCACCCTACATAGCTTTGTTGTTGCGAGAGGGATTGCACATTACGGATAACCAAATTACTATTGGATCTGGAGGTATCACTTGGACACTTGGAGTTGCACTTTTGGAATCAGGAAAAGCATTTCCAATGCGAATGGGCTTGCACAGTTATGAAGTCCTCCAAATGAGGGTAAATCCGATACTTCTTATGGCAATTTTGCTGGCATCCTTGTCTGTCCTGCTTTGTGCACTGTCACGCGTTTACAATTGGATGCCGAGATTTTTCAGGAGGTCACATCTCCCACTTTTCAAGCATAATAGTGCTTCTTCAGCGTCTGTTTTGAACGTTCCTTCTCCTTTTAGATTCCAGCGGTGGAGTCCCATCAATTCAGGTAAGCATCTTTACAGACTATTTTAATTCGTAGTCCCGATGTATGCCAATTTGTGGTTTAATACCACATCAAGGTTGATACTAGCATTTAAATTGAGGCAGTCTCTTGATTTTTTTCTTTTTTTTTTCTGTACTTGAAGAGACGTGTAGGATGCCATGTGATAATCTATTCAAGTCTTGTCTCACATGTGGCGCAGGCTCCTTTATGTCTGCTCTTCCATTCTTTCCTTCTTTAGGTTTAGCATATCTATTGGACTGTTAAACATAAAGCTTTTGCTAACTGCTTGACTCAGTGTCTAGTATAACATTAGTCAGTATAAGATGGGTACCATTAAAGTTACTGCTTGGCCATTACTGATCTTGTTGGCTTGTCATATGAACATCGTCAAATTCCCTTTGTTTCTAGATCTCAAGATTCTTTTTCTCCAATCAAGCGGGTGACTTTATTGGTTCCATGGAATATGATAAGAGTTACACAAGGAGTGTCGTTATCTTTGTTAATCTCTGTACAGCTAGTTTTCTTTTACTAGTTTCTTTTGCTATCCTTTAGCTGTTTGTTTATCCTGATGTAATCACTTTCCTATAAGTTATTTTTTAACCTTGAAGGCATATAAATTATGGTGTCTCAGGGGATCAAAGAGTGAAGATGCCTTTGAGTCCAACAATTGGCGATTCTCAGCAAGGACCTTTCGGATTTGGACATGGTCTGGGTGGTAGTGGCATCCAGCTAACAGAATCATCTCTATATCCATCAACTAGCAGTGTTTCTCATAGTTTTTCTTCTAGTAGCTTGGGGCAGATGCAATATGATTCTAGTGGCATGAGTCCTTTCTGGTCTCCTGGCAGAAGTCAGATGCGACTACAGAGTAGGAGATCACAATCTCGAGAAGATCTAAACTCTTCTTTGGCTGAGGCACACATGGCGAAAGTTTAGAGCATTCTTCCCCTGAAATTTTGGGTACAGCTCTCATCTACGCATCTCCTTTGTACCATAAAGAACCCAATTTCAACTGACCGGATACAATGCATTTGCAAATCTTGATTTTTCTTTTGCATCTATTGGTTTCTTTTTCTTTTTTGTTTAATAAGGTCAATCACCATTTCGAAAATCCAGGAAAAAAAAGGATGACAACTTCTGCATAGTTTTTGCTGAGACAGAGCTTGTTCAGAGTGGTTTATCTTCTCATAATAGGCAGAACCTGATTGAATCAATTGCATTGTTCTCTCAAAGACATTACTGTTCTAGTATATTCCTTATAGATAAATCTCTTTGTATTCCTATTTTATTGATTGTTTCCCAAGTTAATTGAGCTTGCTGTTGTTCAGAGCAGTTTATCTTCTCATTATAGGCAGAAGCCGATTGAATCAATTGCATGGTTCTCCCAAAGACATTACTGTTCTAGTATATTCCTTATAGATAAATCTCTTTGTATTCCTATTTCATTGATTGTTTCCCAAGTTAATTGAGCATGCTGAGACAGAGTTTGTTCAGAGCAGTTTATCTTCTCATTATAGGCAGTACCCTATTGAATCAATTGCATTGTCCCACAGACATTACTTCTAGCAATCAAAATATATTTCTTATAGATAAATCTCTCTTATTCCTTTCCTATTAATTGTTTCCAACGTTAATTGAGCACGGGCCTCCTTGACTTTAATATAAGATCTCAAGCATACTAGTGTGATTCCTCTATCACTTTTCTCGGTCATGTTGCTGATGAGCTGGTTTGATTGATATCTGGCAGATACTACCAAGCTGGGGTTTATCTTCTGCTTAGTAACATTTTTCTCAAATTGCCGGCTGAATCGATATTTGCTTATCTTGAGCTTAAAAGTCACGGTTATGGCTTCCGATGATTGGGGTTTGTATGTCTAAAACCTTGACCAGAGACTGCAAAAAGAATGGATGCTTATCAGGTCCCTTGTTTTCGTATTCCCGAGAACTACGGTTCTGTTAACCTGAGGAGAATGTCTCATGAGGAAGCAAGTGATGGGGGTAAATGCCAGGGGTTTTGGATGGCTGAGCTGGAGAGAACAAGAAGAGTGTGACAGGCCTGTCAACACATACGTTAAATGAACGGAGTGTCCATATAATTCTGGAGTTTAATAAATTAACCTCTAAATGTTCTATGTAGTTCCTTTTGACCTAAGCAGATTAGATACAGAAACTGTGACTGGGAGGGAAATAAATGTGAAGCACACTAAAATGAAAGCATTGGCTTTGAAGCTTTCAGAAACTCTTACACTATCGCATGAAATTGCACCTTTGCAGGATGACACTTCTTATACTCTCTCTGAGAAAATTTATTGCTGTCATTTTTGGGCGAAAATGAAATGATTGGTGAAATTCTGAGAATTATTCTTTTTAGTTAGCTTTGTCCATTGATGAATTAATCTCATAGGTTTCTTTTCCTGTGGGGTTTAAGATTAGTTCTCCATTTGTTGTTGATTTTTCCAATCGGGAAAGACCATATGTCCTCATGGATCGATAAGATGTATAGCCTTCTCTATTTCTTTTCTTGGTACTATGGGTATTGCAGAAGGGGAGATCTCAATTTCTTTTATACTTCGTTGCTGCTTGAATCGAAGGTTGGGACAATAAAACATGCAAATTGGGGGGATGAAAAGGGAAAAAGCAGGAGTTGTTTGGGTGCTTACTTATTTGGATGGAAGTCAACACATGCTCATTGCTTGCTCGGACACTAGCATTATTATCATCGTTGTACTTGTAATTAGAACCATTTCTGGGTTGCGTGGCAGACATTCTTGTCCGATAGTTTTTTGCCCCGTGTGATTTTGACGAAGTTACTCCTTCAGCAATTTCTTAATGTGGTTACCAAATTATTTATGTGCTATAGAAGCTAGCTTCATAACATAGATTTGGAGTTCGTCTCTCAAGGGTTGGCCTTCCATCTCTCCAAAGAATATCAATCAAGGTCTCAATAGTCATTAGTCACTAGCATGAGATATGGACTGAATAAGTATGAATGACAATGAATAGGTACTAGCAGCAAAAGAAAAGGGAAAAAAAAAAGGCATATGCGTAAAAGTTACATCTTTGTTTGGTTCGCTAAAATTTCACAAGGGAAAGATTGAGAAATGACATCAGAAGCCCTCAAGTCATATTTGGGCTTCCTTTGTTCATAAAAAATAAATGATTTGGGAAATGTATTTTTAAAAATGATTGTTTGTATCACTTGAAATAATTTGTTAATGAAATATATATCCATTAATGAAATATATATCCATTATCGATAATCATTATGTCTAAACATTTTTATGTACAAGATATAAGCAATCATTCTAGAAAAATATTTTACAAATTATTTATTTTCTTCGGAAAAAATGGAGGCTTAATTCAAACTTTTTCCACCATTGTCATCCTGCTATTTAGCTTGACTTGTAAAGATCATGAACCGTGAACAAGATTGTCATTTACATTTAGGAATGCCAACTGCTTTATCTACAAATATAAATATGTATTGATAGTTATTTGCAATAGCCTATAGATTATGAAAAATAAATTTTATTTAACTTAAAACATAATGGCTATTTATGTATATATAATTATCTACTGCTTGATTGTTAATTCTGGTTAAATTGATTTGATTATTATGCTATTATGTGTAGTTGTGGTACATTGTGTACTAATTTCCTACCTCATCTATGAAATGACAAAATTCAAAGGGAAAATGATACAAATAGTTCCTGAACTTCGGCTAATGTGGTCAATGTTGTCCTTGAATTTTTAATTTATTTAATGTGGTTCATAAACTTTTGGTACACTTTCAATCTAAGCATTGAATTATATGAAAATGTTCATTATTGTCATTGAAATAGTCAATGGATTAACTTGAATATGTACCAAAAGTTTAAAGACCAAATTGCAAAATTAAAAGTTTGGGGATGATAATGTACGTTGGGTTAAGGTTGAGAGATCACATTGAACAAATTTAAAAGCTCAAGAACCACATTGTACATTAAAACAAAGTTCGGGGACTTTTAGTATCGTTATCCCAAATTTAAAGTACCATTACTTGCGTGAAATAGTCGTTCAAGTGCTGATTTTTGAACTTTTGTTTAATGTGCGATGATATTAGTAAAACTTCCAATTCATCCAATTAGGTTTTTGAACTTTTAATCAATTTGTAATGCCAAATCTAAACATTTAATCATTCCAATTTTGCCTTTGAACTGTATTAAAATGTCAAATGTCATCTTTACATTAAAAACAAATTTCCAAATGAGGACAAAATCACCCAATTCATACAAATAATAGATCTTCTCCTTGAGTTTGGAATCAAGGTTGAGTGCAATGAGTCATAAATGGATGATTATTCCCTATTTCTCGAAAGAGAACACAACTAAGTTCTTTCTATACCTTTTGCGGGATAATTGTTTCAAAAATTCCGAATTTATTGTCCAATGGCTAATTTAGTGATAAATTTTTTAATATTGCTAATTTAATCATAAACTTTTTGACAATTTATCAATATAGTCATTCTAACCAAAATTAGTCGAAAATCACTGACGTGACTATCGACTGTCTTACTAACACGACCATCATTGACATTGATAATTTTTTAAATTCTCTAAATTTTTTATTTTATTTTTATTTTTTTTATCAAGTTAGACTAGGGTGGTGACTAGCTGACCTATGTGACATTGCTGGCATTAACGTTTGCGATTTTTGGCCAAAATTGGTTGGAATGATTAAATTATCAACTCATCAAAAGATTTGAGGTTAAATTGACCAAATTGACTGAATTGACAAAATTACCATAGCTTTAAGACTATTTTTTAATAATTTTCCGGTTTTGTCTCAATTTGCTCAAATGAGTATCTGTCCTGGTCCCGCCTATTGGATTCTTGTCTGCCGGAATGCTCTTATTAGAACCCCGTCCCTGTCACAAAATGCAAGTGTGCTTATATTTTTAATAAAGAAAACAAGTTAAAGTAGATGATTATAATGAACCTCCTTTAATCATTGAGCACATCGTGCGAGAACGGAATGACAACTCTTCCATGTTCGCCTGCTTCTGTTCAATACTTATCGTCAATTTTGTTTATTTCGCAAAAAATAAATAATTTAAATAACATTTTCCTAAACATGATTATATGTATTATTTAGAATAATTAGATGATGTAAAATATTTTTATTGTTGATAATAATTTATATCTAAATGTTTTGTGGACAATGACAATATTTTTCATTCATTCATTTTTAAGAAATATTTTTAAAATTTTTCATTATAGGCATGATATTTTATGCTTATTTTCTCAAGATTATGTGGACGAGATGAATAACAATGCTTTCAATTTATGGTTCTAAACAAATTGATTCCACTTAACCACAATTTCTACTCCCTTTCTTCGTTAATCACAAAAATTTCCAGCACATTAACTAAAAATTCCTTTAAAAAACTTTTTTTTTTTGAATAAGGCAATACGACGATTGCTAAAATTTCGATAAATGATAATCATTTGGATCTCTTCTTTTTGGTAAAACATGCCGATCTATATAATCATAATTAAGTTGAAAGCATATTATTTCAAAAAAATTCTAAAACAAATAGTTTATTTCTAAAAATAGCAAAGGGCATTTTTCAGTTTTTTTTTTTTTTTACCTGCATTTTCTGCATCGTGGATTATGCTGGTATTTTTTCCTTTCATCGTCAAAGTATGGACATAAAGGCAAGGCCTTGCATGAACAATTCATTCATGTTTGATTTCTAAGTAAGTAATGTTCCCTTATTGAATACTTAACCCAATTATTATTGAATCCCGTTATTTTTCTTTTTTGTTCTGTAAACAAGGGATTGTCCTTGAGAATCTAAATTTCAAAAAATTTCCTAATTTAAAATCGATCTAATGTGCAAGAACACTTTTAAATCCCTGGTTTGATTCTCTATTATATCTACGATACCATTAATTAGTGAGACCAAGAAAAACACATCGATTGTCACATTATCAAATAACTATCTTATTCGCTCCTGATATTATGACTTCTAATAATTAGCTTAATACCATGTGGAACTAAATCCTTCAAATTAGTAAAAACCTTAGAGCTTATTTAGGTCACTATCCTTAGCGAAAATTCCATGGAAGCCGTAAGGAATGCGCTGGGGTAGCTTCCCTACTGCCACGACATCGAGATTTGGCGACTTGGCGACTTGACATCCATCACCAAGAACCTCGACTCGTTAACTTTCTCATCGTGGACATAGGACATGATGTATCCATCGTCCTCCTAAGCCACTAGATATTTGAGATCCCTCGCCACAAAGAACGGCTCGCCCCCGTAGCAACCTGGCCCATAATTCCGATTAGCCGCCACACATTCGCCAATACCCTCTCGTTTCGCCAGATCTAACTTTACCACCCTGGAAATTTTCGGCATTGGATAAGCAATGCCTGCATATACATATCTATTATATTTCCCAATAAAGGCAGGATTTATCACCGAAAGATCCAAATTCATGGCCCAAATTGGTCGCCTCAACACCCTTCCGTCCTTGAGGTCGATCGCCATCCTCTCCATTAAGCCATGGACAAGGTCCATCCTCTCCAAAAAATGTTGAACTGACATTATGTTTGGTGCCACCATCACCACCACATCATTGCCATCATCATCTTCTTCATCCCACGCGTTCACAATGTGCATGACATTGCAGCCCGGCACATCGAACCACCTCATCTCGGAACCGCTTTCCACGTCTCGGCGGATGATCCTGATCCTCGGCACTTTCCTCGGGTTCAGGCCCACTATGGATCCTCCCAACACTGCTCCCTTGGGGTTCACTCCCATCTGGTTCTCGGGGAACACAGCATACTTCCTGGTGATGGCGAAGTCGTGGAGGAATGGTGGGCAGGAGAGGGAGAGGACCGGCATGTCGGGTTGTTTCGCTCCGTCCTGGTCGAGCTTGAAGGTCAGATATGGAGGGAAGAACGGGTTATACTTGTAAGCATAGGCTTCGCCAGTTTCCCGGTCTACCTTGGGATGGGCAGTCATGCTCATGGAAAGCATGCCCTCAAAGTTGTGCCGGCCGAGCGTCTCGATGTCGCCATCCAGCGTCAAGCGAATAGAATAAGGGAGGTCGGACTCACCGAGTGCGTAGAGGCCGTTGCCGAAGAAGGCCAAGCTGGTGTTTGCTTGACCAATGCCATTGAAGGGATTGAATTGACCTGCAAAATTGTCTAGGCAAGAGTCATTCAGAACAAGCATAGAACCACACACAAAGTAAGGCTATCTTTTTGGAATAACCTGTAAACACCGTTATCTATGATTATAATGCTGACAAAACATGTCAAGGCGCACGTAAAGTGGGGTATATATTCATTGAGTGAGGTCTTCCGCGTGGTTTTCTTCTGTTCATGAACCTATATTAGCTTCATAGACCATATTCAATCTTGACCAATATATACCTCTTTATTTTTTATGGGTGCAAGTGCTTTTGAACCCTTGTGTTTTCTATTTTAATTTTTTGTCACAGCTAGAAGCAAATAAAAAGGAACATGATATGAACGCTATAAGGGAAAAGTGCCAAAAAAGTCCTAAACTTTTTATCCTTGTGCTGATTTAGTCCTAAACCTTTTTATATTGTGCCAATTCAGTCATTTCCGGTCAATTTTGGCCAGATTTTGCTGACTGGATGCCGACCGGCCGACGTGGACAACTTTTAATAATATTTTATAATTTTGATTTTTTTTCTCTTTTTCCTCATGTCGGTCGCTGGACCTCGGCAACTGGCCAGAGGCGACGGCCAGCGAGGTCGACCTCAACCTCGCCAGCCACCTCGCCCGATCCGGCGAGGGCGAGCCTTGCCCATTCGGTGCGAGGCTGCCCTCGAGGCCTGGGCAGCGAGGCTCGCCCTGGCTGGATTTGGCGAGGGTTGAGCCTTGCCCACGGTCGGCGAGGGCGAGCCCTGCCAGCTCGACACAAGGAGGCGGCCTCGTGCCGGGCCACCGGAAGCTTTCGACCAGACGATGAGCTCGCGTGCCGTCGAAGATCTCTCTCTCTCTCTCTCTCTCTCTCTCTCTCTCTCTCTGGCGCAACTGTCGATATTCCCTCTGCTTCATGATCCTCTCGTTCTTCGCGTCCCTCGTGTCTCCAACGATGCGAGACGCTTCGTCTCGATCGATTGTGGAGTGATCCTTCCCCGATTGGAGGAACCCGTGCACTCCGCGCAATTCCGAGTTCAGCGAGTAATGCGTTGGTTGGCTTTTTTTCGACGGCATGCGGAGCTCGTCGTATGGTTGGAAGCTTCCGGTGGCCCGGCGCAAGGCTAGCTCGAGGCCGCCTCCTCACGCCGAGCAGGCGGGGCTCGCCCCCGCCGGCCATGGGCGAGGCTCGAGCCTCACCAGATCCGGCGAGGGCGAGGCTCGCCGCCTAGGCCTCGAGGGTGGCTTTGCGCTGGGCGGGCGAGGCTCGCCCTTGCTGGATTTGGCAAGGTCGCCCTCGCGGCCATTGGTGAGGTGGTCGACGAGGTCCGGCGACCGGCTGGAGCGAAAAAAGAAAAAAAGAAAAAAATTCAAAAAAATTAAAATATTATGAAAAGTTGTCCACGTTAGCGTTGATTAGGCCACGTCAGCCGGCCGGCATCAAGTCAGCAAAATCTGGCCAAAATTGGCTGAAAAGCACTGAATTGGCACACGTAAAAATGTTTAGGACTAAATTAGCAAAAAAAAAAAAAATGTGTAGGACTAAATTGGCACAAAGACAAAAGGTTTAGGACTTTTTCGGCACTTTTCCCAACGCTATAAGGAATGTATGAAGTAAATGACGATAAGGCATAGTCTTAATAAGCGTACGAGTTAAGTGACTCGTAATATTTGGTTATTGTATGCTGTGAAGGAGCTTCCACCCAAATTTTCTCGTAGTCTTAAAGGCTACCTCTACCAAAAGGACCCATTTGTCTTAATCAACGTGTTTTCTAGTTGGAGAGAATTATGTTGGAGAAAACTTTCTTATTTGTTTTGAAGATAAAACGTTTCCATCAGTCTAGTCTGAAGACTTATGGACTCTATCGTCAAAGTCTGAAGACCTCTAGACTCAAGATTCAAAGTCTACCCTCACTGATAGTTTCCAGACCGACGAAGAGAAGACTTATTCAGATGCGAGTATATCTTTAAGGATTTGGTTCGTACGGTTGAAAATGATCTCACAACTGGAGATAGCACATTGTGATCAATTATTCTTATTGAAATCAATTTGGATAATTAGATCTGTTGATTGGCGAAGTATACTTGGAAGGTTTTACTTATGGAAACCTAGATCCTGATTATATGGGCGAGCAGGATTGGTGGGCTATCATCACATTCCTTTAATAACTCAAGATCTCCCTAATTTGATTTTGTCCAACGGGTAGATTGGAAGAACTCTTTTGGAAGGTGCCAACGGATATGAAGGCATGGAGGAGTATATAAGGAAGACGCTCAAGTTATTCAAGTGTGAACGTGATAGAAGAATTCTAAAGTTTAAAGCTCCTAGTTCTTTGCTATTTCATTCGCTGAGCTTATATTGTATTCGAAAGAGAAATTAAATACCTGTGAGACCTTGAGGAAGTGTAGTAGTGTTTCTACACTGTGGAATCAAGGATGTGAGATTGTAAAATCTCTTTTGGTTCTTACTGTAATCCAGCCGGTGGGCTGTCAGTGCGGGAGAGTGGACATATGCTTGGTCTAAGCCGAACTACTATAAACCTTGTGTCTCAATTCTCTCTCCCTAAACTCTTTACTTTAAGTCGTGATCTTATATAATTGTTTATAGTCTTTTACATCTTCAGTCTATTATTCTTAAAAGACGAATTAAGTTGTTAAGTTTTATAAAAACCTCTTTATCACTTATTCACCCCCTCTAGGTGTTATTACTAGCCATTTCAATTGGTATTAGAGCCTGTGTACTCATTTAATTGAAGTGTTTTTACTTTTGAGTTAAAGATCTATGGCTAGTATGTTGGCTCCAAGTTTGGTTGAAGGTCAGAGTAACACTAGACCACCTTACTTCGATGGAAAGGAATACATCATATGGAAAAATAAGATGAAAGCATTCCTAAGATCGAAAGATTCTCTAGAATGGGATGTGGTAGAAAAATGAATCATTCCTAAAGTTGCATCAGTTTCAGAAAGAGGAAAAGAAGTTGCAGATGCTTGCGAGATGACTCAAGAAGAAATAACCAAGAGACAAGCTCTTGATGCTAAAGCAATTTACTCTTTATATTGTGCATTATCTCCTACTGAGTATAACAGAATATCTTCTTGTGAAACAGCCAAAGAAGTCTGGGATAGGCTGCACATTACCTATTAAGGAACTAATCGAATGAAAGAAACAATGCTTAATATTCTACTCGGACATTATGAAACTTTCAAGATGAAGTAAGGAGAATCTATCACTGATATGTTTAGTCATTTTACTGAAATTGTAAATGGTCTAGAGTATCATAGACAACCAATTTCAGAACCAATGAAGGTCAACAAATTGCTGCGTGGACTCTCCAAAGACTGGAATCACGTAAAGACTTCAATAGGGGAAACACAAAGGATCATGCCACTTTCTGTAGACGAACTGGTTGGCACACTTCAGTCCTATGAAGTGGAGCAAATCAATGAAGAAGAAGATCCCAAAGGTAAGAAGTCAATTGCTTTAAAATCTAATGTTGATTATGATGTTACAGATTCAGAAGACGACTTGGACGATGAAGAATTTGCACTCATGATAAGGAAGTTCAGGAAGTTGAACAAGAAAGGAAGAAGGTTTAACTGGAAGAAGCAAAGCAATCAAAGATTTCAGAAGAAATCAAATGAAGACAATGAGACAAACAAAGACCTGGTTTGTTTCAAATGCAAGAAAAAGGGACACATCAGACCCAACTGCCCTCTATTAAAGAAAAAGAAGGGAAACACAGAGAGATTCAAAAAGGCTATCAAAGCAGAGACATGGAGTAATACTGAATGCGGAGAAAGCGAAGATGATTATGCCAATATATGTCTAATGGCAAATTCAGATTTAGACTCAAACTCTAAGATAGATTAAGACTCACACTCAAACAGCGAAAACGAGGTAAGCAATTTAAAAATTCCTACTAAAGTTTCGAAATATATTGATGAACTTTGTCGTAGTCTTAAAACCTCTCTTAAAAGAATTTCCGAACTAAAGAGGGAAAATTCTAAACTAAAGCAACAAGAAATTTCTTGGAAAGGGAAGTTTGAAAATTTAAATAAAAACTTTAATGTTTTAAAAGAAAATGCAGATTCTCTCTCAAAGGAGAATATTTTCTTGAAAGAAGACATTTTAAATATAACAAAGAAATTTTCAAAAGGTTCAGAGAAGTTAGAAAAGATTCTTTCTATACAAAGACCTTATTTTAACAAATCTGGTTTGGGTATGACACCAGAAACTATTCCTTTAATTGATTTTCCAAAAGTAGATGAAAGAATCAAACAAAGGCCTACAAAAATATTTTACAAAAACCATTTTCAAAAGGCTTTTGTAAAACCTGTTGACCGAAGTGCTCTCAAATGTTCAAAGTGCAAGAGCTCAGAATATTTTGAAAAAGAATGTCCTATGGTTTGGGGACCGGTTAAGAAGGAATGGACAAAGACTGCATATTGCATTAACTCTTCTAGACCCAATAAAATGTGGGTATCAAAGAAAGTTTGAGTTTCTTTTTTAATTGCAGGTCACTATCAAGAAAAAATGTTAAATGGTATTTAGATAGTGGCTGTTCGAGACACATGACAGGAGATTCTAATTACATTATAAAACTTGTGCAAATGAATGATGGAAAAGTTTCTTTTGGTGGAAACAGCAAATGAAAAATTGTTGGATGTGGAACTGTGAAGATTGGAAGTCTCACAATTAACAACATCTCCTTGGTGGAAGGATTAAATTACAATCTACTCAGCATTAGCCAACTGTGCGACACTGGATTCAAAATCAATTTTCAAGAAGGAGTCTGTTCGGGAACTAGTAAAGATTTTTCTCAATCTTTTACTGGACGAAGACATGGGAACATCTACCTACTAGATATAAAACCAGAAAGCTCTCAATGTCTAATATCAATTCAAGATGAAGCGAATCTTTGGCATCAAAAGCTTGGTCATGCCAATATGAAGCAAATTGCCAAGATCTCTTCTAGGAATCTTGTCTGTGGACTGCCTAACCTGAAGTATCAAAAAACTGACTTATGCACACCATGTGTGTTGGGAAAACAGGTTAGAAGTTCTTATAAACCAATAATTCAAGTTGTTACTAATCATGTTTTGTAGCTTTTGCATATAAATCTCTTTCGACCAACCAGAACTCAAAGCATTGGTGGAAAGAAATATTACCTAGTAATTGTAGATGATTATTCTAGATTTACTTGGGTTTACTTTTTGGCAAGTAAGTTTGAAACCTTCTCTCTCTTTTTAAAGTTTACCAAGAAAGTTCAAAATGAGAAAGGATATGTTATTTCAAGTATACAGACAGACCATGGAGGTGAATTTGAAAATCAAGACTTTGCTAAATTCTTTGATGAATTTGGTTTTCAACATGTTTTTTCTTCTCCATACACTCAAGAACAGAATGGAGTTGTAGAAAGGAAGAATAGATCTTTGCAAGAAATGGCAAGAACTCTCTTATAGAAAGTAATATTTCTACTCATTTTTGGGCTGAAGCAATTTCTACAACTTGCTATGTTATTAACAGAATATTCTTAAGGCCTATTCTAGAGAAAACTCCCTATGAGTTATTCAAAGGAAAGAAGCCAATAGTTTCTTACTTTCATGTGTTTGGTTGCAAATGCTTTATTTTGAAAAATGCAAATGATCAAACCGGTAAGTTTGAAGAAAAATCAGACGAAGGAATCTTTCTTGGCTACTCAATGTCAAGCAAAGCTTACAGAGTATTCAACAAGAAGACTTAGTCTGTGGAAGAATATATGAATATCAAATTTCAAGACTCTTTGCAGAATCGGTTGATTCAGACTCAACCTAAAGAACCTGAATCTGCTCTAGACTTTACAAAGTCTACTTCACCTGAAGTAGCTCAGACTCCTAAAGATCATCAACGGACGAAAGTTGAAGAATCAACTGATGAAGAGGATCAACAAACTATCAGATCAACCAGAAACTGGAAGCACAAGTCTAGTCATCCCAAAGAACTCATCATCGGTGATATTGATGAAGGGATTCGCACCAGATCCAAAAAGCAAGAAGAGTCTAACACCGTGGCACTTATTTCTGAAATAAAACCCAAAAGTATAGAAGAAAATTTAGTTGACGAAAGCTGGATTGAAGCAATGCAAGAAGAACTCAGACAGTTTAGCATTAATGATGTATGGGAATTAACTCCTAAACCAAAAGGTGAATCCATTATTGGAGCTAAATGGGTTTTCAGGAACAAGATGAACGAAAAAGGAAAAGTGGTCAGGAACAAAGTAAGACTCGTGGCCGAAGGATATACGCAAGAAGAAGTGATAGACTATGATGAAACCTACGCACCAGTAGCTAGATTAAAAGCAATTAGATTATTACTTGCTTTTGCCTGTTATAAAAATTTCAGGTTATTCCAAATGGACATCAAGAGTGCATTCCTAAATGGATTTATCCAAGAAGAAGTTTATGTGGAACAACTTCCCGGATTTGAAGATCCAAAGAAACCAGACTTAGTATTCAGACTAAAGAAGGCTCTATATGGATTAAAGCAAGCATCTCGAGCATGGTATGATAGGTTAAGTATGTTTCTAATTCAAAATAATTTTGTCAAAGGAAAAGTAGACAATACTCTGTTTATTAAAAGTGAAGGTAAAAATTTTATACTTGTTCAAATCTATATTGATGATATTATATTTGGATCACCTAACGAAAACCTGTGCAAGAAGTTTTCTAAGTTTATGTAGGATGAATTTGAGATAAGCATGATGGGTGAACTATTTTTTTTCCTTGGATTACAAGTGAAACAATTGAAAGAATGCATTTTCATTCACTAAGAAAAATATGCAAAAGAACTCGTTAAAAAGTTCGGTTTGGAGAATTGCAAAAAGATTGAGATACCAATGTCAAGTTCTTCGAAGCTGGACAAAGATGAAGGAGGAAAGAAAGTTGACCATAAGCTCTACAGGAGTATTATTGGTTCACTTCTTTATCTTACTGCTTCTAGACCTAACATTTTGTTTAGTGTTTGTATTTGTGCTAGATTTTAATATGATCCCAAAGAATCTCATCTAAGTGCTGTGAAACGCATAATCAAATACGTTGCAACTACCTCAAAGTTAGGTCTGTGGTATCCCAAAGAAGGAGACTTTACTCTCCTTGGATATTCAGACGCAAATCTAGTAGGTTGTAGAGTTGATAGAAAGAGTACACCCGGTACTTGTCAATTGCTGGGAAAAAGGACAGTATCTTGGTTTTCAAGAAAGCAAAGTACTGTGGCTCTTTCAACAGAAGAAGCAGAGTATGTGGCCCTTGGAAGTTGCTGTTATCAAATCTTATGGATAAAACAACAACTGAGAGACTTTGGAATCGAAGATTCATGCACCGAGATCAAATGTGACAACACCAGTGCAATTAATCTCACAAAGAATCCAATTCTCCATTCAAGAGCAAAGCATATAGAGATTCGACATCACTTTATTAGAGATCATGTTAAAAGTGGAGAAGTTATGATCCAGTTCATCGATTCAAAGAATCAACTGGCGGACATATTTACAAAACCACTGGAGAAAAGCCTATTTAAGTCTATACGTACCAGACTGAACGTCACAGCTTTTAACTATTAAAGTCTGAAGATGCTAAGACTCAGAGGTAAAGTCTGAAGGTGCTTAGACTCAGAAGATCGAGAGTTATGACCGTAAGTTATTTTGATACTAGTAATTTAATTTCTTGAAAAGGTACGAATACTTATCACTAATTGATTGGAATTATCTTTCCAAGTTTCTTTTTTGAATTTATAGCACTTATTCATTTTCAAAAAGGCAGCTATTCAAAAAGGCAGTTATATATTTTCAAAAAGACAGTTTTTCATTTTCGAAAAAAGAAGTTATTACTTTTTCAAAAAGACATTTCTATTTTTTTTTTGTGACGTTTCGTTTACCTCGCTTCACTCGCTTTATATATTATAGTAATCTGTTTTCTTCATTTTCACTCTCAAACCCTAGAATATTGAACTCCCACTTGCTCTCACTTTCTCTGTTGTTTAATCCAAAAAGTTTTCACATTTTCGAGCAAAGTTGTGAATTTCTTCCTTGAATTGACAATGTCTTCAAGAAAGTCTTCGAGAATCGCAAGCAGGGGACCAAGCCACATGCCTAAGGGTCCTACCCATTTCGACTTGACCGAGGAAGAAGATTCTTCTCTACCACAGCAACCAAGTCAGCAACAACCTTCTTAGCAGCGTCAGTCTCCTCCACTGACTCAACCAGAAGAAGAAATTTTGGAAGAAGTTGAACCTGTAAGAACACTAACTCCTAAGGTTACTTTCAAGCTTTATTCTTGCTTGAAAAAAGGAGGAACTGCTATGTCTTTGATCGATGAATTTCTAAGAGAGAGAGAGAGAGGCTACAAAAATGAAACTATGTTTTTGCGCAACATGGAAAAGATGGGAATTGTAGAAAAAGAATCGGCTGAAAAAGCCTTTGCTAACTTTCCTAGTGACCCGCGTTTTGGTACGTCTAACCAACCCGAAGGACAAGACGATGATGAACGAATGTTTGCACATTTCCAGCCTAGAACAGGTGTGGCTACAAATGTTGCTGGTGATAGATCAAGTCTATTCATATCGAAGAATCACAAGAGGGTTTATTTGGACCAAATGAAGAGAGGGGTCATGAACCCTAGGAGTGTTGATTTTGATTTTCTTGATTCGGTGAAAGTAAATCTGCGAGAGGAGTTTGCTTTATTGCAATTGGAGCGTTTTTGTTCTGAATCTACTGCTGCTTATCCAGAACTCACAGCCTACTTTTATTCGAATTTATCCTTTTTGGATGCAAACAGTTTCTCTTTCAATGTAAGGGATAATGAATTTTTAGTGGATATGGATACTTTAGCTGACCTAATTGGGGGTGGAAAGAGCGTGTTTCCAACCAATTAGTGTATTTGTTGCTCACGCTACTCTGTCATTGGTGAAAGGCAGGACTGCTGAAGGCAAGATATCCTATTCTAGGATGAATGCCTCCAACATCTTGCTGCACAAAATCGTGATCAACTGCATCCGCCCAAAGTCGACATCCAAGATTGATGTATTTCGGTCTGAAGCAAAATTGATGCATGCCATCAATGTTGGCTACAAATTCTCTTTGCCTTACACCATCATGTTTCACATGTACAGGACAATGGTGAAAGATAAGGGACAAGTCCCTTATTCTGCTCTTATCACACGCCTTTTTAGGCATTTCCACATTCACATTCCTGTACCTCTGTGTCTGACTAGCATTATTTCGATGGTGATTAGATTCAAAATGATCACCAAGATGCACTTGAAAGAGCTTAACAAGGTGTTAGAGTGCATGAAGGAGAAGTCTCCAATTAAGGCAAAACCAGTCTCTATAGGGGCCAAAAGGAAAGGCAAGGAGCCCATGGGTGCTTCAGCAAAGAAGAAGAGAACTCTCATTTGGTAGGATGAAGAAGATGAGGATGAGATGACTCTTTCAGCCTTAAGGAACTTGAAGAGTTTCGTAAGCTTTCGCGAGACTAGAGAAGAGACTGAGAGAAGAGATGCAGACAAAAGAGAAGAAAAAGAAGCATAAGAAAGAAGAGAAGAAGAAGATGAAGAAGAAAAAAGAGAAGAAGAAGAGGAAAAAGGAGAAGAGGAAGGAAGATTAGAAGGAGAGGAAGACGTGGCTCGAGATGAATGTCTTGAGCCTACTTTGGCTGTATCCCTTTCAAGCAACTCTGGAAAGACGAAGAGTGGAATTGCTGGTGAGCAAGCTTAAGAAAAACTTTACTCTCTTGTTGACGCAGAACAGGAAGAAGAATTCATCTCTCCTCCTAAAGGCACACATACAGGGAGAGCTGCGGATAAACGAGAAGTATCCACTCATAGTCATGGTGGACACTTTGCTGAAGATCCCTCTATTTTCAAAACTCCTGGACTCGACTCAGCTGGACCTAGTTCTACGACAGCACATACAGCAGACTTTTTGCGATTGCTAGAAATTATACTAGATGTCAGGAAAGAGCAATATGCTATGGGGTATGAAATGCAGGATCTCAAGAACGCTTTCATGGCCACTTCAGTGTCTTTGCACAATCAGTTAAACGCCCTGAAGACTCAAGTGCAAGATCATGTAAAGGGTGAAGATTTACAACCGTTGAAGGAGATTATAGAAAAGCTTGAAAAGACAGTGAATTCAATGAGAGAATTCCAGCTTGTTCACCTGCCCAAACAGCTTTGACTCTCTCCATTTTCAAAAAACTCTTTTCATTTGTTCTCCACTTTTTGTTGTTGACAAAAAAGGGGGAGAAGTTTGATGCAGATTTGACCTTGGTTTGTTTTTTACTTCGGATTTTTGGACTTATCATTCTTTTGTTTGGTTGTGGACTGTTTGATTTGATCTTTTTGATGCTTGCAGTAACTTAGGCCATGTTAATTATTATGGAAGGGATAGTTGATTTGCAAGACTAACATGTTTTCTGTGGTTGTAGAATTGTTGCTATTCACATCCTAATTCACTTATCTTTTATGAGATATATTGTTTTGTTTAAGTGTTGTTTTGTAGGACAAAAGTGTTCAAATCTGCAGGAAAGTTTTGTCATCATAAAAAAGCGGGAGATTGTTGGAGAAAACTTCCTTATTTGTTTTGAAGATGACAAAACGTTTCCATCAGTCTAGTTTGAAAACTTATAGACTCTATCGTCAAAGTCTGAAGATCTCCAGACTCAAGATTCAAAGTCTACCCTCACTGATAATTTCCAGACCGACGAAGAGAAGACTTATTCAGATGCAAGTATATCTTTAAGGATTTGGTTCGTACGGTTGAAGAAGATCACACAGCTGGAGATAGCACCTCGTGATCAATTATTCTTATTGAAATCGATTTGGATAATTAGATTTGTTGATTGACGAAGTATACTTGAAAGGTTCTACTTATGGAAACCTAGATTCTGATTGTATGGGCGAGCAGGATTGGTGGGCTATCATCACATTCCTTTAATAACTCGAGATCTCCCTAAAATGATTCTGTCCAACGGGTAGATTGAAAGAACTCCTTTGGAAGGTGCCAACGGATGTGAAGGCATGTAGGAGTATATAAGGAAGACACTCAAGTTATTCGAGTGTGCGCGTGATAGAATAATTCTAAAGTCTGAAGCTCCTAGTTCTTTGCTATTTCATTCGCTGAGCTTATATTGTATTCGAAAGAGAGATTAAATACCTGTGAGACCTTGAGGAAGTGTAGTAGTATTTCTACACTATGGAATCAAGGACGTGAGACTGTAAAATCTCTTTTGGTTCTTAGTGGAATCCAGCCGGTGGGCTGTCAGTGTGGGAGAGTGGACGTAGATTTGGTCTAAGCCGAACCACTATAAACCTTGTGTTTCAATTCTCTCTCCCTAAACTCTTTATTTTAAGTCATGGTCTTATATAATTGTTTATAGTCTTTTACATCTTCAGTCTATTATTCTTAAAAGACGAATTAAGTTGTTAAGTTTTATAAAAACCTCTTTATCACCTATTCACCCCCTCTAGGTGTTATTACTAACCCTTTCAAAATATCTTCATGAAATTCACTTTAAACAAGCCCCATCATTTTACAACAAAAAATCAATTCACATTTTTCACTTTGAAAACCCCCATTTTGCATCTTGGACGAAGCTCCATAACCAGACCGGTTTACTTCTTTACATTCATAACCCCACCATTTTGCATCTGGTGATAAAGCTCCATGACAGAAATGGTCAAATTATCCTCCCTAGAGAAAAAGGAAAAAAAAAAAAAAAAACAATCCTAGTACCGAAATGTCGTGAAACCAAAGTACCAAGTGACCAATTCCTAACTAGTCTCTACACTCCAACAACGATAGGGAGTGGCATGGAGCTAGGTATAAACGATAATATATATCTTCTTGGAGAATGATTTTTTGGTTGGCATGTGCGCCCCTGGTTAGTTGCAGTGATTGTGTAAAAGTAACATGACATGAGTCTATTTAAGTGGATCGTCCCCTGTTTGACCGTCTACATTATGTCTTAGGCAAATTAATCCAAAAGTTTAAGTTATAAATTAGGGGAGACTACATTAGTGCAACCTTGACTTTAGGCAATTAGGGATATATGTTTAACATCAATAATGTCTCACTGACCGGTGAGCACTCTTGCTAAAAAGAGAGCAGTACGAGCCGCCAAGGCCATTCCACCGCTGAAGCTGAAAAGATATTGGGGAACACAGGATATCCAAGATTGTGCTCGACAGTGTACTTGTTCGTCTTGACATAGCGGCTACAGAACGTGGCTCGACCTCGAGAGATCCAAATGGAGTGAAGCATGCCATCGCCGTCGAAGAGATGATAGGCCCCACGGGGAAGGAACTGTGGGTTTGGGCCATTGCGGATGTACGCACCATCAAGGCACTGCGGTAGCTAGCCCTCCAACATTTCGCATTCAGTTGGAGGGAGCTCGTCGACTGGTGCAAAGTTTCCGGAGAGCACAAGTTGTCGGCTTGAGGGACGGCTTGATAGGAGGGTCCAGGAAGTCTATTATGATATCGTCTAGTACTTTAAACATTAATGTTGGCAACGAGAGACTCTCTCCCTTCTTGCTTGCTTGTGATGCCAAAAGAGACTTAGTGGCCGTCACTGGCTCTAAAATTGATGTTGGCAAATGCATACGAGACTGAGGATTTTGGTTTTCCTCAAGTTGTGATGGAGGAAATGGTGGTGACATGAAGACTAGACGACGGCAGTGGCGCTGGCGGTAACTCACGAATGACATGGGCAATTTCGTGGTGATCAACTGATGAATATCTCGCAGGAAGGAGGAAGGCAAACCATCCATTTTAATGAAGTTGAGAACCAAGAACAAGAGAGAGCTAAGGATAGAAATCAAAAAGCTTAAAGTTACTTATGGAGAGAGCGAGAGAGATAGAGAGAAATATGTAAGTGGCATGTGAAATATAGTGTGGTGCGGTTTTCTATTGGAGAAAAAAAAAGGTGAAACTTGCTAGTGCAGACATACACGTAATGTTGAAAAGTAGTAGACAAATACCAACCAACTTCACCTCAAGAAATATCTTTAGGCTTCACCGTAGTTCTCTTCATCTTGATGAGTAAAAGCTCTCTCTCTCTCTCTATGTTGAAAAGAAGTAGATCGATACCAACCAACTTCACCTTGGGAAATATCTTTAGGCTTCACCGTAGTCCTCTCCATCTTGATGAGTGAAAGCTACTTATGGAGAGAGCGAGAGAGACAGAGAGAAATATGTAAGTGATATGTGAAACATGGTGTGGTGCGGTTTCCTATGGGAGAAAAAAAAAGTGAAACTTGCTAGTGTAGACATACACATGATGTTGAAAAGAAGTAGACCGATACCAACCAACTTCACCTCGGGAAATATCTTTGGGCTTCGCCATAGTTCTCTCCATCTTGATGAGTAAAAGCTCTCTCTCTCTCTCTATGTTGAAAAGAAGTAGACCGACACCAACCAACTTCACCTTGGGAAATATCTTTAGGCTTCACCATAGTTCTCTCCATCTTGATGAGTAAAAGCTCCCTCTCCCTCTCCCTCTCTCTCTCTCAGGAAAGAAATAAATAAGGTTGAAGTTACTTACGGAGAGAGCGAGAGAGACAGAGAGAAATATGTAAGTGGCGTGTGAAACATAGCGTGGTGTGGTTTCCTATTGGAGAAAAAAACAGTGAAACTTGCTAGTGTAGACATACACATGATGTTCAAAAGAAGTAGACCGATACCGACCAACATCACCTCGGGAAATATCTTTAGACTTCACAGTAGTTCTCTCCATCTTGATGAGTAAAAGCTCTCTCCCTCTCTATGTTATAAAGAAGTAGACCAACACCAACCAACTTCACCTTGGGAAATATCTTTAGGCTTCACCATAGTTCTCTCCATCTTGATGAGTAAAAGCTCTCTCTCTCTCTCTCTCTCTCTTAGTCATCATTTCTCTGTCTGCGGAGAAAAAAATTTAAACTAGAATGTCAACGCCAAAGATACTAAGTTCAATTTGTGAAATCGAATATGGTCAAAAGATGCTAGTAAACTTTTTGATTAAATGTGTTCGGTATCTCCTAAATACAAAATTACATTCAAAGAAAGCTCGTAGAAGAAGGATGGAAGTGGCGACCCTCAGATTAGATGGATGGGGTCACAAGGAACACGGCTAAGTATTTGAAAAAATGACACTAACAATCCCTAAATTTTGGCCTCATATGCAATGTCATCTTAGACTTTTAATTTATTCAACGTGATCCTTAAATTATTCTTAAATGTTTGTTCCAATCCCAAAACTTTCAATTTGATAGCTAACGGGTAGTCTCTATTCTAAGGCCAAAGAAGGGCCATGCGAGTGAGATAGCATACTTGCTAAAAATTATGTTTTCATTTTCCCTGGCTTGTATCATAGGAAAATTTTTTGGTTTTAGAGCCGTGGCATTTTTCAGCACAATTTTAGTTTGAAGTTGAATATCCAGTGCAAAAAGGGAGACTTTTCATACCATGACTGAATCCTTCGAAATTTCTACACTTTCCATTGTAAATGCTCTAGTTTCCCTTAGCCCTCCTTTATAACTTCACACTTCCAATGTCTCTAAGATTGACTATCTCTATGAGGTTTCTTATCTCAATGAAGATAGTAAAATTTCAGAAACTCACCTTCCACTTATAAATCCATAGTATGCTTTTGCTAAACCATCTTCTTTTTAACCTATCCATTCGATTAAGTAAATTATTAAGCATACTTCTAAAGAAGTTAAAGAATATGTCCAATCTTCGATATATACCATTGCCATTCAGTTTCCAATAGCCAAAATGCCTCTTATCATCAACAAAATTATTCAAGGAGAAGCCAAGTATAAATATTTTGAGAAAACGCTTAGTTGGTTCAAACCATTAAGTGCATGGAAAAATATTTTCCAATCCCAACTCGGAGCATGTAGGCCTGACCGAGAACTTTCTACAATTGTTTTGTTTTTCAGGTCATGGGTAGTTGTCCGACTCAATGAAGATTTATGTAAAATTTCAGCAGATGTTGGAGTATTCATTTACAAACCCCGGCTTGTTCCAAATGAGATTTTTATAACACTTCATTGTAGAATTTTAGCTTATCCTTAACGGTATTGAGAATTGCATAAGATATTTTGCTTGCGCAACAAGTTATTCCACTAGAAGCATAACCAACAAAAGATGATCATGTTTCTTGGGATCAATGTGATGACTATTGTGCAACCCGTCCAATGATCGATGCTTGCCTAAAAAAATATTATGAAATGGATGTACTAGACACTTCTGAGTCACCAACAAATTCACATGATCCAACTTCATCATCATCACAAGATCTATGTGAAAGGGGCTAGTGAATACACCTAAAAGAGGGTGAATAGGTGAATGTAAGAATTTTCACAGGACTTAAAAAAGATATTTTGATTTTAGAAGATATTGGTTAGAAGATATATTTCAACTTTAAATAAATGAACAACCAGTAAGCATGAATAAGAAGTTCAGGGATAAGAGAAAGTAAACACAGAGTTTATAGTGGTTCGGCTTAATCCAGGCCTACGTCTACTCTCCCGCACTGACAGCCCACTGGCTGGATTTCACTATGAATCAAAAGAGTTGTTACAGTATCACGTCATTGATTCCACAGTGTAGAGATTCTGCTACACTTCCTCAAGGCCTCACAAATGTCTAAACTCTCTTTTGAGTATAAATTTTCGCTCAACAATTGAATCAACAAAGAACAAGGAGCTTCAGACTTTGGAATTTTTCTATCACGCACACACTCGAATAACTAGAGCTTCTTCCTTATATACTCTTCCATGCCTTCATATCCGTTGGCACATTCCAAAGGAGTTCTTCCAATCTTCCCGTTGGACATAATCAATTTGACAGATCTCGAGTTACTTAAGGAATGTGATGATAGCCCACTAATCCTGCTCACCCATACAATCAAGATCTAGGTTTCCATAAGTAGAACATTCCAAGTATACTTCGCCAATCAACGAATCCAATTTACTCGTATTGAATTCAAAACGAATAATAGATCTTAAGATGCTATCTCCAGCTGTGAGAGACTTCTTTAGTCGCTTGAATCAAATTCTTAAATAAATACTTGATTCTGGATAAGTTTTCTTCGTCGGTTTAGAAACTGTCAATGTAGGTAGACTTTAAAACTTAAGTTTGGCAGTCTGGCAATCTTCAGACTTTGACGGAAGAGTTTCCAAGTCTTCAGACTAGACTGATGGAAACGTTTTGTTAACTTTAAAACAAACAAGGAAGTTTTCTCCAACACTATGGAAATGACCTTGTCATAGGATCCTTTTGATTATGGCGAATTGCAGCTTGCATTTAGACTAGGTCTTAACAAAGAAAGTCCATCGCTTCAGCCTGGGTATTTATCCTAACCCAGCATCCCAGTAAGTTCTATTGATGTTTCAACAAGCTCTCATTATTCGTCCAAAAGATAAAGGCCGTATGAATTAATTACGGAAGTTTCTCCGGCAATTGAAAGGAGGGGAACGTGTGGGAAAAGGAAGGAGAAAATGAGGGCATAAGAAAACAAAGGAAAGAAAGAGAGAGGGAGGGAGACGGAAAGAAAATGAGAAAATAAGGGAGCGAGAATGAGCGACAAATGTCCTTTTATCGTTTAGACACTATTTGTGAAAGTTTAGCAAATTATTTTGATGCAAATTCTGCTTCTCCATAGTGGTTTGTGTATTTTGCATATTGGAACATGTCCGATTCAGTTCATAGTTGAATGTTGCAATAGAGGAAAATTTACTGAATTGATGAATTGTTTGCAGAGCTTTGAGGCTGACTCGGTTGCAGTTTCAGACTGCGTGTTCATAGGATTTTGAGCAAACAAAATTGGTGTCGGAGTCATGGGTTAATTCTAGTTAACTATTGATTGCTTTATTGTGATGGCCCGAGCGGCAGTGCGTGGGGAGGAGGGATGGCGGTGCGTCCGTGCCTCGGTCCCCGGACGTGCGCAAGGAAGGGGTCCCTCTATCTCTTGTCCCACATCGCCTAGGGAGGGAGTTCTAGGCTTGTTTATAAAGGCTTGGGCCCATTTAATTTGTGTGACGTGTTTTAAAACCATGAGGACTTAGTATCCAAAGCGGATAATATTACACAGTGGGGCCCGAGTCGTTACAAATAGTATCAGAGCTGACTCCCGACCGCGTGGGGCCACAGCGAGGACGCTGTGCTCCTAAGGGGGGGAGAGTGTGACGGCCCGAGCGGCGGTGCGTGGGGAGGAGGGATGGCGGTGCGTCCGCGCCTCGGTCCTCGGATGTGCACAAGGAAGGGGTCCCTCTATCTCTTGTCCCACATCGCCTAGGGAGGGAGTTCTGGGCTTGTTTATAAAGGCTTGAGCCCCTTTAATCCGTGTGACGCGTTTTAAAACTGTGAGGACTTAGTATCCAAAGCGGACAATATTACACAGTGGGGCCCGGGTTGTTACATTTATGGTACTAGTATCTTGAAGATTTGACTTTTAAAAGCATAATCTCTAGTACTATTTCAGGTTCAACGACATTTGAGGATTCTGTGGTGGTAATTTCATAGAGGTTTATAGCTATTGGTTTCTGAATTTCTTCTTTTGTTTCACATCTCAGGTCCAGGATCGATGACGCAACCTCTTCTAGTTGTAGGGCTCATGTAGTCTGAATAGTTCTACACAAATAACAAATCATTCTTCCAAACTAAATAAAAATTTCACAAATATCACGCAAGAAAGTATCACAAAAAGGCAACATTTGAAGGGAAAATGACACAAATTGTTCTTGAACTTTAGCTCAACATGCAATGCGATCCCTGAACTTTTAATTTGTTCATTGTAGTCCATAAACTTTTGATACATGTTCAATTTAATCCTTGGACTATGTGAAAATGTTCAATGTTATCTCTAATCTTGAATTAATAGAAAGACAACAATTAACATTTTCATATAGTTCAAGGACTACATTGGATATATACCAAAAGTCCATTAACTATATTGAATGAATTAAAAGCTCAGCGATTACATTATACATTTGACTAAAGTTCATGGACCATATTGAATAATAAAAGTTCAGGGTGTACATAGTACATGGGACCAAAATTCAAGGATCATCTATGTCATTATCCCATATTTGAATCAAAGGACTATACGAAGGAAAGTGTCCATAAGCGTATTACCGCACAAATTCAAACAGGATGCCAATGCATCACCCATCGGATGTTTTCTACGGTTCCCCGACAGCTTCTACTACAAAGTGGTCAACTAAAAGCATGTTCCACTGCTGAAAGCCACATATGCAAACAGATACCGCGAGGATAATCTGAATTTATTCAGGAAAAAGCTGTCAAATCAGTGCCCAAACGAGTCGAAACAATTAAATCTCCAAAACACTGACATTGCGATAGGTCCCGTCTTCTTCTTTGGAGCTTGTTCTTGGTCCCAAGGGAAATGGGGTGACAAAGAGCAGCTTGCTTCTCCAATTGGATCATTGCTCGACTCGATGGGTACTTCTACTGGTTTGCAAGGAGGATACCCTTGTAGTCATAGTAGCCCCCATTATCAACTACTTAAGGGAAATAGCAGAAACGATTATCTGCTAAAATTCTTTCGCTTTTTTATTCAACTCACTTGATGAAGATAAAACAAAGGCAACCACATAGAAGAAAACTACCTACTTGCCCCCCTAGTCCCTCCTTCCCTTTTCACAAGTAAAAGTTGGAAAATCCATAAGAGTTTAATGCATGAAATTAGGCAAGTAAGTGATCTACCAAGACATTAAGTACAAAGAAACAGTATATACCTCGGAAATTCCGGACTGTCATTCTGGCAAAGTCCAGCTATATGCCAGAACCACCAAAACAAGGTCCACGGTTATAACTGTGGGAAGAGAGAGTAAAGTGTTTCCTGTACATCCAGAGGATAAAGATTATAATAATTAACACTAGTTGTTCTAGGAAGTAAGATCTAGCAGAATTCAATGCATGATGGGTCGTATGCAGTTCCTTGTCCAATTGTGAATAATATTATGCTTGTGTAGTTACTGCCTGAAAAGAGTGAACTTGAGTTACCCAGTTAATAAAGAATATCAAGATTTGGTGCTCAGATAATTTGGAATAGCTTCAGTACCATCATTTACATCGCCTTAAGAGCTTGTGACATCAATGCCGTAGGTTTTTTGTTTTTCAATAAATGGATTCAGGGAAAAGTAAAAGATCCATCTCTGGCACCTTAACATTCATTACAGAAGAAACGCTACAATTTAAGGGGCTTCATAAAAATGTCTGTAGAATGAACACGAGAAGTACATGATTTTGCAGTGGAAAGATGTCACGAATCATACTGCTGTGATTGAATCTGAATGAAGGAGAACTTAATGATGCCCTTAAGAACAACACAAAGCATTGAGGCAATAATTCACTCTTTCAGCATCATTAAAAAAGGCCCTTTACCACCTCACGAACATAGAAGCTTAGCAAGTACCTGAGGAAGGGCAAAAAGATCTGGTCTCAAAAGCTCCAACATTAATACAGCTGCATTTCTACCATCACCTGATTGAAGACTCTCAAAGCGATGAATACGAAGAATGGCTTGGGCACTGATTGCGGAAGAGCAAGAATTGGCCATGGTAGATAAAAGTATTGTGAGCGTCAACGTACAGAGGCTAGGTATAAGTAGGTCTAGCCCAATAACTATTTGCCACGTTTCAAGGACATCCGTGCAAACGTAGGTGCGTAGAAATAGGAACCCACTTGACATAAATGGCATGAATTTCAATGTAGAACTGGGGAAATTAAAAAAAAAAAAAAAAAACTCATTTTATTTATTGGATTGTTCCTTGAGGTATGAGAAAAATGTTACATTATTACCAAGGCGGAATATTCTGAATTCAAGATTGCTCATTATTAAAATTTTTGGATGTATGCTTACGGAAGCATAATTTTGGTATTATAGTTTTCGGTTAGTGATGTGTGCAAGTGTATGGTATATTTTGCAGAGGATGGACAAGGGACAAGATAGGATAATTAAAGGATAAAGAACATGTGATATAATTTATCTAATTGATGGAAATGAATAGTACAAGATATTTTGGTAATGGAGGAATATTTCATGATATAGAAACTATCTTAGTTCTACTTCTCCACACTGGTGGAGGTATAAACCTCACACACACAAATGAATGAACTACAAGCCTATTTATAGGCATAAGTCACACCTTAGCACAACATTCTAGATTTTTATAGAATGTTGTCCATATAGGCTTCATCTAGGTAATTATGGATTGTAGTTCTTCTAGAGACTTCTACATTTTCTTGGCCACCTAAGCTAGATTTTAAGGATTTTTCTTGACTTTTCTAGCTAATATCAACCTTGAAGTTTCTAGAAAGTTTTAGAGAAAATGGATCACAATTTCCAACACTCCTCCTTAATCCATTTTCGGGATACCCTGGACTTGTGTTATAAAGCCTCGGACATACCTTGAAATTCCTCTTGTAGTTTGTCCCATGTCTTTTATTCCGTCTTCGTTCCACGGTCGCTTGTATCCTTTTGTTGGCACACTCGCACTTGCTTTCGAATGTCCATGTCTTTTTTAACGATGTCCCATATGTCTCGGGGCATCAAAATGCTCTTAGTTGTAGTTGTTAGCTCGGGCTCGGGCTCTGGCTCTTGTAGGCTCTGGCTCTTGTAGGCTCTGGCTCTGGCTTTGGCTCCGGCTCTCTTGGCTCTTGCGCGGGCTCTGGCCTTTTTAGTTGAGGATGGTGAGGACAAATGCCCATAACCATCCCATATGCCTGACTTCATGGTCCCTTACGCTTGGCTCAGTTATGAACCTGGGCGCATCTGACTCTAATACCATGTTAAACTTTTTTTTGGATGTGTGCGTACGGAAGCATAGTTTTGGTATTATAGTTTTTGGTTAGTGACGTGTGCAAGTGTATGGTATATTTTGCAGAGGATGGACAAGGGACAAGATAGGATAATTAAAGGATAAAGAACATAGGATATAATTTATTTAATTGATGGAAATGAATAGTACAAGATATTTTGGTAATGGAGGAATATTTCATGATATAGAAACTTATCTTAGTTCTACTCCTCCACACTGGTGGAGGTATAAACCTCACACACACAAATGAATGAACTACAAGCCTATTTATAGGCATGAGTCACACCTTAGTACAACATTCTAGATTTCTATAGAATGTTGTCCATGTAGGCTTCATCTAGGTAATTCTAGATTGTAGTTCTTCTAGAGACTTCTACATTTTCTTGGCCACCTAAGCTAGATTTTCTAAAGGATTTTTCTTGACTTTTCTAGCTAATATCAATCTTGAAGTTTCTAGAAAGTTTTAGAGACAATGGATCACAATTTCCAACACTTATCCGCGAAAAAAGCTCATTCTTGTGAATTCTATGCTGTACTTCTCGATCCATCACTTGGAGATGTTCTTTCTTCTTTAACTATTGAAGCATCAACACTTGGGAATTTAATTTGGCCTCTATTTCCATTTGTTGTCCAAGCTTCATCTTCCTTTTTTGGCAGACCTCTTGGAGTGCTTTCATAAGATGAGCTTCTTCTTCCTTAAGCTCAACTATCTCTCCTACTACCATCTCAAAGGATTTGCTGCATTCCAAATACTTAGACTGAGCTCTGCCGGGGCATTGTTAGGTTCTGCATCACTACTCTTGGGAAAAATCAATTTCTCTACTTCATCCAGATGATAGCGATATTTGTCAAATATATCGTGATAGTCTTTAGAGAGCCTTTGGAATTTCTCTTTAAGCTCTCGAGGGAGGAATGCACTGATCTTATTACTGTTATCACCAAGTTGTTTGGACAAAGCCTCTAGTTGATGAAAAATCTCCTGTTAAGTAGAATTTTGCAAATTGCTCCCATTGAAAGGTCTATGAACTTTGACAATTCAAGCCTTATCTTGTCCCTGTTTAAAGAACTGGGAATATGACCGGGAGATAGATCATATGAGTTGGCACCCAGAACAATCTTGGCCCTATGCAATGCTTCCAATGCAGGATAAGTTATGTCTGCTCGAGACTTAGTTTGAGAAGGCGTGTTTACTCGAGCCTCAATCTGAGAAGTTGATGAAGGAGTCTCAACAGTAGGGATAATAGAAACAAGATCAGAAGGCTTAGTGACAGGGACAAGAGGAGCCTCGATAGTAGGGACAAAAGGAACAGAGCTAGAAGGTTCGGTGGCAGGGACAACAGGTACAGGATCAGATGGAAATATGATATTAGTTGTCAAACCAGACGGCCAATAGAATGATTAACAAGGACAAAGCGAGATAAATATCACGGCTTGAAGATGGAGCTGATGTAGGTGTTGAAGTAATAGGAGCTTCAGCATGTTGATGCCACCGACTACGATGGTGGGTTCAACTTCAACACATTCAATGTTGTTAGTTGCCATGATGGGTTCAGCTGTCGTTCATAAAAAGAAGGTTATTGCATAATACATAATATATCTTTAGTTGAGCTATAACCAAATAAAACTTACAGTAAATGACTAGTGCAAGAGGATTATGATTGTCAAGCTCTAACTGAGATGGAGAGCAGATGATGGAATTAGAAGAAATAGCATCATCAATGGTGCCAGAAAGCTCTATTAGGCAACTTGCCAATGGTTGTCTATCAAAATTTGAAATATACAACCTCTTGTAAGCAAAAGATATATACATAGAAGAAAAAAACATGAAGAAGTTACAATAACTTATAGACAGAGATAAGGTACCTTAATCTAAGTCATTAGGAAGGTCGATGGTATAATTGCTGGATTTCTCAGGCTTGCTAGGGCCAGATAGAAGCTCAAGGAGAAGATTACTTGCTTCAGGTAAATGATTACCGAGCGGAGTATGTAAGAGTTTTCCTAATGTGGACTACATTAATTGATATTGTAATTTACCGTTTAACGTTTACCGTTTTACGGGGATTGGTCTAAGGTGAGATAGAAGGTTTCTTAATTAGTCTAATATGGGCTGGCTAGTGTGAGCCGAGTTGAGCCTGGCCCGTAATGAGGGGGCCTAGCTGGAAACTCTATAAATAGTGCTCAAGTCTCTCCTCTAACCCTAATTCTCACATGTATCCTCACCTAAGGGGCGTTTATCTAACGCTAAACGTGAGGGGGGCCGCCTCATTGAGCTAGTAATACGGAGGGCAATAGAGGAGAAGGACTTGATGCGTGGATCCCCTTGATATGTGGGAAATCCCTTTTCTGCTTTCGCTTTATGAATGATGGATCCCAAAACAGGTGTGTTAATCTTTCTACTCAATTATGCATGTTCTTGTTCTGGTTATGGAGATCTTGGGGTTGCACAATTTACGTCCAACATGTGGTATCGAGCCTCCATAACCTTAGAACTCGAACACATATTTTTTTTTTTTTTGCCCTAATTTGTGATTTTCGAGATTTTTTGTTCAATAAAAATAAAATAAAATCAAAAATTCGGATGATCCCTGAAACCATGGGGTTTTTGTTCTACATGTCGAGATCTTTCCAACCATATATAATTTGTATAATTTTGTTGAGAATTGAATGAGAATTTGAAATTTGAAATTCTAGGGTTTATACATAGAAAAAGTTCTAGAATTTTAAGTTACATTCTAGCGTTACCTTCGTTTTTCTTCTCAACTCTTTGCATCTCGTCGTGTCGTTTGAATTATGAACTGTCGATCATTGCGCGCACTCTTTTGCTCGTCCGTCTCTGATTTCGGAATTGACTTTCTCCTCTTGGCGGTTTTGTTCTATTACCATGGTAAGTTTGCCCCAGATTTGCTAGTCAATGTCGAATTCGTTCGCGACAAGGATGATGGGGTTTGTGAAGATTTGTATTTGTATATATATATATATATTTTTCGCGCGTGGTCGGTAGTGTTGGACTCGTATCTTCATCATCTACATCGTGGTGTATTTATATTACATGTTTGATAATTTTATGGATGTGAAAATACATATGAAACCCTAAATACGTGTATTTTTAGTGTATTTTGCGTATTTTTCTTATATTTTCTGTGATTTTGGAAATATAAGTGTTGGGTTACAGGTATGTTATCACATAAATATTATAATGGTGTGATTCATTAATAAAAAATTAAACTTTATTGTGAACTGAAGTTGGCTTAATGAGATATAACCATTATGGGATAGTAATTGAGCTATGTATTGATTATAAAATTTTTGTTGTTTAAGCATACTCCTTTACACACTGGTAATCTTTGAATGATGGATGTCTTAAGAACTCGTGACCAAACTGATTGTACTGATTAACACATTTGTTGAATGTGGGTAATGCATGTCAATTAAGTTACTGCATATTGTACATGAGCTCATCTGGTCACTTGTTAATGTCTATCAAGTTGAATATTTTTTTATGGATAAGGAGTATGACAACATTTACGCAGAGCAATAGTATCTACTGTTAAATTTTAGATATTTGGTTCTCTGGTTTGACTCAATTAATAGGCCACTGGTTGATTACAATGATAATTGTTACTTAAAAATTGGCTAATAAATTAGCTGTTGGCCTTGGAGTCATGTTTTGCCTTATGAAATTCATGAGCAATAGTGGATTAGCTATCAAGCTTGTCGATTTGGTGTACCCTGTATTACTATTGATGTTAATTTGTGAGAGATATTCTAGATTAGCATTCTTTATTGTTGTTCTAGTAATCAGTAATCGGGGTGCACAAGAGATGCTTGCTTCTATGTTATGAGAAGTTTATTGTGTTGCTGTGAATGGTGATCTCGTTGGAATATGTTTTTCAAGTTCGCTATATATATATATATATATATATATATATATATATATATATATATATATATATATATATATATATATATATATATATGTATGTATGATTAATTTTTATTAATGAATAAAGCAGTGTAATTAGCATGATATGTGATTTTGGTGATTTTTACTGCCCCTATCACTAAAGTTAAAATCACATGTATATGGTGTATGTGAGGAGTAAAATTTATATCCCTGGTATGAGAGAGTTTCAAGGATTCAATTGAGTAGTGACCGCCAAAGTGGCACGCTTGATTGGGTTTGAGAAATTTCGGTCTCGTATATTGATTGGGATGTCTCCTGGTCTAATGTGTAGTCATACTCCCAAAGGAGGTGATTGTGTATTAGTTCATGGAGGGATACATGATGGTATGGTGGAGGAGTGACTGATTCTAGTGCTTCATATGCCCAAAGGTGATGAATTCACGAAGAATTGGAATATATTCTCATAACCGCTATCACGTGGGGAGTGTACAACTGCATGTCATGTATTCTGCCCAAAGGTGATTATATGATTATGCATGTAACTCTCTGGATGTGTACTTGTATGTCAAGTTACACAGTGCTCACATGATGCTAATTATATACGTTGCTTGTTTTTCAGTCACATTTTTTGTAATTAATAATTCCACTATTATTGAGGTTTTTACTGCTTCAAATTTTAAGTTGTGGACATATGATTTGTTGCTTGAGAATGCAATAAAATTTGCTCTTGTCCATGAAGCGTTCCATTCGGAACACTAGAAAAGAGGCTTGTCTGCGAACTGCACTGCTATAAGATGATGGAAGCCTTAGTTGCTTGAAATTATGTCTTGTTTGATATTGAAATTAGGACATATCTGCAAAGATTGTGTTTAAGTCCTAATGATATATACATCTCATATAAGGATGAAAAAGTTGTTTCCAATTTTTTTTTTTATTTACTCTTAACGGTTATCTAAAGACTTCTATAGATTACTATGGAAGTAAAATTGACCGAGATAAAGAATAAATTGGTTAGAATTAGTCTTAAAGGTTGTTAGATTTAATAGTGATAGTGAGTATTTTGGCAAGTATGACAATGCGGAATAGCTTAAAGGGTCATTTGTCAAATACTTGATAAATTCTGAGGTGGTAATTTAATTACTATGCTTGAAAATCCTGACAAGAAGATTTGGCTAAAAGGCATGAATCATCATAATGAACATAGTGATGAGTATGATGAGTAAAACTAATTTATCCGGTCTTCTGTGGGTTGATATTATGAAAACAACTTTTTTACATACAAAAGGCGTCCTTATCAAAGTTGTTTTATAAACTTTTTTGAGTTATAGACTGGGCATAGATTACTTAAATCATATTAAATTTAGGGGTGTCATGCAGAAGTGAGATTATCTAATCCAATTTTAAGTGTATTGCAATTCAGATCAACTCGGAATTATTTTGTATCTTATTTAGATTGTTAAAGGGGTATTGATCTTATGACCTTAAAGAAGGTATAAGAATTATGGAATCACATACTCTAAAATTTCTTAAGATTGACGTAATTGTAGAGGATAGCTACTCTCAAACTATTAAAGATAATAGTGTGATGGGGGTTACTGTGTTTTTGTCTTTATCTATACAGATAATTATGGAATCTCCTGTACCATAGACTAAACTTGTTGAGGTTTAATGTACTATTCTTGATATAGTTTATAATGAAATTTCTTAAACCTCTCAAGTGCAGAATGAAGTGGTTGTAGCTTTATTAAGGAGATTTGTTAGGGAAAGACAATTAGTTATACCATCAGACTATATAGTCTATTTGTGAGAGCATGATTACAATATCCATTACATGTTTGTTTTAGCAACTTATATAAATGTCGTTTCTTGTTCTTAATTAAGTATGTGATTAAACACCATTAAAAAAAAGGATAATAATAATATTACTCTGAAAGAGGGGTGGATAGTTAGTGAAGAAATAATTATTTCTTTATAGATTCTTTCAGAGTGAACGTGTCATTGATAGTTTATTTTTTATATGGAGTTACGTCAAAGAGATACAAAATCTATATAAGTGCAACTGGAGAATTTTGCAGCAGATTCAAGTAAACTTGTGTGTAGACTGAAAAGTCTTAATTCATGGTCTTAAGCAAGTTTCCAGGCAATATTATTAAAGTTTCATAGTGTTGTTATTTTGTTCAATTGGAAACAACGTAATTCAATATACTTGCAAGGTCGGTGGGAGGAAATTTATTTTTCTCATACTCTATGTACATGATATTTTGTTTACAAGTAATGACCTTGAGGCATCTTATATATTTTGTACTAAAATCTGTAAGGATTGTTTTTGCCATATTATATTAGATTTTCTCGGAGGACATTTGCTGATTGTATATTGGAAATATTCAATATACATCAAGTGTGAGTCGAGAATTGCTCCTGTTGTTAAGGGTGATGGATTGTATCTATCACTTTGTCTTTATTTAGATATTGAGAAAATCTAATTAAAAGGTGTACCTTGTGTCAGTGCACTTAAAAGTATAATGTATGCTCGAATTTGCACTAGACTAAATATCGTCTTTGTGACGGGACTTCTAGGCAGACATCAATCAAATTCAGGACGCGATTATTGCCTTGCTGCTAAGAAAGTTTTAAAGTACTTAAAGAAGATAAGAGATTATATGTTAATATGTGGATATGTTCAATTCTTGCAGTTAGTAGGGTATTTAGATGTAAACTTTGCTAGCTGTTATGATGACATGAGATCAATAACAAAATACATATTTATGTTAGTAGGAAGTGCAGTAAATAAAGTTCTATATCATCTTCTACTATGTAGGTAGAGTTTGTAACATTCTTTTAGACTGTTACCTAGGCTATTAGGCTCCGGAACCTCATGAAGGAGTTGACCGTTTTAAACTTTATGGATAGACCTATACGGTTGTATTGAGATAACAAATTTGTAGTATTATTTATTTACTACAAAGGTCTCAAGGGGTCTAAATATATGGTGGTCAAAACTTTTGACCAAAAGGAAACGGTACAAAAATGTGACGTTTTAATATAACATATTTCCACAGATGATATGGTTGTAGATCCACTAACTAAAGGTCTACGCCCATGTGTATTTTAAGCGACATGTCATTAGCATGGGCCTAGGAGCATCATGAGATGCTGTTGTTTAGTGGGAGCTATTTTGGCTTTATTCTGATAAATGTTTTATCTGTGTTCGTTACATTTTGTAATAGTTTGATATGTATCAACTTTTGCATTCAATAAAGTTTTTTTTTTTTGAATGTGTTGTTATTACGTTGAATACATATTGATAAAGTCTCAAGGTATTGTATATATCTTGAGTGAAGGCTAGGGGCATCCGATTATTAGCCTTGTCCATATGTCTTGTTATACATAAAGAATGGTTAACCGTAAGGACAAGACATATGTGGGTTCATGGAACCATAAATGCATTCTCTAGTGGCACAAGTTTTTTGTGATGCTTAAGGTAAGAGAATGGACATTCTCTAGTGGCACAAGTTTTTGTGACGCTTAAGGTAAGAGAATTGTGATTGACAAATGAGATCTCTCTATGAGAGATGTTATCCATTTGACACACTACCATATTGGATCCATATCAATAGAGTTGAGAACACTCGTGACCATGGAAGGCTCTGTGTGTATACATGCAGTTACTGCCATGATTCGGTGTTTGAGACTTTATGGGATATGATTGACTATTAAGAATTATCTCTAGACCAATGTGCGCACATACAGTACGATTTCAATTAATATATTCCAAGTGGGAGAATGTAAGAGTTTTCATAATGTGGACTACATTAATTGATATTGTAATTTACCGTTTAACGTTTACCGTTTTACGGGGATTGGTCTAAGGTGAGATAGAAGGTTTCTTAATTAGTCTAATATGGGTTGGCTAGTGTGGGCCGAGTTGAGCGGCCCGTAATGAGGGGGCCTAGCTGGAAACTCTATAAATAGTGCTCAAGTCTCTCATATAACCCTAATTCTCACATGTATCCTCACCTAAGGGGCGTTTACCTAACGCTAAACGTGAGGGGGGCCGCCTCATTGAGCTAGTAATACGGAGGGCAATAGAGGAGAAGGACTTGATGCGTGGATCCCCTTGATATGTGGGAAATCCCTTTTCTGCTTCCGCTTTATGAATGATGGATCCCAAAATAGGTGTGTTAATCTTTCTACTCAATTATGCATGTTCTTGCTCTGGTTATGGAGATCTTGGGGTTGCACAATTTACGTCCAACAGAGTATTGTCATCAAGTGCGGCTAGAGTAGAAGAGGAGTCGGGATTAATGGTTGTATGGCCCTATTTTGGCTTTCCCTTATGTTGAGCTCGATCGATTGCTATTGTAATATCATCTTTATAAGGGCCTTCATGAATAAAGCTAACCCACCATGTCATCCACTCAGGATTGTGACCAGGACAAGGTTGGAAGTGTTGGATGAAATCTCTTAAAGTATTTTGAAGTTGACAAAACATTTTTATTAGTCTAGTCTGAAGACTTACAGACTCTTTTGACAAAGTCTGAAGATCAAAGTCTGAAGATCAAAGTCTGAAGATCAAAGTCTGAAGATAAAAGTCTGAAGCTAGCAAGACTCAAGACTTATATTTCAAAGTCTACTCACATGGACAGTTTCCAGGACGACGTTTATTCTGATCTTATATGATCTTTATTCTAACGACTAGTGGATATCTTTCTACCGGATTCAGCACTAAACGATCTTAGTTTTATATGGAATATGTTTAGATTCTTTGACGACTTCGCAACTTATATTTGGAAGGATCTACTTATGAAAACCGAGATCCCGATTGTATGGGCGAGCGAGGATTGATGGGCTATCAACACTTACCTTAAAGAGCTCGAGATCTCTCTAATTGATTCTGTCCAACGGGTTGATTGGAAGAACTTCTTTGGAAGGTGCCAACGGTATTGAAGGCATGAAGAAGTATATAAGAGAGATGCTCTAGTTGTTGAAGGGTGCGGATAGAAGAATTCCAAAGTCTGAATCTCCTTTTCTATTTTGCGATATCATTCTTTGAGCGTTACATGTAATCAAAAGAGAGATCATATTGTAGACCTTGAGGAAGTGTAGTAGAGTAATCTACACTTTGTGGACTCAAGAGCGTGAGACTGTAATCACTCTTATTGATTCTTAGTGAAATCCAGCCAGAAGGGTTGTCCGTGCGGGAGAGTGGACGTAGGCTTGATCTAAGCCGAACCACTATAAATCTAGAGTCTTGATTTTCTATCCTAATCCTTTATATTGTTAACTGTTTTCATTTGCTGCAATCATTGATTTTAAATTATTTATATCTCATTCGGTTTGAATTGTTAAAATCGTTTTAAACACCTATTCACCCCCATCTAGGTGCTAATTCTAGTTCTAACAATTGGTATCAGAGCTTGTGTACTTGTTTATAAGAAGTGTCTTTACTTTTAAGTAAAAGATCTATGGCTAGTATGCTGCCTACAGGGTTGGTTGAAGGTCAAAGCAATACCAGACCTCCATACTTTGATGGAAAAGATTACAGCATATGGAAAAATAAGATGAAGGCATTCCTAAGATCGAAAAATCCTTTGGAATGGGAAGTGGTTGATAAAGGAATCATTCCTGCTGCTGCATCAGACTCAGAGAGAGGAAAAGAACCTGCTGTTCCTACTCTTTTGACTCAAGAAGAAATCACCAAGAGACAGACTCTCGACGCCAAAGCTATTTACTCTTTATATTGTGCTTTATCCCCTACTGAATATAATAGAATATCTTCTTGTGATACAGCAAAAGAAGTATGGGATAGGCTTCACATTACCTATGAAGGAACCGATCGTGTGAAAGAAACAAGGATCAACATTCTCTTGGGACAATATGAAGTCTTTAAGATGAGATCGGGAGAATCAATTACCGACATGTTTAGTCGCTTTATCGAAATTGTGAATGGTCTTGAATATCGGGACATCCAATCTCGGGACATATGAAGGTCAACAAACTTCTTCGAGGACTCTCAAAAGACTCGGAATTATATAAAAACCTCAATAAGAGAGACACAGAGGATTGCTCCACTTTTCGTAGATGAATTGGTTGGGACTCTTCAATCCTATGAAGTAGAACAGACCAACGAAGAGGAAGACTCAAAAGGTAAGAAATCTATTGCCTTAAAGTCTAATGACTATTCCGATGTTACGACTCAAGAAGATCTAGATGATGAAGAACTGGCACTTATGATAAAGAGATTCAGAAAGTTGAACAGAAAAGGAAGGAAATTCAATTGGAAGAAACAAAATTCTCAAAGGTTTCAAAACAGTCAACAGAGGAAGATGATACGAATAAAGAAGTGACTTGCTTTGAATGCAAGAAAAGGGACAAATCGACCTAACTGTCCCTCGTTAAAGAAGAGAAAAGGGAAGACCGAGAAAAACGGGAAGGCACTCAAAGTAGAGACTTGGAGTGATACTCGAATGTGAAGATAGTGACAATGATTATGCAAATATTTGTTTAATGGCAAAATCGACTCGGACTCGGACCTTGATTCGAGACATTACGACTCGAAAGCGAACTCGAGGTTACTATCAAAAAGAAGATAAAATGGTATCTTGATAGTGGCTGCTCAAGACATATGACATGAGACTCAAGCTGCTTCATAAAACTTATCCAGATAGACGGAGGAAAAGTTTCCTTTGGTGGTAACAGCAAAGGAAAGATTACTGGTCGAGGAACAGTGAAGATTGGAAGTTTGTCTATCAATAATGTTTCATTAGTTGAAGGATTAAATTACAACCTGCTTAGCATAAGTCAGTTGTGTGATTCTGGTTTCAAGATCAACTTTCAGGAAGAAACGTGCTCGGAATCGCAAAGATCTTACTCAATCTTTTACCGGTCGAAGACATGGAAATATCTATCTTCCGGATGTGAATCAAGAAAGATCACAAAGTGCTTAATATCAGTACAAGATGAAGCAAATCTATGGCACAAAAAGCTAGGCCATATCAACATGAAGCAAATCAACAAGATCTCTACAAAGAAACTTGTTCGAGGATTGCCTATTCTGAATTATTCAAAGTCTGATCTATGTACACCATGCGTCTTTGGGTAAACAGGTTAGAAACTCTTACAAATATATAAATAGAGTTTCCACTAATCATGTATTGCAGCTTTTGCATATGGATTTGTTTGGACCTACCGAACGAAAAGCATTGGTGGTAAAAGGTTCTGTCTGTAATAGTGGATGACTATTCATGATTTACTTGGGTCTACTTTCTTTACAAGTAAGTCGAGACTTTCTCTCTCTTTTAAAATTTGCTAAACAGGTGCAGAATGAGAAAGGTCACACTATTACAAGCATTCGTATGAGACCATGAAGGTGAGTTTGAAAATCAAGACTTTACTAATTTATGTGATGAATTTGGTTTTCAACACAAATTCTCTTCTCCATATACACCAGAACAGAATGGGGTTGTGGAAAGGAAGAATAGATCTTTACAAGAAATGGCAAGAACACTTTTAATTGGAAATCAAGTTTCTTCAAGGTTTTGGGCGTAAGTTTGTTTCAACTACTTGCTATATTATAAACCGAGTGTTTTTAAGACCAATTCTTGAGAAAATTCCTTATGAAATTTTTAAAGGAAAGAAACCAATAGTTTCTTATTTTCAAATATTTGGTTGCAAATGTTTTATTCTAAAGAATGCAAATGATCGTGTTGGTAAGTTTGAAGAAAAATCAGATGAATGATTCTTTCTTGGATACTCCACGTCAAGCAAAGCTTTTAGAGTGTTCAACAAAAGACTCGGACTTTGTGGAAGAATCAATGAATGTCAAATTTCAAGACTCTCCACAAGTTCAGCAGATACGGCATCGAAGATTCAGAATCTTCCGGACATTGCTAGATCTAACTCCACCGAAGCAGTTGCTAAATCAAAATCGGTACAACAAGCTACCGATGAAGAACCTTCGCAAGAAGAAGATCAACAATCTATCGGATCGAACAAGAATCGGAAGCACAAGTCTAGTCATCCTGAAGAACTCATTATTGGAAACATTAATGAGGGAATTCGAACAAGATCCAAAAGGCGAGAAGAGTCTAGTGCCGTTGCTCTCATTTTGAAATAGAACCCAAAAATATTGAAGAAGCTTTAGCTGATGAAAGCTGGATTGAAGCAATGTAAGAAGAGCTCAGACAATTCAGCATTAACGATGTATGGGAATTAACTCCCAAACCAAAAGATAAATCAGTTATTGGAGCTAAATGGGTTTTCAGGAACAAAGTTGATGAAAAAGGCAAAGTAACGAGAAACAAAGCAAGACTCGTAGCTAAAGGATACACGCAAGAAGAAGGGATAGACTATGATGAGACTTACGCCCAAAGTAGCAAGGTTAGAGGCAATCAGATTACTACTTGCTTTTGCTTGCTATAAGAATTTCAGGTTGTTTCAAATGGATGTCAAAAGTGCATTCCTGAATGGATTTATTCAAGAAGAAGTCTACGTAGAACAACCTCCTAGTTTTGAAGATTCAAAGAAACCAGACTCGTATTGGATCGAAGAAAGGTTTATATGGACTGAAACAAGCTCCTCGAGCTTGGTATGAAAGGCTAAGTAATTTCTAATTCATAGTGGCTTTTCTAAAGGAAAGGTAGACACTACTTTGTTCATTAAAAAGGAAGGTAAAAGCTTTCTACTTGTTCAGATTTATGTTGATGACATCATATTTGGATCATCTAATGAGACTTTGTGCAAGAAATTTTCTAAGTCTATGCGGGATGAATTCCGGATGAGCATGATGGGTGAACTATCCTTTTTCCTTGGTCTACAAGTCAAACAACTAAAGGAGGGAATGTTCATTCATCAAGAGAAATATGCAAAAGAACTTGTTAAAAAGTTCGGTCGGAAAATTGCAAAAAGACCGACATACCAATGTCAAGTTCCTTGAAGATAGACAAAGATGAAGCAGGAAGAAAATTGACCAAAAGTTATACGAAGTATCATTGGCTGACTTCTTTATCTTCGCATCCGGACGACATATTATTTAGTGTTTGCATATGTGCTAGGTTTCAATCGACCCTAGAGAATCTCACTTAAGTGCTGTTAAACGTATTATTAAATATGTTGCTACTACTGTTAAGATCGGTCTTTGGTATCCCAAAGAATGAGACTTTACACTTCTTGGCTATTCGAGACGCAGATCTTGCGGGTTGTAGAGTTGAAAGAAAAAGCACTTCGGTACTTGTCAATTACTTGGAAACAGGCGTATCCCCGGTTTTCAAGGAAACAAAGTACTGTGGCTCTTTCAACAGCTGAAGCAGAATACGTTGCTCTTGGAAGTTGCTGTTCTCAAATATTGTGGATAAAACAACAACTGCAAGACTTTGGCATTGAAGACTATTGCACATAAATTAGATGTGACAACACCAGTGCAATCAATCTTACAAAGAATCCTATCCTACATTCAAGAGCAAAACATATTGAGATTCGACATCACTTTATAAGAGATCATGTTCAAAACAAAGAAGTCTTGATACAATTCATAGACTCAAAGAATCAACTCGGCGACATCTTCACAAAGCCACTTGAGAAAAGCTTGTTTGAGTCTATTCGTTCAAGACTCAATATATTATCTCTTGAAGAATGCTGAAGCTCAGACTCAGTAACTAAAGTCTGACAGTGTATCAGACTCAAAGGCTAAAAGACTGAGAATACGAATCGACACGACTGTAAGTTCATTTACTTAAACTGTCTTATTGATAAGGTAAGATTATCTGTCTATTTTAAGACGGTTATTTTTTAAGAGAGTGGTTATCGTTTTATTAAGGTAGTTATTTTTTCAAAAAGGAAAATTCAAGATTTTCGAAAGATACGACGCTTGGTTTATCCCCGTGCACTGTTATCCTTATACACCTCTTCTCCTTCGTTTTCACTTTACTCAAAAACCCTAAATCAAAAGCTTTTCACCGCTCCGTATTTTTCTCTCCAAAACTTCTTCGTTTCAAAGTTCTCAACTTTCTTGCGACACAAGTGAGAAAGTCTCTCCAAAGAAAAGCACAATGTCGTATCGGAGGAAGTCATCCGAATAGCAAACAGGGGGACCACGGGGATCTGGTGAGGGGCCTACACACTTTGATCTCACTGAGGAAAGCGACATTCCTACTGAGCAAACTCCTCAACAATCTCAACAGCGGTCATCCCCAACTAGACCTCAAGAACGGGGCCCTCAAGATGCGAAACGATTTATGAAGATATCGAACCAGTAAGAACTCTTAAGCCTCCGCCTTTGTTTACAAGCTTTACTGCGTTAAAGGAAGGTGGTTCCGCTATGTCTTTCGTGGATGAGTTTCGAAAGAGAAGGGTTATAGAAACGAGACGCACTTTCTTTACCGTTATGGAAAGGTCCGGAGTTGTGCCCGAGGGAACGGCTGCAAGAGCATTTGCAAATTTTCCTAGTGACCCTAGGTTTAGTAGTATGAATCAGCCTGAGGGAAAGGATGATGATGAAAAGATGTTCATACACTTTAAACCATGGATGGGTGTGGCTGCAAGCCTTCGAGGGAAGAAGGATGAATTGTTCCGCTCAGACGGACACAGGAAGAGCTTTACTTTCAGTGTGAGGGATAAAGAGTATGTCATTGATAATGACATTTTGGCTGATGTGCTTGGTGTGGAAAGAGGGGCTTTCCAACCAATCGGCGTGTCTGTAAGCCATGCAACTCTTGAACTAGCAAATGACAGAATTGCAGAAGGAAGACTCTCTTACTCCAGAATGAATGCAACAAATACTTTGCTGCACAAGATTGTAATCAACTGTCTTAGACCTAAATTGACATCCAAGACAGATGTATCAATTTCTGAAGCTAAGTTGATGTTTGCCATCAAGATTGGTGTAAACTTCTCTTTGCCGCATACCATCATATTTCACATGTATAGATGCATGGTAAAGGACAAAGGAAAGCTTCCTTATGCTGCTCTCATTACTCGTCTCTTCAGACATCTAAACATTCAGCCTCCTCATATTCTCACAGTGAAGACTATTGATAAAATGGTCATCGGGCTGAGGATGATTACCAAGATGCATCTGAAAGAGCTTAGCAAGAAGCTGGAGCAATTCAAGGAAAAGACTCCTATCAAGCTCAGACCAGACTCATCAGCAGCCAAAAGGAAAGGGAAAGAACCTGTGGTTAGTTCTACCAAGAAGAGGAGGGCAATCATCCTGGAAGATGAAGATGATGAGGATGCTATACCCATCTCTACTCTTATTTCTCAATTTGCTGCATCTATTCCAACTGTTCCAGAACATCCAGTTGCAGAGAAGGAGAAAGAAAAAGAGGAAGAGAAAGAGCAAGAGAAAGAAAAAGAGGAAGAGAAAGAGCAAGAGAAAGAAGAAGAGAAGACAGAGGAAGAAAGAGAGGAAGAGGAAGAAGGAAAAGAAGAACCGGCAGATGAAAGGAAAGAACAGATTCTCCAAAGAGAAAAGGAGGATCTACAACAGCTGTCACCGAGGAAACTCCTCGAAAGAAGAGTTCTTTTCTCCTCCGAAGACATGGAAACAGGGGGAGATAAAGAAAGAGAACACACACCTCTTCTGCTGACTTTTAGAGAAGAGGATGCACAAACAGGTGTTAGTCGATCACCTCCTAATGCTGAGGATATTCATGCTGCACAGTTTTATGAAGGAGAGGCATCATCTCCACACACTGAACCTCCTGCTGACATTCATACTGGCTTGACTCCACCTTCAGACCGAGCTGAAACAAGCACTCAGACTAACAACTCTGGAGATTTTCAAAGGCTGCTTGAGATCATCTTGGAACTTAAAGGTCAAATTTATGCCATGGGATATGAATTTCAGACCTTGCAGAATGAAAATCATGCAATGTTCATCACTTTGCATGATCAGCTTAAAGATGTTCAGCGTCAGATTCAGGATACTGCAAAGGGCACTACTCTCACCCAAGTACAGGAAGATTTGAGGAAGTTGGAAGACACGGTTAAGTCTATGGAAGACTTTCAACTTGTTCGCATTCCTTGAGCTCCTTGATTTTTTTTATGCTAACAAAAAGGGAGAGAAGACTCTGCAGATTTTTTTTCTCTCAAAACCAAATCCTATCTTTTTATCTTTTTATTGCTATATTGACTTTGACTTGAGTTTTATTAAGCGTGTGCAACTTTTGAATGTGTGATCACTATGACAATACTTTAAGCTTTGTAAATTAGATAGTACTGTCTGTTTATGACTAATGAGGTTTCGGTGAATGCAGATCTGTGTACAGGGAAAGTCTGTGTACATGATATTTGTGTACAGGATAACTTCTACTATCTTATTTAATCTTTTATGATGCTTGCTTAAAAGTTGTATTGCAGGGCGATAATATTCAAATCTGCAGGAAAGTTTTGTCACCATCAAAAAGGGGGAGATTGTTGGATGAAATCTCTTAAAGTATTTTGTGTTAGAACTAGTATTAGCACCTAGAGGGGGGTGAATAGGTGTTTATCGCAATTTTAACAATCCAAATCAAATAAGATGTGAATAATGTAAAGTTAACGATTGCAGCAAATGAAAGCAAATAACAATATAAAGGATTAAGGATAGAGAATCAAGACTCCAGATTTATAGTGGTTCGGCTTAGATCAAGCCTACGTCCACTCTCCCGCACGGACAGCCCTTCAGCTGGATTTCACTAAGAATCAATAAGAGTGATTACAATCTCACGCTCTTGAGTCCACAAAGTGTAGATTACTCTACTACACTTCCTCAAGATCTACAATATGATCTCTCTTTTGATTACATATAATGCTCAAAGAATGATATCGCAAAGTGATAGAGGAGATTTCAGACTTTGGAATTTTTCTATCCGCACCCTTCAACAACTAGAGCATCTCTCTTATATACTTCTTCATGCCTTCAGTACCGTTGGCACCTTCCAAAGAAGTTCTTCCAATCAACCCGTTGGACAGAATCAATTAGAGAGATCTCGAGCTCTTTAAGGTAAGTGTTGATAGCCCATCAATCCTCGCTCGCCCATACAATCGGGATCTCGGTTTCCATAAGTAGATCCTTCCAAATATAAGTTGCGAAGTCGTCAAGGAATCTAAACATATTCCATATAAAACTTAGATCGTTTAGTGCTGAATCCAAGTAGAAAGATATCCATCGACGTTAGAAGAAAGATCGTATAAGATCGAATAAACGTCGTCCCGGAAACCTGTCCTTGTGAGTAGACTTCAAAATATAAGTCTTGAGTCTTGCTAGCTTCAGACTTTAATCTTCAGACTTTGTCAATAGAATCTGTAAGTCTTGGACTTTGATCTTCAGACTTTGATCTTCAGACTTTGATCTTCAGACTTTGTCAATAGAATCGTAAGTCTTCGGACTAGACCGATAAACTTGTTTTGTCAACTTCAAAATACTTTAAGGGATTTTATCCAACAATCTCCCCTTTTTGATGGTGACAAAACTTTCCTGCAGATTTGAATATTATCGCCCGCAATACAACTTTTAAGCAAGCATCATAAAAGATTTAAATAAGATAGTAGAAGTTATCCGTACACAGATATCCCGTACTCGGACTTTCCCGTACATAGATCCGCATTCACGAAACCTCATTAGTCATAAATGCAGAAAAGTACTATCAAATTTACGAAGCTTAAAGTATTGCCATAGAGAACATACTTATAAAAAAAAACTGCAAGTTTAAGTCAAAGTCAAGATAGCAAGCAATAAAAGAAAAAGATTGGGTTTGGGTTTGGATAAAAAATCATCAAAAAAAATCTGCAAGGTCTTCTCCCCCTTTTTGTCAGCATTAAAAAAATCAAGGAGCTCGAGGAATGCGAACAAGTTGAAAGTCTTCCATAGACTTTACAGTATCTTCCAACTTCCTCAAATCTGCCTGAACTTGGGTGAGTGTAGTGCCCTTTGCAGTTTCTTGAATCTCGGCGCCGAACATCTTTAACCGATCATGCAAAGTGATGAACATTGCATGATTTTCATTCTCGTAAGGTCTGAAATTCATATCCCATGGCATAAATTTGACCTTTTAGATCCAAGATGATCTCAAGCAGCCTTCGAAAATCTCCGAGTTGTCGCCCGAGTGCTTGTTTCAGCTCGGTCCGACGGTGGAGTCAAGCCGCAGGGAATGTCGAAGGAGGTTCATTGTGTGGAGATGATGCCTCTCCTTCAGAAACTTTGCAGCATGAATATCCTCAGCATCGGGAGGTGATCGGCTAACACCTATTTGATCATCCTCTTCTCTCGAAAGTCAGCCGAAGAGGTGTGTGTTCGCTTTCTTTATCTCCCCCGTCTCCATGTCTTCTGGTGGAGAAAAGAATTCTTCTTTTTGAGGCGATTCCTCGATTATGAATGTTGTAAATCCTCCTTTTCTACTGGAGAATTTGTTCTTTCAGTTCATCTCGCTTTCTCTTCATTTCTTTCTTCCTTTTCCTCTCCCTCTTCCTTTCTTTCTTCCTCTGTCTTCTCTTCCTTTTTCTTCTCTTTCTCTTTCTCTTCCTCTTTCTCTTCCTCTTTCTTCTCTTCCTCTTTCTCTTCCTCTTTCTCTTTCTCTTTCTTTTCCTCTTTCTTCTCTTCCTCTGCAACTTTAAGTTCAGAAAGGTTGGAATAGATGCAGCAAATTGAGAGATTAGAGTAGAGATAGGAATCGAATCCTCATCATCTTCATCCTCCGGGATGATTGCCCTTCGCTTCTTGGTGGAACTAGCCACAGCTTCTTTCCCTTTCCTTTTAGCCGATGAGTCCAGGGTCCGAGCTTGGCAGGAGTCTTTTCTTTGAACTTTTCCAGCTTCTTGCTAAGCTCCTTCAAACGCATCTTGGTAATCATCCCCAAACCGATGACCATTTTATCAATGGTCTTCACTGTGAAAATGTGAGGAGGTTGAATGTGTAGATGTTTGAAGAGACGAGTGATAAGAGCAAAGATAGGGAAGCTTTCCTTTGTCCTTAACCATACATCTATACATGTGAAAGATGATGGTATGTGGTAAAGAGAAGTTCACACCTATCTTGATGGCAAACATCAACTTCGCTTCAGAAATTGAAACATCTGTCTTAGACGTCGATTTGGGTCTTAGACGATTGATTACAATTTTATGCAGCAAAGTGTTTGTTGCATTCATTCCGGAATAAGACAGTCTTCCTTCGCAATCTGTCCTTTGCTAGCTCAAGCGTAGCGTAACTTACGAGACACACCAATTGGTTGGAAAGCTCTTCTTTCCACACCAAGCACATCAGCCGAATATCACAATCAATGACATACTCCTTATCTCTCACCGAAGGTAAAACTGTTTGCATCAATGAAGCCGATATTGGAGTAGAAATAGGCGGTCAATTCGGAATGTGCGGTGTCACGCTCCCGTGCAGAATTGATAGAGTTGGAGCTTTTTGAATTTCTCTCGCAGACCTATACTTAACAAATCCAAAAAGTCAAAATCAACAGTTCTTGGGTTCATCACCCCACGCTTCAGCAGTTTTTCATATTTCTTCCTGTGTCCGTCTGAACGGAACAATTCATTCTTCTTCCCTCTTAGGCTCGCGGCCACACCCATCCATGGTTTAAAATGCATGAACATCTTTTCATCATCATCCTTGCCCTCAGCCGATTCATGCTACTAAACCTAGGGTCACTCGGGGAAATTTGCAAACGCTCTTGCAGCCGTTCCCTCGGGCACAACTCCGGACCTTTCCATCACGGAAGAAAGTGCGTCTCGTTTCTATACCCCTTCTCTTTCGAAACTCGTCCACAAAAGTCATAGCAGACCCTTCCTTTAATGCGAGTAGAGTTTATAAACAAAGGCGGGTTTTAGAGTTCTTATTGGTTCGATGTCTTCATAAACCATTTCATCTTGAGGTCTAGTTGGAGATGACCGCTTTTGAGACTGCTCGAAGGAATGTCGCTTTCCTCGGTGAGATCAAAATGCGTAGGCCCCTCACCGAGCCTTGTGGTCCCTTGTTTGCTATTCGGGAAGATTTCCTCTGATACGACATTGTGCTTTTCTTTGGAAAGACTTTCTCACTTGTTTCGCAAGAAAGTTGAGAACTTTGAAACAATGAAGTTTGGGAGGAAAAATTGCAGAGCAGTGAAAAGCTTTTGATCTAGGGTTTCTGAGTAAAGTGAAAACGAAGGAGAGAAGATGTATAAAAGATAACGGGGAAAAAACGAAGCGTCGTATATTTTGGAAATTTTGAATTTTCCTTTTGAAAAATAACTGCCTTAATAAAACGATAACCACTTCTTTTGAAAATAATTACCAATTTACAATTAGACAGATTATCTTACCTTATTAATAACACAGTTTAAGTAAAGAAACTTACGTACGTGTCGATTCATATTCTCGATCCTTTGAGTCGATGCACCGTCGGACTTTAGTTCGAGTCGAACTCTAGTAATCTTCAAGAGATAATATATTGAGTCTTGAGCGAATAGACTCAAACAAGCTTTTCTCAAGTGGCTTTGTAAAGATGTCTGCCAGTTGATTCTTTGAGTCTATGAATTGTATCAAGACTTCTTTGTTCTGAACATGATCTCTTATAAAGTGATGTCGGATCTCAATATGTTTTGCTTCAGCTGTTGAAAGAGCCACAGTACTCTGTTTCCTCGAAAACCAGGATACTGTCCTGTTTCCTAGTAGTTGACAAGTACCTGAAGTGCTTTTTCTTTCAACTCTACAACCCGCAAGATCTGCGTCCGAATAGCCAAGAAGTGTAAAGTCTCCTTCTTTGGGATACCAAAGACCGATCTTAGCAGTAGTAGCAACATATTTAATAATACGTTTAACAGCGCTTAAGTGAGATTCTCGGGGATCGATTGAAATCTAGCACATATGCAAACACTAAATAATATGTCGTCCGGATGCAGTAAGATAAAGAAGTGAGCCAATGATACTCCCCGTATAATTTTTGATCAATTTTCTTCCTGCTTCATCTTTGTCTATCTTCAAGGAACTTGACATTGGTATGTCGAGTCTTCTTGCAATTTTCCATACCGAACTTTTTAACAAGTTCTTTTGCATATTTCTCTTGATGAATGAATATTCCCTCCTTTAGTTGTTTGACTTGTAGACCAAGGAAAAAGGATAGTTCACCCATCATGCTCATTTCGAATTCATCCCGCATAGACTTAGAAAATTTCTTACACAAAGTCTCATTAGATGATCCAAATATGATGTCATCTACATAAATCTGAACAAGTAGAAAACTTTTACCTTCCTTTTTAATGAACAGAGTAGTGTCTACATTACCTTTAGAAAAGCCACTATGAATTAAGAAATTACTTAGCCTTTCATACCAAGCTCGAGGAGCTTGTTTTAGTCCATATAAAGCTTTCTTCGCCCGAATACGAGTCGGTTTCTTTGAATCTTCAAAACCAGGAGGTCGTTTCTACGTAGACCTCTTCTTGAATAATTCCATTCAGGAATGCACTTTTGACATCCATTTGAAACAACCTGAAATTCTTATAGCAAGCAAAAGCAAGTAATAATCTGATTGCTTCTAACCTTGCTACTTTGGAGCGTAAGTCTCATCGTAGTCAATCCCTTCTTCTTGCGTGTATCCTTTAGCTACGAGTCTTGCTTTGTTTCTCGTTACTTTGCCTTTTTCATCAACTTTGTTTCGAAAACCCATTTAGCTCCAATAATCGATTTACCTTTTGGTTTGGGAGTTAATTCCCATACGTCATTAATACTGAATTGTCTCGAGTTCTTCTTGCATTGCTTCAATCCAGCTTTCATCGCCTAAGGCTTCTTCGATATTTTTGGGTTCTATTTCGAAATAAGAGCAACGGCACTAGACTCTTCTCGCCTTTTGGATCTTGTTCGAATTCCCTCATTAATATTTCCAATAATGAGTTCTTCGGGATGACTAGACTTGTGCTTCCGATTCTTGTTCGATCGATAGATTGTTGATCTTCTTCTTGAGTAGATTCTTCATCGTAGCTTGTTGTACCGATCTTGACTTAGCAACCGCTTCATTGAAGTTAGCTTTAACAGTTTCGGAGCAGTTTCGAATCTTGACCAGATCTCGCTGAACTTGTGGAGAGTCTTGAAATTTTACATTCATTGATTCTTCCACGATCCGAGTCTTTTGTTGAACACTCTAAAGGCTTTGCTTGTTGTAGAGTATCCAAGAAAGAATCCTTCATCTGATTTTTCTTCAAACTTACCAACACGATCATTAGCATTTTTTAGAATAAAACATTTGCAACCAAATATTTGAAAATAAGAAACTATTGGTTTCTTCCCTTTAAAAATTTCATAAGGAGTTTTCTCAAGAATTGGTCTTAAAAACACTCGGTTTATAATATAGCAAGCGAGTTGAAACGGCTTCGCCCAAAACCTTGAAGAAACATGATTTCCAATTAAAAGAGTTCTCGCCATTTCTTGTAAAGATCTATTCTTCCTTTCCACAACCCCATTCTGTTCTGGTGTATATGGAGAAGAGAATTTATGTTGAAAACCAAATTCATCACACAAGTTAGCAAATTCTTGATTTTCAAACTCACCTCCATGGTCTGTACGAATGCTTGTAATAGTATGACCTTTCTCATTCCGCACCTTTTAGCAAATTTTGAAAAAAAGAGAGAAAGTCTCGACTTACTTGAAAGAAAGTAGACCCAAGTAAATCGTGAATAATCATCCACTATTACCATTTAACCTTTTACCACCAATGCTTTTCGTTCGGTAGGTCCAAACAAATCCATATGCAAAAGCTGCAATACATGATTAGTGGAAACTTTATTTATAGATTTGTAAGAATTTCTAACTGTTTACCCAAGTACACATGGTGTACATAGATCAGATTTTGAATAATTCAAAGTAGGCAATCCTCGAACAAGTTTCTTTGTAAAGATCTTGTTGATTTGCTTCATGTTGATATGGCCTAGCTTTTTGTGCCATAGATTTGCTTCATCTTGTACCGATATTAAGCATTGTGATCTTTCTTGATTCACATCCGTAAGATAGATATTTCCATGTCTTCGACCGCAAAAGATTGAGTAAGGTCTCTACCGATTCCGAGCACGTTTCTTCCCGAAAGTTGATCTTGAAACCAGAATCACACAACCGGCTTATGCTAAGCAAATTGTAATTTAATCCTTCAACTAATGAAACATTATTGATTGACAAACTCCCAATCTTCTGTTCCTCGACCGTAATCTTCCCTCTATTGTTACCACCAAAGGAAACTTTTCCTCCGTCTATCCGGATAAGTTTTATGAAGCAGTTTGAGTCTCCTGTCATATGTCTTGAGCAGCCACTATCAAGATACCATTTTATCTTCTTTTTGATAGTAACCTCGCAATTAACAAAAATTCAAGCTCTTTTTGGTACCCATACCATCTTGGGTCCGAAGTGTTAGTACAATAGACAGTCTTAGCCCAACTCCTTTTAACAGGTCTCCAAACTAAAGGACATTCTTTCTCGAAGTGTTCGAGCTTTTACACTTGGAACATCTTAGAGCACTTCTACCAACAGGTTTTACAAAGACTTTCTGAAAATGATTTTTGTAAACAGTTCTAGCTGGTCTTTGTTTAATTCTTTCTTTTACCTTTGGAAAATCAATTAGTGGAATAGTTTCGAAGTCATACCAAGACCCAACTTGTCAAAATATGGTCTTTGTATCGAAAGAATCTTGTCCAGTTTTCAGAACCATTTGAAAATCTCTTTGATATGTTAGCCATATCATTTTTCAAAAGATTATTTTCATTTAAAATATTGTCCGAGTTTTCTTTAACAACAACAACATCTTTTCAAGTTTTTCAACCTTTTCTTTCATAAGTTTATCCTTATGTTTCAAAGTAGAATTTTCCCTTTTTAATTCGGAGATCCTCTTAAGAGAGGTTTTCGGACTAAGACACAGTTCATCAATGTATTTAGAAACTTTAACAGGAATTTTCAAGTTACTTACCTCGAGTTCACCGTCTCGAGTCGAATCAAGGTCTCGAGTCCGAGTCCGATCGTGCCATTAAACAAATATTGGCATAATCATTGTCACTATCTTCACATTCAGTATCACTCCAAGTCTCGCCTTGAGTGCCTTCCTCGTTTTTCTCGAGACTTCCCTTTTCTCTTCTTTAACAGAGGACGGAGTTAGGTCCGATGTGTCCCTTTTCTTGCATTCAAAGCAAGTCACTTCTTTATTCGTATCATCTTCCTCTCGTTGACCCTGTTTTGAAACCTTTGAGAATTTTGTTTCTTCCAATTGAATTTCCTTCCTTTTTGTTCAGCTTTCTGAATCTCTTTATCATCAATGCCGTTCTTCATCATCTAGATCTTCTTGAGAATCTGTAACATCGAATAGTCATTAGACTTTAAGGCAATAGATTTCTTACCTTTTGAATCTTCCTCTTCGTTGTTCTCGTTCTACTTCATAGGATTGAAGAGTTCCAACTAATTCATCTACGTAAAGTGGAGCAATCCTCTGTGTCTCTCTTATTGAGGTTTTTATGTGATTCCAGTCTTTTGAGAGTCCACGAAGAAGTTTGTTGACCTTCATATGTCCCGAGATTGGATGTCCCCGATATTCAAGACCATTCACAATTTCAAAGAAAGCGACTAAACATGTCGTAATTGATTCTCCCGATCTCATCTTAAAAACTTCATATTGTCCCAAGAGAATGTTGATCCTTGTTTCTTTCACACGATCGGTTCCTTCATAGGTAATGTGAAGCTGTCCCATACTTCTTTTGCTGTATCACAAGAAGATATTCTATTATATTCAAGTAGGGGATAAAGCACAATATAAAGAGTAAATAGCCTTGGCGTCGAGAGTCCGTCTTTTGATAATTTCTTCTTGAGTCAAAAGAATAGGAACAAAGCAGGTTCTTTTCCTCTCTCTCGAGTCTGATTCAGCAACAGAATAATTCCTTTATCGACAACTTCCCATTCCAAAGGATCTCTCGATCTTAGGAATGCCTTCATCTTATTTTTCCATATGCTGTAATCTTTTCCATCAAAGTATGGAGGTCCGGTATTGCTTTGTCCTTCAACCAACCCCGTAGGCAGCATACTAGCCATAGATCTTTTACTTAGAAGTAAAGACACTTCTTATAAACAAGTACACAAGCTCTGATACCAATTGTTAGAACTAGTATTAGCACCTAGAGGGGGGTGAATAGGTGTTTATCGCAATTTTAAAAATCCAAATCAAATAAGATGTGAATAATGTAAAGTTAACGATTGCAGCAAATGAAAGCAAATAATAATATAAAGGATTAAGGATAGAGAATCAAGACTCATTTATAGTGGTTCGGCTTAGATCAAGCCTACGTCCAGTCTCTCCCATGACTGACCCTTGGTGGATTTCACTAAGAATCAATAAGAGTGATTACAATCTCACGCTCTTGAGTCCACACGTGTAGATTACTCTACTACACTTCCTCAAGATCTACAATATGATCTCTCTTTTGATTACATATAATGCTCAAAGAATGATATCGCAAAGTGATAGAGAGGAGATTTCGAGACTTTGGAATTTTTCTATCCGCACCCTTCAACAACTAGAGCATCTCTCTTATATACTTCTTCATGCCTTGACCGTTGGCACCTTCCAAAGAAGTTCTTCCAATCAACCCGTTGGATGAGAATCAATTAGAGATCTCGAGCTCTTTAAGGTAAGTGTTGATAGCCCATCAATCCTGCTCGCCCATACAATCAGGATCTCGGTTTCCATAAGTAGATCCTTCCAAATATAAGTTGCGAAGTCGTCAAGGAATCTAAACATATTCCATATAAAACTTAGATCGTTTAGTGCTGAATCCGGTAGAAAGATATCCATCGGACGTTAGAAGAAAGATCGTATAAGATCAGAATAAACGTCGTCCCGGAAATGTCCTTGTGAGTAGACTTCAAAATATAAGTCTTGAGTCTTGCTAGCTTCGAGACTTTAATCTTCAGACTTTGTCAATAGAATCTGTAAGTCTTCAGACTTTGATCTTGAGACTTTGATCTTGGACTTTGATCTTCGAGACTTTGTCAATAGAATGTAAGTCTTTGCACTAGATCGATAAACTTGTTTTGTCAACTTCAAAATACTTTAAGGGATTTTATCCAACATTTTGAAGTTGACAAAACATTTTTATCAGTCTAGTCTGAAGACTTACAGACTCTTTTGACAAAGTCTGAAGATCAAAGTCGAAGATCAAAGTCGAAGATAAAAGTTTGAAGCTAGCAAGACTCAAGATTTATATTTCAAAGTCTACTCACATGGACAAGTTTGTGACGACGTTTATTCTCGATCTTATATGATCTTTATTCTAACGACTAGTGGATATCTTTCTACTTGGATTCAGCACTAAACGATCTTAGTTTTATATGGAATATGTTTAGATTCTTTGACGACTTCGCAACTTATATTTGGAAGGATCTACTTATGGAAACCGAGATCCCGATTGTATGGGCGAGCAGGGATTGATGGGCTATCAACACTTACCTTAAAGAGCTCGAGATCTCTAATTGATTCTGTCCAACGGGTTGATTGGAAGAACTTCTTTGGAAGGTGCCAACGGTATTGAAGGCATGAAGAAGTATATAAGAGAGATGCTCTAGTTGTTGAAGGGTGCGGATAGAAGAATTCCAAAGTCTCGAATCTCCTTTTCTATTTTGCGATATCATTCTTTGAGCGTTACATGTAATCAAAAGAGAGATCATATTGTAGACCTTGAGGAAGTGTAGTAGAGTAATCTACACCGTGGACTCAAGAGCGTGAGACCGTAATCACTCTTATTGATTCTTAGTGAAATCCAAAATGTAAGGGTTGTCTCTGTATGGGATAGTGGACGTAGGCTTGATCTAAGCGAACCACTATAAATCTCGAGTCTTGATTTTCTATCCTAATCCTTTATATTGTTAACTGTTTTCATTTGCTGCAATCGTTGATTTTAAATTATTTATATCTCATTCGGTTTGAATTGTTAAAATCGTTTTAAACACCTATTCACCCCCCTCTATGTGCTAATTCTAGTTCTAACAGGAAGTCTCTGTCCAAATCTTGAAAGTACCTAGCATACATGGTCTTGTTATCTCTGAACAACAAGCTAAAGCGCTACGATTTTCCATATTATATTTGTTCTTCTTTGCCCAAGAAAAGTCCATTAGATAAGGGACAGGCATGGAAATAGCTTGGAAGAAGTCGAATTGCCTTGCATAGTAATGAGAATAATGGGCTTCAAGCCTGGGTAATATCAGCCTCGTCGTAGAAAACCATAATGGAAGATCTACCTGGGACAACACACGAACTCAAAATCTTGCAAGGGGTTTAGACTATTAGGATTGAAAAGATAGTAGTGCTCCTCATTGTCATACGGGAAAAATTTAATATCCCTTTGATCAACTCCCAAAATGGCTTTAAAGTAACGGAGGAAATGAGCTGGTGCTCGAAGGAACCTTCTTAGGTAGGTGATTTAAAAGTCGAAGCCTAAATGAGGCCTTACAGTCCTGCGCCTGACAAAGGGTAATGACGGAGATTACGAGAGCCCAAATTAAAAAGAAACTCAAGATAAAGAGCCATCCTGCTCTGTCGCTGTCTCTTCTTCTCTGTTTGCAGGTTCGCGCGCGAGGATGGTTGGAGGAGGACGACCAGCTGTGGTGGGTCGGGCCAAGGGAGAACAAAAAGAAAGCTGGGTTGGGCCTAGCGCAAGGGGAAAAGAAAGGGAGGTGGGCCAGACCAAGGCCGGATCCGTGCGACCCGACCCCCTAAGCGTTTTTTTTTTTTTTTTTTTAAATAGGTGTCAACATCAACCTTCACAACTAGTGAAGCATGGGCAAACCTCTCGTACAGAGAATCTAAAACCACTAGAGTAAGGGCAATGTGTCTACTCCAGTGCGAGATTTGCAACTAACCGAGGATAATCCTTGTTAACCTTAAGCGTGGGATAGCAAAACACATATCTTGACATCCAATACAATAGGAAAGTGATATGTTCCTTTTTGTCGACAGGATTAGTTGCTCTACCATACCGCTCAAGGAACTTACTATTAGCAAGAACTCCATCTCCGATTATAAAAGAGAAATCAACTACAAACAACTCTTCAAGAAAACGGCCAATCGCCTAAAAAAAACCTACTAATGATGTACATGTCCAGAAAAAGTGATAGCCATGGGTCCCCAAAGGAAAAAGAGACAATTAGATAAAGAGGATTAGAAACTTACTATGGACCCAACCAATCCCCAATTTATGTCATAAGAAGACGTCGATTACCGGTGCCTTCTCAATCCCAAAGACCTATCCGCAGGAGTTGTGTAGGTTTATCATCTTTTAGTCGAAGATACCATTTATGAAAATCTACTTCAAATGAGGGAAACCCTCGAAATTTGGGAGAAACTTAAACATGTATCTCAGAAGGAGTGATGTCGGAAGGCCAAGGTCTCATGCTTAGAAGGAAAACATGCCTCAAGTGGAGGCGGGACCTTGTTATGATCAATAAGACTGGGACCCAGGAGGAAGTAGCTAGTTATACCTTTGACATCGTCCAATAGATTAAAGCGACAATCTTTGGCATGCTCCTCTATTTGGAGAGCAACCAAATTGCCGAGGTAGCTTGATGAGTCAAAGTTAGTAGTTTTTGTTGGTTGAAATCCCTTAAAGTATTTTGAAGTTGACAAAACAAGATTATCGGTCTAGTTCGAAGACTTACGAGACTCTTTTGACAAAGTCCGAAAGATCAAAGTCTCGAAGATCAAAGTCTGAAGATTAAAGTCTGAAGATTAAAGTCCGAAGCTAGCAAGACTCAAGACTTATATTTCAAAGTCTACTCACATGGACAGTTTCCGGGACGACGTTTATTCCGATCTTATACGATCTTTATTCTAACGACTAGTGGATATCATCTTTTGGATTCAGCACTAAACGATCTAAGTTTTATATGGAATATGTTTAGATTCTTTGACGACTTCGCAACTTATATTTGGAAGGATCTACTTATGGAAACCGAGATCCTGATTGTATGGGCGAGCATGATTGATGGGCTATCAACACTTACCTTAAAGGGCTCGAGATCTCTCTAATTGATTCTGTCCAACGGGTTGATTGGAAGAACTTCTTTTGGAAGGTGCCAATGGTATTGAAGGCATGAAGAAGTATATAAGAGAGATGCTCTAGTTGTTGAAAGGTGCGGATAGAAGAATTCCAAAGTCCGAATCTCCTTTTCTATTTTGCGATATCATTCTTTGAGCGTTACATGTAATCAAAAGAGAGATCATATTGTAGACCTTGAGGAAGTGTAGTAGAGTAATCTACTTTGTGGACTCAAGAGCGTGAGACCGTAATCACTCTTATTGATTCTTAGTGAAATCCGGCCCCGTAAGGGCTGTCCGTGCGGGAGAGTGGACGTAGGCTTGATCTAAGCCGAACCACTATAAACCGGGAGTCTTGATTCTCTATCCCCGATCCTTTATATTGTTAACTATTTTCATTTGCTGCAATCGTTGATTTTAAATTATTTATATCTCATTCGGTTTAAATTATTAAAATCGCTTTAAACACCTATTCACCCCCTCTAGGTGCTAATTCTAGTCCTAACAATTGGTATCGAGCTTGTGTACTTGTTTATAAGAAGTGTCTTTACTTCTAAGTAAAAGATCTATGGCTAGTATGCCGCCTACGGGGTTGGTTGAAGGTCAAAGCATTGCCTGACCTCCATACTTTGATGGAAAGGATTACAACATATGGAAAAATAAGATGAAGGCATTCCTAAGATCGAAAGATCCTTTGGAATGGGAAGTGGTTGATAAAGGAATCATTCCGTGCTGCATCGAGACTCGAGAGAGGAAAAGAACCCGCTGTTCCTACTCTTTTGACTCAAGAAGAAATCACCAAGAGACAGAGACTCTCGACGCCAAAGCTATTTATTCTTTATATTGTGCTTTGTCCCCTATTGAATATAATAGAATATCTTCTTGTGATACAGCAAAAGAAGTATGGGATAGGCTTCACATTACCTATGAAGGAACCGATCGTGTGAAAGAAACAAGGATCAACATTCTCTTGGGACAATATGAAGTCTTTAAGATGAGATCAGGAGAATCAATTACCGACATGTTTAGTCGCTTTACTTGAAATTGTGAATGGTCTTGAATATCAGGGACATCCAATCTCGTGACATATGAAGGTCAACAAACTTCTTCGAGGACTCTCAAAAGACTAGAATTATATAAAACCTCAATAAGAGAGACACGAGAGGATTGCTCCACTTTCTCGTAGATGAATTGGTTGGAACTCTTCAATCCTGAAGTAGAAATGGACAACGAAGAGGAAGACTCAAAAGGTAAGAAATCTATTGCCTTAAAGTCTAATGACTATTATGATGTTACAGACTCTGAAGAAGACCTAGATGATGAAGAACTGGCACTTATGATAAAGAGATTCAGAAAGTTGAACAAAAAAAGGAAGGAAATTCAATTGGAAGAAACAAAATTCTCAAAGGTTTCAAAACAGGTCAACAGAGGAAGAAGATACGAATAAAGAAGTGACTTGCTTTGAATGCAAGAAAATGGACACATCGACCTAACCGTCCTCTCGTTAAAGAAGAGAAAAGGGAAGACGAGAAAAACATGAAGGCACTCAAAGCAGTAGACTTGGAGTGATACCGAATGTGAAGATAGTGACAATGATTATGCCAATATTTGTTTGATGCCAAAATCAGACTCAGACTCAGACCTTGATTGCATACGTACTGACAAATAACTCGAGGTTAGTAACTTGAAAATTCTGTTAAAGTTTCTAAATACATTGATGAACTTTGTCTTAGTCTCGAAAACCTCTTAAGAGGATCTCCAAATTGAAAAGGGAAAATTCTACATTGAAACAACAGATAAACTTATGAAAGAAAAGTTTGAAAACTGGAAAAGATTTTGTTATTGTGAAAGAAAACTCAGACGGGTATTTCAAATGAAAATAATCTTTTAAAAAAGATATCACTAACATATCAAAGAGATTTTCAAATGGTTCTGAAAAGTGGATAAGATTCTTTCAATACAAAGACCATATTTTGACAAGTTAGGTCTTGGTATGACTTCTGAAACTATTCCACCGATTGATTTTCCGAAGGTAAAAGAAAGAATTAAACAAAGACCAGCTAGAATCAAGCTTACAAGAATCATTTAAAGTCTTTGTAAAACTCGTTGGTAGAAATGCTCGAGATGTTCCAAGTGTAAAAGCTTAGAACACTTTGAGAAAGAATGTCCTTTGGTTTGGAGACCTGTTAAAAAAAGTTGGGCTAAGACTATCTATTGTTCTAACACTTCGGACCTAAGATGGTATGGGTACCAAAAAGAGCTTGATTTCATTAATTGCGGGTTACTATCAAAAAGAAGATAAAATGGTATCTTGATAGTGGTTGCTCAAGACATATGACAGGAGACTCAAGCCGCTTCATAAAACTTATCCAGATAGACGGAGGAAAAGTTTCCTTTGGTGGTAACAACAGAGGAAAGATTGCGGTCGAGGAATAGTGAAGATTGGAAGTTTGTCTATCACTAATGTTTCTTTAGTTGAAGGATTAAATTACAACTTGCTTAGCATAAGTCAGTTGTGTGATTCTCGGTTTCAAGATCAACTTTCAGGAAGAAACGTGCTCTGGAATCGCAAAGACCTTACTCAATCTTTTTCGGTCGAAGACATGGAAATATCTATCTTCCGGATGTGAATCAAGAAAGATCACAAGTGCTTAATATCGCATACAAGATGAAGCAAATCTATGGCACAAAAAGCTAGGCCATATCAACATGAAGCAGATCAACAAGATCTCTACAAAGAAACTTGTTCGAGGATTGCCTATTCTGAATTATTCAAAGTCCGATCTATGTACACCATGCGCATGGGTAAACAAAGTTAGAAATTTTACAAATCAATAAATAAAGTTTCCACTAATCATGTATTGCAGCTTTTGCACATGGATTTGTTTGGACCTAATTAACGAAAAAGCATTGGTGGTAAAAGGTTCTGTCCGGTAATAGTGGATGACTATTCACGATTTACTTGGGTCTACTTTCTCACAAGTAAGTCGAGACTTTCTCTCTCTTTTCAAAATTTGCTAAAAGGTGCGAGAATGAGAAAGGTCACACTATTACAAGCATTCGTACCAGACCATGGAGGTGAGTTTGAAAATCAAGACTTTGCTAATTTATGATGAATTTGGTTTTCAACACAAATTCTCTTCTCCATATACACCGTAACAGAATGGGGTTGTGGAAAGGAAGAATAGATCTTTACAAGAAATGGCAAGAACACTTTTAATTGGAAATCAAGTTTCTTCAAGGTTTGGGCGAAATGCAATTTTAACTTGTTATATTATAAAACCGAGTATTTTTAAGACCAATTCTTGAGAAAACTCCTTATGAAATTTTTAAAGGGAAGAAACCAATAGTTTCTTATTTTCAAATATTTGGTTGCAAATGTTTTATTCTAAAGAATGCAAATGATCGTGTTGGTAAGTTTGAAGAAAATCAGATGAAGGATTCTTTCTTGGATATTCTACTTCAAGCAAAGCTTTTAGAGTGTTCAACAAAAAGACTCGGATCGTGGAAGAATCAATGAATGTCAAATTTCAAGACTCTCCACTAGTTCAAACAGGACATGATCAAGATCTTAATCGCCTGTGACATTGCTAGATCTAACTCCACCGGGCGCTTGTTAAATCAAAATCAGACAACAAGCTACCGATGAAGAACCTACTCAAGAAGAAGATCAACAATCTATCGACTAACAAGAATCGGAAGCACAAGTCTAGTCATCCCGAAGATCTCATTATTGGAAACATTAATGAGGGAATTCGAACAAGATCCAAAAGGCGAGAAGAGTCTAGTGTCGTTGCTCTTATTTTTGAAATAGAACCCAAAATATTGAAGAAGCTTTAGCCGATGAAAGCCGGATTGAAGCAATGCAAGAAGAACTCGGACAATTCAGTATTAACGACGTATGGGAATTAACTCCCAAACCAAAAGGTAACCGTTATTGGAGCTAAATGGGTTTTCGTGAACAAAGTTGATGAGAAAGGCAAAGTAACGAGAAACAAAGCAAGACTCGTAGCTAAAGGATACACGCAAGAAGAAGGGATAGACTATGATGAGACTTACGCCCCAAAGAGCAAGGTTAGAGGCAATCAGATTACTACTTGCTTTTGCTTGCTATAAGAATTTCAGGTTGTTTCAAATGGATGTCAAAAGTGCATTCCGAATGGATTTATTCAAGAAGAAGTCTACGTAGAACAACCTCCCCGGTTTTGAAGATTCAAAGAAACCGCACTCAGTATTCGTATCGAAGAAAGCTTTATATGGATCAAACAAGCTCCTCGAGCTTGGTATGAAAGGTTAAGTAATTTCTTAAATCATAGTGGCTTTTCTAAAGGAAAGGTAGACACTACTTTGTTCATTAAAAAGGAAGGTAAAAGCTTTCTACTTGTTCAGATTTATGTTGATGACATCATATTTGGATCATCTAATGAGACTTTGTGCAAGAAATTTTCTAAGTCTATGCAGATGAATTCCGAGATGAGCATGATGGGTGAACTATCATTTTTCCTTGGTCTACAAGTCAAACAACTAAAGGAGGGAATATTCATTCATCAAGAGAAATATGCAAAAGAACTTGTTAAAAAGTTCGGTCCGGAGAATTGCAAAAAAGACCGACATACCAATGTCAAGTTCCTTGAAGATAGACAAAGATGAAGCAGGGAAGAAAATTGACCAAAAGTTATACAGAGTATCATTGGCTCACTTCTTTATCTTATCGCATCCGCACGACATATTATTTAGTGTTTGCATATGTGCTAGGTTTCAATCGACCTTAGAGAATCTCACTTAAGTGTCCAAGTAAACGATTATTAAATATGTTGCTACACATCGCTAAGATCGGTCTTTGGTATCCCAAAGAAGGAGACTTTACACTTCTTGGCTATTCGCACGCAGATCTTGCAGTTGTAGAGTTGAAAGAAAAAGCACTTTGTGTACTTGTCAATTACTTGGAAATGTGGCAATATCCTGGTTTTCGAGAAAACAAAGTACCGTGGCTCTTTCAATGGCGTAATACGTTGCTCTTGGAAGTTGTTCTCAAATATTGTGGATAAAAAACACTTGGACGCAAGACTTTGGCATTGAAGACTCTTGCACAGAAATTAGATGTGACAACACCAAAGGCAATCAATCTTACAAAGAATCCTATCCTACATTCAAGAGCAAAACATATTGAGATTCGACATCACTTTATAAGAGATCATGTTCGTAACAAAGAAGTCTTGATACAATTCATAGACTCAAAGAATCAACCGGCGTACATCTTCACAAAGCCACTTGAGAAAAGCTTGTTTGAGTCTATTCACTCAAGACTCAATATATTATCTCTTGAAGAATGCTGAAGCTCATACTCAAGAACTAAAGTCCGAGTGAGACGACTCAAAGGTTAAAAGACTGAGAATACGAATCGACACGACTGTAAGTTTCCTTACTTAAACTATCTTATTGATAAGGTAAGATTATTTATCTATTTTAAGTCGGTTATTTTTTTAAAAAGAGTGGTTATCGTTTTATTAAGGCAGTTATTTTTTCAAAAAGGAAAATTCAAGATTTTCAAAAGATACGACGCTTGGTTTATCCCCGCACTGCTATACTTATACATCTCTTCTCCTTCGTTTCACTTTACTCAAAAACCCTAGATCAAAAGCTTTTCACGCTCCGTAATTTTCTCTCCAAAACTTCTTCGTTTCAAAGTTCTCAACTTTCTTGCGACACAAGTGAGAAAGTCTCTCCAAAGAAAAGCACAATGTCGTATCGCAGGAAGTCTTCCGAGATAGCAAAGGGGACCACAGGGGATCTGTGAGGGGCCTACGCACTTTGATCTCACCGAGGAAAGCGAAATTCTACCGAGCAATCTCAAATGCTGGTGGTCATCCCCAACCAGACCTCAAGAACAGGGCCCCAAGATGCAAAAACGATTTATGAAGATATCGAACTAGTAAGAACTCTTAAGCCCGCCTTGTTTACAGGAAGCTTTACCTCGCGTTAAAGGAAGGTGGTTCTGGGCTATGTCTTTTGTGGATGAGTTTCAAAGAGAAGGGTTATAGAAATGACGCACTTTCTTACCGTCATGGAAAGGTCCGGAGTTGTGCCCGAGGGAACTAATTTTGAAGAGCATTTGCAAATTTCCCTAGTGACCCTAGGTTTAGTAGTATGAATCACTGAGGGAAAGGATGATGATGAAAAGATGTTCATACACTTTAAAACCATGGATGGGTGTGGCTGCAAGCCTTCGAGGAAGAAGGATGAATTGTTCCGTTCGGGACGGACACCTAGGAAGAGGTATGAAAAATTGCCGGTGCGTGGGGGTGATGAACCCACGAAGCGTAGTTCGATTTTCTGGACTTGTTGAGCATAAATCTGAGAGAAATTCGAAAAACTCCAAACTTTATCGATTCCGTGACAGATCGCTGACACGGCACATTCTGAATTGACGGCCATTTCTACTCCAATATCGGGCCATTGATGCAAACGGCTTTACTTTCAGCGTGAGGGATGAGTATGTCATTGATAATGACATTTTGGTTGATGCTTGGTGTGGAAAGAGGGGCTTTCCCAATAGGCGTGTCCGTAAGCCATGCTACTCTTGAACTAGCAAGGGACAGACCATTGCAGAAAGGAAGACTCTCTTACTCAAGGAACGAATGCAACAAATACTTTGCTACACAAGATTGTAATCAACTCCAAGACCCAAATCAACATCTAAGACAGATGTATCAATCTCTGAAGCTAAGTTGATGTTTGCCATCAAGATTGGTGTGAACTTCTCTTTGCCGCATACCATCATTTTTCACATGTATAGATGCATGGTTAAGGACAAAGGAAAGCTTCCTTATGTTTGCTCTCATTACTCGTCTCTTAGGACATCTACAGACCAACCTCCTCATATTCTCACGGTGAAGACTGTTGATAAAATGGTCATCGAGTTTGAGATGATTACCTAGATATGTACGAAAGAGCTCAGCAGAAGCTGGAGCAATTCAAAGGAA